>JARQOD010000001.1:780237227-780324700 GCA_033576555.1 Oophaga sylvatica | reverse complement strand
ACTTGTGCCCGTTGCCACCGGGTACTGTGTGCCTCACTAAAAGACTGTGTTTTGTATGGGGTGAAGATTTCCCGCCATTTGCCCGCCATTGCCCGCCATTTACAGCGCCACGGCGCGAAAACTAGTGGGCGTACCTGCAAAAGCGCGCTGAGTCCTGGACATGCCCCCAACGCTGATGCGGCGGCAGGTCCTGTGAAGAGCTACAGTGAACGCTCTGACGTCAGAGCGCCAGCGACACAGGTCCTCCTACACATCACTGTGCCCTGCGGAGCTGCAGTCTTCACAGAAGGTAGGCCACGATTAACTAGGGGGGCGCAGACATGTCGCAGCCAGCCGACAACGTGGCCCAGGTCGACGATGTGGCCCAGGCCGATAGTCCTAATGACTTACCCCTCGGCGCTGCCGCGCAGGCTGGAAATGCTGGCCCCTCACCTGGTCCTGTGGTCCCAATAGTACCGCTAACGCTGCCATATATGCCTGGAGCGAAGTGGCTCCCTCAGTACAGCGGCAAGCCAGACACCCTGTCAGGGTTCAAGCGAAAAATATGCAGCATAATGGACATGTACCCTATGACAGAAAAGCAGAGAGCTGCAGTAGTAGTGGGACAATTAACTGGTGCTGCAGAGGAGAAGTAGAGACTTGGACAGCTGCAGACCAGGAATCAGTGCTTACAATTTTCTTAAAGCTACAGTCTATCTTTGAGGACCGCACTGAAACAGATCTCCGGATGATGTTTTACCAATGCTCCCAGAAACCAGATGACAGCATTAGGGACTATGCCTGCCGACTACAAGGGGCCCTGCGAGCACTCAAACAAGTTAACCCCATGAGTGTCTCCAACGAAAATAAAATGTTAAAAGAACAATTTGTACGGGGATTGAAGTCCCAAGCTGAAAGCCGGACTGTGCACTGGTGGTCCTTGGATCATCCTGATGCTACCTTTGATGCTCTTAAGGACATGGCTATAAAAGGACTGCGACCCAGTGTCACCCGAGTGAAGCCACCCTAAAGCCAGCAGCATCCACCTTTTCCCCATTGGTTGCGGAAGCCAAAACGCAGGTGGCGCCCCCTACTGAGCTGGACTGTCTGCGCTCAGAAGTGCGCCAGTTGACCAAAAACCTGGCCACTGTAATGAGTGCCCTGCAACTGTCGACGGAGGAAGAAGGAAAGATCCTGCTAGTTGACTGCCCAGAGGATGTCCCTTGGATGCGCCGGAGGAGAGGGAGGACGTCGCCCCACAGGAGGAGGACAAGCCACCCCCAGGAAGGACCCGCAACCAGCATCATCCCCGCCGAGAGATCATCTGCTACCGCTGCCACAGAAAAGGTCACCCAGCACGTCGGTGTCCTTTAAACGAGCAAATCCTGGGTCCGAGGGCCAACACCCAGGAATAGACTCCTCAGGCCCCTCAGACTGGAACTGCAGGTTTGTGGGAGGAAGACCTTACCTGTCCATCATATTGGACGGGATCGCCATCCCTGCCCTGCTGGACACTGGATCTCAGGTAACCGTCATACCTGATGTTCTCTACAATAAATACTGGTCCAATGACAGTCTCCAACCCCCAAACCCTGACTTTGCCATATATGCCTCTAATGGCCTCCCTCTTGACTTACTGGGGGCTAAAAATGTAGACGTAAAGGTGGGGAGAGTGGAGCTAAAGAACCAGGGACTTCTTGTAGTAAAGACTGTTAATGAAGAAAATGGGTTGAATGTGGTTTTAGGCACTAACATTATTAGTAACTGTTTGGAGGAGGTTGTGTTTTTACTCCGACAGCTCGCCGATACTGCCAGACCAAAGCACAAGGGAGCGATCCAGAAGGAGATCCGGGCCCTGATGTGCCAGCAGCAAGTGAAACTGACCGGTGGTGAGATTGGTAATGTACGGGTAACAGACCCGAACCCCATTGTGATACCCCCAATGAGTGAAATGCTTATTTGGTGTAGAGCAGCAATAGGTCTGAGAGGACAGAACTACCAAGCAGTAGTAGAGCCCCATTGTTCAGAGCACAGACCTACACTCTTGACTGCCAGAGGGGTAGTGGAGGTACATAATGGGAGGGTGCCAGTGCGTCTTCTCAACTGGGGAGAGGATGAAGTCAAATTACCACGTTATGCCACTGTTGCTAAGTTACATGCTGTGGATAATAACTCCATTCACACAACGGAGCCCTTAACCTCCCCACAACCAGTGGAGGATAATGGTCCGACCACCCAGGTGGAGGATTGGTGTCAGCAGCTCCATATCGGGACAGACACCACTCCAGCCCACCAGAAACAAGGAGTATACCGAGTAGTTCAGGAGTATGCACAGGTATTCAGCAAACACCCACTCGACTTTGGGAAAATTAAAGGGGTTCAACATCACATCCACACAGGCAATCATCCTCCCATTAAAGAACGGTACAGGCCTATACCTCCAGCACACTACCAGAAAGCCAAGGAAATGTTGCGTGATATGAAGGAAGCAGGGGTGATAAGGGATAGTTGTAGTCCCTGGCAGCACCTCTAGTCCTAGTCAGGAAAAAGGACGGGAGCATGAGAATGTGTGTAGATTACAGACAGGTAAATCGCATTACACATAAGGATGCATACCCTTTACCACGCATTGAGGAATCCTTAGCTGCCTTAAAAACTGCTAACTACTTTTCCACCCTTGACCTCACTAGTGGGTACTGGCAAGTAGCTGTGGCTGAGGAGGATCGGGAGAAGACGGCTTTCACCACCCCGATGGGACTCTGTGAGTTTGACAGAATGCCGTTTGGACTCAGCAGTGCCCCTGGAACGTTCCAGAGAGTGATGGAGAGCTGCCTGGGACACCTCAACTTTGAAACTGTGTTGCTGTACCTGGACGACGTCATCGTGTACTCCAAGACGTATGAAGATCACTTGAAGCACCTGGCGGAGGTGTTCGAGTCACTGTCCAAGTATGGGATGAAACTGAAGCCTTCAAAGTGCCATCTGCTCAAACAGAAGGTACAGTATCTGGGACATATTGTCAGCTCAGAATGAGTAGCGCCAGACCCTGAAAAGATCACCGCCATCCAGAAATGGCCGGAGCCGAAAAATCTCAAGGAGGTGCGACAGTTCCTGGGACTGACAGGGTACTACCGGAGGTTTGTGAAGGACTACACCAAGAAAGCAGCGCCTCTGCAAGACCTCCTGGTGGGACAGTCCCTCAAGAGCAGAAATTCTCCATTCCATTGGGGTAAAGAACAGGCAGAAGCATTCAAGGAAATGAAGGAGATCCTGACAGGTGATGAGATCCTAGCTTACCCTGACTACAGCCAGCCGTTCCTGCTGTATACTGATGCCAGCAATGAAGGATTGGGAGTAGAGTTGAGCGATACTTTCCGATATCCAAAAGTATCGGAATCGGAATGGTATCGCCGATACCCAAAAAATATCGGCGATACCCGATACCTATACCGGAAATCCAATGTAAGTCTATAGGAACAAAATATCGGAATTAAAAAAAACCCATTCTTGCCTTGTTGGTTAATTGTACATGAAGGAAAACAACAAAGAGTAATGTAGAATGTATTGGGGAAGGTTGAGGAGACATTAAAGGCATAGATGTTTAACCCAATCAAATGGAATAGCATAAATATTTTTTTTTTAAAGATGTTCGGATTGACGAAGAAATTGACAATGTTGTTCACGTTTTTTCTATTTTGGCAAATATGTATATTTCACAACTTCCATGCTCTTCACCTTTTTAACTTTTGACACACTTTCTCCTTCATAATCTTCAGCAGCATCATCTTTTTCATCAAATTATTCTTCATCTTCACCTTCTTTATCTTCTTCTTAAACTTCTTGCTATTCATCTTTTTCTTAACATTACTCATATTCTTCTTATTAAACTATTATTCTTATTCATATTCTACTTCATCTTCTTCATCATATTCTTATTTGTGACAGAGAATCCTGTACTTGTAATCTGTCAAAGTATGAATTTTTCATTCTTCCGTTCTTGCTGTCACAAAAGATTTAAATTACAACAGTATTTGTCCGTGTTCAGTTTAGCCTGCAGCAGCAGCAGGCATTTTCCAGGGGCACCACGAGGAGGAACGGACTCACCCCCATACACTGCTTAGTCTTCTTCTGCTTATAATTTAGAGCATATATTTTTAGATCTTCTGCTTATTGTTCTTGTGTCTCTTGTTCTGTATCTTGTATTTGTAGCACAACCTTGTACCAGCTGATGTTACTGGGACACGGTTACTAAGCAGGAGGTACCTGTGCTCCAAAGCACTACCAAGGACCAGCAGACTTGCAGGAACTCGGATACCGAGATGGAGGCACCTAGGCCAAAGACACTGCGGAGAACCAGTTGACGGTACTGGAACCCGGACGGGTAGCAGAAGGTACAAGAGCCAATGCAAGTAACGAGGACCAGCTGACTGTGCTGGAACCCGGAGGGGCAGCAGAAGGAAAAGAGCCAATGGCACAACCGAGGACCAGCTGACGTTACTGGGACACGGTTACTAAGCAGGAGGTACCTGTGCTCCAAAGCACTACCAAGGACCAGCAGACGTTGCTGGAACTCGGATACCGAGATGGAGGCGCCTAGGGCAAAGGCACTGCGGAGAACCAGCTGACGGTACTGGAACCCGGACGGGTAGCAGAAGGTACCCATGGAAATTTAAGTTGACAGGCCGCGAGCCGGCTGCAGTTACCGAATCCCACAGTACTACAGTGGGTGATTGTCCTATTGTCACAACGGAAACAGCCTTTATTTGCATATCCCGCAGCACACATAGGAAGCACCTAAACTCCAAGCACCATAGAGTTGGCTAACCCGACCGCAACACGACAGGACAACTTATTGGAGGCTAAGTGACGTTTACACTGACAGGAAACAGATGGCGTGCTGTAACCAGTCTGGGCAGGAGTGAGTACCCGTGCCAATGACACTTCCGAGCAACAACTGGCGGTGTTGAAGCCCAGGGATGAGAAGACAACAGGGTGGAGGCAGCATGACTTTTTGCCGTTCACACAGCAGGGGAACAGCTGACATTACTGAACGCCAGTAACACTATAGCTTGTGTATTGGTCTGTGGACACGACACTTCTGAGCAGCAACTGCCAGTGTTGTAGCCCAGGGAGTAGAGTTCAGGTGGTAGAAAGATGAACATAACAGGAGACATGGATAACGTTGCGAACCAGTTATTTAATCTGAAAATGGACAGACAAATTCTGGCGAGATCCATGCCTTGTTCATTTTCAGAAAAGTAAGCCGGTCTACATTATCGGAGGATAGTCGCATGCGACGGTCTGTTAGTACACCACCTGCAGCACTAAAGACGCGCTCCGATAATACACTGGCAGCAGGGCAAGCCAGAACCTCCAATGCATACTGGCTAAGCTCTGGCCATGTATCCAGCTTAGAGACCCAAAAACTTGAATGGGGAAGAGCCATCTGGGAGTACACTGAGAGGGAAAGACATGTAGTCTGTCACCATCTTACGGAAACGTTGCCTCCTGCTGACTGGAGCCGTCTCGGATGGTGTAGACATTTGTGGCGCTGCCGCAAAACTTCGCAACATTTGGAACATACTGGTGTTGCCCTGTGCAGAGGCGCTGCTTGTGCTCCCTCTTGTTGCAGAGCTGTCTCCACTGCCTCGACGCACAGAGCTGCTTTGTAAAGCAGTAGCAGCAGCGCTCTCGGCTGGAATGGAGAACATTATGGATTGCACCAGTGTGTCTTGGTACTCCCGCATTTTACGCTCCCGGTTCAACGGTGTGATGAGGCTTTGTAAGTTGTCCCGGTAGCGAGGGTCTAGGAGGGTGTACACCCAATAATCAGACGTGGTGAGAATGTGGGCGATGCAGCGGTCGTTTCTCAGGCACTGCAGCATGAAATCAACCATGTGCTGCAGACTCCCAACTGGCCAACAAACGCTGTCCCCTGCAAGAGGCGTCATCTCTGCCTGCTCTGCATCACCCCACCCTCGCTCTACATACTGACTAGAGCGTTGTGTACCTCCCTCTGGAGCGATGTCTTCCTCCTCCATTGACTCCTCCTCACACAAAGTGAGCCCTGCCCAGCCCTTTGTGAGGAACCACGTTGCGCTGACTGTCCAGAAGGTGATGGAATTAGTGACTCCTCATCCTCCACCTCTTCCAAAACCTCATCCCTTAGTGTTTGAATTTTTTTTTGAAGCAGGCAGATAAGGGGGACAGTCAGGCTGACTAGTGCATCATCTGCACTCGCCATCCGCGTTGACTCATCAAACGCACGCAAAACGTGGCAGATGTCCTTCATAGAGGCCCACTCAGTAGTGGTGAAGTGTGAACGGCGCAAATTGCGAGTTGATTGCGCCTGATGCAGCTGATACTCCATTACATGCTGGCTGCTGCTCACACAACCGCTCCAACATATGTAACGTGGAATTCCACCTGGTGGGTACGTCACATATGATGCGATGTTCAGGAAGGCGAAATCTGCGTTGCAGAGCTGCAATGCGCGATCTGGCCATGCTGGAACGTCGCAAGTGAGCGCACTCTAGGCGGACCTTGTGCAGCAGTGCATCAAGATCCGGATAGTCTCTCAAAAAACTCTGCACGACCAAGTTGAGCACATGTGCCAGACATGGTATGTGAGTGAGGTTGCCAAGGCCCAGAGCTGCCACCAGATTTCGGCCATTGTCACACACTACCAAGCCTGGCTGGAGATTCGCTGGCAAAAACCACACGTCGCTCTCCTGCTTGATGGCATTCCAGACCTCCTGCGCTGTGTGGCTTTGATTCCCCATGGAAATTAATTTCAGGACGGCCTGTTGACGTTTGGCCATGGCTGTGCTCATATCGGTCGCATCAGGTAAGCGTTCACGGGTCCATGTGGAGGTAGACCGTGACGGCTCCTGCAGTGATGATTCTGAGGAACTGGAGTAGGAGGAGGAGTCAATGTGGACAGACTTGATTCCTGCAATCCTTGGAGTTGGCAGAACCCGTACAGCGCCACTCGCAAGATCTGTACCCGGCTCCACAACATTGACCCAATGGGCAGTGAGGGAAAGGTATCGTCCCTGGCCATGGGTACTGGTCCACGCATCGGTGGTCAGGTGGACCTTGCTACTGAGGCGTTTAGCAGCGCATGTTTAATTTTTCCCTCAACATGCTTTTGCAGAGCAGGGACGGCTTGCCTGCTGAAATAAAATCGGCTGGGCACATTGTATTGTGGGACTGCCAATGCCATTAAGTTACGGAAACTGTCAGTCTCCACCAGCCTGAATGACAGCATTTCAAGGGACAGGAGTTTTGCAATGCCAGCATTCAGAGCCTGTGCTCGTGGATGGTTTGCCGAGTATGGCCGTCTTTTATCCCATGCCTGTGCTACCGATGGCTGTTTTGTGGCCTGGGAGTGTGAGGATGACAGGGAACTTGCAGCTGTGGGTGGAATAACACTGGGTCTCTGGACAACAGTGACAGAGGTTCTTCCATGGCGATCCTGTGAGGAAGCAGAACCAGCTGTGTGTGAGCTGGAGGAAGAGGCTCCAACACAACCTGAAGATGTAGGTGCTGCTGTAGGTTGGCCTACATCTCCAGTGTGTCTTTGTAACTCAACTACGTGCTTTGTCCGCACATGTTTCCACATATTTGTGGTATTGAGGTGACTGACACTTTTAGCTATTTTTAATTTTTGATTACACAGCTTGCATTTGACATAGCAAATATCATCTGCAAGTGTGTCAAAAAAGGACCACGCAGTGCAAGTCCTGGGAGCGCCCGTTTTTGCTGTTGGAAGAGAACTGCTACGAACGGGTGCCAAACTGGAGGCTACAGGCAACCGAGTCTGCAGCCTAACTCTCCCTACTGTTTGGACCGCTGGGGCAATCTCTTCCTCAGAGCTGCTACCACCACCTTCCTGTTCCTCACGCCATGTTGGGTCTTGGACCTCATCATCTCCACTACCCTCTTCCAACACCTGCTGCTGTTGGGTGGTCTGGCCAGCACCATGCTCAACAGAAAATGGCACCTGAGTCTCATCATCATCAGATGCGTTCTGCGGTGTGCTGACCATCGGCACTGGCTCACCGCCTCTTCACATTCAGAGAGACACAGCTGTTGCGCATCACTGCATACTGCCTCTTCTTCACATTCCAGAATGCTGCTTGGCTGGGCCCCTGTTTGCAAGCCAACAGATTCTGAGAACAGAAGCAGAGACTCAGCTGGCTCCAGTTCAGAACTCTCTGACTGCCTGGGCAATTTGGCAGGCAGTGAAGAGACAGATGGTTGTTCAACAGTGCTGTGGTCCTGAGAGGAGGTGGAAGGAATTGAAGTCGATGCATTGGCTGCCATCCAACCAACAACGGCTTCAATTTGTTCTTCCCGCAGCAGGGGGGTACGCTGAGCTCCTACAAAAGTGCGCATAAAGGAACGCTCACGGGGAAAACTGGTGGATGCTGTGTCACTGGGTGCGGCAGCAGCCACAGAATCCCCACGTCCTCTCCCTGATGAAACTCCACGGCCACGACCACGTGCCTTACTCACTGACTTCTTCATCTTGGTAGATTGATAAAGAAAGTCAGAAAAGTTATAAGGCCTAAGTGTGGTTATTCCTCAGAGACTGCAGTGAACACTGAAACACAACTGTCCACAATCTGGGAAAGGCTACTCCTTTGTCTACTTCTATAGTGTTTGCAACCAATGTATTGTATACGGATGGAAGCGCGTCACACTAATAGATTAGATTTTAAATGTAATGGAGCAGAACCAATTGGAGATAAATGAAAAGGATGAGCCACTGAGACACGCTCAGCAGAGTACAAGCAGCAGTGCTTGAACAAGTAACTGGAGCGTGATATGCACTCAAAAAATAAAAAACACAGACTGAAGTGAACACTGAAACACAACTGTCCACAATCTGTGAAAGGCTACTCCTTTGTCTACTTCTATAGTGTTTGCAACCAATGTATTGTATACGGATGGAAGCGCGTCACACTAATAGATTAGATTTTAAATGTAATGGAGCAGAACCAATTGGAGATAAATGAAAAGGATGAGGCACTGAGACACGCTCAGCAGAGTACAAGCAGCAGTGCTTGAACAAGTAACTGGAGCGTGATATGCACTCAAAAAATAAAAAACACAGACTGAAGTGAACACTGAAACACAACTGTCCACAATCTGTGAAAGGCTACTCCTTTGTCTACTTCTATAGTGTTTGCAACCAATGTATTGTATACGGATGGAAGCGCGTCACACTAATAGATTAGATTTTAAATGGAATGGAGCAGAACCAATTGGAGATAAATGAAAAGGATGAGCCACTGAGACACGCTCAGCAGAGTACAAGCAGCAGTGCTTGAACAAGTAACTGGAGCGTGATATGCACTCAAAAAATAAAAAACACAGACTGAAGTGAACACTGAAACACAATGTCCACAATCTGTGAAGTACTCTTTGTTACTTCTATAGTGTTTGCAACAATGTATTGTATACGGATGAAGCGTCACACTATAGATTAGATTTTAAATGAATGAGCAGACCAATTGAGATAAATGAAAGGATGAGCACTGAGACCGTCAGCAAGTACAAGCAGCATGCTTGAACAGTAACTGGAGCGTGATTCACTCAAAAATAAAAAACAAGATGAAGTGAACACTGAAACACAACTGTCCAATCTGTGAAAGGTACTCCTTTGTCTACTTCTATATGTTGCAACAATGTTTGTATACGGATGGAAGCGCGTCACACTAATAGATTTGATTTTAAATGGAATGGAGCAGAACCATTGGAGATAAATGAAAAGGATGAGCACTGAGACACGCTCAGCAAGTACAAGCAGCAGTGCTGAACAAGTAACTGGAGCGTGATGTGCACTCAAAAAATAAAAACACAGACTGAAGTGAACACTGAAACACAACTGTCCACAATCTGTGAAAGGCTACTCCTTTGTCTACTTCTATAGTGTTTGCAACCAATGTATTGTATACGGATGGAAGCGCGTCACACTAATAGATTAGATTTTAAATGGAATGGAGCAGAACCAATTGGAGATAAATGAAAAGGATGAGGCACTGAGACACGCTCAGCAGAGTACAAGCAGCAGTGCTTGAACAAGTAACTGGAGCGTGATATGCACTCAAAAAATAAAAAACACAGACTGAAGTGAACACTGAAACACAACTGTCCACAATCTGTGAAAGGCTACTCCTTTGTCTACTTCTATAGTGTTTGCAACCAATGTATTGTATACGGATGGAAGCGCGTCACACTAATAGATTAGATTTTAAATGTAATGGAGCAGAACCAATTGGAGATAAATGAAAAGGATGAGGCACTGAGACACGCTCAGCAGAGTACAAGCAGCAGTGCTTGAACAAGTAACTGGAGCGTGATATGCACTCAAAAAATAAAAAACACAGACTGAAGTGAACACTGAAACACAACTGTCCACAATCTGTGAAAGGCTACTCCTTTGTCTACTTCTATAGTGTTTGCAACCAATGTATTGTATACGGATGGAAGCGCGTCACACTAATAGATTAGATTTTAAATGGAATGGAGCAGAACCAATTGGAGATAAATGAAAAGGATGAGCCACTGAGACACGCTCAGCAGAGTACAAGCAGCAGTGCTTGAACAAGTAACTGGAGCGTGATATGCACTCAAAAAATAAAAACACAGACTGAAGTGAACACTGAAACACAACTGTCCACAATCTGTGAAAGGCTACTCCTTTGTCTACTTCTATAGTGTTTGCAACCAATGTATTGTATACGGATGGAAGCGCGTCACACTAATAGATTAGATTTTAAATGTAATGAGCAGAACCAATTGGAGATAAATGAAAAGGATGAGGCACTGAGACACGCTCAGCAGAGTACAAGCAGCAGTGCTTGAACAAGTAACCGGAGCGTGATATGCACTCAAAAAATAAAAAACACAGACTGAAGTGAACACTGAAACACAACTGTCCACAATCTGTGAAAGGCTACTCCTTTGTCTACTTCTATAGTGTTTGCAACCAATGTATTGTATACGGATGTAAGCGCGTCACACTAATAGATTAGATTTTAAATGGAATGGAGCAGAACCAATTGGAGATAAATGAAAAGGATGAGCCACTGAGACACGCTCAGCAGAGTACAAGCAGCAGTGCTTGAACAAGTAACTGGAGCGTGATGTGCACTCAAAAAATAAAAAACACAGACTGAAGTGAACACTGAAACACAACTGTCCACAATCTGTGAAAGGCTACTCCTTTGTCTACTTCTATAGTGTTTGCAACCAATGTATTGTATACGGATGGAAGCGCGTCACACTAATAGATTAGATTTTAAATGGAATGGAGCAGAACCAATTGGAGATAAATGAAAAGGATGAGCCACTGAGACACGCTCAGCAGAGTACAAGCAGCAGTGCTTGAACAAGTAACTGGAGCGTGATGTGCACTCAAAAAATAAAAAACACAGACTGAAGTGAACACTGAAACACAACTGTCCACAATCTGTGAAAGGCTACTCCTTTGTCTACTTCTATAGTGTTTGCAACCAATGTATTGTATACGGATGGAAGCGCGTCACACTAATAGATTAGATTTTAAATGGAATGGAGCAGAACCAATTGGAGAAAAATGAAAAGGATGAGCACTGAGACACGCTCAGCAGAGTACAAGCAGCAGTGCTTGAACAAGTAACTGGAGCGTGATATGCACTCAAAAAATAAAAAACACAGACTGAAGTGAACACTGAAACACAACTGTCCACAATCTGTGAAAGGCTACTCCTTTGTCTACTTCTATAGTGTTTGCAACCAATGTATTGTATACGGATGGAAGCGCGTCACACTAATAGATTAGATTTTAAATGGAATGGAGCAGAACCAATTGGAGATAAATGAAAAGGATGAGCCACTGAGACACGCTCAGCAGAGTACAAGCAGCAGTGCTTGAACAAGTAACTGGAGCGTGATGTGCACTCAAAAAATAAAAAACACAGACTGAAGTGAACACTGAAACACAACTGTCCACAATCTGTGAAAGGCTACTCCTTTGTCTACTTCTATAGGTTTGCAACCAATGTATTGTATACGGATGGAAGCGCGTCACACTAATAGTTAAATTGCATGGAGCAGCAAGAATTACACTGAAGAAAAAAAAATAGAGTCTGTGAGTGACACGTGCAGATGCCTACAGACAGCGTTGCATGAAGAGCAAACTGCAGCGTCACCTGCACTCACACACACCTTGCACAGAGCTGTTAAAACAACACTGGCAAAAGGAAGCTTTACACAGCGGTTGGTAAACCAGCCTGCCTAAAGCCCAGTACACAAAATCGCAATATCTAACTGTCCCTCAGAGTCAGCAGAGCAGCGTTCTGTCCCTAACTGAGTTCACAGCACAGTGACGCTAAAATGGAGGCGGCGCCTTTTATAGTGCATTCTGACATCATTTCAGCAGCCAATCACAGCCATGCCATTAGTTAAGATGACCGCAGCATTACAGGATGTGCCCACACTTCATAAGATTCCTCATTGGCTGACTAAAATCACATTGCCTCTCAAAGAATTATGGGAACTTCCGATTCCGGTATACGATATAGGAAAAATATCGGAACTAAGTATCGGAATTCCGATAACGCGAATATCGGCCGATACCCGATACTTGCGGTATCGGAATGCTCAACACTAATTGGGAGCAGTCCTCAGTCAGAAGCAAAATGGCCTGGAGAAAGTCATCGCCTATGCTAGCAGGAAGCTCCGCCCGACCGAGAGAAACCCAGAGAACTATAGCAGCTACAAATTGGAGTTCCTGGCACTGGTCTGGGCTATCACGGAGAGGTTTAAGCACTACCTAGCCTCCAGCAAGTTTACTGCCTACACCGATAACAACCCCTTAACGCATCTTGAAACAGCTAAGCTGGAGCCATGGAACAACGATGGATGGCTCGGCTGTCCAATTACCAATTCACGATCAAGTACCGAGCAGGCCGCAAGAATGCCAACGCTGATGCCCTATCCAGGATGCCTCATGAATCGGACGCAGAAGAAGAAGTGGATGATCTGGAAGAGATCGAACTACCTGCCTTTCACAGGAATGGGATGATCCATGAGCAACAAGCCAGCAGGAGATCGCGTGGTAAGACGTTAAATCCTTTACCTCACCACAGCTGGAAGGAGACTCAGGACAGCGATCCAGTTGTCAGCCGAATCAAGGAGCTGATAACTCAAGAAGGTTCCTCCTTGGAGAAGGATGCGCCTCTACAAGCAAGGCAGCTGTGGAATGAGAGAAGCCGGTTGTTCATCTACCGTGAGAAGCTGTGCAGGAGGTACGTCAATCCAAGGACCCATGAGATGGTATGGCAGATAGTAGTCCCCAGAGCAGACATCCAGATGGTGTTAGAAGCCTACCACGATCAAGCGGGACACTTTTGCTGGAAGAAGCTGGAGACCCTGTTGAAGTGTCGTTTCTACTGGGTGGGAATGCACAGCTCCATTGAGAGATGGTGCCAGAACTGTGGACCCTGTGGCCTCAGAAGAAAGGACTACAACAGTCAGAAGGCACCCCTGCAACCCATCCAGACGACTCGTCCCTTGGAGATCGTGGCCCTGGACCATGTCAAGTTGTCACCCAGCCGGTCAGGATACTCCTATGCCCTGACTATGGTGGATCACTACTCCAGGTTCCTGGTGGTCGCCCTGTCAAGGATCTGACGGCAGAGACAGCAGCAAAGACGTTCCAAACGTATTTCTGCAGACCACACGGATATCCTGAGCAGGTACTAACTGATCAAGGCCCAGCCTTCGAGGCTGAATTATTCAAAGAGTTCTGTCACTTGTACGGGTGTAAGAAGATCAGAACCACACCATACCACCCCCAAACTAATGGTCTCTGTGAGAAGATGAATCACATCGTCATTGACCTGCTGAAGACTGTACCACTCGAAGAGAGAAATCGGTGGCCAGACTTACTACCTGACCTGGTAGATCTGTACAATCACATACCTGTGAGTTCCACCAATTGTACCCCAGCTTACCTCATCGGGCAAGACCAGGAAAGCTGCCTATGGATCTAGAGCTTGGTGTTGTAGAACCAGAAGCAGATGTGACTACTGAAGACTGGGACACAACCAGACAGGAACAGTACAGAAAAGTACAAACCTGCGTTGAAGATAGTCTCAATCGAGTAAGGGATAAACAAGCAGATCGCTACAACAAAAGTGCGCCAGCTGAACCTTTCGCACCTGGTGAAGTCGTACTGAAGAGAAAGAGGAGGTTACACAAACTCGACGATCAATGGGAAAGAGAGCCCTACATCATCCAGAAATCAAGGTTTGACAACAAGAAAACGTGCATAATTAGCAAGGATGGAGGAAGAACGACTGCAACTGTATCCCGAGATCACCTAAAGTTGTGTCCAAACCCATTAAAGCTTCAGGAAGAAGAACCTGTTGTCAATCAGGAAAAGTGTGATGAACCAGTCATCCATACAGACTTAGGAGATTTCCCCGCGGATTGGCCCAGAATTGGAGAAGCTGTAATCATTCCCGTGCTTCAATTCTATCAACCTCAAAGAGAACCTCTACATCCAGTTGCACCAGTTGTTGCAGTAGAGTCAGTATCAGAGGAACCTGCCCCAGCAGAACCTCAACAAGTGGAACCCCAAGAAGCGGTACCCCAAGAAGTTGAACCTCAGGACGAAGGATCCCCTGCGGAAGTTGAGCCAGTTCATCCAGCTCCCAGTATACTTGCCAGATCCCTAGAGAGGCTAAGGCAGTACTACAACTTACCTGCACGCAGGAATAACAGGGTAACTGACACCTCACCTACCACTACACCACGTAGGTCAGTACGCATAACAAGGGGGCAATTACCTGTTAGGTACAGAGAGTAGGACCTAACCCATGTAAATAATTACCAAGAACCACTGTATATAAATGTATATATTGTTATAATATGCCTTTACTGCTATTTATTAACCTATTTTTCCTCTTAAAAATTGAAACAAGAAGAATGGACATTATTTTGCTTGTTTTATCTACCCCTTTTGAGCATCCTTTCCAAAAGAGACTGGGACTTTTATGGTTGCTCAATTCCTCAACCCTCATTATGCTAATGTACATAGTTGTTTATTTACCGTTATGCAACCGTTCAAGAGTGCCTTACCTCCTGTAAAGGAAGAGTTATTTATAAAATGTTATTGTTCTTTGTTTTTGTATTTCAGTCCCGGAGTGCTGAGTTCTACTAGGGGGGAATGTGGAGCCCAGCTGTGACTGAATCCATATCTCCCAGAAGGGTGCACTGAAAGAAGATCCCACTAGAGGTCATTATACACACACACACACGTACAGCTTATCCTAAAGACCACCAGAGGGAGCTGTGTTAGGCATATAAAAAGAAGTTTAGTTTCAGTTTAGTGAAGTTGAGTCTGGGAGTCTGCTAGGAGAGTTCAGTCAGAGCTCAGTCAGAGAACAGAGTAGCTCGGTGCAGCTCAGTCACCTCAGAGAGGCTGCAGAGATATTCAGTTGTTTTTAAGTGGAGTCTAGTAAGAGTGATACAGAGAAGTCACTCCAGCCTAGTCAGAGCTGAATTTAGAAGTGTAGCTCTGTGGAAAGCGTGCCGACGCTTAAAGAGCGGCGAAGAGGCAACCCACCAACTGCCAGCATGTGTGATCGTGTGAGGATCTAGGTAGGTCGAAGGCAAGTGGAAAAGTTTATGAGACAGTGGAGCCTTAGTAGCTCATCTCGGCAAGTATCACCGGACACCGGGGTCCGAGCCTATAGGGATCTCCACGACCTATTAGGAGAACACCGGAGTTCCTGGAGGACTACAAGTCCCAGGAGTACCACAGAGCTGATACGTAGCTGGATCAGGAGAACGGAGTCTAGCCGTGCACGGCAAATAGAGACTGTGTGCTTCAGGAGAAGGTCCAATCACAAGATCAGCCAGGTGCAAGACGGAGACCAAGTTAGACCTAGCTACAGGCAGGTCAGGACTTTATCACAGAAAGGCAGAGGACAGGAGGCCACACACCTACCAGTGGAGGAATCTCGATGTGCATCCTTCACCCTACAGTGCTCCGGGAGTGCCTGCAACACCTACAGTAAAGGTACCAAAGTGACTTATGTGTGTGTCTCCCTTATTATCTCTGACTGCCGGGTCCCCGTCTGTCCTGCACCTTTGCATATCTATCTGCCCTGGAGGATCACTCAGCCTTACTTGTGGAAGGCTTAACACCTAGCTGCCCAATATTAACCCTCCAGTGGATCTGCATAGCAGCGCTGGTCATCCTGACCAGATACCACAAGTGGCGTCAAGATTCCCCATTTCATCATTCAAGTCACCTGTAAATATCCCACATTACGGTGAGCGCCCAGGGCACGGACCGAGCTGCGCTACCCGTGACATCCCCCATAGAAGTCGATGGGCTCGGTGCCGAGTACCCCCATAACCCTGGTGTTGTGCGACTCATCTACTTTCTGGCGTCACGAACAGGATTCCGAAGCTCGTTATAAGCGAGTCCTGTGTGCCTGAATTGGACTGTTTTGTGCTAAATAGAAAATGAACTCGGCACTCAACTTTAGTATAGTGAGAATAAAGATTTTTATTCACAGTAGTAACACGAAACGTTTCGGTCCTATATCATGGACCTTCATCAGTCACTACATTTATAAAAACAGAAGAAAAAAATTATATTAACAAAATAAAGTATGTACAATCAAAATTTTGGTCAATAGTAAAGGTAGAGAGTAGTTGTATACAATGCTTCAGGAGATTTAGGGAGCAATCATAGGTCAGAGTTGTATCAGAGGTATCACAAAGGCAGAAAGAATATATATGGTGAGTAGTGTTGAGCATTCCGATACTGCAAATATCGGGTATCGGCCGATATTAGCTGTATCGGAATTCCGATTCCGAGTTCCGATATTTTCGTCTTATCGGATACCGGAATCGGGATGTCACTGTCACTGTCAGTGTCCGTCTGTCGGGTCTGTCAGGAGTCAGCGGCACTTACCTGGCAGAAGATCTCCGGCGGTCACGTCCTGGACTGCTTCATGGCCGCCATCCTCTTCTCCCCGGCGGTCACATGCAGTTTCTCGCGATAACTGCAGTGACTGCTGGGTAATCCCGGCCGTAAAGCAGTCAGTCCGATGACGTCACCGCCGGGGAAGCAGGTAATCAGCTGTGCTGCGTTGCAATGACAGGCTCTGCCTGTCATTGCGATGTAGCAGAGTTGGATCGTCGTGGGACAATCGTTACTATGGACTGCGTCGGACAGGTGGTATACTGTTGGTTTGTTTTTTTTCTTTTTTTACAGGAGATCGATGGCGTCGCAGGAATGAGTGTATAATAAAAGAAATGAAAACTGTGTTGTCTCTTTTATTTCATTAAAATACTTTTTTCTTGCTTTGTCTTTTTTTTACACATTTAATAACTTTGGGATTAATAATGGATCGGTGTCTTATTGACGCCTCTCCATTATTAACCGGGCTTATTGTCACCGTGCAATCAACGGTGACAATAACCCCTTATTACCCCGCTTGCCACCGCTACAGGGCAAGTGGGAAGAGCCGGGTAAAGTGCCACAATTGGCACATCTTTTGATGCGCCAAATGTGGGGCTGCTGTAGCCTGGTATTATCAGGCTGTTGAGGGCCAAAATCCATGGGCCTTGACAGTCTTTTAATACCAGGCCGCAGCAGTCTGCATTTTACTTGGCTGGTTAACAAAAATAGGGGGGATCCCCACGCCGTTTTTTTTTCGAGGGGATCCCCTATTTTTGTTAACCAGCCAAGCTAAGCAGACTGCTGTGGCCTGGTATTATCAGGCTTGCAAGGTCCATGGATATTGGATCCTTACCAGCCTGAAAAACCAGGCCTCAGCGGTCTGCTTCATCTGGCTGGTTAACAAAAATAGGGGGACCCCACGCTAATTTTTTTCGAGGGGATCCCCTATTTTTGTTAATCAGCCAAGATATGCAGACTGCTGTGGCCTGGTATTATCAGGCTGGCAAGGTCCATGGATCTTGGCTCCTTAACAGCCTGAAAATCCAGGCCTCAGCGGTCTGCTTCATCTGGCTGGTTAACAAAAATAGGGGGGACCCCACGCCAATTTTTTTCGAGGGGATCCCCTATTTTTGTTAATCAGCCAAGATATGCAGACTGCTGTGGCCTGGTATTATCAGGCTGGCAAGGTCCATGGATCTTGGCTCCTTAACAGCCTGAAAATCCAGGCCTCAGCGGTCTGCTTCATCTGGCTGGTTAACAAAAATAGGGGGGACCCCACGCCAATTTTTTTCGAGGGGATCCCCTATTTTTGTTAATCAGCCAAGATATGCAGACTGCTGTGGCCTGGTATTATCAGGCTGGCAAGGTCCATGGATCTTGGCTCCTTAACAGCCTGAAAATCCAGGCCTCAGCGGTCTGCTTCATCTGGCTGGTTAACAAAAATAGGGGGGACCCCACGCCAATTTTTTTCGAGGGGATCCCCTATTTTTGTTAATCAGCCAAGATATGCAGACTGCTGTGGCCTGGTATTATCAGGCTGGCAAGGTCCATGGATCTTGGCTCCTTAACAGCCTGAAAATCCAGGCCTCAGCGGTCTGCTTCATCTGGCTGGTTAACAAAAATAGGGGGGACCCCACGCCATTTTTTTTTCGAAGGGAACCCCTATTTTTGTTAATCAGTTCCCTCTGACGTCACTGATTGTGTCCCTGGCTGACCTGAAGTGAAAGTGGAAAGCAATCAATTAAGCTTTCCACTTAAGGGCCCGTCTCACATAGCGATATACTAGTTTTGTGACGCAGCAGCGAGCTCACCAGCGATATCGCTGTGTGTGACATTCAGCGACGATCAGCCCCCCTGCCGGGTATCGCTGATCGTCGCTGAAATGTCAGGACCTTTGATCGCTGGTTTCCCGCCTGTCACACGCAGCGATGCGTGCCTGTCAGAGGGAAACCAGCGATCAAAAAAAGGTCCTGACATTTCTGCGACGATCAGCGATACCCGGCAGGGGGGCTGATCGTCGCTGAATGTCACACACAGCGATATCGCTGGTGAGCTCGCTGCTGCATCACAAAACTAGTGACTCAGCAGCAATCTCGGTAGCGATATCGCTATGTGAGACGGGCCCTTAAGCGATGTTACCCGCAGTGTCGCTGTCCCAGATCGCTGCCTGAGCTGCCTGTTTGGCAGCTCAGCAGCGATCATGTAGCGATACACCAGCGATCCTGACAAGTGCATATCGTTGTCGGGATCGCTGGTGTATCGTTATGTGACACCCAGCCTTTACTCTCCTGTCAGGCAGGAGAGGAACTCATTCATTTGGGGTTTACTGTGAGGCTGCAGCATTAGCTGCGGTCCCTGCAGTAAACATTAACCCTTTCTGAAGGATTACACCGTGGGACCTGACTGTGCATGGGATAGGTAAGAATAATTTTGCTTTTTTATTTTATTTTTATTACAGGAAATGGTTTTTGCAGTAAAATAAAAGATGGTCAAAAACATGTGTCTTTATTTCATTAAAATGATTTTTAATTAAAGTGTGTGTGTTTTATTTTTATTTCATGCAATAGGATTAATAATTGATAGTTGTCTAATTGACAGCTCTCAATTATTAACCTGGCTTAAGGTCACCTTTCAATAGCAAGGTGGCTTTAACCCCATATTAACCCATTCGCCACCGCTACAGGGCAATGGAATAGACGGGCAAAGTGCCAGAAAGGGCGAATCTAATTATAGATTTGTCTTTCCTGGGGTGTCTGGGGGCAGATGTTAGTAGCCGGGGGGGCAAAAATAATGGTCCCTCTCTGGGCTATTATTATCTGCCCCCACTCACTGGCTTTGTCTGTCTGGTTGCGAAAATAGGGCGGGAGCCCACGCATTTTTTTTCAGCAATTTTACACCTCATATATATATATACATGTCATTGAATTTGTGACACATATATATATATATTTATATTTGTAGTTCATACACTTCTACATAGTATAATAGCCGCTAATTCAATTGCCGGCTTTTGTGAAAATGCAGAACCCGACATGAAATGACACTTGGTGTACATAGGGTTAACCATGTCTTTTCATGTCCTTTGCTATCTAATTTGCACAAACAATTAAATCAGACTATGTGTGCAAAATTTCACACCTCTAGGGTTAATTAAAGGTGTAAATTCGTAGCAAAAAAGTCCGTTTTTTTTTACAACGAATTTACACCTTTAATTAACCCCTAGAGGTGTGAAATTTTGCACACATAGTCTGATTTAATTGTTTGTGCAAATTAGATAGCAAAGGACATGAAAAGAAATGTTTAACCCTATGTACACCAAGTGTCATTTCATGTCGGGTGCTTCTGTCTTTTCACTGAAGCCGACTTTACCCGGCAATTGAATCAAAGGATATTTTACTATGTAGAAGTGTATAAACTATACATATATGTATATATATATGTCACAATGACATGTATATATATATATTATGTATCTATGTGTGTATATTTAGTGTTTACAAGGAAAGAATGGGGTTTTTTTTAGTTGCGATATTTTGTTCCCATAGACTTACATGGGACTTCCGGTATCGGTATCGGGTATCGCCGATATTTTAGTGATATCGGCGATACCATTCCGATTCCGATACTTTAGCATATCGGAAAGTATCGCTCAACTCTAATGGTGAGGACATACCAGATACTACTGGGAAGGGGGTTGATCCACATAGGGAAGAAAGAAAGGGCTGGATATAGCTGTAGGTGAAAATAAGATAAACGTAAGTGCCGATATACTTTTATGTATAAGTAGATTTTGTGCCTATGCCTGTAGATGTGACATACCCTGTGTTGGTGGGGTGAGATGAGGAAGAGGACAATGCCTCTATTGCACTAGTAACCTGTAGAAACAGCGCAAAACATAGATACCATAAATATCACAACTATCAATATGATGGTGAAGCGGTGGAGCCGCTATACTTGTCTGTGACTGACCTGTTGTGAAGGAGTCCGGTAGTGAGGATATGTCTCTGCATTGGACGCGGTGTCCACCGCTAGTCTGAGCGCAGAGAAAGCTAGAAAGCAGCATGTATATGAGAGGAAGAGGCGGGACTATAGTGTCAGTCAAACAGAGCATTAGACAGGAAGTGAGGTGGCAGGAAGTTAATGGACATGTGTTCCAAGTGAATACTAGGTAACCAGAGGCCATCCTACAGGTGGGAGGAGTAAAGGAGCGGCGTGCTGATGGAGATGTGCCCAACAGGATGACGTGGCAGTATTATAGTATTTAATACAAGCGGCTCTAAAGTGAATGAAAGAGAGGCATGTTAGTACAAGCATAAAGGAGTTTACAGCAATAAATATTGCGATCTTATACATTAGCTTAAAGCAATATACATAACAGGCTTGCAGCATCAGTATGCGTCAAAAGGGGCATAACAGTAATATGAGTACTGATTTAGTACATTATCATAAGACAGTATGGAAGACAAATCTGCAGGCAACAAGGAATAATAAATAACCACCTAACAGAGATCAAAGCAGCATGTGGTAAATGACAGGTGATGTGTAAACATCTGTATGCATCATTTATAAAGTAAAAGGGTGTCACAGCAAAATTCATATTGGTATAGTGCGTTATCAGAAGACAGTATGGGAAAATGGGAGCACGGATTATTAAATAAACACCTGGCTGAGATCAACATATCATGTGGTATATGGCGTGTGATGTATAAAAAGAGGGGGGGGGGGGGGGTGGGGGAATTATAGCCTCAGTGGTCATATGCAGAATTACATGAAGGAGAGTAAATCGTATTCACGATTAAGACCCTTAGGTGATAGAGTGTCTAGGGTGTGTATCCAATACGCCTCTCTCCTTTTCAATTGACGTATGCGGTCGCCTCCTCGTCGTGAATGTGGTATTTGTTCCAAAACTTGGTATTTTAATTGGGCTATGGTATGTCCCATTGTGATGAAGTGGTGTGGGATGGGGAGTAAGGTATTCTTACATCTTATGGTTGATTTGTGTTTTGAAATGCGTTGTTTTACAGGTTGACTAGTTTCCCCAACATATAATAACCCACAAGGACACTTAATCACGTATATCACGAAGGCCGTGTCGCAAGTAAAGAAACCACGGACTCTAAATGTTTTTCCCGTATATGGGTGATGGATGGTTTCTCCTCTGAGTACGTTATTACATTGAGTGCATCCCAGACATGGGAAAGTGCCCGTTCTTGGTTTTTTCAGGAATTGTTGTGTAGTTCCTGATTTTTTAGGGCCTAAGTCAGCTCTGATCAATGCATCCCTTAGGTTGGGTGCACGGCGGAAGCATGGGAGAAAAGGTCTAGAGAATTCTTTAATGTCCGGGTGCGCAGTCTGGAGGAGCGGCCAATGTTGGCGAATGGATTTGTGCAATATATACGCATAGGGGTGGTAATGGTGTACGAAAGCAATTCTGCCCCCCATATCTTGTTTATTGCGAGTGACCGTAGTTCTGGAAATCTCCTCCTTAAAATCACAGATAAATAACAACATAATTCAACACAGAAAGGACATAGAGGATCGCAAGCGCCAGAAATTTGCCCGAGATCTAGAGGACTATAACCTAGATCGTGTCTACAAGTGGCGAGAGAGACCCTCTTCATGGCGACCTTCCTATCGTCCAGGTCAAAGTTCTTCAACCGATGCCTCTACCTCCGGCTCAGAACAGGACAGAGGTGGCCTTTCTTCTGCTCCTATTCCTTTTTTAGGCCCACGCAGACGCCAAACAAGACGAAGAGGACCAGACGGGGGCACAGACCGAAGGGACAATCTGAATCAAATACGGACAACTCGTTCCCAGGTATGTGCCCACTCGTCATTAACATCTCATCCAGGACTTTGAGTATCGCAGAATATTATGTCCTCCAAAAAGGACTTTCCTTCTGCCCCTCTTACAAATATAGGACATTTGAACTTGAAATGGACCTTCAAAGGTTTTTTCGTTCCCTACGACTACGGGTGTATTTTCTCAACCTCCCGCACCTAGACCTATACAGTCTCCGGGAGAACCGGGACGACTCTCAGCCACTAATCTGGGCCTGAGAACAAAGAGCCTCTTCAGACCTCCCCCCGGATCGAATGCTCTTGAGACCTTTATTGATTTCATTTATTCCTCTTTCCATGGTCTTAAATCTGACATGGAAAAAGGCAAATTACACTACCCACATAACCTCACGGCTACTGATCATCATGCCCTTAAATCCTTACAAGATGATAAAAATATCATCATAAAACCTGCGGATAAAGGGGGTGCAATTGTCGTGATGGACCGCTCATATTACATCTCTGAGGCACTCCGGCAACTCGACAACATCACTATTTATCAGAAATTACCGCGTGATCCCACCAATGATATACGGACCCGCATTAGCGACACACTAAGACAACATTGTGATGCAGGCATCCTGGACAGTAAAACTCATGAGTTTCTAATCTCTCATAATCCGATCATCCCTGTATTCTACATACTCCCCAAAATCCATAAGAACCTCCAGCAACCCCCTGGCAGGCCAATCGTGGCCGCCTCGGACTCCATTTTCTCACCATTGGCAATTTATCTAGAAAAAATCTTCACTCCTCTAATCAAAACTAGCAAATCATTCATTTTGGACACTGGAGCGTTTCTGGACATGATCCGTTCCATCAATCAAGTTCCAGCTAATTCCCTATTAGTCACATTTGACGTAAAAGACCTCTACACTTCCATACCTCATGAGAACGGTATACGGTCTGTCCAACGCTTACTTGAAAAATCGGACTTTAATCCAGCAGAGATCGCTCTCTGTCTGGATCTGTTAACCATCGTACTTAAACACAACTACTTTATGTTCCAGGATGATTTCTACCTGCAGATACGGGACCGCAATGGGCTCGAACGTAGCACCCCCATATGCAAATTGCTACATGGCCCATTTTGAGGAGACATTGATCTACACAAACCCTCTATTCAAGAACAACGCCATTGTCTGGAAACGTTACATAGACGATGTCTTCTGCATATGGGGGGGCACGTTCGAGTCCTTAGCACTCTTTCATCAATTTCTGAATTGCTCTTGGCCCGGACTCAGCTTTACCATCTCACACGACCACTCCAGGATCAATTTCCTAGACACTGTGATTATAAAGGATTCCAGTGGCTGTTTATCCACTGATCTATATGTCAAACCGACAGATCGTAACAGCTTACTTCATTTTAATAGCTTCCATCCAGTCGCCATGAAGAAATCCATTCCGACATCCCAATTCTATCGGGTCTAAAAGATCGTCTCCGATCATACCACTCAGGAAACCCGCCTCTCAGAAATGAATTCAAAATTTAGAGAGAGGGGCTATCCACAAGGGGTCCTGGATCGTTCCAGAACTACGGTCTCTCGCAATAAACAAGATATGGGGGGCAGAATTGCTTTCGTACACCATTACCACCCCTATGCGTATATATTGCACAAATCCATTCGCCAACATTGGCCGCTCCTCCAGACTGCGCACCCGGACATTAAAGAATTCTCTAGACCTTTTCTCCCATGCTTCCGCCGTGCACCCAACCTAAGGGATGCATTGATCAGAGCTGACTTAGGCCCTAAAAAATCAGGAACTACACAACAATTCCTGAAAAAACCAAGAACGGGCACTTTCCCATGTCTGGGATGCACTCAATGTAATAACGTACTCAGAGGAGAAACCATCCATCACCCATATACGGGAAAAACATTTAGAGTCCGTGGTTTCTTTACTTGCGACACGGCCTTCGTGATATACGTGATTAAGTGTCCTTGTGGTTATTATATGTTGGGGAAACTAGTCAACCTGTAAAACAACGCATTTCAAAACACAAATCAACCATAAGATGTAAGAATACCTTACTCCCCATCCCACACCACTTCATCACAATGGGACATACCATAGCCCAATTAAAATACCAAGTTTTGGAACAAATACCACATTCACGACGAGGAGGCGACCGCATACGTCAATTGAAAAGGAGAGAGGCGTATTGGATACACACCCTAGACACTCTATCACCTAAGGGTCTTAATCGTGAATACGATTTACTCTCCTTCATGTAATTCTGCATATGACCACTGAGGCTATAATTCCCCCACCCCCCCCCCCTCTTTTTTATACATCACTTGCCATATACCACATGATATGTTGATCTCAGCCAGGTGTTTATTTAATAATCCGTGCTCCCATTTTCCCATACTGTCTTCTGATAACGCACTATACCAATATGAATTTTGCTGTGACACCCTTTTACTTTATAAATGATGCATACAGATGTTTACACATCACCTGTCATTTACCACATGCTGCTTTGATCTCTGTTAGGTGGTTATTTATTATTCCTTGTTGCCTGCAGATTTGTCTTCCATACTGTCTTATGATAATGTACTAAATCAGTACTCATATTACTGTTATGCCCCTTTTGACGCATACTGATGCTGCAAGCCTGTTATGTATATTGCTTTAAGCTAATGTATAAGATCGCAATATTTATTGCTGTAAACTCCTTTATGCTTGTACTAACATGCCTCTCTTTCATTCACTTTAGAGCCGCTTGTATTAAATACTATAATGCTGCCACGTCATCCTGTTGGGCACATCTCCATCAGCACGCCGCTCCTTTACTCCTCCCACCTGTAGGATGGCCTCTGGTTACCTAGTATTCACTTGGAACACATGTCCATTAACTTCCTGCCACCTCACTTCCTGTCTGATGCTCTGTTTGACTGACACTATAGTCCCGCCTCTTCCTCTCATATACATGCTGCTTTCTAGCTTTCTCTGCGCTCAGACTAGCGGTGGACACCGCGTCCAATGCAGAGACCTATCCTCACTACCGGACTCCTTCACAACAGGTCAGTCACAGACAAGTATAGCGGCTCCACCGCTTCACCATCATATTGATAGTTGTGATATTTATGGTATCTATGTTTTGCGCTGTTTCTACAGGTTACTAGTGCAATAGAGGCATTGTCCTCTTCCTCATCTCACCCCACCAACACAGGGTATGTCACATCTACAGGCATAGGCACAAAATCTACTTATACATAAAAGTATATCGGCACTTACGTTTATCTTATTTTCACCTACAGCTATATCCAACCCTTTCTTTCTTCCCTATGTGGATCAACCCCCTTCCCAGTAGTATCTGGTATGTCCTCACCATATATATTCTTTCTGCCTTTGTGATACCTCTGATACAACTCTGACCTATGATTGCTCCCTAAATCTCCTGAAGCATTGTATACAACTACTCTCTACCTTTACTATTGACCAAAATTTTGATTGTACATACTTTATTTTGTTAATATAATTTTTTTCTTCTGTTTTTATAAATGTAGTGACTGATGAAGGTCCATGATATAGGACCGAAACGTTTCGTGTTACTACTGTGAATAAAAATCTTTATTCTCACTATACTAAAGTTGAGTGCCGAGTTCATTTTCTATTAGATACGGTTTGGGAACCTACTCTGGCACCTTCTTGGTTGTGCACACGGTTATTTTTTCTCATGTTTTGTGCTAAAGACTGTATTTGCCATCTTTGTGACTTTGCCGCCATTTTGCTGCCATATTCGCGCCCTGAGGCGCTGGTGAAGAAGGAGGGCGTGCTTTCGTGGGCGTGCGCTCACTCAGTGGCGCGAAAGAAATGTCCGCCTACCCTAAATGTTACTGCAATCTGCGGACATGTCCATCAGCGATGGAGTTCCGCCTCCTAATTCCCCATGGTGGGAGAAGGGAGAGAAAACCCCGCCTCCATACCAAAGAGCGGGCCCCTCCTGATGAAGAGATCCGTTGTGACCTGGAGAAGCTGATCCTCTCCATTGAAGAAGAAGTGGATGCTGCCCTGCTGTATCTGGCCCGGCACCGCGCTGAAGTGGAGAAAATGGAGCGAAGCTGGAGGGCTCTGGAGCTGCAGCTGCAGCAGAGCCGACCGCTCCCTACACCGCCCGCGCGTCTGCCACCGGCGCCACCTGAAGCAGAGTCTGAGATCTGGCCGAAGGCTGATCCGGAAGGAGCCATACCTAACCCGCCGAGGACGCGGCGACAGGAGATGTCAAGATCCCGTCTGGGTTGGAGCCGATGTTACTGCAAACACTAGGGGAAGCAGAGGCAGGTAGCGTAGTCAGATGGCAGCCGGAGGTCGGTACACAGGAAAGCAGTGTTGGTAGCAATGGATCAGGCGGATAACGTAGTCAGGTGGCAGCCGGAGGTCGGTACACAGGAAAGGCAGTTCGGTAACAGAGGAGCAGGCAGATAACGTAGTCAGGTGGCAGCCGGAGGTCGGTACACAGGAGAGCAGTGTTTGTAGCAATGGATCAGGCGGAGAGCGTAGTCAGAAGGCAGGCCGAGGTCAGTTCACAGGAGAGCAGTGTTTGTAGCAATGGATCAGGCGGAGAGCGTAGTCAGAAGGCAGGCCGAGGTCGGTTCACAGGAGAGCAGTGTTTGTAGCAATGGATCAGCAGGAAACGCTTGACTAAAGGCTTGGAGCTCAATAATCTCGCAATGACACACCCACAGGGCCAGGTTTATATAGGGTGTGTAATTGGCAATCAGAGGCCCAATCAAGAGAGCACTAGGTGTAGCCAATCAGGAAGAACAGTCAATGGTATCTGGGTTCAGCAAGGAACTTTGCAGCCAGCAGAATAGCTCAGATGGTAGAGCTGCTGGCCAGTAGACAAGAGGTACTGGGTTCGACTCCTGACAGTACTCCCCTCCTTCCAGGATGGCCTCTGGACATCTCAGGAGCTGGCTTATCCGGGTACCTCTGATGAAAGGCTCTTGTTAGTCTAGGAGCATGGACGTTGTCCCTTGGTTCCCATGAATTTTCCTCTGGTCCGTAACCCTTCCACTGCACCAGATACTGCAGTTTACCTCTGAATTTTCGGGAGTCCAGAATCTTATCCACAATGTATTCTTCTTCACCACGGATCCTTTCTGGTGGAGGAGGTGGCTGAATTCTTCCTGGAAACGGGTTTTCACAGAAGGGTTTGAGCAAGGATATGTGAAACACTGGATGAATCTTTAGATTGTTGGGAAGTTTTAAACGAAAAGCAACCTGGTTAATTTTTGCAGAAATTTGAAAAGGTCCAATGAATTTCTGACCCAATTTGGAGGATGGCACATGTGTCTTAAGGTTTTTAGTGGACAGCCAAACTTTGTCTCCAACCTGAAGAGCAGGGGGCACTCTCCGATGTTTATCTGCTGCTTCCTTATATACTTCCTGGGTCTTGAGTAATATCTCTGATAATTCCTTCTGGGATTCCTGTAATTTTGCAAGCCTGTCATTTACAGCAGGAATGGGAGTGTTCACTGGCAGATTAGGGATAAATACTGGATGTACTCCATAATTAGCAAAAAATGGGGTTTGAGATGTAGCGCTATGTATGGAGTTGTTGTAGGCAAACTCTGCTGTTGGTAAATAGTCCACCCAGTCATCCTGAAGATAGGAAATGAAGCAACGGAGGTATTGCTCCAAAGTCTGGTTCGTTCTCTCCGTCTGGCCATTGGACTGAGGATGGAAAGCGGTAGAAAGATTCACTGTGACTCCCAAGGCTGTACAGAAACTCTTCCAAAATTTTGACGTAAACTGAACGCCTCTGTCAGACACCACGCTGTCAGGAATTCCATGTAACCTGAATACCTCTTTGATTATCAGTTCTGCAGTTTTTTCAGCAGTAGGAATTCCTTCAGTTGGAATAAAGTGGGCCATTTTTGTGAGTCGGTCCACTATGACAAGGATGACGGTCATCTGTTTGGAAGGGGGTAGTTCCACAATAAAATCCATGGAAATAGATCCCCAAGGCCTGGATGGAACTGGAAGTGGTTGCAAGAGTCCTAGAGGAGACGATCGTGGGGTCTTGTTTCGTGCGCATGTTAAACAGGTTGAAACATATTTCCTCACGTCCTTCCTACAATTAGGCCACCAAAAGAAACGAAGTAGTAAGTCTTGTGTTTTTGCAACTCCAGGATGTCCTGCCAGTTTAGAATCATGGACACTTTTGAGGACTTCAAGGCGAGAAGATTCAGGTACATATATTTTGTGTTTCTGCATCCAAAACCCCTCTTTGAATGAAAGATCGACGTCTTCCGAAGGATGGTTAAGGAAAGAGTCCTCTTGATATCCATCTTTAATTCTATTACATAGTCCTCTAGAGTGCAATATTCCCAAAAAATTTTTAGGGCCTAGAATTGTATCGTCATTACTAGACCTCTCCTGAGGTTCCGAACACATCCTGGACAGGGCGTCAGCCTTGCCATTTCTTGAACCAGGCCGGTAAGAAATTATAAAATTGAATCTTGAGAAAAATAAGGCCCATCGTGCTTGTCTTGCAGACAATCTTTTTGCTGTACGGAGGAATTCAAGATTCTTGTGGTCCGTGAGGACAGTCACAGGGTGATTGGCACCTTCCAAAAGATGTCTCCATTCGGAGAAGGCAACTTTAATGGCTAACAGTTCTTTATTACCGATGTCGTAGTTCTTTTCTGCAGATGACATGGTGTGGGAAAGAAACGCACATGGGTGAAGTTGCATTTTGTCCCCAACTCGCTGAGACAGAATGGCTCCTACTGCAGAGTCCGAGGCGTCCACTTCGACAGTAAATGGCAATTCAGGATTTGGGTGTACTAACAATGGAGCAGACGTAAAAAGAGTTTTCAATTTGTCAAAAGCCTCCTGTGCCTCCGGAGACCAGAAAAATGCTTTGGTCTTTTTTGTTAGTGTAGTAATTGGTAGTATGATCCGTGAAAAGTTCTTTATAAATTTTCGGTAAAAATTTGCAAATCCTATGAAACGCTGGACGTCTTTTAAATTTCTTAGAACAGGCCAGTCCACTACAGCATTGATTTTGCCGGGATCCATGCTCAGACCTTCTGGGGAGATGATATATCCCAGAAATTGGATACTGGTTTGTTCAAACTCACATTTTTCAAGTTTAATGTAAAGATGGTTCTCCTGTAGTCGTTCCAAGACTAACTGGACGTGCCTGCGATGCTCTTCCAAGGTGTCTGAAAATATAAGAATGTCATCGAGATAAGCCACAACGAATTGGTCCAAGAAATCTCGAAATACATCATTAATAAAATGTTGAAAGGTGGCTGGGGCATTGCTAAGACCAAAGGTCATAACCAGAGATTCAAAATGTCCATATCTCGTTCTGAAGGCGGTCTTCCACTCATCTCCTGGGCGAATCCGTATGAGGTTGTAAGCCCCTCTAAGATCCAGCTTCGTAAAGATTTTCGCAGAACGGAGTCTCTCAAATAGTTCAGGAATCAAGGGTAGCGGGTAGCGATTCTTGACAGTGATATTATTCATCTCTCTGTAGTCAATACATGGCCGCAGAGTGGAGTCTTTCTTTTCAACAAAGAACAGGGGTGCCCCAGCTGGAGATGTGGAAGGTCGAATAAAGCCTTTCTCTAAATTTTCATCCAGGAACTTTCTTAATACCTTCAATTCAGGTTCGGAAAGATTGTAAATCCGTCCAAATGGAATGGTTGCTCCTGGCAGCAATTCAATGGGACAGTCGTAAGGACGGTGAGGAGGTAATTGATCTGCTTTCTTCTTACTGCAGACATCAGAGAACTGCTGATATTGAGGTGGTAGTTTCTCTTCCTTCTCATGCGAAATCTCAGAGATTTGGACTTCTTGGAGAACAGGGGGTTCCTTATGACAATTATTCTTACAGTAGTCAGATGGAAAGGTGATGGTCCTTGATGCCCAGTTGATAGAAGGGTTATGGACTGAAAACCAGGGGATCCCTAGAATAACCGGAAATTTCGGAGATGAGATAAGGTGGAAACTGACAGCTTCATGATGATCCGGTTCAATACAAATCTCCAGTTCGATTGTCTCATGCGTGACAGGTCCAGAAGACAAGGGTGATCCATCCACCGTTTCCATTTCAATTGGTGTGGATTTGGTCCTACTGGAAATATTATTATCACGTGTAAATTTTAAGTCCATAAAATTCCCTCCTGCTCCCGAATCCAACAGGGCAGAGCATTGTATTTTTTGGGTGCCCATTACAACCTGAATGGGGATTACAAAATGAGATGATGTAGTATGTATTTTGTCTATTTCTGGCGTTACTGATGAGATAGTCTGCAAGATGGAATCCGACTGCTGAGAAAGGTCCATATTGCTGGCAGACCTGTTGTTGGTAAAGGCTATAGTCCTTTTGTTAGGACAGTTGATGGCATAGTGTCCAGGGTCCCCACAATAGAGGCAGAGATGTTCTGCACGTCGCCTCTCCTTCTCCTGTGCAGAGAGTGGTCTTCGGATGACGTCGATCTGCATCGGTTCAGACACGCCTTGCGTCTTTTCTTGGTGGTCCGATGCTGAAAATGAGAAGCCAGGGCTATTCCCAAGTGCTCGCAGTCTCTCCTTTCTCCTTTCAGTAAGTCTCTGGTCAATCCGGATACATAGTTGAATAAAGTCCTCCAACTGGTCAGGGGTCTCAACCCTGGCAAGCTCGTCTTTCACTGGTTCTGATAACCCTCGTCGAAATTGACTTCTCTGGGCCGCTGGATTCCAGGTGGTGTCGGCCACCCAGCGACGGAACTCCGATGTGTATTCCGCAACAGAGCGACGTCCTTGGCGCAAATTATGTAATTTGTTTTCTGCTGTGGCACAGCGGATTGGGTCATCAAAAACTTGATTCATAGCTGCGGTGAAGGCTTCCAGGTCATTAAGGAGGTCATAGTCCTTTTCTACATAAGGTGAAGCCCAAGCAAGAGCTTCATCCGTCAGGAGATTTATCATGAAAAAAACTTTCTTCCTCTCACTGGTAAAGGGAGCAGGTTGCATCTGGAAGTATATGCGGCATTGATTGAGGAATCCTCGGTACTGCTTGCGATCCCCACTGAACTTTGCAGGCAGCGGCAGCCGCGCGTTTGATTCGGACCCTGAATTGCGCACGTCCAGAAGTTGTTTTTGTAGCTCAATTACTTCCTGTTGTATCGCCGTGAAATCAGTTTGTAACTTGGCATATTTTCCTTGAGAGTCAGTACAAAAACTTTGAAGCTCCGTAACTTGCCGTCTCAGGGTGTTCACAGCGGACTCCATTTTGGCGCGAGATTATTCTGTCAAGATCCCGTCTGGGTTGGAGCCGATGTTACTGCAAACACTAGGGGAAGCAGAGGCAGGTAGCGTAGTCAGATGGCAGCCGGAGGTCGGTATACAGGAAAGCAGTGTTGGTAGCAATGGATCAGGCGGATAACGTAGTCAGGTGGCAGCCGGAGGTCGGTACACAGGAAAGGCAGTTCGGTAACAGAGGAGCAGGCAGATAACGTAGTCAGGTGGCAGCCGGAGGTCGGTACACAGGAGAGCAGTGTTTGTAGCAATGGATCAGGCGGAGAGCGTAGTCAGAAGGCAGGCCGAGGTCGGTTCACAGGAGAGCAGTGTTTGTAGCAATGGATCAGCAGGAAACGCTTGACTAAAGGCTTGGAGCTCAATAATCTCGCAATGACACACCCACAGGGCCAGGTTTATATAGGGTGTGTAATTGGCAATCAGAGGCCCAATCAAGAGAGCACTAGGTGTAGCCAATCAGGAAGAACAGTCAATGGTATCTGGGTTCAGCAAGGAACTTTGCAGCCAGCAGAATAGCTCAGATGGTAGAGCTGCTGGCCAGTAGACAAGAGGTACTGGGTTCGACTCCTGACAGGAGAGGAGGCTGCGGAGGCCTCACCCGGACCAGAACGCTGGTCCACCCCGGAACCAGACACCGTACCTGTAGCAGAGGAAAGCTGTCCCCCGGCAGGGATGAAGGAGGAAGACAGGCCCTGCGGCCTAGAGGACCGGAGTGAACCGGCTCTTCAGGTAACCAGCGATGATATCCCTGCTGCAGATGCTGACACCCTGCTGGAACCCCTGACACCCCCACCAGCCCAGTGTGCACCAGTCATACGGACACCAGCGGTGGAGTCAATGACCCTGGTGCTAGGCACTGTGCCCATGAATAGGAATGGTCCTGTGCTTGCACAGCCACCAGGTGTCGCTACTACTAAGTAAATGAGAAAAACAGGACAGGTTCTATAAATGTATATAGTGTATTAATGTATATAGTATGCAAATGTTGCCATAACCCGGAGGGGTGATTGCCTTTGATATTGCTTTTCTGAACTGGTGGCTGAGGACTCTGCCAGCCCAAAAACTGTCCTTGTATATAGTTAGCACTTCGGTGCCTCATCTTGGTTACACTTAATTACCTCAGAATTTTAAAACCCGTTTGGTGTGGCCGAAAGTGAGGTCTGCTACAGAGATCCAGAAAAGTCTTGCAGCCCACCCAGGACCACCGTTGGAGGTTTGGAGCGGGTCCTCAACAAGTATATGTTTACTTGAACTGTGAAGTAAATATTAAAAGTGTTTTCTTGCAACGTTTAACCTGAAGTGCCTCCCATAAAGGGATGATGCGTTTGAAAATGTTATGCTGTTTTGCTAAGCATTTATAAAAATTTTGTATGTTTCTTATGTAACATCTTTACTCTATTACAGCCCGGGAGTGCTGTGTTTAACCAGGGGGGAATGTGGCGCCCTGAGGGTCCAGTCGCCACAGAGATGTTGCATCGCACCCAGCGGTGTGACACCTGACTCTCAGGTAAGGAGGAAGCACCCCATTGACTCCATTACCGCATCCACACACATCATGCCAGTGCTAAGCTTCAGGCTGGTTAGTAAAGGGTGTAGAGTTGGGTGGGTGGAGTCAGTTGCAGCATTAGGCTGCAGGATGTTAGATTACAGTTTCAGTTGGAGACAGGCAGGCAGTGTGTGGGTACTGCCTGGCCTGCAGCTCTTCTGAGTTTACCTCAGAGAGCCTTGCTGAGAGAGCGAAGGGATCCTGGGCTGAGACAGCAATTGAAGCTGTGCCCCATCCTTGGAGAAGGAAGGACCAGGCACATATCGGGAAACGGTTCCCAGACTAGTGGGTCAGTTCATCGCCATTAGTAACACCGCGTCTAGTGGGACTCTTCAAGAGCCATTAGCTACCATAATCTCATCCGGAGGCAGCTAGGGATCAAGTACGTCCAGGCATCCGACGGTGTCCCGGTCTCCGTGAAGAGGAGAGCAGTGCACCGGGACATCGGGTCGTACCTGTAAACTGAAAGGATCCAATACTACCTCGTCTGAGGGCTCTGTGGTAGGGAGGTGCAGAGAGGAGTAAGGAGTACAGCACAAGAAGCCGGAAAGGAACATAAAGGGAGTCTTTGGAAGTGTGACCAATTTACCTGAGGGTTACTGGACTACTCACTGGAAGGACACAGTGCCCGGCTGGAATCTGGTGTACAACAGACTGTGAGTAAAACCTTTGAAACTGCACAAGAACTGTTTCCTGCATTATTACTCTGTCGCACACTCCACTCTGCTACATCCCTCCTGCACCATAGCTTTACCTTACATCTACCTGTCCTGGAAGGATACAGTCTTACCTGTAGAAGTGTCATGTATAGTGTACAGTTCCTATAGCGTCTTGTGCTTGGGTGCGAGGAAAACACAGGAGACAGGTTGAAATGAAATGACTTGTATTACTTCATACAAGCATGCTGAAAAGTTCACACAGTTTGCAGGAACAGCGACAGGAGACACAGCAGGCCAGAGTAACTTCAAGCACTACAATAAATCTCCAAAGCAGGTTCAGGATCTCTTCTCTGTACCGTAATTCCTCTGCAAACATGGATTCACCAAACAGCAGGTTTCCAGAGTCCAAAAGTGTTCAAAGGTTCCTCAGTAGGGGATAGCTGGAGTACAAGTCCAAGGCTTCCAGGAGTCAGGTCACAGACTGACTGAGGCTTGATTCAGGAGCACTGATTGTTCAGCTGAGGCTGCTTAAGAAGCAAGAGGGAAGAATCAGGGCGGGAACATGAAAACTGGAAACTCCATATTAACTGAGGGCAAGAGCTGCAGAAAGACAGAAAGCAAAATGGCCGACGGAAAACTGAGTTTCAAGGAACATGTCAACAGAGACAAAGAACCTTACATTACTCCCCCCTTAGGGACAACCTCCGGATGACCTCAGACCAGGCTTGTCAGGGTACCTCTGATGAAACTGGCGGAGCAGGCGAGGAGCATTTACATTATTGACTGGTTCCCATGAGTTGTCCTCCACTGGGTAGCCCTGCCATTTAATCAAATATTGCAACTGATTTCTGTACAACCTGGAATCTAGAATCCTTTCCACCATAAATTCTTCCTGACCATCGACCAGCACTGGGTCAGGGCAAGGAGAAGAACGTCCAGGAAACGTATTGGGTGTTGCAGCCTTAAGTAGGGATACATGAAAGACAGGGTGGATTCTCATAGTTCTGGGCAGTTGAAGACGACAAGCAACAGCACTTATAATCTTACTGATCTTATAAGGTCCAATGTACTTATGTCCCAATTTAGACGATGGAATCTTTAATTTAAGATTTCTGGTTGACAGCCAGACCAAATCTCCTACCTTGAAAGCTGGTGCAGGTTTACGAAATTTATCTGCTGCTTTCTTGTACCTTTCCTGAGCCAATTCTAGATTTTCCTTTAGAAGATCCATATTCTTTTGTAAAGAAGTGATTCTTTCAGCCACTGCCGGCAAGGGCGTATCTATGGGAAATCGAGGAAGAATGTTAGGATGATAACCTAGATTGGAGTAAAAAGGAGACTGCTTAGTGGAGGCGCTCTGAGAGTTGTTATAAGAGAACTCAGCCAGTGGAAGTAGATCCACCCAATCATCCTGTAGGTGGCAGATAAAACAGCGGAGATACTGCTCCAGGGTCTGATTGGTTCGTTCTGTCTGTCCATTAGTCTGGGGATGAAAAGCAGAAGAAAGGTTTACTTTAATGTCCAATGCTGCACAGAAATTTTGCCAAAACCTTGAAGTGAATTGCACCCCTCGATCCGAAATGACCTCATCCGGTACTCCATGTAAGCGAAACACATTCTTAATCATCAAGTCTGATGTCTGTTTTGCAGTGGGTAAGCCGACACAAGGGATAAAATGAGCTGCCTTTGTTAGACGGTCAACCACCACTAGAATGGTGTTCTTCCCTTGAGAGGTTGGTAACTCCACAATGAAGTCCATAGAAATGGATCCCCACGGGCGGGACGGGGTGGGAAGAGGTTGCAACAGACCAGTTGGTGAGGAGCGAGGTGTTTTGCATCTTGCACAGACTTCACATGAAGTGACATAGTTTAAGACATCTTTCCTGTAAGTGGGCCACCAAAAGAAACGAGAAAGAAATTCTTGTGTCTTTAGAATTCCCCTATGCCCGGCTATCTTGGAATCGTGGATGAGTTGCAATACTCTCAATCTGACTGTTTCAGGTATATACAGACGTTGTCCCTGAATCCACACACCATTCTTAAAGACAAGACTTACGTCCCTTGGGGGTTGAGCCAACAAAGAATCCGCATGGTATGCTTCCTTGATGTCCTTAAGTAGGTCTTGATTATGAATCACTCCCAGGAATCTAGAGTCAGGAAGAATAGTCTTAGGAGGAGTAAGTGGACATGTCTCTGCTGAATGAATCCTAGAGAGTGCATCAGCCTTTCCATTGCGCGATCCTGGTCTATAAGAAATGACAAAATTAAATTGGTTTAGGAAAAGATTCCAGCGGGCCTGGCGAGGAGTCAGGCACTTAGCCGACCTGATAAATTCAAGGTTACGATGGTCTGTCAGGACGACTATTTGCTGTGCAGCTCCCTGAAGAAGGTGTCTCCATTCCTTGAAGGCGGCAATAATGGCCAACAATTCTCTATTGCCCACATCGTAGTTCCTCTCAGCCGAAGACAACTGCTGGGAAAAGAAGGCACAGGGATGCAAGACATTCTTCTCACCTGTTCTCTGAGAGAGTATAGCTCCAACGGCACAGTCTGAAGCATCCACCTCTATTATGAAGGCAAGCTCGGGTTGGGATGTACTAAGATAGGTGCGGTGGTAAATTTATCCTTTAAACAGGAAAATGCTTCCTGAGCTTGCGGGGTCCAGGAGAACCTAGACTGTTTCCGGGTAAGTTGGGTGATAGGTGACACTACCTCAGAAAAATTCTTAATGAAACGTCTATAGAAGTTGGCAAACCCGATGAAACGCTGCACCTCCTTCACATTTCTAGGAATTGGCCAATCCTTGATGGCTTGGGTCTTGCTTCCATCCATACTAATCCCTTGCGTAGATAGTACATACCCCAGAAATTGAATTTCGGTCCTATGGAATTCACATTTTTCAAGTTTGATGTAGAGATGGTTTTGTCTTAGGCGTTCTAAGACCATTCTCACATGTCCATGATGTTCCTCTGTGGAGTTAGAAAAAATTAGAATATCATCCAGATAAATCATCACAAATGTATCTAGGAGATCCCTGAAGATATCATTCACGAAGTGTTGGAAAGTGGCTGGGGCGGTACTCAGACCAAAAGGCATAACTAGATATTCAAAGTGTCCATAGCGTGACCTGAAAGCAGTCTTCCATTCATCCCCAGGTCTAATACGGACCAAGTTATAGGCCCCACGGAGATCCAGTTTAGAGAAAATTTTGGCATGCCGCACTCTCTCCAACAATTCAGGGATTAAAGGCAATGGATAACGGTTTCTAATAGTAACCTTATTGAGTTCCCTATAGTCTATGCAGGGTCTCAGAGATCCATCTTTCTTCTTCACAAAGAAGATGGGTGCACCTGCGGGAGATGAAGAGGGGCGTATGAAGCCCTTGGCTAAATTTTCGTCTATATAATCCTTCAAAGCTTTTAGCTCGGGCCCCGCTAGGGGTAGATCTTACCAAAAGGTATCTCGGCTCCAGGCAATAATTCAATTGGACAATCATATGGACGGTGAGGAGGAAGCTGATCAGCGTTCTTCTTGTCACATAAATCCACATAGTCCTGGTATACAGCTGGTAGTTCAGGGACTGACATGGTTCCTTTAGGAACAGAGCAAGCTGAAACTCCTTGACTCATCTGTTTCTCCGGAAAGTGTAATTCCTTGGTCTCCCAGTTAATCGTAGGATTCTGCGCCTGCAGCCATGGTAGCCCTAGAATAATGGGAAAGTGGGGAGAAGAGATAAGCATAAAAGACATTTTCTCCTGATGATCTTTACCCATAAGGACCCTCAAAGGCTCTGTTTCTTGATCCACTGGTCCAGAAGTCAGTAGAGAGCCATCCACAGTCTCCATCTGTACTGGAGTAGCCTTCTTCACTGAACGTATCCCCTGTTTCAGAGCAAAGGAGATATCCATAAAATTTCCACTTGCTCCTGAGTCGATCATAGCAGAGCTAGACACCCAGACTGAGTCAACCCAGAGTTTGATGGAAAGGAAGCAATGAGAATTGTTTCTTTTACAACTCAGCTGGGACACCGCTGAGGAAACTTGAAAAATTGCAGCGTTTATACCGTCATCGTCCCCAGAACTAACAGAGTTTAAGTCCGAGAAATCAAGATCTCTTGCAGCAGATCTCTCTGGAGTCTGAGGCTCGGACATGACAGAGCTCCTCTCGCAACACTCACAGTGAATGACTGCTGCAGTAGTCTTACGAGAACGGCTGGGGCAGTTTATAATGAAGTGCCCTGACTTACCACAGTAGAAACATAGATTTTCCTTTATACGATGTTCTTTGCGTGCATCACTAACCCGTCTTTGTAAAGAGTCCACCTGCATGGGTTCAGGTTCTGGTTCCCTTGTGATCCTACTCAAAGGTTCCTTAGCTGAGGAGGGAGGTAGTAAAAGGTTAGTGCGATTATTTTCGAACCATCTCTCTTGTCTGCGTTCAGTCAGACGAGCATCAATACGGATACAATAGTTAATAAAGTCACCTAACGCAGTGGGAGGGTCGGCACGAGCAAGTTCATCCTTAATCAGTGGAGACAACCCTTTCCGAAAAATAGATTTTTTAGCGGAAGTGTCCCAAGTGGTATCAAGAGCCCATCTCCTGAAATCCAGGGCATATTCGGCTACTGAACGCTTACCTTGGCGCAAAGTTAACATGGCTGCTTCAGCTGTTGCACCTCGATTGGGGTCATCAAACACCTGCCCCATGGCTGAAATAAAAGCATCAAGGTGATTCAAACAATCATCCTCAGTCTCAATCAGAGGGTTTGCCCACATCAAAGCCTTATTGGTAAGCAACATGATTATAGTAAGCACTTTGGATCGTTCAGTGGGAAATTGTGAAGCATGTGCAGAGAAAAATAAATTGCATTGATTAATAAATCCCCTGAATTTCTCACGTTCACCGCCAAAACGAAAAGGAGGTAATTTGGGGATCCCAGAACTTGGGGTTATGGCAGGAGCCTGGGCTCGTTCCTCTAGAGCCTCAATCCTGGCTCGCAATTCCTGGGTAGTCTGTCCAAACACTTGCAAATTATGATTAGTGAGGTCCTGTAGGCTTGCAAAACGGGTTTTTAAAGTCTGTACATCTGAAAGGATTGTATCAGTCACTCCGCAAAGTTCCTTTATGCGGGCCTCCATCTTCCAGATCTTTTAAGGCAGAAGTGCTGGAAGGAGAAGAGGAAAGGAAAAAAAAAAAAAAACAATAGTGTTTACCTGTGGTAACACTGCAGAGTAAAATTTTAAGGGAATGCGCTCACCTGGAATGGTTGTGAGAAGTCACAACCACTGTCATCACATAAGGTATTAAACGGACATCTGATATCCACAGTCACAGCAGACACGGCTTTCCCAGACCCAGCAGACACTAAACATTGGCTCCTGAATCTTGTCATGTATAGTGTACAGTTCCTATAGCGTCTTGTGCTTGGGTGCGAGGAAAACACAGGAGACAGGTTGAAATGAAATGACTTGTATTACTTCATACAAGCATGCTGAAAAGTTCACACAGTTTGCAGGAACAGCGACAGGAGACACAGCAGGCCAGAGTAACTTCAAGCACTACAATAAATCTCCAAAGCAGGTTCAGGATCTCTTCTCTGTACCGTAATTCCTCTGCAAACATGGATTCACCAAACAGCAGGTTTCCAGAGTCCAAAAGTGTTCAAAGGTTCCTCAGTAGGGAATAGCTGGAGTACAAGTCCAAGGCTTCCAGGAGTCAGGTCACAGACTGACTGAGGCTTGATTCAGGAGCACTGATTGTTCAGCTGAGGCTGCTTAAGAAACAAGAGGAAGAATCAGGGCGGGAACATGAAAACTGGAAACTCCATATTAACTGAGGGCAAGAGCTGCAGAAAGACAGAAAGCAAAATGGCCGACGGAAAACTGAATTTCAAGGAACATGTCAACAGAGACAAAGAACCTTACAAGAAGACTTATCACCTAGCTGCACAACACCATCCCTTCCAGAGGACCTGCACAGCAGCGCTGGTCACCCTGACCAGATACTACAGGTGGCGTCACGACAAACTACACAAACATTTAATCCCCTGTAAATATCCCCATTTCATGAGCGCCCAGGGCACGGACCAAGCTGTGCTACCCGTGACATTCCCCATAGACATCAACGGGCTCGGTGCCGAGTACCCCAAGGCCCTGGCGGGTGGCTCACCTGCAAGCCATAACAGTAAAATCTGGCGCTCCTTACCTTCTGAGCTTTGCACTGTGCCTGAAAAGTATTTCCCGATTACATGTAGTGTATTGGCGCACTCAGGAAAAAATGGAGTTCAGTTTGTTGTAAAAAAAATATCCTATTAGCCCTTACAAAAATTAAAAACTTGTGGCTAAAACAACATTTTTGTGAGTAAAATGTGATTTTATTATTTTCACGGCTCAACGTTATAAACTTCTGTGAAGCACCTGGGGGATCAAGGTGCCTACCATGCATCTAAATACATTACTTGAGGGGTCTTATTTCCAAAATGGGGTCACTTGTGGGGGTTCTCCACTGTTTAGGCACATCAGGGGCTCTCCAAATGGGATATAATGTGTAATGATTCCAGGAAATTTTGCATTCAAAAAGTCAAATGGCATTCCTACCCTTCCGAGCCCTGCCGTGCGCTCAAACAGTAGTTTTCTCCTTCATGTGGGGTATCGGCGGACTCAGGAGAAATTGAACAACAAATTTGATGTGCAATTTTGCCTGTTACACTTATGAAAGTGCAATATTTTGTGCTGAAAACATATTTGTGGGGAAAATTTTTTATTTTTATTTATTTTTACGGCTCATTGTTATAAACTTCTGTGAAACACATGAGGGTTCAACGTGCTCACCACACATCTTGATCAGTTCCCTGAGGGGTCTAGTTTCCAAAATGGTTTCACTTGTGGTGGATTTTCACTGTTTAGGCACATCAGAGACTCTCCAAACGCGACATGGCGTTCACCCTTTGTTGCAGCAAATCATGCATTCAAAAAGTCAAATGGCGCTTCTGTCCTTCCGAGCTCTGCCATGCGCCCAAACATTAGATTTCTCCCTCATATGGGATATTGGCGCCAGGGCCGGCTCCAGGTTTTTATGGGCCCCGAGCGAAAGAGTCTCAGTGGGCCCCTTTAACACAGACCACGATTCATGATGCACAGATACTGTAGAGAAATATGGGTATAGTACAATGCCAAACACTTCATTTCTTCCATTACATGAGTGATATCTATTGTAAATTCTACAATAGCTCAGAAACCGCCAAATCCTCACAGCGCACAGTACAGACTGGACAGTCCTCCTTACAATATTATGGGCACCACATAGTCCTCCATACAGTATTATGGGCCAAATATAATGCTCCATAAAGAATATTGGACCCCAAATAATGCTTCATACAGGATACTGGTCCCCATATAATGCTCCATACAAAATATGGAGCTCTCCTCTGCACTGTGCTACGTTCTGCGCTGTTACGGCTCAGGAAAGGGCACTGTGGAAAGACTCCCCATTATCATCATCATTGCCTCCCCATCATCATCACCTCCCCATCATCATTTACTCCCCATCATCATCGCCTCCCCATCATCATTGCCTCCCCATCATCATCGCCTCCCCATCATCACCGCCTCCCCATCAACATCGCCTCCCCATCATCATCATCATTGCTTCCCCATCAACATCGCCTCCCCATCATCATTGCCTCCCCATCATCATCATCATTGCCTCCCCATCATCATCATCATCATTGCCTCCCCATCATCACCGCCTCCCAATCATCATCGCCTCCCCATCATCATCATCATTGCCTCCCCATCATCATCGCCTCCCCATCATCATCATTGCCTCCCCATCATCATCATCATCGCCTCCCCATCATCACTGTCTCTCCATCCCCATCATTGCTTCCCCATCATCATCATCATTGCCTCCCCATCATCACCGCCTCCCAATCATCATCGCCTCCCCATCATCATCATCATTGCCTCCCATCATCATCGCCTCCCCATCATCATCATTGCTTCCCCATCATCATCATCATCGCCTCCCCATCATCACTGTCTCTCCATCCCCATCATTGCTTCCCCATCATCATCATCATTGCCTCCCCATCATCATCGCCTCCCCATAATCACCTCCCCATCATCTTCATCATTGCCTTCCCATCATCATCATCACTGCCTCTCCACCACCATCACACATACAGCACCACAGCACTCGCTCACATACACACACACAAAGCACCGCACTACATACACACACACTGATACACACACACACATACACCTCACATCTCACCTGTCCGGCGTCCACGCTCTCTCTGCCACAGCCGGCCGCTGAATGATGACGCTGCTGTGAGAGGAACCGCAGGCGCCCCCTGGAGCCCGGAGCTGCGGCAGCGGAGGCACGGGGAGATGTAAGTATTGTGCCGGCTGCTGGGGGGGCCCTGAGCAAGCGGAGGGGGCCCAGTGGTGGCGCTGGCACCGCTCTCCTCCGCTGATGGGGGCCAGGGTGCCCGACGGCGAGTGGGCCCCCCGCCTGCTCAGGGCCTCGGTACTTGCCCGGGTATGCCGGGTGCTGACGCCGGCCCTGATTGGCGCACTCAGTAAAAATTGCACAACAAATTTCGGGGTCCATTTTTCCTGTTACCCTTGTCAAAATTAAAAATTTTGGATCTGAATTAAATTTTTTGGGAAAAAAGTTAAATGTTCATTTTTTTTCCACATTCCAAAAATTCCTGTGAAGCACCTGTAGGGTTAATAAACTTCTTGAATGTGGTTTTGATCACCTTGAGGGGTGAAGTTTTTAGAATTGTGTCACTTTTGGATATCTTCTATCATATAGACCCTTCAAAGTGACTTCCAATGTGACGTGGTCCCTAAAAAAATGGTGTTGTAAAAATGAGAAAACGCTGGTCAACTTTTAAACCTTATAACTTCCCAAAAAAAAAATGTTGGTTCAAAAATTGTGCTGATTCAAAGTAGCATGTGGGAAATGTTACTTATTAAGTATTTTGTGTGACATATCTCTGTGATTTAAGGCCATGAAAATTCAAAGTTGGAAAATTGCAAAATGTTGAAAATTTTCGCCAAATTTCCTTTTTTTTCCCAAATAAACGCAAGCCATATCAAAGATATTTTACCACTATCAAGAAGTACAATATGTCACAAAAAAATATTTCAGACTCGCTGGGATCTATTGAAGCGTTCCAGAGTTATTACCTCATAAAGGGACAGTGGTTAGAATTGTAAAAATTGGCCTGGTTGGTCATTAACATGCAAACCACCCTCTGAGGTAACGGGGTTAAACTTTTTTGTGGCACAGTTTTGCTTTTCAGTGCTTCTTTCAGATACAGATCAGAGGTGGTCTCAAGCAACTGCAACAATAAGCAGGCATCACATTGCTACAAGGCAGTCCGCAACGTGCTATGCAGACAGATCCTGCTCACTTATCACCTAATACTAGTTGCTTTATCATTTATGTAATATTCTGCATTTATCTATCCAACTACCACCATCATTCACATCTGCTTCCAGCCAACACTGATGGGAAGATTCCTGTAGAGCGAGACTGGTGTTCGTAGGCCTGCCAATGAGTTGTCAATAGTGCATTTAATGGAGAAAAGAAGGAACGAATTGAATAAGGACTCTTTAGTATGCATAACATGAGCGCAGGCTGAGCAACTATCAGCGTTCTTGCATTAAATAGTTTACATGTACTTTGCCTGTGTGAATAGATGAGCAAAGTATAGAAATATGTGGAATAATGAAGGATAATAAAATACTAGTGAAAATCCCTTAAAGGGAAGGTGCCATGAAATTTTTTTTTCAGCAATTGAAAAAAATATACAAAATTAATGTTTACATTTTCTTAAAAAATATTATCATTTGTTTTTAACTTTGTAAAATATGAAAAATAATTTTAAAAGATTTGATATTTCCACTTCTAAACACTAGGGGAGCAGCTACTGAAATTTGACACAAAAACCTAGTGTACAACTAGCTCACATTACTGCACTGCAGTAAATATGGGCTGAATCTGCTCACATATGTGTGATGTCACTCCTCTCCTCCCCTTCTGGGTGTTTGCTAAGAGATAAGAGAGGATGACATTTAGGAACACGGTGCGGCTCCATTTTCTTGGTGACTGCAAAGTTATACTGACAAGTAGACGGTCACCGAGGATAGCAGGCAGCAAGGATTCTGTTAGTTGGTGCTGCTCGCTGTATCACGCCCACACTCACGCTCACATGCTGACGCTCACGCTTGCGCTCGCATGATGACGCTCACACTCATGCTCATGCTCACACGTTCACACTCACGCTCAAATGCTGATGCTTACACTCGCACTCACATGCTGACGCTCATATGCACTCTCATACTCACGCTCACACGCTGATGCTCACACCCACACTCACGCTCACATGCATGCTCACACTCACACGCTGACGCTCACACTCACACGCTGACACTCACCTGCTTACGCTCACACGTTTGCTCACACTCATGCTCACATGCTGACGCTCACATGCTGATGCTCACACTCACGCTCAGCCCGACACCCTCATTACTAAGCCGATAAGTAAACACAAATACACACAAACCTATGCACACATTGTCACCAGCCTATGTAGGAGCGCTAACAGAACGAACGTATATAGGCTGTAACCAGAAAGCAACTGTTAATTTTAAACAAAAAAAATATGAAAAAAAATTGCGTGGGCTCCAGCATAATTTTAATAACCAGCAGAGGAAAGCTGACGGCTGTGGGCAGATGTTTACAGCTTGGGAAGGGGGGTAATAACCATGGTGCTTCCCAGGCTATTAATATCAGCTCACAGCTGTATACTTAGCCTTTACTGGCTATTAAAATGGGGGACCACCCCAAAAAATGACGTGGTGTCCCCCTATAATTAATAACCAGCAAAGGCTATGCAGACAGCTGTGGGCTGATATTAATAGCCTAGGAAGGGGCCATGGATATTGGCCCCTCAGGCTAAAAACATCAGCTCTCAGCCCCCCCAGAAAAGGTGCATCTATAAGATGCGCCAAATCTGGTACTTAGCCTCGCTCTTCCCACTTGCCCTGTAGCGGTGGCAAGTGGGGTAATATTTAGTAATGGACAGGCGTCTATAAGATTCCTATCCATTACCGATCCTATAGTTATATTGTAAATAAAGACACAGCCAGAATAAAGTCCTTTAATTGAAAAAATAACACAGACTCCTTTAATATTCTCAATTAAACCATACTTACAAACTCGCCTAATTCCACCGAAGCCCTCGATCTCCTGTAATAAAAATAAAATAAAAAAACAACAATATACCATACCTGTCCACAGAGAAGGTAGTCCATAATGTCTCACAACGATCCTGATCACTTTGAGAGCAGTCCGCCCATAGTGTATCATTGTGCTGCCGTGAGAGAGGTCACTGGAGGTCATTAGCTCCATTGATCTCCCTTACGACACCACTGCTGCGTGGGAAAGTTCTCACACAGTGGTAGTGCCGTAAGTTAGAGCACTGGAGCTAATGAACTCTGGTGACCTCTCTTACGGCAGCGCAGTGATACACTGCGAGAGAATTACCTCCTGTGAGTGTATCCTGTGTGTTCTACACATGAGATCGCCATGGGACACTCGGATTACCTGGACTACGGCGGAACGGTGAGTATAGGTTGGTTTATTATTTTACATTATTTCTAGAAGAAGAGGGCATTGGGGATTTGGTGTGAGGTGAGTATAATTTTTTTTATTTTCATGTGAATATGTATGTAATTTAACTTTTTTTTTTTTTTTAAACTATGGGCACAGGTGCCGGCAGATGAGACGATTCTCCCATCAGTCGCATATAGCCCGATGGGAGCAGTAGTTTACCGCAGGTCACGGTCAGCTGCGAGGTAACGCTGTCATCTGCCAGCATGATCCCGCAGCGCTGTGACCGACAGTACTGGCTGTAGCGCTACCCCAGGTGACAGTCACAGCTGCGGGGTCATGCGACATGTGACAGCATGAGCCCGCAGCGCTCTGACCGGATACTGGTAGCTCCTGTCATCGCACGCACTGAGCAGTGTGTGCGATGACAGGGGAAAATAAGACAAAAAAACCTGACTGGCACCTCCAGACTAATGTGAACTAGGTGCAAACCAAGAGGAGCTACCCCCATGTAAAACATACAAAAAAAGGCTGCACTCAAGCATACTGAAGCATGACAACATAGAATACATGAAATTTTGAATAGCAATATGGCTTTGGAGTATAAGGAAAAATTTGAGACGCTTAGTATAAACATTTGGCCAAACATTTTAAAGCCCACCAACCATCGTCAAGGTGGTCTCAATTCTGGTGAGTCCCTGACCTAATGTGAACATACCTCTATTAGGCTGATATCTGAATTTCTGGGTGAATATGCACCTCTGTCAGTAATGCCTGCATTTATGGGTAAAGTAGGGACCTGGTGTAATTAAAATCACCACCTGGTGGGGGCGGAGTGCTCGGTCAGTAAGCTAACATTCAAAAGACAAAAAAACCTGACTGGGACTTCCAGACTAATGTGAACTAGGTGAAAACCAAAGGGAGCTACCCCCATGTAAAACATACAAAAAAAGGCTGCACTCAAGCATACTGAAGCATGACAACATAGAATACATGAAATTTTGAATAGCAATATGGCTTTGGAGTATAAGGAAAAATTTGAGACGCTTAGTATAAACATTTGGCATAATTTTTCCTTATACTCCAAAGCCATATTGCTATTCAAAATTTCATGTATTCTATGTTGTCATGCTTCAGTATGCTTGAGTGCAGCCTTTTTTTGTATGTTTTACATGGGGGTAGCTCCCTTTGGTTTGCACCTAGTTCACATTAGTCTGGAAGTGCCAGTCAGGTTTTTTTGTCTTTTGAATGTTAGCTTACTGACCGAGCACTCCGCCCCCACCAGGTGGTGATTTTAATTACACCAGGTCCCTACTTTACCCATAAATGCAGGCATTACTGACAGAGGTGCATATTCACCCAGAAATTCAGATATCAGCCTAATAGAGTATGTTCACATTAGGTCAGGGACTCACCAGAATTGAGACCACCTTGACGATGGTTGGTGGGCTTTAAAATGTTTGGCCAAATGTTTATACTAAGCGTCTCAAATTTTTCCTTATACTCCAAAGCCATATTGCTATTCAAAATTTCATGTATTCTATGTTGTCATGCTTCATTATGCTTGAGTGCAGCCTTTTTTTGTATGTTTTACATGGGGGTAGCTCCCTTTGGTTTCACCTAGTTCACATTAGTCTGGAAGTGCCAGTCAGGTTTTTTTGTCTTTTGAATGTTAGCTTACTGACCGAGCACTCCGCCCCCACCAGGTGGTGATTTTAATTACACCAGGTCCCTACTTTACCCATAAATGCAGGCATTACTGACAGAGGTGCATATTCACCCAGAAATTCAGATATCAGCCTAATAGAGGTATGTTCACATTAGGTCAGGGACTCACCAGAATTGAGACCACCTTGACGATGGTTGGTGGGCTTTAAAATGTTTGGCCAAATGTTTATACTAAGCGTCTCAAATTTTTCCTTATACTCCAAAGCCATATTGCTATTCAAAATTTCATGTATTCTATGTTGTCATGCTTCAGTATGCTTGAGTGCAGCCTTTTTTTGTATGTTTTACATGGGGGTAGCTCCCTTTGGTTTGCACCTAGTTCATATTAGTCTGGAAGTGCCAGTCAGGTTTTTTTGTCTTTTGAATGTTAGCTTACTGACCGAGCACTCCGCCCCCACCAGGTGGTGATTTTAATTACACCAGGTCCCTACTTTACCCATAAATGCAGGCATTACTGACAGAGGTGCATATTCACCCAGAAATTCAGATATCAGCCTAATAGAGGTATGTTCACATTAGGTCAGGGACTCACCAGAATTGAGACCACCTTGACGATGGTTGGTGGGCTTTAAAATGTTTGGCCAAATGTTTATACTAAGCGTCTCAAATTTTTCCTTATACTCCAAAGCCATATTGCTATTCAAAATTTCATGTATTCTATGTTGTCATGCTTCAGTATGCTTGAGTGCAGCCTTTTTTTGTATGTTTTACATGGGGTAGCTCCCTTTGGTTTTCACCTAGTTCACATTAGTCTGGAAGTGCCAGTCAGGTTTTTTGTCTTTTGAATGTTAGCTTACTGACCGAGCACTCCGCCCCCACCAGGTGGTGATTTTAATTACACCAGGTCCCTACTTTACCCATAAATGCAGGCATTACTGACAGAGGTGCATATTCACCCAGAAATTCAGATATCAGCCTAATAGAGGTATGTTCACATTAGGTCAGGGACTCACCAGAATTGAGACCACCTTGACGATGGTTGGTGGGCTTTAAAATGTTTGGCCAAATGTTTATACTAAGCGTCTCAAATTTTTCCTTATACTCCAAAGCCATATTGCTATTCAAAATTTCATGTATTCTATGTTGTCATGCTTCAGTATGCTTGAGTGCAGCCTTTTTTTGTATGTTTTACATGGGGGTAGCTCCCTTTGGTTTGCACCTAGTTCATATTAGTCTGGAAGTGCCAGTCAGGTTTTTTTGTCTTTTGAATGTTAGCTTACTGACCGAGCACTCCGCCCCCACCAGGTGGTGATTTTAATTACACCAGGTCCCTACTTTACCCATAAATGCAGGCATTACTGACAGAGGTGCATATTCACCCAGAAATTCAGATATCAGCCTAATAGAGGTATGTTCACATTAGGTCAGGGACTCACCAGAATTGAGACCACCTTGACGATGGTTGGTGGGCTTTAAAATGTTTGGCCAAATGTTTATACTAAGCGTCTCAAATTTTTCCTTATACTCCAAAGCCATATTGCTATTCAAAATTTCATGTATTCTATGTTGTCATGCTTCAGTATGCTTGAGTGCAGCCTTTTTTTGTATGTTTTACATGGGGGTAGCTCCCTTTGGTTTGCACCTAGTTCACATTAGTCTGGAAGTGCCAGTCAGGTTTTTTTGTCTTTTGAATGTTAGCTTACTGACCGAGCACTCCGCCCCCACCAGGTGGTGATTTTAATTACACCAGGTCCCTACTTTACCCATAAATGCAGGCATTACTGACAGAGGTGCATATTCACCCAGAAATTCAGATATCAGCCTAATAGAGGTATGTTCACATTAGGTCAGGGACTCACCAGAATTGAGACCACCTTGACGATGGTTGGTGGGCTTTAAAATGTTTGGCCAAATGTTTATACTAAGCGTCTCAAATTTTTCCTTATACTCCAAAGCCATATTGCTATTCAAAATTTCATGTATTCTATGTTGTCATGCTTCAGTATGCTTGAGTGCAGCCTTTTTTTGTATGTTTTACATGGGGGTAGCTCCCTTTGGTTTGCACCTAGTTCACATTAGTCTGGAAGTGCCAGTCAGGTTTTTTTTGTCTTTTGAATGTTAGCTTACTGACCGAGCACTCCGCCCCCACCAGGTGGTGATTTTAATTACACCAGGTCCCTACTTTACCCATAAATGCAGGCATTACTGACAGAGGTGCATATTCACCCAGAAATTCAGATATCAGCCTAATAGAGGTATGTTCACATTAGGTCAGGGACTCACCAGAATTGAGACCACCTTGACGATGGTTGGTGGGCTTTAAAATGTTTGGCCAAATGTTTATACTAAGCATCTCAAATTTTTCCTTATACTCCAAAGCCATATTGCTATTCAAAATTTCATGTATTCTATGTTGTCATGCTTCAGTATGCTTGAGTGCAGCCTTTTTTTGACAGGGGAAAATAAAGCCCACAGCATACGCTGCGGGCTACACAAATATGGGCGCGATCTCTTCCCACAGCTGTGACCTGGACAGCCCAGGAGGCATGCTCAGGTCACAGCTAAGAGGCAGGAGGAGCGGCCTCAATGCAAGAGATGGGGTCGGTGTCCGACTGCAGTCTCTTATGCCCATGGCTGCTGTAAGTGAGGTGTGCAAGTGTCGTGCCCAGACACTTTCGCCCCCACTAATGAAAATGGCAGCCCCCAGTGGCAAAAGTAAAAGTTAATGAAAAACTATTAAAGTAGTTCATTTAATTTTGTATTTACAATAATTGATTATATAATCAATAATTATTAATACAAAAATTAAAATCACGGCACCTTCCCTTTAATCAGGCACCTAGTGTGCTAATCCTAAGTAAGTATAAAAGGTAAGATACTGCTTATGTGTTAAATTGGCCTACACAAGGACTCTAATATGCTCCCACCACACAGAACAAAGTGTAAATACCGTATATACTCGAGTATAAGCCGAGATTTTCAGCCCTTTTTTTAAGGCTGAAAGTCCCCCTCTCAGCTTATACTCGAGTCATATACCAGGGGTCGGCGGGGGGGGGGGAGCGCGGCTGTCAGATCATACTTACTTGCTCCTGGCACGGTCTCTGCAGCCCCCCTGCTTCTCCCAAGGTCTACTGCGCCTGTGTTCAGCGGTCACGTGGTACCGCTCATTAAAGTCATGAATATGTGCATATTCATGACTTTAATGAGCGGTACCTTGTGACCGCTGCAGGAAGGAAGAACTGCCAGAGACCGCGGGAGAAGCAGGGGCAGCAGAGACCACGCCAGGAGCAGGTAAGTATATGCGATATTCACCTGGCCCCGTTCCACCGCTGCGCTCCGCTCCATCCTCTGGCTGTGAATGTTCAGGACAGAGGGTGCGATGACATAGTTAGTGCGCGCCGCGCCCTCTGCCTTAGCAGTCATTGACAGAGGACCCGGAAGACAGCGGCGCTCAGCGGTGGACCGAGGACAGGTGAATATCGCAGGTGCTGGGGCCTGAGCCAGCGGTGACACCGGCATCTGTCCCCCATAGCGAGCCGGTGTCCCTGCCTGCTCAGGACATCAGCACCTGGCCCCCAGCGACGAGAGGTGAGTATTTTTTTTTTATAATTATTTGCAGCAGCATATGGGGCATGATGTGCGGAGCATCATATGAGGGCATGATGTGCGGAGCATCTTATGGGGCATAGTGTGCGGAGCATCTTATGGGGCATAATGTGCGGAGCATCTTATGGGACATAATGTGCGGAGCATCTTATGGGGCATAATGTGCGGAGCATCTTATGGGGCATAATGTGCGGAGCATCTTATGGGGCATAATGTGTGGAGCATCATATGAGGCATAATGTGCGGAGCATCTTATGGGGCATAATGTGCGGAGCATCTTATGGGGCATAATGTGCGGAGCATCTTATGGGGCATAATGTGCGGAGCATCTTATGGGGTATAATATACGGAGCATCTCATGGGGTATAATATACGGAGCATCTTATGGGGCAGCATATGGGGCATAATATACGGAGCATCTTATGGGGTATAATATACGGAGCATCTTATGGGGCAGCATATGGGGCATAATCTATGGAGCATCTTATGGGGCCATCATGAACTGTATGGAGCATTCTGTGGGGCTCCTGATTCAATATGGATATTCAAAACATTTAACCTACTGATGTCTCAATTAATTTTACTTTTATTGGTATCTACTTTTATTTTTGAAATTTACCAGTAGCTGCTGCATTTCCCACCCTAGGCTTATACTCGAGTCAATACGTTTTCCCAGTTTTTTGTGGCAAAATTAGGGGGTCTGCTTATACTCGGGTCGGCTTATACTCGAGTATATACGGTAAGTTAAATAAAATGAAGTAAACCAAAAATGAAAGCCAGAATGCACCATGTTCATGTATATTTATGTCTGCTGATGGATGATCAGCGACAGTCTGAATTTCATTTTTCCTGATAAGAGCATCTGTTCAGATCTGTTTTAATGAAAATCCGCTTTTCTGCAAGATAGACGGATGTGATACACCCAAAGGGATATTGCTTTAGTTCTATCTTCCATGCTGACGTCTGCCTGTGTGCTCATGCCGCTGGCTTCCCAATGGAAGAATGTGCCAAGACAGCTGTGATGACGGACAGTTTCATCCTTAGCAAGTGAACTGTGAATTTATGTACTGTATACAAGGCAAGCAGAGCGCCAGGCAGAAACACACAGGCAAGTTAAAGGGAATCTGTCACCCTAAATTGGCGGGATATTTAAATGATGGCAGTCAGGTCAGATGGGCGGTGTTTTGGTACTTGCCTTAACATGTTGTTCGCCGCTGTCTCCATTATTTCTGGGAATTGTATTCGTTGCCCTCCATATAACGCGCCTGCACATTGCAGTCTTGAATTGCGCACTCGCAGTATGCTTTGCCCGCAGATTGCAATGCGCAGGCGCGTTATATGGAGGGCAATGACTACAATTCCCAGAAATAATGGAGACAGCGGTGAACAACATGTTAAGGCAAGTACCCAAAACACCGCCCATCTGACCTGACTGCCATCATTTAAATATCCCGCCAATTTAGGGTGACAGATTCCCTTTAAAGGGGTATTTGGGTTACAAAAAGTTATCACCTACTAGCTTGGTAAGTGATAACTTCTAGTTTGGTGGGGGTCCAGAGAGGTTGCAGAGTACAGAGCCTGACTTTTTCTGGCAGTCCCACAGAGAATGAATACTGGGTCAGATAAGCAGGCTAACTGCTCCCCATTCAGTCACGGACAAAAGTGCTTTATTCCAGTGACCTTAGCAGTCTTATATCTTAGTAGTTGGACTTCCACCAATCTCAATGGTATCACCTGTCCTGTAAACAGATCATAACTAGAGATGAGCGAATATTTCAATGTTCGATTCGTATGACGATCGCCGACTCTTCAAGATTCGCTGATTTATTAGTCGAAGAATCGACGAACATAGCTGAATGCCATTCACGTCAATGGCTGAAAATGGAGGAAAAAACAAACGCATGCACAACACCTTCAAACGGCCCCAAAAGCTGCCAAAACATATCAAATGAGGGACAGACACCAGGAAACTGGCCTCAATTTACCCACAGTACTAATTGTAGCATGGCACTGCAGCAATCAGCCAAGCATGAGGTATCAGGGTCTGGGACAGTATTTACATCTTTCAATTGAATATCAAAGTAAGACGAGGTGGGTAACGAATTGGTGAAGCCCTGCTGTGCTGGGAGGCCTACTGCTATAGACAACACACATGAACGAGACCCAAACAGGAGTCTACACATTTCCAAAAATTAGTGGCAGACACCAACAAACTGGCATCAATTTCACCACAGTAGAAATAGTTTAATAGGGACCGTTACCTCTTACACTACAGCCAACCCAGCAGATGAAGACTGTAACGGGCAAGGTGGTGGAAACACTGTGCCGTATCCCTCGGAAAACCTTGAAGGGTGTAACTAGGTGGCCTACCAAATCTTAACTCGGATAAGTGGCAGTAGGCAAAAACTGCAACGAAAGGAGGGACAAGGAGGTGGCACCAGGTGCTTCTCTAGGGCTGACCTACAGAAGGTGGCAGCTGAACCCCTAGAGCAGGTAGGCTGCTACTGCTTGAAGGAGGGATGAAGAATGCAGGCAGGCACAGTAGGGACACTGGAACCATGGGTGCAGATGGGACTGGCTGAGGAACAGAAAAGCACTGGCAGGTGCGGGCTGGACCGGCTGATGGACAGAAGAGCACAGACAGTTACGAGCAGATGGGTACAGGGCAGACAAGCAGATAGGCAGATTTGGGGAACCTGACAGCTAGCAAGCATGCAAGGCAGACTAACAACATAGCTCTGGCACCTCCATATTGGTGGAGCCATAAATAGAAGATGTCAGCTAGCTATAGCCTGGGAAGACCTTAGGTTGACGTGGGCGGTCCCTTTAAGCGTCTGCGCCCTAAGCATAGTGCACACGCCTACAACTGAACCTTGGGGGACACTGACACATAGGGGGAGATGAGGAGGTGATGTGTGACTGACTGAATGTCCTGTCTGTTAGGTACAAGGAGATCCAACAAAGGGCCAAGTCTGTAATGGCAAGAGATCAGAAAGTCTGTAGTAAGAGGGAATAGAAGGAGGATAAACTAGCGCGCTTTGATTTGGCGGTTAGTAGGACGTTTGTGACCTTAGTAAGGGCAGTTTCAGTGGAATGGTGCGGTCTGAAGCCAGATTGCAAGCAGTCAAAGATGGAGCAAGACATCTCGCTCCTGTAGTCTACGGTGCAGGCTTTACTGACCTGAGGAACATCTGCCAGGTTTCAGTTTTGTGCACGCTGGGATTGATTCAAGCACACTGGGTCCTAGTTCCCACCTTGCATTTCTCTCAGACACTTCCTGGTCCTGACTCACTGCCTGTAAACTTCATCAGTAAGTGGAGATAGAATGCATTAGATTAATTAAATGAAGGCAAGTCATGGTCACTGGGGGGGTGAATGTGAGAGAATGGGTGTATTGTCGGGGCTGAAGTGGGGGACAGGGCACAGGGGGTTAATGTGAGAGGATGGGGGTATTGGGGCTGAAGTGGGGAGGAGGGACAGGGTACTCGGGGGCGAATGTGAGAGGATGGGGGTATTGAGGGGGCTGAAGTGGGGGAGAGGAATAGGGCACTGATGTGTGAATGTGAAAGAGGATGGGGTATTGTGGGCGAGGGAGGACAGGGCACTGGGGGGTGAATGTGAGAGGATGGGAGTATTATGAGGGCTGAGGTGGGTGAGGGGCGACAGGGCACTAGGGGGCTGATTATTATACTGTTTTGTTAGGAGATTATATGCACTCTGTAACATATAATAGTTGCTGTCTGGAGGGCTGGCTGAAGGTGGGGAGGTAGGGGGTTAGTAGATAGCGGATGGTGATCCAAACTCAATAGATAGGGATTAGCGTGTTGGAATAGGAAAGAATTAAAAACTATAAAGTTTATTAATAAACATGAAAACTGCCAAAGAGTGCACGTGCAAAGACAAACAAAGTACCATAGGTACTGCACATTCAAATATTAAAGGGTCATCTCAGGCCCCTAAAAAGTCCAATCCTAATGGTGTAGCAAGTGGCACTATTGTTTAAACCAAAGGGTCAAAATTCCGACCCAACCACCATTGGACAAGAAGTATTGTGCAATGCACATAGGCCAAGAAGGAGCCTATTCAACTGATAGACTCAAAATGGGTTATATTAAATCTCAATTTTGACCCTCTCATTTTCAATATGCAGTTAGTGCCTATAAAAACCCAACACAATGTTCACATAGGAAAGTGGTAAATCTTCCACAAGGAACACTGTGTGCTTCAACAGATTATAGTCATTATGTTATTAATAGTCTGGCATGTCCTTTATTTAGGGAACACTGCCCATATTAAACCAATAAGCAGCATATAAAAGAATTTTTTAGGCAAACTATGGTCCAAGGAAAGCGTTCCTGGACAGTAACACATTATCACCCATTTTTAAGTGATATCCACTCTGGATTTTGTTTCCATTCTCTCCAATATGAAACACAATATGCGATAATATAGAGGGAGACAGATGCTCATACAGATCAGTGCCCGGCCCATAGTTCTGAACAGTCATTTACATACAAGAGAAATTTTTTTTTTTTTTGCACACATTGTTATAGAATGGTTCAGAACCCTGATGGATTCTTGATGCTCCACTAAATGGTCACATACAATTAAAATAGTAAAATTATGTTAATCTTACCTACCCACCTTGGAAACAGTGATCATCTTGCCTGCATCATAATTTGAAAATGCTGTCTGATTTATGCACATTTAAGAGCCTACGTAGCGGACTCTGGGACTATGCATTATTTTTAGGGAGGCTAATGGGCTCATTAGTGACTAATTACAGGTTTAAACTGGAGTCATTTTTAGGGCTCATTCTCATCTGCATTTAAATCAGATGAGTGGAATCTGATCAAAAATCGAATTGCACTCTGACTGATGTTATTCACTGATTCAGTGTTCATCTGCAATTATTTTCTCAGCTTGGATCGGACTGAGAAAAAAATCGCAGCATTCTGTGAGTGGTAGCCTATATCGGATGAGCCTCATCAATGCAAGTCAATGGGTGCGAGAAAAAAGTCCCACAGCACATGGACCATGTGCCATCAGATTGTTACGCACACACCTCAAGGGCAACCTGACATTTCATCAGCCAAGTACAGTAAATTCACAGCCATCTATAAGGTGGTTTATTAGTTAGAAAACTAAATTGAAATTACATAGAGAATTACGGTATGTAAAAGATGATGTTAAAAACACATTGTATACGGATTGCTTACGCATGTCATATGGACGCTACTTGAGAAAAATCGCATGATACTCACATGGCACTCGTCCTACTTTCAGGAATAACATTGATGAAACTTTATTAACACAGATTAGTGTGAGCCCTTAGACTGGGGCTATATTGTGATTTTGTCTGTGACATCATAGCGCAATGTAAGTGAATGTGGCGCATTGCAACCTTCAAGGGTTCTGTTACTGCATCAATAAAGTAGCAAAAAATCCATCCCTGTTAGACTTCTTAGAATTCTTGGTGCGGTGTATGAGGGCGCACGCCGCTTAGAAGATGCACTGAATGCATTAAGTGACATGTGAGCCGCCCGCCAGGGCCACGGGGACTCGGATCTGAGCCTATAGACTTCTATGGGGGATGTCACGGCAACACAGCTCAGTCCGTGGCCCTGGGCGCTCACTGTTAATGGGATGTATTTACAGGGAATTAGGTGTTTATATGAATGTTCGTGACGCCACCTGTGGTACCTGGTCAGGGTGACCAGCGCTGCTGTGCAGATCCACTGAAGGGTTGGTATTGTGCAGCTAGATGTTAGGCCTCCCACAGGTGAGGCTGAGTCCTTCAGGGCAGGTAGATGTGTAGGGATACAGGACGGAGGGGAACCAGGCAGGGTAGGTACAAGAAGGCGAACAGACACACAAGTCACTTTGGTACCTTTACTGAAGATGTTGCAGGCACATCCCGGAGCTCTGTAGGGTGAAGGGTGCACATCCAGATTCTCCCACTGAGTAGGTATAGGGCCTCCTGTCTCCTATAATAAGTCTCTGACCTGCATGAAGCTAGGCCTGAGTTTGTCTCCGTCCTACGCCCGGCTGACCTTGTGGTAGGGCCTTCTCTTGAAGTACACAGTCCTGCTGGCAGTGCACTGCCTGACTCCGACTTCCTGACCCAGTTACGTATCAGCTCTAAAGGGCTCCTGAGACCTGTAGTCCTCAGATTTCCGGTGTCTCCTACTGGGTCGTGAGGATCCCTGTAAGCTCGGACCCGGCATCCGGTATGTACTCGTTGGGGTGAGCTGATTAGGCTCCTCTACCCCTTCTACTACTTCTCTTTCCACTCGCCTTTGGCCTACTCGGGCCCTCACTCGAGGAAACACACACTGGCTTTGTCTGAGCTGAGCTCTCCTCCTTGCTGCAGCCTGCAGCCTTCTCCAACCTGATTCCACTCAACTTTCCTGGCTTCACCCTCCTTTTATACCACTATATAGCTCCCTCTGGTGGTCCTATGGATGGGTGAAGGTGTGTGTATGTAATTGAGACCTCTAGTGGTAAATTCCTTCTGTGCACCCTTCTGGGAGATATGAATTCAGTCGCAGCTGGGCTCCACATTTGCACCTCTTAATGAATTTGACGCCTAATCAAGACTAATGTAGCAAGAGCATGCACTACACCAGTCTTGATGAATTGGCCTCAATAAGATTTTGCCCATGGCCTTCATTTCACTTCTATCCAACTTTGTGTATGCATATACTTTTTAGAATTAAACCATAGTGCTTTATTAAAAACAAATAGGTATGGCTAACTTCTCCACAAGAAAAGCCAATATGTGTGCAAAAAATAGGCAAAACATACACATGGGTATCCTGGGGAGACTAAAAAAACTCGCCAAACTGCGAGAAACCATCTTATCATGTGCATTTTACCAATAACGGCATATTTTCTTGTATGAAATATCAGATAGGAGATACATTCAAAAATAAGACAAAAAAAAACACTCAAAAAAAGAACAACTCCATTATCGTCAAAATATTGTGGATTAGGATAGAATAATAAATGAATAGGAATATCACATTATTATAACCCATATATGCGGACACGGGCTGCTACTCCACCGGAGACCTAAAATAGCAGGAATATAGAAAACGGGGATAGAGAAAGAAGGTGATAAGGGTAGGTGATTGTTCATAAGGCGGTATGGGGAGTGGGGCTATTAAACCCTAGGATAACCTGTTCTTGATATACCCTACCTAACGCGTACGTTGGCACCCTAGATCCTGAACAGTGGCGCCCGCACTCGTCGTCAGCTCTCCCTATCTCTCCCTATTAACAACTACTCTAAATGAAGGAAGAGAAAAAAAGTTGGTTATTTAGATCCTTTAGGGTGAGTGGTCTGGAGCCTGAAGATCCATTTAGATTCTTTTTGTAGGATCATCTGGTACCAGTTAGCTCCTCTTGTAGGGGGAACAATACTGTCAATTCCCATAAATGTAATTTTTTTTAAATCGCACTGATGGCAGTTGTTGATGTGGTTGGCGATAGCTGTCTCTCTGATTTGCCACATCTCTTAGGTGTTCATCAACCCTTCGCCTAAACTCTCTTCTTGTCATCCCTATATACTCTATCCCGCATTCACATGTTGCTTTGTAGATAATGCCTGCTGTACGACAGTTAATGAAGTGCCTTATAGTATAAATTTTCCCTGTGATATTCCTCCTAAAAGTTTTTCCGGTTGCAATCGATTTGCAGTCCTTGCATCTACCACATCTGAAGCAACCCCTCAAATCAGTGTTGAGCCATGTCTGGGCTGTCAGAACATGGAAATGACTGTGAACCAGTCTGTCTTTTAAAGATCGCTGGCCGCAGAACTTACACTTGTTTACCCCCTACAGTTGGGGTGACTGAGAGCCTGTCAGCTGATACAGAAGTGAACATGGCTGCTATTCTTGACTGATCTTACATACCAAGCACACCCCATCTTTCTCAATCCACCGTAACATCTCCGTCTGCACCTTTCTCCCAGTCCAGCAGCTTGTTGTGTTCACCCTACTCCACCCTGTGTCAGCACAGCAGCAAGCCCTCGTTTATGCAGTAGTGCTCATGTAAAAGATTGTTTTCTCATACACATGGCAAAGCAAAGAGCTTGAACTTCACCATCTAGAATCTACTAATAATAATTACCTTTATTTACATATCACAAACATATTCTGCAGAGCTTTACAAGTCAGTAGTTCACATAAAACAGTCAAAAGTTACAAAGTTTAAGATAATCATACAATTAAAGCAAAAATAATGATGACCCTGCTCTTCAGACTTTACAATTAGGGATGAGTGAGTATTCAGTACTCGGCGAGTAATGAAGTATTCGCGGCACTCGGAACATAGCGAGTATTTCACTACTCGCCTCGCAATATTAGGATCTACCGCCCAGCATTTTCCAATAACAGTAATGCTGTAGCCTTCTTGGTTGTGGCATTACTATGATTGGCTGGCCGTCCAGCGTCATACATGAGTCTTAGCCTATGACTGCCGCCATTTTCTGCACATTGCATGCAGAACACAGCTAGTGTAGGGAGAGTGTGAGCAGCTGTTGTGTTTGTTTGTGCAAATCGTCCAGATATTCTCTGTAAAACCCAAAAGTTCTTTTCAGAGCTGAAAGTATAAGGTCAGGGACTGAGTAATGACAGTTTTCCCAGCTATTTTTGGGGTCACATTTATCCCTGCAGGGCAATTTTTTTGTGCTGTTGCGGTGCTGTGTTCACAGCGAATAGGACGCACGGTACTGCACAACTGACACGCAGCTAGCACCGCTGTCTTGTGTGGTGACTGGAGTGCGTAATCTCGCCTTAAACCTCAGGGCAATTTTTTAGTAGCAGCACCGCTGTCTTGTGTGGTGACTGGGGCACGCAATCTCGCCTTAAACCTCAGGGCAATTTTTTAGTGGCAGCATCGCTGTCTTGTGTGGTGACTGGGGCGCGTAATCTCGCCTTAAACCTCAGGGCAATTTTTTTGTGGCAGCACCGCTGTCTTGTGTGGTGACTGGGGCACGTAATCTCGTCTTAAACCTCAGGGCAATATTTTTATGCCGTTGCCGTGCTGTTTGTAAAACACAAAGCAGTACTAGGCTGTAGTGCTACCTTCCACAAAGCACTAACTGCTCCTTGTTACCCAATATCTACATCTAAACATCTGCAACTATGGCAGAAAAATCCAAAATTCCTAAAAAGGCTGTTGTGAAGGGACAGGGACGTGGACGTGGGTTGTCATTGGTGCCCAACAAGGCACAGAGTCTGGGAGACCGAAGAAGGTTGATGCATCAAGGTTCCAGGCGAAATTTTAAGGTCTGGAAACCAGAAGAACAAGGGCAGATAGTGTCTTGGTTGGCTGATAAGGCCTCAACGAAATTTTCTAGCAGCACCCAATCGTCCATGACAAAACAGTCTCCTGTCCATACAGAGAACGCTGGGTCATCCTATTCTCAACCTGTTCCTAGTTCATCACCCCGTCAGGAGTCACAGGAAACATTTGACCCCAACCTTGGCCACTCCGAGGATCTGTTTGGTCCATTTCCTTTCGTTGCCTCTGGCCTCTCACCGCGCGACATTGAAGAGGAACGTGAGGAAGTATCGTCTGTTGATGATGACCAAATATTTGAAACCCCACAGCCAGAAGAAAGCCACTTTCATCCACATGATATGATGGTGATGACACACAGTTGCCATCTGGCCAGTCGACAATATCAACACAGATGGAGGATGACATGGACGACGAGTTGGTCGATGATGAGACCACCGATTTGACCTGGACCGTTGGCACGCATAGCCAGCACAGCAGCACAGGAGAAGAAAGTGGATACGTAGCACCAACAAAGGCACCAGGGGCTACTGGTTTGAGCAGAGTGTGAAGTGTGTCAACTGTTTCCAAGAGCAATCCCTCTGTGCCCCAAGTCAAGGCAAGGGTGCGTTCAGCCGCTGTCTGGAAATTTTTTTCAGATAGTCCTTCTGAACCAAATGTTGTCATCTGTAGTATCTGCCATACGAAGCTGAGCAGAGTCCAGGACAAAGGCAACCAAAGCACCACCAGTATGCGGAAACACATGGCAGCCAAGCACCCTAGTCAGTGGGCGGAACAACAGGGTACCAAATCGGTGTCTGCGGGTCAAACTACTGCCATGTCGCCTGTGATCCGTCCTTCCCAATCTGCTGGGCAGGAAGCAGGTGATCATCATACCTCTTGCTCACAAGCTGCGGTTGCACAGACACAGGACACAACAAGCAACAAGCAAATACTGAACGCACACATTGCCAAGTTGCTAGCCGTGGAGATGTTGCCGTTTAGGCTTGTGGGGACACAGTCTTTCCGGGATCTGTTGGCTGTGGCTGCCCCACGATACTCGGATCCCAGCCAGCACTATTTTTCCTGGTGTGCCGTCCCTGCGTTACACCAGCACGTCTTAAACAATCTAAAGCGTGCTCTCACCAACGCCGTAACCGGGAAGGTCCACCTTACAACAGACACGTGGACAAGTACTTGTGGCCAGGGACGATACATCTCTGTCACGGCACACTGGCTCAACCTGGTGGAGGGTGGGACAAAGTCTCAAACTGGACCATCACATATCCTACCCACGCCACGAATAGTGGGCCCAACCTCAATCAGGGTTTCCGCCTCATCATATACGTCCTGTCTCCCCTCTTCCTCCTCCTCCACTTCGTCATCCTATGCTGAATTACCCTCCACATCACTCCCAAGTTGGGAGCTGTGCAGCAGCATCGGCAAAGCGGCAACACGCTCTGCTGAAGCTGATTTGCTTAGTTGAAACACCACACACTGCAGCAGAGCTGTGGCAAGGAATAAAACAACAGACTGATCAGTAAGCTCTCCCCACTGCAACTCCAACCCGGTCTGGTTGTCTGTAATAATGGGCGTAACCTGGTGGCGGCTTTAAAGCTCGGCAAGCTGTTACACGTGCCATACATGGCTCACGTGCTGAACCTAATGGTGCAGAAATTTCTAAAAACAATCCCTGACTTGCTGTACCTACTTGAGAAGGTGCGCTGTATTTGCGCCCATTTCCCCCATTCCTCAACGGCTGTTGCCGGTCTTGCAGCGCTTCAAAAGCAATTTAATTTGCCAAACCACCGACTCATTTGTGACCTGCCAACACGGTGGAACTCAATATATCATATGACATATGTTGGCAAGGATAAATGAGCAGCAGAGGGCACTTGCTGAATACCAGCTTAAACATGCCCGTCACAGTGAGACTCAGTCAAGACACATAACAACTGTCGAGTGGGTGTGGTTTGCTGATGTTTGTGAGGTGCTTGATAACTTTGAGTACTGCACCAAGCTTGTGAGCGGTGATCAGGCTATTATCAGCGTAACTTTCCCTATGCTATGTCTGCTGAAAAAATCACTGCATAATCTAAAAATGGAATCTTTGAGTGCCCAGGAGCTGGGTATGGAGCAAGATTTCACAATGGGTGATCCTTCCCAGCTCAGCCAATATCATCAGGCAAGATTAGGGGATGAAGATGACGAGGAGGGAGAGAAATTCTTTTTCAGTGGTACCGGGGGGACATCTCATGCTACAGAGGGTACTCAAAACCCCAGCTTCATGTCTGTCCAGCATGGGTGGGCTGAGAGGAGGAGGTGGAGGAGGAGAGTCAGTGTGAGGAGAGGATGGGTATTTTTCCTCCTTCTGAGGTCACAGAAGATTTGCCTCTTTGCAGCTTGGCACATATGGCACACTTCATATCTGACTGTCTGTGCCAAGACCCTCACGTAATCCACATTTTCAGTAGCAACCTATACTGGTTGGCCACCTTTCTAGACCCATGGTAGAAAGACAAATTTCCTTCGCTACTGTTGCAGTCACCAAGGGGTTTAACAATTGAATCCTTCAAGAAGACCGTTGTCGCGCATTTGATGGCAACAGCACCCTCAGACACAGCAGCTAGCAGAGGTACCAGCTCTGTGGAGCAGCATGCATTAATGGGGAAAGACACGCCAAGCAGGTCCAAAAGAGGTGGTGGTAAAATGTCCACAAACTAGGCCATCTTCAATAAACTGGCTCATAAGCAAGGACTAGCTGGAGCAGTAACAATGTCAAGTAGGGAGAAGTTGAACAAGATGGTCAACGACTATCTAAGTGACCATACCTGCGTCCTTCCTGACGCTTCTGTTCCGTTTAATTACTGGGAATCCAAGCTGCATAGTTGGCCAGACCTCTCCTTATATGCCTTGGAGGTGCTGGCCTGCCCTGCTGCTAGTGTGATATCAGAGCATGTTTTCAGTGCCGCTGGGGCAATCATCACATGCACACGGTTGACTACAGAGAATGCTGATAGGATGACTCTGATAAAATTAACAAGGACTGGATATCGCAACAGTATTTAAGCCCTCCAGATGACAGTATCCCAACCTAAAGTCACCCAAAACGTTATTTGATGCAACTGGTGATCACGTCCATCCCTTCCCATACAAACCCCTTTTCGTCTTCTTACACGTTTTCAACTCCTGCTTCTGCCACACGTACCTCATGGTCAATAAGCTAAAAACAATGTTCCGTTCATTAATATTTCCCATTGGAGGCACTTGGGATGAGACCCTTCTTCCTTCATCAACCATGGTATCATACCCCTTGGGCTAATTTTTGAAGACACTATGGCTATGCCTGGACACTGGGCACTGCAGCTACTGTGCTAGTAGTCCTAGCTTCATAATTGTTTGGCCCTTCAGACCTGCCTTGCTTCCTTCATCAACTATGATACAGCGCCTTTGGCTACTTTTTGGAGACATTATGGCTATGCCTGGACACTGGGTTCTGCAACTACTGTGCTAGTAGTAGTCCTAGCTTCATAATTGTTTGGCCCTTCAGACCTGCCCTGCTTCCTTCATCAACCATTTTCAATTTCGTACCTGATCAGAATTTTGATTTGTTTTCAACTATCTTGGACATTAATAAATTTATGCGAAATTTAACCATCAAGAAGCATTTTCTTAATGATCCTGAGTCGGAAAATTATGATAATGTACCTAATGAAGGAATTTCTCAAGGGGACATAATGAATTAGTGAATATGGACTTTAAGGAACAGGTCGCAGCAGTCACTCTGCAGGATTTGGCTTCTTGTTCTTCTATTTCCAGTGGTGAAGTTATTAATCAAGCACATGCTTTCATCTCCAAAAGTCCTTATTTCTATCTGGTCCAAACCAGATCTGACTGTATGAACCGCTTCCAAGAAAGTGTTGAAAAAGAGTTACATACTTTGCATGATCAAGTTCATTCTGGTGCAAACATTCATAGAAATTTTTCTAGGAAACAATTCTTAGCACTGAATGAACTTAAAGAAATGTCAGATTTAGTCATAAAAATGTCTGACAAAGGGGGTGTGGTAGTGGTGTTGAATTCAGCTGATTATTATGCAAAAATGATGGAATTACTCTCAGACCATTCCATATATGAGAAATTAAAACATAATACTATGTATGATTTTAAAAGAAAAAGTGATTCCATCATTAAAGAAGGTCTTTATTTGGGTGTTCTCATGAACAAACAAGCTGAATTCTTAGAGGTAAAAAATCCTGTCCTTCCTATCATACCTGGTGTGCCAAAGATTCATAAAATGGATGGTATTCCCCCTGTAACGCCAGTATTGTCTGTACTTTCCATGTCTTTGCTTTAACCCTTTGCTCCTCTTCCCCTAACCAGCTGGGATACTGTTGTCTGTTACCTGTATGGATGCTGCTCAGTTCCCAGCTCCGCTGCGTAGCCGTACTTGCGTGAGTGTCTCCGCTGCGTTGCATGACCACCCGCATGTGCGGTCCCTGGCTACTGCTGTGGAAGCTACCCGTAGGTTGCAAGGTCCTCTGCAGTGGTGCATGACTTACTTCGTGTGTTTAGGCAGCAGCCATTGCCAGGTGTCCTTGCTGTACTGATTTGTGTCTGGCTTTGCATAAGGTCCACGGGCCACACCTTCCTTGCTTTTATGAGGAATGGGTGTGCACTAGAATTGCTGCTCCAGCCTATTGCTGTGAGGCAGCTCATATATAAAGTTCCCCTGCCCTGTGGGGCGTTGCCAGAGCTTTGCATTGAGTTCCTGAACCTAGCCATGTGTGTTTGTGTGTTCAGCTCCTGCTCTGAGTGTGATCAGCTCTGGGAGAGCTGATACCCTTTTCCTTCCTGGAGGCTGCATATCCAGGCCTGTTCCTGTTGTGTCTTTTTCCTGAAACCTTGCTCCTGGATCGGTTCCTGTACCTGCATGTCTGAACTGTGTCCTGTGTGTTATGCTCCTGAAGTCCTTCTGTGTCCTGAACCCTGTGCCCAGTGACTGTGATTCTTTGCTATATAACCTGGGTTTATCTTGGAAGGAGGAGTCCGGTGTGTGCTGAGTTTCTGTTACTCTGTGCTCAGCTTGTTATTCGGTGCAATCCCCGGCCGGCTCCAGTTCAATCCGGCGGGGCTTGCACCAGACCGCTTGGGTTCCTTTTCAGGTTGATGCCTGATGTCCGATGCCTGATGACCACGGCCTGATGTCCAATGCCTGAGCAGGTTCCTGCTTTTTCTTCTCCTCACAGCGTGGCCTTGGACCCGGACTCCCAGCGCCTCCCAGTGGCAAGCTTTGCCTTTTTTCCAAGCGCTCTCTACATCGACTCCCAGTTTCAATTTTCTGTGGTGAGTCCCTGGTCCCTGATCCACAGCTCCAGGTCTTCTCCCATTCACCCAGGGTATTATACATTCAGCAGTCACTGAAGGTTATACTTCATTAGTCCAGCGTTCCTTTGACATTTATTCTGATGAAGGTCCCATTATTGGACCGAAAACGTTTAATTGTTTCATGTCTGGATGCACCTTCATTAAATGATTTTTCGTGTCACAATTTGAGTGCCAAGTTTTTTTGTTTTTTTTTTAATTACATTTACCAGGCTGGATACCTGACTTGTGCACCTATTCTCACTTTAGTTGAGTGCCGTGGTTATTTTTACAATGCCTGATGACCACGGCCTGATGTCCGATGCCTGATGACCCCGGCCTGATGTCCGATGCCTGTTGACCACTTCCAGATGTCCGGATCCTATCCTTCCCTGCCTGATGTCTGGAGCCTGCCGATCGTTGCCAGATGTCCGGAGTCCGATGCCAGTGTTCTGATGTTCCTGAGATCCAGTCTGTGTTCCTGTGTCCGTGTTCTGCTGTCCTGTCCGTGTTCCTGAGTCCGTGTTCCTGCCATCCTGTCCGTGTTCCTGAGTCCGTGTTCCTGATTCAGTCTGTGTTCCCGAGTCCGTGTTCCTGATGTCCCGATGTCCTGCCGGTTCCCTCTGTGATGACGTCTGTCCTGGGTCAGTGTCTGATGTTCTCCTGCTGAGCCTGTGCTACGCCTGAGGCCTGAGAGAGAGGAATCGGAAGCCTGGCATTATGTTCTGTTTATGTACTGTGTTTGTCCTCAAGTAAACTTTATGTTTCTTCATACCTGAAGTTGTGTGGTGTTGTCTAGACCTGCAGGTTGCCATCTTGCCCACATGCTCAGCTGCCACAGATCCCGGTCACTACCCTCCCCTAGTCCGGGAAGGACCGGGTCTCCCTCTGTGGTCCAGTGGGTCCACATTCCCTTACCATCTGGGACGCATGCCTCACGTCGTCATGGTCTGGCGGCATGGGAGCATTGGCTAGTTAGGCAAGCTATGCCATGTCCCGACGCCCCGCAGCAGTGGGAAGCGTTACACCCCCCATGCGACCTATAGTGTCGGGGATAGGTTCTACTAATGAACACCTATGTCAATGGGTTGATTCATTATTACAACCTCTAGTTCGCAGAACACCGGGATATATCAGGGATTCTAAACGAAGTCTGGAGATTTTTTCTGAGAAAATTTGGTTACCAACGTATACTTGGCTCTGTTGTGACGTAATATCACTATATACATGCATTCCTCACGATCTAGCAATTCAAGCACTGCATTTTCATCTTCATAAATTCAGTAATTAGTCTGATGATTTGAAAAATTATATTGTACAGATGGTGTGCTTTTTGATGACTCACAATTTTTTTGCATTTATTAATGAATTTTTTTTGCAAAAGACAGGTGTGGCAATGGGGGCAAAATTTTCACCCTCGCTTGCGAACCTGGTTGTTGTGAATACCCTGGAGGCGACTTCTGAGCTGGGGCTCCCTCCGGTGGTTGCTGAGGGTAATGAACTAATTACTGAACGGCCTTCAGCTGGCTCTGAATGGTATGATATGTGACCTGAGTTCCCATCAGCCTTGCCGGTAATCAATTGTTCCTCCTGGTCTTGCTTGAAGCACAGCTTGCTTTCCTGCTCTCATTCAGATAAGTGTTTTGCTTTTTTTTTCCTCTGTTGGATTTTCACTGCTGGTTTGCTGCTTGCAGTGGACTGCAGCCTGGTCCCCTTTTGAGGTCTGGCGCTGCAATTGTGCTCATTTTGTGTTTGCACTTTTGCTTTGTTCCTTTGTCACTTTTTATTTGCTGTGTTGCTGTGTGTTACACCAGAGATCTGATTTAGGTGGTAGAGATCGTGTGAGCTCATGTTTTTTGTTAATCAGAAGTGTTGGTATTTTTGTCAGGTTTTTTTGGGTTGCAGTCAGAATTCTTTCCTATACTTTTCTATCTAGACAGATTGGGCCCCAGCATTTGCTCATTCTATTTTCTGTCTGTGTCCGTGTTTTCTTCTTGTCTAACCGCCATTACATGTTCGGGGGTTTCCTATTTCTTTGGGGATTCTGCTCCGGGGCAGATAGCTTTCATCTTTCTGCCTTTAGGTGTAGTTATCTCTCCGGCTGTGACGAGGCATCTAGGATCACCGTAGGTACGCTCCACGGCTACTTCTAGTGTGGCGGTTAGTTTAGGTTACTGCAATCCAATAGTTTCCAGCCTCTCTGGTGTATTGCTACTTTGGCTATTTTTTTGCAGTTTCTCCTCAGCTACCGAAACATAACACTTGTAATGTCGTTTTGGGAATCTGTATATATTTTTACTTCTAGTAATCCATTTCTTGATTGCATGAACTGGTATGGCAGATATATTGATGATACCCTCATTGTGTGGGGCGGAGACATATCTGCCATACCTGAATTTGTTTAGTATTTAAATGCTAATGGGTATAACATCAAATTCACCTATAAATATGATTCTAAAAATATTTATTTCCTTGATCTTGAACTGAATGGAATTAATAACCATATCATATCCACAAAAACTCATCATAAACCGCTTAGTGGCATTACCATTTTGCATGCTACTAGCAGTCATAGTAAGCACACCATCAAGTCTTTCCCGGTGGGGGAATTCACCAGAATTAAACGCAATTGCAGTCTAAATACGGATCTGAGTAAGGAATTTGCGTATGTGTCTCAAAAATTAAAAAATCATAGATATCCTTGCTGGACACTCAACAAGGCACAAGAAATTGTACAAAAAAAAAAAAAATCGCACTGAGTTAATTAAATCGTCTGCTAAAAAGCATAATGAAGCTATTACAAACAAACAGTACATTTGTTTCCGGTATAGTCCACAGTTTTCACAAATCAAGAACATCATAAATAGATATTTGCCAATTCTATATGAAGATGATAAATTAGCCCAAATTTTGACAGGCAGCATTAATGTAGTGTCCAGAAAGGCACCAACCTTGGGGAACAAAATATCCCCAAGCATGTTTAATTTGAAAGATAAAAAATCTCAGCAAAACTGGTTATACTGTACAGGTTTTTTTAGGTGCGGTTCCAATAATTATATAACTTGCAAATATGCACATATTTTGAAGAAGTTCTCAAATGCGGGCAGTACAGTTAATTTTAAAATTAAAAATTACATCAATTGCTACTCTACAAATGTTGTATATAAAATAGACTGCAGAGCCTTTAATCTCTCGTATATAGGATGCACGTCTAGAAAATTAAAAGCACGTATAAGGGAGCAGTTAAATGACATTAATAATACCAACAACTTGATTCGAAATGTATCAGCAGCCTCCATGCATTTTATTTCACAGCATTCTCGCAGCACAGCACATTTTCAGGTACAGGGAATAAAACGTGTCACAACTCCGTTTCGTGGGGGAGATGCCAGGCGGCGTCTCCTCACTCGTGAAGCTTATTGGATCTATCATTTGAATACTAGGATTCCTGGTGGCAATAACAAAAGGAATGATCTAACGTTACATTACTGTTAAGGTATTATAATTTTCATTGGTTTCTATATGTTTTTGTTTCCATGTATGGATCAATGTTTTTTTGTATACATGTCATGTGATGTTTAAATGTACCATGATTGGCTGGTTTTCACTATATAGAGACTGGTGCCTGGGTACTAACATGGCTCTGACAAAGATCGTATAGATCGAAACGCGTAGTGTTGTGAATGGGTTTGAGATGAGTTCTGAGCAGAGGCTTCCTCTGGTGGTTACAAGCGGTGCTGGTCTCTCCAGTGAAGATTGTGAGGACTGGGAATCAGGTGTTACTGACTGGTTTTATATAAGGGAGTCACCTTCCCATCAGGGTTGCCGGTGATCAATTGTTCTGGTCTGAATCCTTCATTCCTGTTTCCCTTGTAGCCTGCTGTGTCGTGTCTGCATCTCCTGCTAACAGATAAGACATTTTCTTCTTTTTGTTTTTGTGCTATATTTTTGCATTTTGTCCTGTACTTCTGTGGGGGCCTTCAGGGTCCCCTCCGGGGACTTTTGCCCTCTCAGTTTAGTTCAGCCACTGATGTTTGTACTTTTGCTTTTTCCAGTTTTTTCAGTGGCTGCTGTTTTGATTTTGTTACACCAGAGAACTAATTTAGGTGGAAGAGGTCGTGTGTTTTTGAAATTAGTAGAGTTGGTGCTTTTCAGGGTTTTTTGGGATTGCAGTAAGTACCCTTCCTATCCTTTTCTATTTAGTTAGTTTGGGCCCCAGCGTTTGCTCATACTATTTTCTTTCTGTGTCAGTGTTTCATCTTGTCTAGCCGCCATTACTTGTTTGGGGGCTTTCTGTTATCTTTGGGGTTCTGCTCCGGGGCAGATAGCTTTCCTATTTCTGTCTTTAGGTGTAGTTAGTTTCTCAGGCTGTGACGAGGCGTCTAGGACCAACGTAGGAACGCTCCACGGCTGCCTCTAGTTGTGGTGGTTAGTCAGGGTACTGCAATCCCAGAAAACCCTGAAAAGCACCAACTCTACTAATTTCAAAAACACCTGAGATCACACGACCTCTTCCACCTAAATTAGTTCTCTGGTGTAACAAAATCAAAACAGCAGCCACTGAAAAAACTGGAAAAAGCAAAAGTACAAACATCAGTGGCTGAACTAAACTGAGAGGGCAAAAGCCCCGGAGGGGACCCTGAAGGCCCCCACAGAAGTACAGGACAAAATGCAAAAATATAGCACAAAAACAAAAGAAGAAAATGTCTTATCTGTTAGCAGGAGATGCAGACACGACACAGCAGGCTACAAGGGAAACAGGAATGAAGGATTCAGACCAGAACAATTGATCACCGGCAACCCTGATGGGAAGGTGACTCCCTTATATAAGACCAGTCAGTAACACCTGATTCCCAGTCCTCACAATCTTCACTGGAGAGACCAGCACCACTTGTAACCACCAGAGGAAGCCTCTGCTCAGAACTCATCTCAAACCCATTCACAACAGCGTAGCCTCTGTCTGTCATTGTGGCACTTTTTGGAGAGCACCTTTGCCATATGTGCTTTTAATATGAGTCCATAAAGATGTGATTTTTTTAACGCAGCTGGAACCTGCCTTCTTTTGCAAAAGTATTAATACCTGGTTTAAAAACAACAGTATCACTATGCTTGATTGACCAGCAAACTCTCCTGACCTTAACCCCATAGAGAATCTATGGGGTATTGTCAAGAGGAAGATGAGAGTCACCAGACCTAACAATGCAGATGAGCTGAAGGCTGCTATCAAAGTAACCTGGGCTTCCATAACACCTCAGCAGTGCCACAGGCTGATCGCCACCATGCAACGTCGTATTGATGCAGTAATTGATGCAAAAGGAGCCCTGACAAAGTATTGAGTGCATTTACTGAGCATACATTTCAGTAGACCAGCATTTCGGATTTTAAAATCATTTTTCAAGCTGTTGTTATAAAGTATTCTAATTTACTGAGATAATGAGTTTTGGGTTTTCATTGGCTGTAAGCCATAATCATCAACATTAACAGAAATAAACACTTGAAATAGATCACTCTGTTTGTAATCACTCTATATCAGTGTTTCCCAAACTCCACCCCTCACGGACCCCACGGGTCATGTTTTCAGGATTTCCATAGTGTGGCACAGGTGAAAATTCCTGATGCCTTGATGATACTTCCACCATCTGCGCAATACAAAGGAAATCCTGAAAACATGACCCGTGGGGTCTGTGAGGACTGGAGTTTGGGAAACACTGCCCTATATAATGAGTTTCACTTTTTGTATTGAAGAACTGAAATAAGTTTAATGATATTTTAATTTTGTGAGAAGCACCTGTATATTTAGCTCCTTATTTTATATATATATATATATATATATATATATATATATATATATATACATATATATATATATATATATAGGGACAGTTAATAATATTAGACGGGAGGGCTGATACTGCATGTATGTGTCACGCTGTCTAGCAGATGTATAAATATATAATGTCAGTAATCTATCAAGTGGGACAACATTCTATATAACATATAAATAGGTAACATTAACATGTATATATAGCATAGTATTACCTGACATAATATCCTGTGGGTCAATACTGAATCCTTTTCACGCTGTCTCTGGCTAGAGGTGGACCGGGGTCTATGCTGACCCTAAACTGGGGTCCTGACTAGTCCCTCTACCTGGAGGTACTGTTAATGGTACAGAGGTCCAGGCCACCAGCGTAAACCCTGTCTCCTATAAATCCCTGACCACTGTAATCTAGTCCTTAGAAGGACCCTGATTACCACCATAGGGAATGGACAGGTAAAGGTTAACAAACAGTATAGACAAACGAGACAGACAGGGGATAAAGTAAATACTGTCTTGCATACAACATTAAAACACAGAGGGAACACCAAAGGTCTAGGAGATAAACTATAAGCAAGGTGAGGAGAAACAACAAAAGAGCTCTTAGCTTAAGTCTTCTCAGAACCGATCCTATCTGCAGTCTGTATGAATGCTTTCACCGGCATCTAACCAGCAGACTGGCAGCTATATAAAGGAAGCTAATTAGAACATAATCAAAAGCAGTCGGGCGAGGCTGGACCTAGTCTTAGCAAAGAGTTAGGTAAAATTAACTCCCTCATTACCAAACACAAAGAAACAGCAACTCAGCTGCGAGAAGTCAGAATGTGCAATCGCGACAATCTTCGTGGCGATGCACCCATGACAGTTGTTTAGGTAATGTGGATGTTATATTATTAAAAAATTGTGGGTTTGAATGTGTGATATTGTTTTGATATTACTGTATTACTGTTGCAGTACCAATATAAGTGTTGTAGTACCAATATATGTGTGTGCGTATATACAGTTGTGCTCAAAAGTTTACATACCTTGGCAGAATTTTGCTTTCTTGGCCTTTTTTCAGAGAATATGAATGATAACACCAAAACTTTATCTCCACTCATGGTTAGTGGAGATAAAATATATATTTTTATATATTTGTACAGTTGAAACCAGAAGTTTACATACATGCATGTTTTTCTCAATATCTGACATGAAATCAGTTGTAAACCTTTCCCGTTTTAGGTCAATTAGGATTATCATAATTATTAGTATTTGCCAAATGCCAGAATAATGAGAGAGATAATATTTTAAGGCATTTTTATTACTGCAAAGTCAACGGTTTACATACATTTCATTAGTATTTGGTACCATTGCCCTTAAACTGAATGACTTGAGTCAAACATTTGGGATATCCTTCCACAAGCTTCTCACAATAGTTGGTCGGAATTTGGGCCCATTCTGTCTTACAAAACTGGTGTAACTGATCCAGGTTTGTAGGTCACCTTGATCGCACCTGCTTTTTCAGCTTTGCCCATAAATTTTCCATAGGATTGAGATCAGGGCTTTGTGATGGCCACTCCAAAACATTGACTTTGTTATCCTTAGGCCAGTTTGTTACCATTTTGGCAGTATGCTTCAGGTCATTGTCCATTTGGAAGACCCATTTCTGCTCAAGCTTTAACTTCCTGGCTGATGTCTTGAGATGTTGTTTCAGTATTGCCACATAATCTTTTCTCATGATGACATCTATTTTGTGAAGTGCACCAGTCCCTCCTACAGCAAAACAACCCCAAAAAATGATGCTGTGACCCCGTGTTTCCCAGTTGGGATGCTGTTTTTAGACTTTCGAGCTTATCACTTTTTCCTCCAAACATAACGATGGTCATTATGCCCAAAAAGTTCCATTTTAGTTTCATCAGATCACAGTACATGTCTACAAAAAATTAAGGTCTTTGTTCCCGTGTGCATTTATGTTTCTTTTGGAGTAATGGCTTCTTCCTGGCAGAGTGGCCTTTCAGCCCATGTTGCTACAGTACTCGTTTCACTGTGAATATTGACACAATCTTACCAGCTTCCACCATCATCTTCACAAGGTCTTCTCCTTTTGTCCTTGGGTTGAGCTGCACAAAAGCTCTGGGACACAGAACCCATCTCATTCCTGAGCAGTATGATCGCTGGACATTCTCATCTTCTTTGTACTTGTGTATAATTGTTTGTACAGCTAAATGAGGCACCTTCAGGTATCTTGAAATTGTACCCAAGGATGAACCAGACTTGTGCAAGTCCACAATTCTCTTCCTGACATCTTGCTGATTTCTTTAGACTTTCCAATGTTGTTACAGAAAGAAGCAGTGTGTTTCAGGTGTGCTTTAAAATATATCCACAGCTGTGTCTCTAATTAACGCAGCTGTTGCCAAAAAACCTATCAGAAGCTTCCAAACACATGACATCATCATATGGGCAGTCCAGAATTGTTTAAAGGCATAGTAATCTTAGTGCATGTAAACTTTTGACTTTGCAGTAAGTAATAAAAATGCCTTAAAACATTCTCTTTCATTCTGGCATTTGTCAAATATTAATAATTATGATAATCCTAATTGACCTAAAATGGGAAAGGTTTATTCTGATTTCATGTCAGATATTGAGAAAAACATGCATATGTGTCTTTTTATATAGTGTATGTAAACTTATGGTTTCAACTGTACATGCTTCTATTTTTGTAAGTATATATAGTAATGTGTGCACTGTCTAACCCTGGAGTTCTGGAATTTTTCCAGAAAGTAAAATGGATAATGAAATACACATATTTACTAGAAGATTATGATTAATTCTGAACTGTGGTTGAAAGTACGTATTTATCAATGTAATTACCTGTTTTAAATCTGTATCCAATATAACAATGCTACCCACTTGGGAGAGACCTGAAGTATCAAAGGAACCGTTTCCATTTAATGTCCGGCTGGGTTATTTCAATCCTCATAAACCACATCACAGGAAACTCAAGTAAAGCCTTTGTCCAGCAGAAAGTAAAACATTAAAAAATAAAACAACAAGTCTATTCAATATTCTGGTTAGCCCGCAGGCTTAGAGTCCATCTTCTGTGTCCATTAGCATAGGCACTCAGTCCAGGAGATATGCACACCTCCATACAGACAGCCAGGTGTGAGACAAACAGGTCTCATTTTATACAGTGAAGTAGATATGGTGAGTAGCCAGCTCTCCCAACTCTTCAGCTGCTCATAGTCAAACTGCCATATCCGATTGGAGAGTGAGCCAGGGGAAATGCAGGGAGGGATGGGAATCATGGCACCTGGTGGCTGGTAGTGGATTTCCTGACGGATATTATCTATAAAGTGGGATGCCAGGTCATCAGCACAAATGTCTGTGATAGGGGCTTGTGCTTTCGGCCTGAGGAGGGAGTGAAAGGTGTCAAAAAGTTTCTTGGGGTTGTTGGATAGTGAAGAGATCAGGATCGTGTAGTAGGTCTGTTTGGCCAGGTGAAGGGCAGAGTTATAGGTTCTTAACATAAATTTGAAGTGGATGAAGTCTTCTGGTGTGCGAGTTTTCCTCCATAAGCACTCCTAAAGCATCGCTGGAGAAATAGAGTTTGCGATGAGATCCAGGCCTGTTTTACTCTGTGCTTGGAGGATCTGAGGGTGAGGGGAGCTACTTGAATAAGGGTGCTTCTGAGAATGTCATTGTAGTGATGTACAGCCAGATCAGGACAGGAAAAAGAGGAGATTAGGGACAGTGATGAGTGTAGGGAATCTGAAAGTGTATGAGGGTTAATGGCTTGTAGCTTTCTGAATGTGTGCTAGGTAGGAGTGTGCTGGGGTGGGCAAGGATTTGTGAGCGTAAAGGAGAGAATGTTGTGGTCAGAGAGGGGAAGCGGTGAGTTATATAGGTTGGAGATTGAACACAGTCGGACAAAGACCAGGGCAAGGGTGTTACTGTCTTTGTATGTTTCAGAGGTTGAGAGCTGTGAGAGGCCAAGAGAAGTGGTTAGTGATAGAAGCTTGGATGCAGATGTGGAAGTGGGGCTGTTAATGGAGATGTTGAAGTCTCCCAGGATAAGAGTTGGGTGTTCTGATTACGTGAAGTGCAGAAGCCAGGCAGAGAAATGGCCAAGGAAGTGGGTGGGTGAGCCTGTGGGCCGGTATATGACCGCTACTCTGAGGAAGAGGGGATGGAAGAGTCTGATGGTGTGAACCTCAAAAGAAGGAAATGAGAGTGATGGAACCGGGGGATGACCTGGAAAGTGCATTGTGGGTACAGGAGTATGCCGACTCCACCACCAAGTCTGTTTGTGGGTCTCGGGTAATGGGAGAATTGTAAGCCACCATGGGAAATGGCAACAGGGGAGACTGTCAGAATCATGAATCCAGGTTTCAGTGAGGGCCAACAGATTAGGAGAATTGTTCAGAAAGTAATTGTGCAGGAAAGGAAGTTTGTTACATACAGACTGTGGATTCCAGAGGGCACAATTAAAAGAAGGAGATGAAGGAGTTCAACTAATATTAATAAGGTTAGTAAGATTTTGATGTGAGTTAGGGTAGGGGTTAAGGTTGGGGGATGGTAGACCAGGGTTGGGGGAGATGTTCCCTGAAATCAGTAGGAGTAGGAAGATAAAGAGCAAGTAGTTATTGGAATTGTAAGAAGTTTTTTTATGCGATTGGGCAAGATGGGCTGAGGTTTTTCAGGAAAGTGAGAAGTGCATGGGAGCTATACATGCGAGAGGGAAGTATGGAGGGGCTGATGTGTATGAGTTGTGATGGGGATGGGGCGGTGAATGTGGATGGCAAGGGAACACAGGAGTATAGAAATAATGCACATGAATAAAAGGGAGAGCAAAGTGTGGGATAACCTGTCTCCTGCCCTGACTAACTGCCATGGATTAACCGCTTCTTCTAGATGCTTAGCTACTGGGATGCTTTGCTGAGGGGATGCGTGCAGGCACCCCACGCTGCGTGCACCCCTTAGAATGCTTTTAAATTTATAGGCCACATTACAGGGTCAGGGGGTGGATAGATGATCAAAGACACTAGTCCTGACTCCATCTCTATGCTATAACACCTTTCCCAAGATAATATCTACAGTGAACCCAACCATGGATATACAGCAGTGAGTATTGAGTACAATGCAACAGATGAATTATAGCAAGGATTCAGCAAGCCGAGTTCTATGCCATTAAAGTTGTTGCAGGATAACAAGGCAGTAGATGATAGACAGCAAGCAGAGTTCTATACCTGTGCGAAAGATAAAGCAACAAGTCCATCCAATAGTGCTGGTTAGCCCGCCTGGCATAGAGTCCAGCTAATCTGTCCTTTAGCATAGGCACTGTCACGGGGCAGTTGTAGAAATATAGGGGACGAGGAACCTGAGCCCCTGAACTGCCCCTAAGGCTAAGGAAGGGCCCTGTCTTTCCTTAACTTGGGGGTACACTTAGAGGTAGTGAGGCCCAAGTCACCGACCTGTCCGTCTCCTGTTTAGCCCTGAGCTAAACCCCCAACCTCTCCCTAGGAGGTGAGACAGGGAATAATGTGAACAACACCAAAACAACAAAGGGAAAGACAGACACCTTTGGAGTTAAATCAACTAAACAATAAACACTTAGCTTTCTCTGCTGTAATGCTCCGCACAGCAGAGTAAGGCCCCAGATGAGGGAAGCAACTGAAGTACAACTGCTCTCAGCAGCACCTGGCTCCAGCTTGGTTGGTTTCAAAAGGAAGCAATATCACCAACACCAGCTGATGCCTAAGAGGACCTTTAAAAGGATGAAGGGAGTGGTCACAGCCCTCTCCTGAAAAGCCAGGAGCAATGCAATTACACCAGCGGCCAGCGGGGGAAAAGACTGACATTAAACCCCTGTGGCCTGAAAGGAAAAATGTTTTAGTATGCAGAGAGAGATCTGCCACAGATCCAAATGTGGATCGTGACAGTACCCCTCCTTTAATGAGGGGCCTCTGGACCTTCAACACCGCAGCTCATATACCACCTACGGTGAGGACGCCTCGATCCACCAGGGTTCACCCCAGCAGTCACCTGACTCTTAGGTTTATGGCAAACGTGGACTGATGGAAGTGGCAATAACGTATGCTCCAGAGGAACCACAAATCTCCAGAGCGCCGACCTGGGGAATGAGTTATGTATGGGCATTACTGGGGGTAACTCCAGCTGGTAAGTCCCCGGGCCGAGAATGGCCGACACCCGATACGGCCCGATCACCCTAGAACTCCAGACTCCAGCAGCACACTTCCACCGGATGTCTTTGGTGGACACCCATGCATACTTGTTCACACACAGGTCTGGTCCTGAACGTTCATTTGCCACAAGATGGTGAACGCTTTGAGGAACTGACAACAGAGGCATCCCCCTGTGTCACCACACTCAAACATTTCTCAGAGGAAGCCACCACCCTCCCCTGAACCCTCCTCCCAAGAGGGCTCCGACTCACAGGGTTGGTTAGTGGTGAGGGTTGGGACTTGCCCCTACTCCTTGGCAGCACCTCTGCTGCCCTCACTGGAGGAGAAGGGGAAGGTTGCAGAAGGAAGGCAGAGACAGTAGCCCCTGGGCAGCAGTCCTCACACGACTGACCCCAGCTGACTACTTCCCTGGAATGCCAATCTATGACCGGGTTGTGTTTTGTCAACCAAGGGAGGCCTTTAACGATGGGTATTGGCATACCCTCCAAGACGTAGCATGACAGGGACTCTTCATGATGAGTCCCTATACGCAGGCGTATATCATGCATGACCTGGGTCACACTCCCTTGGCTGAGTGGGACAGAGTCAATGGTCCGGACGCCTAGAGGTTTTGCTAGTATCCTACACATCAGGCCATGGGTCTTGACAAAGTGAGCATCCACCAAATTGACTCCTGCTGTCCACAAGCACTGGTATTCCCTTAGATACCCCTCCAATCACCACTCTCGCTGTCTGGGTACACTGAGGGGAAGAAATGGAGGAAATATACACTCCCTGGTCGCCTCCCTCCACACGACCAGGGGGATGTGGCTTCTTCGATGGCGCAGGTATTTTGGCGCGAGCTGGGCAGACCTCAATAAAATGACCAGTCTGCCCACAGTAAAAACATGCCCCCACACCACGCCGAACCGCAGTCAACTCCGTTCGGTCACCAACTGCTCCCACCTGCATGGGTTCGTCTGACTGCTCGACTGTGTCCTCCTCCCTAGCAAGGAGAACAGGGGGCAGTTTTGGTGTAGGCCTCTCCCTGAGGTGTCTATCCACCCAGATGGCAAGGGACATGGTGGCCTCCAATGACCTGGGGGCGGTGTACTGCACCAGAGTATCCTGCAACCTTCGGGACAGACCCTGCACAAACCCTGCACAAAATGACTCCTAAGTGCAGGATCATTCCACTGTGTCAGTGGCCCATCTCCTAAACTCTGAGCAGTACTCCTCAACCAGCCGGTCCCCCTGCTTGATTTTACGGAGTCGGGATTCCGCCAGGGAGACGCTATCAGGATCTCCTTATACCAGCGCCAGAGCCGCAAAAAACCTGTCCACCGACCGTAAAGATGGTGAATCGGCCCGCAGGGAGAAGGCCAGGGCTGGCGTCAGCACCCCGGCACACCTGGGCAAGTGCCGGGGCCCTGAGCAGGCAGGGGGGCCCACTCACAGTCGAGGACTGCAATGGGGACCCGGTGCCTGTGCCAGTACCGGTGGCCGGTGCCTCGAGCAGAGCAGCGGCTAGCGAGGAAAGGTGAGTATTTCGTTTTTTTTTTTTTTTTTTTATGCTTGGCGCAATAAATGGAGACCATCATATGGGGCCCATCATACACTGGAGTATCATATAGGGCCCATCATACACTGGAGCATCATACATGGGGCCCATCATACACTGGAGCATCATATATGAAGCATTACATGGGACCCATCATATATGGGGCCCATTAAATATGGAGCATTATATGGGGCCAATCATACACTGGAGCATTATATATGGGGCCCATTATATATGTAGCATTATATGGGGCCCATAATATACTGGAGCATCATATATAGGTCCATTATATATGAAGCATTATATGGGGCCCATCATGCACTGAAGCATCATATATGGGGCCCATCATATACTGGAGCATCATATGGGGCCCATTATATATGGAACATCATATGGGCCCATTATATATGGAGCATCATTTGGGGCCTACTATACATGAAACATCTTATAGGGTCCATTATATATGGAGCATTATATGGGGCACATTATATATGGAGCATTATATGGGGCTCATTATTCTGTATGGAGCTCTATGTGGTGCCCATAATGTCATGGAAATATATATGTATTCCATATATTCAATGTATATTATATGCATTTACAGTCAGATAGATCTCACTTGCTAAAATCCTGTGCTCACACATATCTATGCAAAAGCTGATGCTAGCTATAATCAGTTGCTTAAGAGATGACCCCTGGCCTACATAAGTCAGGCTGCTGCAAAAGATAGCTCATAGGGACTTTTTACCAAGGACACAACAAAGGAAACAAAGACAGAAGGTCTGGGTAGATATCTATTATTTTTCTGATAACTGGTCACGTAGGAAAACTGGGGCAAAGAACAATAAATCTGCTACTTCAGCCCTTTTATCATAATTATCATACTTATACTAAAACAGCGAATAATCTAGCAGCTTTTAATTGTATGTTAATTGACTAACCAGCCCCTTTTTGTGAAAGTATAAAACTTTGAATGAATAATAAACTGTTGGTCTTGACGAACTGTTATACTGACACTTCCGTGTGGACAGTCCTCTGTTATGATTTAGTAGCTGAGGAGAGCAGGCAAAAAAAAGGCAATACACCAGAGAGGTTGGAAACTACTGGATTGCAGTACCCTGACTAACCACCACAACTAAAGGCAGCCATGGAGCGTACCTACGTTGGTCCTAGACGCCTCGTCACAGCCTGAGAAGCTAACTACACCTATGTCAGTATTCCGGGTTTTCTAGGTAACTTTGTCAATGATTTTGCCCTTTGTTAAAATGGAGTTTGCTGTTTTGTGTGCCCTACTTCCTGTTCGTTTGTTTAAAGCCTGGCTCAGGTGTTGGTTTCACTGCTGGAATATTCTGCTTCCGTTTCCCTGCAACCCCGCTGCTTTGTTCCTCACAGATCTTTTGTGTATTTACCAGGAAAGTGCATAGCCTTATCTTCAGGTGTTTCTCAGCCACAGCAGTTTCTACCCATGGCTCTGGACATTCTCTGCATATGTAAGTTGCACAAAGTACTGTGTTATCACTAAACTGTTGACTTGGGAATTTAACCCTTGGTTCACTCCATCTGATAAGAACTGTGTTTCTGAACTGTTGCTGTTTAACCCTTTGTGCATTACCTCTGGTGAGAGCTGTTGGAACTGTTACTGGAACCTTACTGACATATGAACTTGTTGTTGGACTTCACTGAATTAAGCCACAACTGAGATTAACTTGTTCCTGGACCTCCCTGTGTTTTCTGCATACCTGGATCTGACTCTTCACACACCAGCAGTGTGTAAATCCAGCCACGTTATCTGTGCATCAGACTTACCTTGTGGTCACATTTGTGTGAGGACTCCGTCGTAAGAACTTTACCACCCTCGCTATAGAGGTTCAAAGACTTATATATCCGGATTCATATAACTGGACTTGTGTATATATATATGGACTCATTGCATGTCACTACGGGTTGTTTGAATATTGTTTTTGGGTGTTTTGCTGTTTCACAAATACATTATTTGCATTCAAAGAAACCCGTCTCTGATTGTTCATTGCCCCACGCTATCAGAATCCTCGAGTTCCTACAATAGTATTACAGGATATTCCAGCCTAAAAAAGAGGATTCTGCTGGGGCAATGACGGAGACACGGGCAGACAAATTGTTCACCATAGTTAACTCCTTGCAGCAGGAGGTGGCGGCTGCACTCAATCAGATTAGAGACTTGGAGTCTCGGGTTAACCACAATGCACAGGGGTTTGGTCAGGCTCTCCAAGATCTACGTTTTAGGTTAGGAGTCCTGGAGGCCTTACCTACTGAGCCTACCTCATCCACCAGTATGCCCAAATTGCCTCCATTCCGTTTTAATGGTGACCGAAGTCAATTCCGTGGGTTTGTTAATCAATGTATATTATTTTTTGATGTACATGCCTCCTACTACCGGTCTGATAGATCTAAGGTTCTATGTATTATTATGTTGTTGACATCACGTGCACTGGCTTGGGCAAATCCTATGGTTGAAAGTCATGATACCCGTCTAAATAATTTGGATAATTTTCTGGCAGCCATGGCCAAATGTTCGACGATCCCAACCGCCGTGCTACCGCTGAATCTGCCTTGCTTTCCTTACGCCAGGGGAAACGGTCAGTCATAGAATATGTTACTGAATTTAAAAGGTTAGTGGTGGACACCCAGTGGGAAAACAATGCTTTATTACCAATCTTTAGAAAAGGTTTGTCAAATGCAATCAAGGATGAGCTAGCTCGTTCAGAGTCTCCACAGGAGTTTGAATTGTTTATACAGCACTGTGTACGTATTGATATCCGTTTAACTGAACGCAGACAAGAAAAATGGGCCGCTGTAAATCGCATTACTAATTACTCTCTTCCGTCCAGGGAAACCACAGGCAAAAACCCGCGAGAGGCTGAGGAGGTGCCTATGCAGGTGGACTCACTGCAGAGACATGAGAATAATGAACGCCGCGAACACCGTCTCCGTGAGCGCTTATGTTTCTATTGTGGTCAATCGGACCATTTCCTCATCAATTGTCCTAAGTGTCCTAGGCGACCAAACAAGGTGTTGGCGGTAGTAGGGGATTATGATAACACAGACGCTGAGTCTGAAGTTTCGGAAACCAGTCTACATCTAGATGCGGTTTTTCCCCCAATACTGATGCCGACTTCCCCTAAAGATCAAGGGGAAATATTCACATTGTTCTCTTCCTATACAGATTCAGTGGGAGGAACAGTGGATATCAAGTTCTGCCATGATAGACTCTGGAGCAGGTGGGAATTTCATGGATTCTTCTTTTGCAAAGGAACATGGTATAAAGACACAACTAAGAGCTTCACCAATCACTATGGAAACGGTGGATGGTTCCCCATTAGTTTCTGGACCAGTAGATCGGGAGACAGTGCCTCTGGAGTGTAAGATGGAACCAGACCATCAAGAAACACTTTCATTCATGTTAATATCTTCTCCTCATTTTCCTGTAATTTTAGGAATTCCCTGGTTACGGTCACAAAATCCAATCATCAATTGGGAAACCAAGGAGATAACCTTTCTCCCGAAGTGCAGTTCTACCATCAGTCCAACTGTAGCGGCTCCAGTTACCCAGAACTTGGAAGAGGTGATACAGGTACCTACTCTCCCTCTGATATATCAGGAATTCTCAGACATTTGTGATAAAAGGAAGGCAGATCAACTTCCCCCACATAGACCGTATGACTGCCCCATAGAATTGCTTCCTGGAGCAGCGATTCCTTTCGGCCATGTTTACCCGTTGGCGGCTCCGGAATTAAAATCTTTACGAGAGTATATAGATGAGAATTTAGCCAAGGGGTTTATCCGACCATCTTCTTCACCAGCGGGAGCTCCAATATTCTTTGTAAAGAAGAAGGATGGTACTCTAAGACCCTGCATTGACTACCGGGAGTTAAATAAGGTAACCATTCGTAACAGGTACCCGTTGCCCCTAATTCCAGAATTGTTGGAAAGAGTTCGCCAGGCCAAAGTATTTACCAAATTAGATCTTCGTGGGGCATATAATTTACTCCGTATACGGCCCGGAGACGAATGGAAGACAGCTTTTAGATGCCGGTATGGACATTTTGAATATTTGGTGATGCCATTCGGACTCTGTAACGCTCCTGCTGCTTTTCAACATTTAGCCAACGACATTTTCAGGGATTTATTGGACCAATATGTGGTAATTTACCTTGATGACATCTTAATCTTTTCTGACTCCTTACAGGAACATCAGGAACATGTCAAGACCGTACTTAGACGTTTGAGAGATAATCATTTGTACATCAAACTCGAAAAGTGTGAGTTCCATTGTTCTGAAATTCAATTTTTAGGCTATGTTATCTCGCCTCAGGGATTGAATATGGAGTCCAGCAAGATCCAGGCAATCTTGGACTGGCCGGTACCAGGAAACATTAAGGAGGTACAACGATTCATTGGCTTTGCTAACTTTTATAGACGGTTTATCCGAAATTTTTCAGAAATTGTCCGTCCCATCACTCTCCTCACCAAGAAGGGGAAGAAGTTTGAATGGTCTTCGCAAGCTCAGGAAGCCTTTGATCGCCTGAAGGGTTGTTTTACCACGGCTCCAATATTGATGCATCCGGATCCTGCACAGCCTTTTATCGTGGAGGTGGACGCGTCTGACTGTGCATTGGGAGCTATCCTCTCACAACGTACCGGAGACAAAGGTTTGCTGCACCCGTGTGCCTTCTTCTCTCGTAGGTTATCTTCTGCAGAACTTAACTATGATGTGGCAGATAAGGAACTTTTGGCAATTATTTCTGCCTTTAAGGAATGGAGACACCATTTGCAGGGGGCAACTCAGCAGGTAGTAGTACTCACGGATCATCGCAATTTGGAATTCCTTAAGTCTGCCAGGTGTCTTTCTCCTCGACAAGCTAGGTGGAGTTTGTTCTTGAACCAGTTTAATTTTATTATTTCGTACGCCCAGGTTCACGTAATGGGAAAGCTGACGCATTATCCCGAATCCATACCGTGGATTCCGTGCCTGGGACCCCGTCGAAGACCATCTTGTCGGAGGCCAATTTCGTTGGAGTGCTCCGGAACCGGGACTTGTGGCAGGAGATCAAGCTGGCCTATGACGGTGACGTATTTCTTGCAGCTCCACCTGACAATGTGAATCTTGTCCTTCGGAATGGTGTGTGGCTTAGAGATCGATGTATTTATGTCCCAGAGGCTGTAAGACTTCGAGTTCTCAAATTGGTCCACGACTCTAAATTGGCTGGTCATAGGGGGGTACAGAAGACGCAGGAATTGTTAACTCGTTTTTTTTGGTGGCCTACCTGCTTGAAGGATGTGAATGACTATGTCCGCTCTTGTGAAGTTTGTGCCCGGTACAAGGTTCCTCGCGTTTCACCTACTGGTCTTCTTAAACCGCTACCTGTACCGTCTCGCCCTTGGGGGTCTATTTCGATGGACTTTATTGTGGAGTTACCCACCTCTGGTGGTAAAAATACTATTTTGGTGGTAGTAGATCGTTTAACGAAAGCTGCTCATTTCATTCCGTGTGCTGGTCTTCCCTCAGCTACAGAGACAGTAGATCTAGTTATCCAGAACATTTTCCGGCTGCATGGGGTACCAGATGACATCATTTCTGACCGGGGAATACAATTTACCTCTAGATTTTGGAAAGGATTTTGTTCTGCGCTCCACATTAATGTTTGCTTGTCTTCTGCATACCATCCTCAGACCAACGGGCAGACCGAACGGACAAATCAAACCTTGGAGCAATATCTACGCTGTTACGTCAGTCATTTGCAGGACGATTGGCTGAAGCTACTTCTCTAGCGGAATTTTCGTACAACAACTCCCAAAGCAGTTCCACGAAGGTAACGCCTTTTTTTTGCCAACCTGGGTTATCATCCAAGTATTTTGCCTAGGTCTCCGGTTACGATTTCGGTACCAGCGGTTGAAGACAGAGTGACGGCGTTGCAACGTAATCTTGAAGTTTTGAAGGACTCCCTGACCACAGCACAGGAGCGTTACAAGAAGTCGGCCGATAGATTCCGGAAACCAGCACCTATGTATAAGGTAGGAGACTCAGTTTGGTTGTCCACCAAGAATCTAAAATTGGGTGTTCCTTCGCAGAAACTGGGACAGAAATTCATCGGTCCATTCAAGATCACTGGGATTGTGAGCTCTGTTGCCTGTCGGTTGAGGCTACCACGGACTTTAAAGGTACACCCAGTATTTCATGTTTCCTTATTAAAACCAGTCTCTCCTAACACGTTTCAGGGACGTATCGTACCTCCCCTCCACCAGTGTTGGTTGATGGCGAAGAACAATTCGTGGTACAGGATATTGTTAATTCGAGACTTCATAGAAACCGGCTTCAGTATCTAGTTAGATGGCAAGGTTACTCTCCTGAAAATGATTCTTGGGAACCAGTAAGTAACATCAATGCGCCTCTGAAGATTGCTCAGTTTCATCGGAGATACCCGGACAGGCCTGGTCCAGGACCGTCCGGAGGCCGTCTTTAGGGGGGGAGTAATGTCAGTATTCCGGGTTTTCTAGGTAACTTTGTCAATGATTTTGCCCTTTGTTAAAATGGAGTTTGCTGTTTTGTGTGCCCTACTTCCTGTTCGTTTGTTTAAAGCCTGGCTCAGGTGTTGGTTTCACTGCTGGAATATTCTGCTTCCGTTTCCTGCAACCCAGCTGCTTTGTTCCTCACAGATCTTTTGTGTATTTACCAGGAAAGTGCATAGCCTTATCTTCAGGTGTTTCTCAGCCACAGCAGTTTCTACCCATGGCTCTGGACATTCTCTGCATATGTAAGTTGCACAAAGTACTGTGTTATCACTAAACTGTTGACTTGGGAATTTAACCCTTGGTTCACTCCATCTGATAAGAACTGTGTTTCTGAACTGTTGCTGTTTAACCCTTTGTGCATTACCTCTGGTGAGAGCTGTTGGAACTGTTACTGGAACCTTACTGACATATGAACTTGTTGTTGGACTTCACTGAATTAAGCCACAACTGAGATTAACTTGTTCCTGGACCTCCCTGTGTTTTCTGCATACCTGGATCTGACTCTTCACACACCAGCAGTGTGTAAATCCAGCCACGTTATCTGTGCATCAGACTTACCTTGTGGTCACATTTGTGTGAGGACTCCGTCGTAAGAACTTTACCACCCTCGCTATAGAGGTTCAAAGACTTATATATCCGGATTCATATAACTGGACTTGTGTAATATATATGGACTCATTGCATGTCACTACGGGTTGTTTGAATATTGTTTTTGGGTGTTTTGCTGTTTCACAAATACATTATTTGCATTCAAAGAAACCCGTCTCTGATTGTTCATTGCCCCACGCTATCAGAATCCTCGAGTTCCTACAATAGTATTACAACCTAAAGATAGAAAGAGGAAAACTATCTGCCCCGGAGCAGATCCCCAAAGAACATAGGAAGCCCCAAACATGTAATGGCGGTTAGACAAGAGGAAATACAGACACAGACAGAAAATAGTATGAGCAAACGTTGGGGCCCAATCTTCCTAGAAAGAAAAGGATAGGAAGGACACTTACTGCAATCCAAAAAACCCTAAAAAAATACCAACTCACTAATTGCAAAAACACCTGAGATCACACGACCTCTACCACCTAAATTAGTTCTCTGGTGTAACAAAACTAAGCAGCAGCCACTGAAAAAACTGGAAAAGGCAAATGAACAAATAACAGTGGCTCAGATAAACTGAGAGGAGCACAAGCCCCCGGAGGGGACCTGGCTGACCTCCACAGAAGTGCAGGACAAAATGCAAAAATCAAGCACAAAAATAAAAGCAGAAAATATCTTATCTGTTAGCAGAAGATGCAGGCAAGACACAGCAAGCTTCCAAGTGAACCAGGAACCAAAGTTGAGACAAGAACAATTGATCACCGGCAACCCTGATGGGAGGGAACCTCCCTTATATAAGACCAGTCTGTAACACCTGATTGCCAATCTTCACAATCTTCATTGAGTAGTTCAGTACTGTTTGTAACCACCAGAGGGAGCTTCTGCTCAGAATTCATTTCTAATACATTCACAACAGTCCTCATTTAGTTTGAGCGCTCAAAAAAGACATTTAGTCTAAGACTGGGAACA
>JARQOD010000001.1:780189679-780237127 GCA_033576555.1 Oophaga sylvatica | reverse complement strand
TGTCAATGATTTTGCCCTTTGTTAAAATGGAGTTTGCTGTTTTGTGTGCCCTACTTCCTGTTCGTTTGTTTAAAGCCTGGCTCAGGTGTTGGTTTCACTGCTGGAATATTCTGCTTCCGTTTCCCTGCAACCCAGCTGCTTTGTTCCTCACAGATCTTTTGTGTATTTACCAGGAAAGTGCATAGCCTTATCTTCAGGTGTTTCTCAGCCACAGCAGTTTCTACCCATGGCTCTGGACATTCTCTGCATATGTAAGTTGCACAAAGTACTGTGTTATCACTAAACTGTTGACTTGGGAATTTAACCCTTGGTTCACTCCATCTGATAAGAACTGTGTTTCTGAACTGTTGCTGTTTAACCCTTTGTGCATTACCTCTGGTGAGAGCTGTTGGAACTGTTACTGGAACCTTACTGACATATGAACTTGTTGTTGGACTTCACTGAATTAAGCCACAACTGAGATTAACTTGTTCCTGGACCTCCCTGTGTTTTCTGCATACCTGGATCTGACTCTTCACACACCAGCAGTGTGTAAATCCAGCCACGTTATCTGTGCATCAGACTTACCTTGTGGTCACATTTGTGTGAGGACTCCGTCGTAAGAACTTTACCACCCTCGCTATAGAGGTTCAAAGACTTATATATCCGGATTCATATAACTGGACTTGTGTATATATATATGGACTCATTGCATGTCACTACGGGTTGTTTGAATATTGTTTTTGGGTGTTTTGCTGTTTCACAAATACATTATTTGCATTCAAAGAAACCCGTCTCTGATTGTTCATTGCCCCACGCTATCAGAATCCTCGAGTTCCTACAATAGTATTACAACCTAAAGATAGAAAGAGGAAAACTATCTGCCCCGGAGCAGATCCCAAAGAACATAGGAAGCCCCCAAACATGTAATGGCGGTTAGACAAGAGGAAATACAGACACAGACAGAAAATAGTATGAGCAAACGTTGGGGCCCAATCTTCCTAGAAAGAAAAGGATAGGAAGGACACTTACTGCAATCCAAAAAACCCTAAAAAAATACCAACTCACTAATTGCAAAAACACTGAGATCACACGACCTCTACCACCTAAATTAGTTCTCTGGTGAACAAAACTAAGCAGCAGCCACTGAAAAAACTGGAAAAGGCAAATGAACAAATAACAGTGGCTCAGATAAACTGAGAGGAGCACAAGCCCCCGGAGGGGACCTGGCTGACCTCCACAGAAGTGCAGGACAAAATGCAAAAATCAAGCACAAAAATAAAAGCAGAAAATATCTTATCTGTTAGCAGAAGATGCAGGCAAGACACAGCAAGCTTCCAAGTGAACCAGGAACCAAAGTTGAGACAAGAACAATTGATCACCGGCAACCCTGATGGGAGGGAACCTCCCTTATATAAGACCAGTCTGTAACACCTGATTGCCAATCTTCACAATCTTCATTGAGTAGTTCAGTACTGTTTGTAACCACCAGAGGGAGCTTCTGCTCAGAATTCATTTCTAATACATTCACAACAGTCCTCATTTAGTTTGAGCGCTCAAAAAAGACATTTAGTCTAAGACTGGGAACAGCAGCAGCAAACACTGTAGGATAGATTTATCCTAAATTAAATTTCCATAACAGCTGGCGCCTGCACGCGGGGCATTGGACGAAATGCACGAGGACCGGCCAACCGGAGAGACGGGGGTGTTGGCCCAGGCCTTGGCCCATGGGACGGAGACTGCAGCTCCATAAGTAAGGTAAGAAAACTCTGTCATCTTACCTGAATGTTCCCTGTGCCTAGTCCTAGCCTACGCTTCTAGCCGGTCGGACGTGGTCATCACCGCATTCCCATGTTGTGTAAAAAAGTCCATACCCTTATCCAAAAGCCCTGGGATATAAGCCTAGTTGTTTGCTGCTGTGCTGTGTATGTGTTTCATGTTTTGTGTGGAACCGTGACTGTGTTTGCTTGTTGATTTCTGGGAGCTGTATAGCAGAAAGTTGGAACCGTGACTGTGTTTGCTTGCTGATTTCTGGGAGCTGTATAGCAGAAAGTTGGAACCGTGACTGTGTTTGCTTGCTGATTTCTGGGAGCTGTATAGCAGAAAAAAAACAAATTGCTGGATAAGTTCCCGAAGTAATCCTTCACACATCGGAGGGAGGTTATCCCAGTCAATCCAGGTGTGAAGGGCGGGAGCTTTGATTGGATAAGTTCGCGCAGTAATCCTTTACACATCGGAGGGAGGTTATCCCAGTCAATCCAGGTGTGGGGGGGTGAGGGCTTTGAATTGGTTAAGTTTCTGCAGTAATCCTTTACACATCGGAGGGAGGTTATCACAGTCAATCCAGGTGTGAGGGGCGAGGGCTTTGAATTGGTTAAGTTTCTGCAGTAATCCTTCACACATCAGAGGGAGGTCATCCCAGTGAATCCAGGTGTGAAGGGCAGGAGCTTTGATTGGATAAGTTCTCACAGTAATCGTCCACGCATCGGAGGGAGGTTATCCCAGTCAAACCAGATGTGGATGGTGAGAATTTTGATTAAGGCTATTACAGATTACTGTGACCGGCGTACCGGCCAGGGCGACCGGTTTTCAGAGTAATAGACCTGGAGCATTGGTGTGCTCATTGCAATTGGTAAGCTATCAGTTACCAGAGCAGCTTGTACGTGTCACAGGTTAATAAAGAGGGATTCGAAATTCTCCCGGGTGTCTGTTTCCATTTGTATTTTGTCCTGTCTTGTGTCAAGTATTGCTGCTTTGAATTCACACTCAGAGCACAGTGCGTTCTGTCACTACCTCATTCACTGCTGGCTGCAGGCTAAAGTCCCTTTACCCCCCTCTGCTAATCACGTTGTCACATCTGTTTCCTGATTTTGGTCTTTTTGAACTAGTTTTTAGCTACAGGCTGTAGCGAAAAAATTCTCAGGAACTCAGACTGAACTGTATTCATTTTTCTATTCCGAGGGATAACCTTTTTTTTGATACGTGATTTCAGTGTCTTTAGACACAGCAAGCAGAGGTATAAGGGAGGAGGGAAGTGCCAGCAGAAGCGAGAGAAAAAAAAAAAAAGTTGTTTATGTCTGCATTCATCTCTCTCTGAATGTTTTTGAATACCAGACAAAAGTCTTAAAAAGTATTTTTCTTTTTGTTTTTATCATTTTACAATCAGTTTTTCCACCTCTTTTCTGTTTTAATTAGCTGTTTTAGTAACAAGGGTTTTTTTTTTCTTCTTGTCAACCTTGTTGTTTTTTAGAGTTTTACTATTAATATGTTTTTTCCCTCCCCTTTTTTGATCAGCTTTTTGCTTTTGGAGTTTTTACTTGGTCACTCTTTTTCCTAGAGTTTTTACTAAACTGTGTAGGGTTTTCTTTCTTTTTTTCCTTTTTAAATCTAACTCTTGTTTTTAAAGTACATTTTTAAATAATTTTGGAAAGGTTTTTCTAATCAACTTATTTTAGAGTTTTCTTTCCTTTTTTCCTCCAACAATTTTGTGAAATTTTAATCACCTTTGTTGAATAGGTTTTTGGAATAGACACAGTACGTAGGCAGGAAGGGATAGGCATGTGAATAGAAAGGTCAGAGTACGTGAGAATCCAATGGACGGGCAGACTTTACGCTGCACAATGAATTAAATGTTTTTTTGTTTTTTTTTGAAAGGCACAGGAAAGTTTGTTTTTAGATTGCCGTCTGCTATAAAAGAGCAGTGGTGGTCTTGCATCGTGTAGAAGGTACAGCAAGTTATTTGAACGGACCAGGAAGTGATTTTTTATGTGAATAAGATTGAAAAGGTGTTAAAGAAGCATTGAAATCGTCTGTGAGAAAATGATCACGGATATGTCACAAGAGCAGAGTTTAGAGTCTCACACATCAGATGTCCATCATGTGGAGACACGGGACAGATGTAGGCTGCTCTCATTGAATAAGGAGTCTTGTACAGAGCAAAAAGCTCCCCACCTCTATCCACAGGGAGAAGGCATTTTTGCTTCAACGGTCCCCTCTCAAGCTGCGCAGGGGGGACACCCTCTCCTCTTTCTTCTCTCAGTCCTTTTCTCCTTTTTCTTCAGACTTCTCTCCTTTTTCCTCACTGCCATTCCTCTCTATCCTTCTTTCCCTATCATTCCTTCTTTCCCCTCCCTCACATCTCTGACACATCCATTTTCTTCTTCTTCTTGTAAAGCAGCTGAAACGCAGGCCAGTGTGCTCAGGACAAGCCTGCACTGCAGCAGCCAAAACCACCACCAGGTGGCAGCAAAAACATCCAAAGCTGTGTTAAGAATAAACAGTCATATAAGAACTACAGGTCTCAGCAAGCCCGTGGTCAGAAAACAAGCCAATAGGTCAAAACCAGATGGGAGCTGTTAGACTACTGCAGTGTAGTGCAATCTTCCCCAGAGGGAGCTAGGGAGGGACGTGAGACTGAGTACACAGAGAAGCTATGCAAATCAGAAGCACAGGCACCACCAAGTAGTGGGAGCGTGGTCAGGCAAGCCGAGTCAAAACCGTACGGAGGCAGAAGTACCAGAAGGAGCAGCAATACACGTAGTCAATATACCAAGCCAAGGGTCAAATAGCCAGACAGGGAACGTAGCAGCAGAGACGGATACCAAGAGACGGGGTCAGAGTCAGTCCGGGTCATACACGAGTAAACAAGTCAAAGGCAGGAGGATCACCAGGTAACAGGGGTCAGAGGCTCTAGACTGGAAGCTTGAGCTATCACTAACACTGGTAAGCCGGCTGTGACGGACTGAAATAGCCCAGCCCGCTCCAGAACGAGGCCGAGGAAATTAACCCCGCATGACCAGTCCTGAGAGAGGACAGCAGCGCACAAACTCCGGACTGGACCATGACACTTCTTCTATCTCTTCCTCTCCATCTCCCAAATCTCTCTCCTTCTATTTCTTCTTCTTCTTTTTCCCTTTCTCTCAAACCTTCTTCTTCTTCTACTTCTCCCCCTCCATCTCTCTCTCTCCCCCCTCTTTCACTCTCTCCTCCATCATTTTCTTCTCTCCCCCCTCCTCTACACCTCCCCTCTCTTCCTCTTTTTCCTCCTTCGTTACCAACTGGGCCAAAGCCCAGCCAAAGCAATGTGGTGTCCATGTATTCAGTGTCTACAGCACGAGGCACCCTGTCTATCCCAAGCACAGTACAAACATTGCCAGTCATTATATCAGGAGAAGAAAGTGCAAATCTCCTTACACAAAACGCTGCAGGTAGCCCCCAGACACAACAACTAGCAGAGCCCACAGCCGGGGCTTCACAGGGGGGAGGTGTAGCTACAGACACAAATGAGGAACCTCAGTACCGAGCAGAGCTGCCAGCATGGAACTATGACACTGATCCACCGCAGCCTCAGCAAGGAAGAGGGAAATCCCCATGCAGCAAGACAACTTTTAAGCCCAAATTTCAGCCAGTGTATGCACCAAGCACACCATGTCACTTCTCATCTGATGAAGATGAAGACGCAACGTCATACATGCTGCCCAATACTAGGGAAGAAAACTAACAAACACCAATAGGGCAGGGACAGGTAGAGGCACCATCCTATGAGCCTTTCATCCCAAGCCAGGTGATCAGTATGCTGCCAGACCCAGGGATACACCCCATGGCATTTTGCCAAAAAATGCAGCAGATCCAGCGAACGTATGCAGCAGCCTGGATTGATCTCTGGGCCGTAATGGAAATAAAAGCAGGTGATGCATTCTGGCCAATTATGAGAGAACACTTCAAGCTTCCAGCAGAATTAGATGCGTATGCCTGGGAGACAGGACCAAAGCTAATTGAGCAGCTCAGAGAATGGGCCAAAAGCAGACTGACAGGACAAGCTCTCAGCCTACATGTCACGAGTCAGGACCAGACAGAGTCTGTAGAGGAGTTCCATGGCAGAGTGATGCAAGTGTTTCAAGATTTGGGCCTCATTACCCATGATCAGACACACAGACAGATGTTGGCACAGGCTTTTGTGCATGGACTGAGAGAACCAATCAGGAAACCACTGGTAGTAGCCAGGCCTGAGTACACGTCAATAGCAATGGATACCCTGCTTGCAGTAGCAAAAAAGGATTGAGTCTCGCTGGGACAGAAGGGGATGTCCAGTGTTACAACTGTGGCGAGTTTGGTCATTTCCGGAACCGGTGCAGAACACCGACTTCGCCCAGAAGAAGAAGAAGCACAGAAAGCAGTGAAGAACCCCGTCCATAGGACAGGAGCATGCCAAGTCCACAGGGAACCCCACCAGTGGGACCAATATCCTGAGAGTGGATGGCGTAGTCAGATCTTTTCTTGTGGAACTCCGCAACCTCACCTATCTATCAGAATCTTCTGCGTCCTGCATGGGAATTGATGGTCAAGTCAGATATTTCCAGATTATGAAGCCCCTGAGCATGTGGACTCAGTCAGAACACTCCATCATGTCCCAGTTTGTTGTGTCAAAGACCTGCACCCTCAACCTATTGGGAGTGGACCTACTGCAGAAGCTGAAAGCGACCAGAGTGTTCCAGGAAGATGGGACCATGACACTTTCTTCACCCCTGACCCAAGAAGAAACAGGAACCTCAAACAACCACACTGCAGACCTATCACAGGAGGTGCTGGACATAGTACCAGAAAGCCACTCCATCACCCAGAGTCAAGATGTCTCTGACCAACTGAAGGTCTAAGTGAACTCGCCATAAAAGACGGCCTGAGAACTTTGACATTGGCCAGGATATTCAACTCAAGAAGGACCCTACTCGCTTCATGGAATGGCAACACCACATCCGGCTCCAACGCCAGAGGTTCATCTTTTGCAAGCACCAGGAGGTGCCCCCTGCAACCAACCAGTTCACCCAGGTCCTAGACCGGCAAAAGGCCACTCAGCTCTTACCGAGCTGGAGAAAAAGGAACAACTGATGGCCCGTGCTGAGAAAAAAGCAGCCGGTGAAGGAGACGTCCCAACAAGAAGACCCCCTGTGATCAGAGCAGGTGCTAACACAGTGACTGCCTTGGTGGAGAACAAGAAAGCCAGCTGGTCCTCTTCTCTCATGATGTGGATCCTAGTAGGCGCTTGTTTTCCCGCCAGCTCTGTGCCGGGAGATGGGAGTCCCCTGCCGCATAGTGAAGGACAAGGCCAAACTGGGCTGCCTCGCCCATCTGAATCAATTCCAGCTTTCCACAGTGAAGAAAAAGACTGTAAACCCCACTGAGTTCAGAATGGTGCAAGGCCTGGAGGCCGTAAAAGAGGCTATGGTATTTGAAACCCCAACAGTGCTGAACCCGCACACTCTGCTCTCAAAAGTCCCAGTCACCGCAACGGTATTCACGGTGATCAATCTGGCCAGTGCCTTCTTCAGTGTTCCCCTCCACCTGGATGACCTGCTTGCCTTCACGCACCAGTGCAGTGCATATGGACAGTGTTGCCTCAAGGTGCTCAGAACAAGCCCTTCAAGTTTCACCAAGACAATGTCCTCCATCCTCGTCAACTGGATTGCAGAATATGCAGGAGTCACTCTTCTACAACACGTGGATGACCTTCTCTTTTGCGTGGTTGACATCGATACCTGCACAGTCCATTCCTTGTTCCTTGAGGAACAGCAACGCAAGGTCTGGAAGAACAAAGTCCAGCGGTGTCAGAAGCAAGTTACATCCCTGGGACACTGTTTTGCCCACCAGACTAAACACCTGTCAAATGACTGGAAGACCACAGTGGAGAAGATGGCTCCCCAAACAACTCCGAAAATGCTGCAGGCCTTCCCTGGTCTAGTGTCGTATTGCAGAACCTGGATCCCTGATGCCTCAGTCCTAATGCAGCCTCTGTGCGCTTGCATCAACGCAACCCAGCTCCTTCTATCGGACGCAGCCTTCAACTCATTCAGGAAATTGGAAGAACTCCACAGTCTCAGCGCCTATACCAGGCCTACCTGACTACGAGAAGCCTTTCCGTCTACCTGATGGAAGAAAGAAGGTCATGCTACTGGAGTCCTGACACGGATTCACGGGGGAAAACAGAGACTTTTAGGCTGCCTCTCAGCCCGCTTGGTTCCAGTTGCAAGAGGAGCACCCTCCTGCCTGATGGCAGTATCTGCAGCACACACCTACCTGGACAAAACTGCTGACATCACTCTTGGACGGCCACTGGAAACTCTCACTCCGCACGACATCTTGGCAATCCTCAATCAAGCTCAACCAACAATAATCTCCCCACCGCCAGGCATCTTTGCCTCTATCGCCTTTGTCTCACAATGTCACCATCTCCAGACCTACAGTCCTCATCCCGGCCACTCTACTCCCACTCCCAAGGGGGGATACAATATGGACTTTTCAGAACAAAATTTACAGAATTTATCCTCTACTTGGATGGCTCCAGATTTGCAGATGATGAAGAAGATTCCACACAGGAAGTGCAGTGACCAGCAATCAAGAAATCCTGTGGTCCAGAAGTCTGTCACCTAGCCTGTCAGCCCAGGAAGCAGAACTGATAGCGCTGACGAAGGCCTGCCAGATGGCAGAAGGCAAGACTGCAAACATCTACACCGACTACAGGTGCTCGCATGGCATAGCACACGACTTTCTGCTTTTTATATTCTGGCCTAATCCATACTGAGCCTGTGAGCGTCTGTGTCTGACTCCGGAAATATATACGGAGATTTACAATTTTCCCCTTCACCGTATACAGCTGCACGCTTCTGATACAGTACCATATATCTGCTGATATTTTTGGTACATTTTCCCAAACATGAGGAAGTATGGTGGAAGAGGCCGCGGACGTGGGCGTGGGGGTCCAGCTGGTACTGATGTTGGTGGTGGTGCATCTGCTGGTAGTGGCAAAAGCACAATAGCACCTAAGGTATGAGGTGTTGAGCCTGCATCATCGTCTGGCTCCAGAAGGCCCCTTTTCTGGGAGTAGGTAAACTGCTTTTAAAGCCGGAGCATCAGGAACAGGTTTTGACTTACATTGCCAAAACAGCCTCCAGCTCTATCGCCTCCTCTTCTGAAGTTTCAAAAAATGCAAGCACTGAGTCGTCAGTGCAGGCTCCTGGTCAGGAACAATACCTTTCCTTGTGTCCTTTCACCCCCTCCAAAAGTGAAGGATGCGGCAGGCCACACTTCAGATTACTCCATGGAGCTCTTTTCACATACGATGCCTGGGTTATCAAGTCAAATCCTGAATTCCCCAGTCCAAGATGAATCTGACATGGAGTGCACTGATGCACAGCCACTGCAAGATGATTCTGCTGGTACATTCACCCAGAGCACTACATTGCCCTTGCAGTCTACTGAGTCAGAAACTGACCCTGATGAAACTCAGGTGCCCCTTCCCGCATACTATACCACCTTACACGGTGACACAGAGGAAGGTGCAGATGAAATTGAAGAGGAGGTGATGGATGACCCAGTTGCTGACCCGGATTGGCATCCATTGGGGGAAGAGGGTGCCGCTGACAATAGCTCAGAAGAGGAGAAGGATCCTCAGCAGGCATCGACATCGCAACAGCGGTTATCTGGCAGGCCCGTAGCAGTCCAAAAACGTGTTAAAAAAACAAAAAGAGTTGCAGGACAGCTTGGCCAGACGGTCAAATTAGCACAGCGTGCAAGCCCTGAAAATTTATCCCATAGTAGGAAGAGTGCAGTGTGGTACTTTTTTGACCAAAATCCTATTGATGAGGCAAAGGTTATCTGTTAGAAGTGCGGAAGGACCTTTAGCCGAGGGAAAAATCTTCGAAATTTGAATACCAGTTGCATGCTTAGACATTTAATCACCATGCACTTGCAAGCATGGACAGACTACAAAACCTCAGGTAGCACATGTGCACCTGCTCCGACTGAAGGTAGCCAGCAATGCTACATCGCTTCCCCACTGTAAGCACACCGGTTAGCACAGCACCAGCAAGAAATGTTGAGGTGTCGTAGCAAGGCCAAAGCAGTCAGGTAATGTTTTTGCAACGAAAGACAATCTAGGCCATCACCACCACCACCATCACCAAACCCCTCTCAGTCCGTCATGTCCACCGCTAGTTCCTCCATATGCAGCTCTCAAGTCCAGCTCACCCTAGCAGACACTCTGAGTAGGACAAGAAAATACTCATCCTCTCATCCGCGTACACTGGCTTTGAACGCCTACATTGCCAAACTGATCTCATTAGAGGTGATGTCCTTCCATTTGGTTGAAAGCGCAGTGTTCCGAGAGCTCATGTCCTACACTGTCCCATGCTATGACCTACCCAGTCGGTACTTCTTTTCTAGAAATGCCATCCCTGCCCTCCACCTGCATGTGAAAGACCGCATTGTCCATGCACTCAAACAATCAGTGAGTGGAAAGGTGCACCTCAGAACAGATGCATGGGCCAGAAGGCATGGCCAGGGCCGTTACGTGTCCATCACTGTGCACTGGGTTAATGTGGTGGATGCAGGGTCAACAGGGGACAGCGGCGGTGGGACAGTGCTGCCTAGCCCACGGTATAGGCAACAGTTGGCTGTAGGCGTTCGACCCTCCTCCTCCAGAAGCGAAAGCTCGTCGACAGAGCGAAGTCGTACGAGCACTCCATCCGCAGCTGCCAGTGTTGCACACGAGGTGTCCCACTATCGAACAGCTAGTGGTAAGCGTCAGCAGGCTGTTTTAAAGATGATGTCTTTGGGAGACAACAGACACACCGCGGAGGTACTGGCCGACTACTTGCAGCGAGAAACTGAGTCATGGCTGGGCAGTCTACATCTTGCACCAGGCAAGGTAGTCAGTGATAACGTAATTTTTTGGCGGCCATAGCCCTGTCAAAACTCAGACACATACCTTGCCTGGCTCACACCTTGAACCTGGTGGTGCAGTGCTTCCTAAATAATTATCCGGAGTTACCAACCCTGCTCCATAAGGTTCGAAGACTGTGCTCGCACATCCGTCGCTCGCCCATAGACTCCAGTCGTATGCAGAGGCTGCAGCGATCGCTTCACCTCCCCAAGCACCGCCTAATCATAGACGTTGCAGCAAGGTGTAACTCAACCATGCCATGGTTGAGAGGCTGTGCAAACAAAGGCAGGCTGTAATGCATTTGTGGGAGGATACACGGGCAGGCAGTTTGAGGGCAGACATGGAGTTGTCGGGTGTGCAGTGGTCAAAGCTGAAAGACCTCTGTAAAGTCCTTCAGTGTTTTGAGGAATGCACACGGCTGGTAAGCGCAGACGACGCCATCATAAGCATGAGCATCCCACTTATGCGTCTGCTCATGCAAACTTTGACGCACATTAAGGATCAGGCGTCTGCAGCGGAGGAGGAAGAGGAGGTGGAGGAGGGAAGCCTTGATGACAGTCAGGCATTGTCTGCACAGGGAACTGTCCTGGACGAGGTGGAGGAAGAAGAGGAGGAGGAGGAGGGGGATGATTATTTTGGGGAGGAGGATGCTTCTCAGGGGCAAGAGAAAATGTTGGCTTGCCAAGGTCAGGTACAGGGTTTGTGCGTGACTGGAGGGATGTGGATTTGGCAGAAAGTGCTCCTCCACCCACCACTGTCAGTGCATCATTGACACCTGGACACCTTGACACCTCGAACATTGGCCCACATGTGTGATTATGTCTTGCGGATCCTAAAAAGGGACCCCCGCATTGCCAAAATGATGAAGGATGACGACTACTGGTTGGCCAGCATCCTCGATCCATGCTATAAAGGCAAATTACAGAACATCATGCCACAGGCGAACCTAGAGCTAATATTGGCGAACAAACAAGCAACTCTGGTAAACCGTTTGTTAGAGGTATTCCCAGCACACAGCAGCGGTGCAGGTTCTACCACGAGCCGTACTGGGCCAAATGGAAGAGGTGTTCGTGGTGCACACAGCCGAAGTGGCGTTGGAGACATGGGTTTCATGACCATGTTGTGGACTGATTTCTCAAGTACCGCTTACACGACTGGTAATACTGAATCGATTGCAACAGACAGGAGACAGCAGTTGTCAACTATGGTTCAAAATTACCTCTCCTCCCCTATCGATGTTCTCCCTCACAGGTTCATTCCCCTTTGACTACTGGGCCTGTAAACTGGATACCTGGCCTGAATCGGCACAATATGCCTTACAGGAGCTCGCTTGCCCTGCTGGTAGTGTGCTATCAGAAAGAGTCTTCAGTGCTGCTGGATCAATCCTGACAGAAAGAAGGACCCGGCTGTCGACCCAAAATGTTGCTGATCTCACCTTCATTAAAATGAACCATGCCTGGGTTTCAAAGGATTTTGTACCACCTTCCCCTGATGACACATAGGTTGCCAGCAAAATAGCTCGCTTTGTCCTCCTCTTCCTCCGACTTCTCCAATTCCTCCATTTGCAGCTGCTGAACGTCCAGCCTACCCTGAACATATGCCAGTTTTTCCACCTCCTAACTGGGCTGTACCCCCCCAGGGCCGGCGTCAACACACCCGGGCAAGTGCTGGTGCCATGAGCAGGTGGGGGGGCCCACTCGTGGGTGACGGCACTGGCACAGGGACCCTCATAGTACGCCGTTGTCTCTGACAGTGGGGGGCCCACTCGCCGTCAGAGACACCGTTGTACTATGAAGGGCCCTATTCCAATGCCGTCCTGCTTACTCAGGGCCCCAGCACTTGCAATACTTACCTCTCCCTGCTCCACCGCTGTGACGTCTTCCGCGTTTCCTGACAGTGACATTCAGGTCAGAGAGCGCGTTGACGTCACGTCTGTACACCCTCTGCCTGAACAGTCCAAGTGCAGAGAGCTGGAAGATGGTGACGCTGAGGAGTCCAGAGTAGAGCAGTGCCCAGCGAGGAGAGGTATTTCATTTTTTTAATGTTTGGAGCAATATATAGGGAACATTATACACTGGAGAATTATATATGGGGCCCATCATACACTTGAGCATCATAGATAGGGCCCATTATACACTGTAGAATTATAAATGGGGCCCATTATATATGGAACATTATATAGGCCCATCATACACTGGAGCATCATCCATGGGGCCCATCATACACTGGAGCATTATAAATGGGGCCCATAATGCCCTGGAGCATCATATACGGGGCCCATTATACACTGGAGCATCATATGGGACCCATTATATATGGAGCATTATATAGGCCCATCATACACTGGAGCATCATCCATGGGGCCCATCATACACTGGAGCATTATCCATGGGGCCCATCATACACTGGAGCATCATATATGGGGCCCATTGTACACTGGAGCATCATCCATGGGGCCCATCATATACTGGAGCATCATATGGGGCCCATTATATATGGAGCATTATATAGGCCCATCATACACTGGAGCATCATCCATGAGGCCCATCATACACTGGAGCATCATATGGGGCCCATTAGATATGGAGCATTATATAGGCCCATCATACACTGGAGCATCATCCATGGGGCCCATCATACACTGGAGCATCATATGGGGCCCATTATATATGGAGCATTATATAGGCTCATCATACACTGGAGCATCATCCATGGGGCCCATCATACACTGGAGCATCATCCATGGGGCCCATCATCCACTGGAGCATCATATACGGGGCCCATTATACACTGGAGCATTATAAATGGGGTCCATCAAACACTGGAGCATCATATACGGGGCCCATTATACACTGGAGCATCATCCATGGGGCCCATCATATACTGGAGCATCATATGGGGCCCATTATATATTGAGCATTATATAGACCCATCATACACTGGAGCATCATCCATGGGGCCCATCATACACTGGAGCATCATATGGGGTTCATTATTTATGGGCATCATATAGGATATGGAGCATCATATGAAGCACATATGGGGCCTATTCTGTATGGAGCATTATATGGAGCCCATTCTGTATGGAGCAATATATGGGGCCCATCATATACTGTATGGAGCTTTATATGCGACTCATTATACTGTATGGAGCAATATGTGGGGCTCATTCTACTCTATGAGGACCGTCCTATACTGTATGGCACATTATATGAGGACCATCATATACTGTAGCATTATGTGGAGCTCATCATATACAGTTAGGTCCATAAATATTTGGACAAAGACAACATTTATCTAATTTTGGTTCTAGACATTACCACAATGAATTTGAAACAAATCAGATGCAGTTGAAGTTCAGACTTTCAGCTTTCATTTGAGGGTATCCACATTAAAATTGGATGAAGGGTTTAGGAGTTTCAGCTCCTTAACATGTGCCACCCTGTTTTTAAAGGGACCAAAAGTAATTGGACAATTGACTCCAAGGCTATTTCATGGACAGGTGTGGGCAATCCCTTCATTATATCATTCTCAATTAAGCAGATAAAAGGGCTGGTGTTGATTTGAGGTGTGGTGTTTGCATTTGGAAGGTTTAGCTGTGAAGGAAACATGCGGTCAAAGGAGCTCTCCATGCAGGTGAAACAAGCTATCCTTAAGCTGCAAAAAACAGAAAAAACCCATCCGAGAAATTGCTACAACTTTAGGAGTGGCAAAATCTACAGTTTGGTACATTCTGAGAAAGAAAGAAAGCACTGGTGAACTCATCAATGCAAAAAGACCTGGGCGCCCAGGGAAGACAACAGTGGTGGACGATCGCAGAATACTCTCCATGGTGAAGAGAAACCCCTTCACAACAGCCAACCAAGTGAACAACACTCTCCAGGAGGTAGGCGTATCAATATCCAAATCTACCATAAAGAGAAGACTGCATGAAATTAAATACGGAGGGTTCACTGCACGGTGCAAGCCACTCATAAGAATCAAGAATAAAAAGGCTAGGCTGGACTTTGCTAAAAAACATCTAAAAAAGCCAGCACAGTTCTGGAAGAACATTCTTTGGACAGATGAAACCAAGATCAACCTCTACTAGAATGATGGAAAGAGAAAAGTATGGCGAAGGCGTGGTACAGCTCATGATCCAAAGCATACCACGTCATCTGTAAAACATGGCGGAAGCAGTGTGATGGCTTGGGCATGCATGGCTGCCAGTGGCACTGGGTCACTAGTGTTTATTGATGATGTGACACAGGACAGAAACAGCCGAATGAATTCTGAGGTATTCAGAGCCATACTGTGTGCTCAGATCCAGCCAAATGCAGCCAAACTGATTGGTCGTCGTTTCATACTACAGATGGACAATGACCCAAAACATAAAGCCAAAGCAACCCAGGAGTTTATTAAAGCAAAGAAGTGGAATATTCTTGAATGGTCAAGTCAGTCACCTGATCTCAACCCAATTGAACATGCATTTCACTTGTTAAAGACTAAACTTCAGACAGAAAGGCCCACAAACAAACAACAACTGAAAACCACCGCGGTGAAGGCTTGGCAGAGCATCAAAAAGAAGGAAACACAGTGTCTGGTGATGTCCATGAGTTCAAGACTTCAGGCAGTCATTGCTAACAAAGGGTTTTCAACCAAGTACTAGAAATGAACATTTTATTTACAATTATTTAATCTGTCCAATTACTTTTGGTCCCTTTAAAAACAGGGTGGCACATGTTAAGGAGCTGAAACTCCTAAACCCTTCATCCAATTTTAATGTGGATACCCTCAAATGAAAGCTGAAAGTCTGAACTTCAACTGCATCTGATTTGTTTTGTTTCAAATTCATTGTGGTAATGTCTAGAACCAAAATTAGATAAATGTTGTCTCTGTCCAAATATTTATGGACCTAACTGTACTGTATGGAACATTATATGGGACCAATTATTCTGTATGGATCAATATATGGGGCTCATTATTCTGTGTGGTGCACTATGTGGTGGCCATAATACTGTATGGAGGAATATACTGTCCGGTTTTTGAGCTATTGTAGAATTTAAAATAGCTATCAGTCATGTATTGTAAGAAGTGAAGCATTTGTCATTGTACTATACCAATATTTCTCTGCCGTATCGGAGCATCATGAATTGTGGTATGTGTTAAAGGGGCCCACTGACACTCTTTCGCCCTGGCACACGAAAACCTGGAGCCAGCCCTACCCTCCCCTACAACTTTAGCCAAGTAACCTCCAGTTTTCAATGCGTAACTATTATTATAAAGTAAATTAAGGTTGACAAGCTTAAGTAATAAGAATTGATGTCGTTGGCATTGAAATGGGCACTGTAGGTGTGTTTACTGTCCTCCACTCCCTGCCAACTTTGCTTCCCCATTGACTTGCATTGGGTTTCGTGTTTCAGTCGGACTTTTCCCGATAGTCGGCCGATTTCGTTCGACTCGATTTTTGAGAAAGTCGGGTTTCACGAAACCCGACTCGACCCTCCCGGAGGCAAAGTCGCTCATCTCTAGTCATCACCCGTTAGAGTATACACCGAATTTTATTGAAGAATTCTCCCAATACTAACAGTATAATTTCCAAAATGAATAAAAACTCAAAATGCACTGTTCCAAATTATTAGGCACAGTACAATTTCTAAACATTTGATATGTTTTTTAGAAGTGAAAGTGCTCATTTGTAGAATTTGCAGCATTAGGAGGTCACATTCACTGAACAAAAAAGCTATTTAACTCCAAAACATCCTAACAGGCCAAGTTACATGTTAACATAGGAACCCTTCTTTGATATCACCTTCACAATTCTTGAATCCATTGAACTTGTGAGTTTTTGGAGAGTTTCTGCTTGTATTTCTTTGCATGAAGTCAGAATAGCCTCCCAGAGCTGCTGTTTTGGTGTAAACTGCCTCCCACCCTCATAGATCTTTTGCTTGATGATACTCCAAAGGTTCTCTATAGGGTTAAGGTCAGGGGAAGATGGTGACCACACCATGAGTTTATCTCCTTTTATGCCCATAGCAGCCAATGACTCAGAGGTATTCTTTGCAGCATGAGATAGTGCATTGTCATGCATGAAGATGATTTTGCTCCTGAACGCACGTTTCTGCTTTTTATACCATGGAAGAAAGTTGTCAGTCAGAAACTCTATATACTTTGCAGAGGTCATTTTCACACCTTCAGGAACCTTAAAGGGCCCTAACAGCTGTTTCCCCATGATTCCGGCCCAAAACATGACTCCACCTCCTTGCTGACGTCGCAGCGTTGGGACATGGTGGCCATCCACCAACCATCCACTACTCCATCCATCTGGACCATACAGGGGTGCTCGACACTCATCAGTAAACAAGACTGTTTGAAAATTAGTCTTCATGTATGTCTAGGCCAACTGCAACAGTTTCTGCTTGTGAGCACTCTTTAGGGGTGGCCGAATAGTAGGTTTATGCACCACAGCAAGCCTTTGAAGGATCTTACACCTTGAGGTTCGAGGGACTCCAGAGGCACCAGCAGCTTCAAATATCTGTTTGCTGGTTTGTAATGGCTTTTTAGCAGCTGCTCTCTTAATTCAATGAACTTGCCTGGCAGAAACCTTCCTCATTCTGCCTTTATCAGCACGAACTCATCTGTGCTCAGAATCAGCCACAAATCTCTTAACAGTACGATGATCACGCTTAAGTTTTCGGGAAATATCTAATGTTTTCATCCCTTGGCCAAGGCATTTGATGCTTTTCAGCAGCCAATAGATACTTTTTTTTTCCCATGTTACTTGAAAACTCTTGCCTGCTTAATAGTGTGGAACATCCAGTTTTCCTTTTATTGGGCTCACATGGCAAACTAATTATCATAGGTATCTGAGATTGATTTCAGTGATCCAAAGAACCCTGAGACACAATACCATCAATGGGTTTCATTTACAAAAAAAACAAAACAACGCTATGACACTTAAAACCAATTTGCATAATAATTTGGAACACAGTGTAGATGAAAAGTAAGGTATCAAGGAAGATCACAGATTAAATGTGAACCAAGCCGTATTGTGATCTTTGGGAGGCAGAATGAACTAATCAACAGTAATTCAAGAATTGCTTATATACATGTAAATCTGTATATAGGTTTTAAATCCACAACATGTAAATTTCAGTTGGAGGTACGCTGAGTTTTATGTGTGGATCTTCCCCATAAAATTAAATTAAATGCGTAAAATAGGCATGTAAACATAACTGTAACAATAAAGTTTTGTCAAAGCCAAATACCAGGAGGTAGAAAAAAAACAAAGCAGCTTTATTTGAAACATGACACACCTACAAGAGACATAAATTGCAGCGTCAAAAATGCATTGGAAAGAGACCCGAAAGTTTCCCAATTTAGCTAACGTGCAGAAATGCTGCAACATCCCAAACTCACTGTGGAGACAGGAGGATCAGTGGGTGCTCTTGTCTGCTGATCTAGATGTCATTAGAAAAACTGCACGGGCCAGGTCTCACCCCACTGAATGCCCTTACTCATTCCCCATGGTCAAAACACTAAGACTATATAGGGTGAGGGTACCACACTCCGGTAAGACTTTTTTGGGTCACCAACAGTCAACAACATATTGTACATTCCCAGCAAGTACACAAGATGTTGCAAATGGCAGAGTCTCACCCTTCCGCTGGCTCCCCATGGATTAGAACCTCCGTGACTTTGGGGCATCCTGAGCCAACTATCCCAACAAGTAGCACCTCACTTTTGGTGGGAACTCACACAGAAAAGGTAGCGGCAAGCTTAGGAAGCTGACCGAGCACAGCAAGGTATGTTGTCAGGCAGGGCTAGGACAAGGTATTTTGGTGCCCTAGGCAGATGAAGCTGATATCCCCCTCTCGATGAACCCTCAGACCCCAAGTAAAGTAATGGGTCAAAGACTAAGGTAACATGACCATAATGCATCCTCCCTTCGATGGGTCAGGTAACAATCTCTGATGACCACTTCCAATAGAATTGCTTTTTTACCTTTGTTGGTACTTTTTGGGAAAAAGTGGTGTATTTAGGGGTGAGGTTTCAAAGGGATTGTAATCTCAAAGTTAGAAGTATAGAATAACTCATTGTTTAGGAACCAATTACACAATGTAAGAGACAAAGAGCGATATTCATCCCTGACATCCTAAATTTTAAATGTAAGACCCAAGGATAGTCATGAACACTAAAATATCTCAACTATATAATAGAGTCTGTTTGGTTTCAATTATGGTGTCAAGAATTTGGCACATACAATAATAGAAACTTAATAGACCCCATTATAGATAAAGTGATATGTCTGATGGTATTTGCCTCCGTCATGCTACAAATACAGTATGAAAAAAACTGATGGTATTCCTTTACTGATAGAGGTCCTGATAATGAAGTCCTGTACTGACGGTGCCTCTGGTGACGTATTCCTGTTCGAGTAGTGTTTCTGGTGATGAATTCATGTAGTGTTGGTTGTTCTGGTGCTGTTATCATGTACTACTGATGGCTCTCGTGATGTATTCATGTAGTAATGATCATCATGGTGATGTATTCATCACCAGAAACTGTTATGAATGTGAAAGAGATGGTTTCTAAGCAGAGGCTCCCTCTGGTGGTTACAGACAGTACTGAGTCTTTCAGCGAGGAATGGCAATCTGGGATCGCTGACTGGTCTGATATAAGGGAGGTTCCCTCCCATGATGGTTGCCGGTGATCAATTGTTCTTGTCTCAATTGTGGTTCCTGGTTCATTTGGAAGTTTGCTGAGTCTTGCCTGCATCTTCTGCTATCAGATAAGATATTTTCTGCTTTTATTTTTGTGCTTGCTTTTTCTATTGTTCCCTGCACTTCTGTGGAGGTCAGCCAGGTCCCCTCCAGGGGCTTGTGCTCCTCTCAGTTTATCTGAAGCCACTGTTATTTGTTCATTTGCTTTTTCCTGTTTTTTCAGTGTTTGCGGCTTAGTTTTGTTACACCAGAGATCTGATTTTAGGTGGTAGAGATCGTGTGATCTCAGGTGTTTTTGCAATCAGAAGAGTTGTTTTTTTTAGGGTTTTTTTTTAATTGCAGTGAGTATTCTTTCCTGTACTTTTCTGTCTAGACAGATTGGGCCCCAGCGTTTGCTCATTCTATTTTCTGTCTGTGTACGTGCTTCTTCTTGTCTAACCGCCATTACATGTTTGGGGGCTTCTATTTTCTTTGGGGATCTGCTCCGGGGCAGATAGCTTTCATCTTTCTGCCTTTAGGTGTAGTTATCTCTCAGGCTGTGACGAGGCGTCTAGGATCAACGTAGGAACGCTCCACGGCTACCTCTAGTTGTGTGGTTAGTTCAGGGTACTGCAATCCAATAGGTTCCAGCCTCTCTTGTGTATTGCCGTTTTTGCTTATTCTCCTCAGCTACCAAAACACAACAGTATCATCGGCCCAAACTGAAAATTATATGGTACTCACAGAAGGGAAAAATAGTGTGAAAAAAAAAATAAGTTGTCAGAGATTTTTTTTTTCTCTGTTTGTTGCATTTTTTTCCCTCTTTTTCTCTGGGTGCTGAGGAGGATTTTTTTTTCTCTCTCTCAATGGAGTTTGCACAGTTGTCTGGCCGTGTGGATCAGCTTGCCACTGAGGTTCGGAGTATTGCTACCTATCTTACTGGGTTGCCGGTTGTGGAACCTAGGATTCCCATGCCAGATTTGTTTTTGGGGGATCGGGCTAAATTTGTGAATTTCAAAAATAACTGTAAGTTGTTTTTGCCTTAAAGCCTAAGTCCTCAGGGAACGCAGCACAGCAGGTTCAAATTGTCATCTCTCTCCTGCGCGGCGACCCTCAGGATTGTGGCTTTTTCCCTGACACCTGGGGATCCTGTTTTGAATGATATTGATGCATTTTTTCTGGCTCTGGGGTTATTGTACGATGAACCTAATGTCATTGATCAAGCTGAAAAAACCTTGTTGGCATTAAATCAGGGTCTTGAAGACGCTGAGTTGTACTGTCAGAAATTCCGAAAGTGGGCAGTCCTGACCAAAAAATGGAATGATGATGCTTTGGCAGCCCTTTTTCGGAAGGGGCTGTCAGAGAATGTAAAGGATGTTATGGTGGGATTCCCCTGCTCCCTCTGGTCTCAATGATTCTATGTCATTGGCTATTCAAATTGACAGACGTTTGCGTGAGCGCAGAGGTATGCGTGAGATAGTGTTGCCTTGTGAGCCAGCTTCTGAGCCCATGCAGTGTGATAGAGTGACTTCTGGGGCACAGCGTCATGAGTTTCGAAAGCGTAATGGGTTATGTTTCTACTGTGGTGACGCCTCCCATGCTATTTTAGTCTGCCCTAAGTGGGGAAGACGTTTTGCACGCTCAGTTGTCTTGGGTAGTGTTCAGACTAAATTTCTGTTGACTGTTACCCTGATTTGCTCCCTGTCCACATTTTCTGCTCAAGCTTTTGTTGATTCAGGAGCAGCTATTAACCTGATGGATTTTGACTTTGCCAAACGTTGTGGGTTTCCCATGATACCCCTGCGGAAGTCTATTCCCCTACTGGGCATTGATTCTACCCCTTTGGCGGAGAATAAACCCCAGTTTTCTACTCAGGTGATAATGAGGGTTGAACCAGATCATCAGGAGAGTTGCAAATTTCTGGTGCTGTATAATCTGCATGACATTATTGTACTAGGTTTCCCTTGGTTACAGTCTCATAATCCTGTTTTGGATTGGAAATCTGTGTCTGTGACCAGTTGGGGCTGCCAATGTGTTAATGCCGACACTCCTGTTTTTTCTGCCTCTACCCAGTCTCAGGATGTTCCTGACTTTTTGACTGATTTTTCGGATGTATTTAGTGAAAGTAAATCTGCATCCTTGACCCCTCACAGGAGCTATGATTGCGCTATTGAATTAGTGCCTGGTGGTAAATTTCCTAAAGGTCGCCTTTTTAACTTGTCTGTACCTGAACACGATGCTATGCGATCTTATATCAAGGAGTCATTGGAGAAGGGTCATATCAGACCATCCTCTTCACCCTTGGGTGCTGTTTTTTTCTTTGTGGCCAAAAAGGATGGTTCATTGAGGCCGTGTATTGATTATCGTCTCTTGAATAAGATCACTGTGAAGTATCAATATCCGTTACCCTTGATTTCTGACCTGTTTTCCAGGGTGAAAAGTGTTAGTTGGTTTACCAAGCTTGACCTCAGGGGGGCGTATAACCTTATTCGCATTAAGCACGGGGATGAATGGAAGACGGCGTTTAATACCCCAGAGGGGCATTTTGAGTACCTAGTGATGCCCTTTGGGCTCACTAATGCTCCTTCCGTCTTCCAATCCTTAATGAATTATATTTTCAGGGATTTTGTGGATAAATTTCTGATTGTTTATTTGGATGATATCTTGATTTTTTCCAATGACTGGGACTCTCATGTGAAACATGTTCGGACTGTGTTCCAGATTTTGAGAGAGAATGCACTGTATGTGAAGGGATCAAAGTGTCTTTTTGGCGTACAAAAGGTCTCATTTCTGGGATTCATTTTGTCTCCGTCTGTTATTGAAATGGACCCGGTCAAGGTTCAGGCCATCTGTGATTGGGTCCAACCTACTTCATTAAAGGCTCTTCAGAGATTTTTGGTTTTTGCCAATTTTTATCGTAAATTTATTGGTAATTTCTCTGGTATTGTTAAACCATTGGCTGATTTGACCAAAAGAGTTCTGATGTGGTGAATTGGCCTCCTGAGGCAGTCTCTGCATTTCAGGAACTTAAGCAGAGATTCACTTCTGCTCCTGTTCTACGGCAGCCTGATGTTTCTCTACCGTTTCAGGTGGAGGTTGATGCCTCTGAAATTGGGGCAGGTGACGTTTTGTCCCAAAGAGATCCAGAGACCTGTAAGAGTAACCCTTGTGCCTTTTTCTCTCGAAAATTTTCTCCAACTGAACGTAATTATGACGTGGGTAATCGGGAGTTATTGGCCATGAAGTGGGCCTTTGAAGAGTGGAGACATTGGCTGGAAGGAGCCAAACATCAGGTGGTGGTCCTCACGGACCATAAGAACCTGGTTTATCTCGAATCAGCCAAGCGACTTAATCCTAGACAGGCCAGGTGGGCCTTGTTTTTCACACGTTTTAATTTTGTGGTTTCTTTTCTTCCTGGCACTAAGAATGTTAAGGCGGATGCCCTCTCGAGGAGTTTCTTTGCAGACTCTCCTGAGTTATCTGATCCTACTGTTATTTTGAAAGAGGGAGTAGTTCTTTCCGCCATCTAGCCCAATTTGAGACTGGCTCTGGAAGGGAGTCAGGAGGATAAACCTGAGCGCTGCCCTATTGGGAAATTGTTTGTCCCAGACCAGTGGAAGGAGAGTGTGATGTCTGAGATTCATTGTTCCGTGTTGGCTGGTCATCCCGGGATTTTTGGTACCAGAGACTTGGTGAGTCGGTCCTTTTGGTGGCCTACTTTGTCTCGTGACGTCAGGGAATTTGTGCAGTCCTGTGGGACTTGCTCTCGCTCCAAGCCTTGCTCTCGCTCTAGTGGTTTGTTAATGCCATTACCTGTGCCCAAGAGGCCATGGACCCATATCTCTATGGATTTTATTTCCAACCTCCCTGTTTCTCAGAGAATGACCGTTATCTGGGTAATCTGTGATAGGTTTTCGAAGATGATACGTCTTGTGCCATTACCTAAGTTACCTTCCTCCTCCGAATTGGTGCCTTTGCTCCTTCATCACGTGGTTCGGTTACATGGCATTCCGGAGAACATTGTGTCTGACAGAGGAGTCCAGTTTGTTTCCAGATTTTGGAGGACATTTTGTTCTAAACTTGATGTTCAATTATCTTTCTCCTCTGCTTTTCATCCTCAGACCAATGGTCAAACCGAGAGAACAAACCAGACCTTGGAGACTTATTTGAGATGTTTTGTGTCTGCTGATCAAGATGACTGGGTCTCTTTTTTGCTTTTGGCTGAGTTTGCTCTTAATAATAGGGCTAGCTCTGCCACCTTGATGTCTCCATTTTTCTGCAATTTTGGGTTTCACCCTCGATTTTCTTCGGGACAGGCAGAGGCTTTGGTCTGTCCGGGTGTTGACTCTGTTGTGGAGCGAAAGCAGCAGATTTGGGACCAGGTGGTAGAGAGGTTGTCTCTCTCTCAGGAGAGGGCCCAACGGTTTGCCAACCGGCATAGGACTGATGGTCCTCGGTTTAAAGTGGGGGACTTGGTTTGGTTGTCCTCAAGAAATATCCCTATGAGGGTTGCATCTCCAAAGTTTAAGCCTAGGTTCATCGGACCTTATAAGATCATGGAGATTCTTAATCATGTTTCCTTCCGTTTGCTTCTTCCAGGGACATTTAAGATCTATAACGTGTTCCACAAGTCCTTATTGAAGAGGTTTGTCGAGCCAGTGGTTCCTATAGCTGCGCCTCCTGACCCTGTTTTGGTTGAGGGCAATCTGGAGTATGTGGTTGAGAAAATATTGGATTCTCGATTTTCTAGACAGAAACTCCAGTATTTGGTTAAGTGGAGAGGTTATGGTCAGGAGGACAATTCTTGGGTGTTTGCTTCGGACATCCATGCTAGGAGACTGATCCGTGCCTATCACCAAGCTCATGCTGATCGGCCTGGTTGCACAAGTGAGGGTTTGGTGACCCCTCCTCAAGGGGGGTACTGTTATAAATGTGCTAGAGATGGTTTCTGAGCAGAGGCTCCCTCTGGTGGTTACAGACAGTACTGAGTCTTTCAATGAGGAATGTCAATCTTGGATCGCTGACTGGTCTGATATAAGGGAGGTTCCCTCCCATGATGGTTGCCGGTGATCAATTGTTCTTGTCTCAATTGTGGTTCCTGGTTCATTTGGAAGTTTGCTGAGTCTTGCCTGCATCTTCTGCTATCAGATAAGATATTTTCTGCTTTTATTTTTGTGCTTGCTTTTTGCATTGTTCCCTGCACTTCTGTGGAGGTCAGCCAGGTCCCCTCCGGGGGCTTGTGCTCCTCTCAGTTTATCTGAAGCCACTGTTATTTGTTCATTTGCTTTTTCCTGTTTTTTCAGTGGCTGCGGCTTAGTTTTGTTACACCAGAGATCTGATTTTAGGTGGTAGAGATCGTGTGATCTCAGGTGTTTTTGCAATCAGAAGAGTTGGGGTTTTTTTAGGTTTTTTTTTTATTGCAGTGAATATCCTTTCCTGTACTTTTCTGTCTAGACAGATTGGGCCCCAGCGTTTGCTTATTCTATTTTCTGTCTGTGTACGTGCTTCTTCTTGTCTAACCGCCATTACATGTTTGGGGGCTTCCTATTTTCTTTGGGGATCTGCTCCGGGGCAGATAGCTTTCATCTTTCTGCCTCTAGGTGTAGTTATCTCTCAGGCTGTGACGAGGCGTCTAGGATTAACGTAGGAACGCTCCACGGCTAACTCTAGTTGTATGGTTAGTTCAGGGTACTGCAATCCAATAGGTTCCAGCCTCTCTGGTGTATTGCCATTTTTGCTTATTCTCCTCAGCTACCAAAACACAAGAAACATCATGAGTACATGAAAACAAAACGAAATCATCATCAGTACATAAATAGAACACCAGAGCCATCAATAGTACATAAATACATCACCACAACCATGCAACCATACCATCAGCAGTACATGAATACATCACCAGAACCCCCCGATAGTATATGAATACATCATCAGAATCACCATAAGTACTTGAATGCAAGAACAAAGCTTAGTACATCAATCAATTGTAACGTCAAGTCATCCTCATATACAATTGTACTGCATGAACCTACAACTTCCAGTATTTCCTTAACAATGGTAAGGAGATACTGGGAGTTGATGTTAATAGCCATCATCAGACTACAGACCATACATGAATCACATTACTGATGATATACAGCACTCTTTTAAAAAAAAAAAAAAAAAAAAGTATTATAAAATACTCCTGAGGAAAAATATTTGTCCATACTAAGCCCTAAATAAGCCTCCTAAGGTAGATGGCCTCCACACTGTCCACCTTAATGAAAGATAACCACCTCACTTTGTTCCATTATCAGCTATGACCACCACACTGTCCGTCCTAATGTACCATGACCTGTTATGATTTGGTAGCTGAGGAGGACAGGAGCAAAAAACAGCCAGGGCAGCCGAACACCAGAGAGGTTGGGAACTAAAAGGTTGCAGACCCTAAACTAACCGCACAACTAGAAGCAGCCGTGGGACGTACCTACGGTGACCTAGACGCCTCGGCACAGCCGGAGAGATTAGCTACACCTGAAGATAGAAAGAGGAAAGCTAACTGCCCCGGAGTAGAGCCCCAAAGGAATAGGCAGCCCCCACACATATAATGGCGGTTAGACAAGATGAAATACAAGCGCAGGTAGAAAATAGAGTCCCGTCCCCTCTGCCCCAGGGACTCTCAGCACTTATTTTTCAACGCCAGAATTCAGGTATTATACTCATCACTTCTTATGGCTCCATTTGTGTTTCGGTATGCAGCGTGCAGACCTTTCTAGCTAAATATGGGACAGGGTCAGGTATATCCCCAAATTAAATATGTATGAGATGTAACGGTACCATTTGCCATTTTGCACATATGGGAACATGGTCTCACCATATTATGTATTTAAGTGGTGAGACATAGGTATTGTGTTAGGAAATTGGTTCAGGCCCACATCGCTTCATACTACTAAAGGGGTATTTAGCAGTGACCCTAATCCATGGGAGCAATGAAAAAATAGCTGTGATATATAGAATTTGAGCTATTAGTGAATGAATATGTACAAGGCGAATTTTTTGTGCATACAATAGAAGTCCAAATGTCCCCATGTTCAAATCTTGCATCCTTTTGGTGTTTATATGTCTTTGCAATAATTTTTTATATAGAAATAAAGTTGAATTGTTATATTCAAATAAACTTTTTTTGGAATATTTATTGATATGCTTGAATAATATCCAATGTATTGTGGGTCTATACTGTGCACGTGAAACGCTGTCTCAGGATAGAGGTGGACCGGGATCTATGCTGACCCTGAACTGGGTCCTGACTAGTCCCTCTACCTGGAGGTACTGTTAATGGTACAGAGGTCCAGGCCGCCAGCGTAACCCTGTCTCCTGTAGATCCCTGACCACTGTAATCTAGTCCTGAGAAGGACCCTGATTACCACCACAGGGAATGGGCAGGCAACAGCTTACACACAGTCAAATACAAACGAGACAGACAGGGGTAAAGAAAACACTGCCTTGCATACAAAACTTCCACTACAGAGGAACACAAAAGGTTAAGAAGATAAACAATAAGCGAGGAGAGGAAAAACCACAACAGGCACTCTTAGCTTAAGTCTTCTCAGAAACGATCCGCTCTGCTGGTCTGAATGAATGATTTCACCGGCAACTTCCCAGCAGACCAGCAGGTATATGAAGGAAGCTAATTAACAAACATCAATCGCAGCTGGGCGAGGCTGGTCTGTCCAGCATCGAAGAGAAAGAATTAACTCCCTCAGTGCTTAAAACACCCAGCACCAGAAACTCAGCTGTGCGAAGTCAGGGTGTGCAATCGCGACGATCTCCGCCGCGACACACCCGTGACACAGAGGGCGCGAAAGCAGAGCGCGCCAGAGACAGAGCAGAGCGCGCGGCACGCAGAGCGCGCGGTGCAGAGGCCATGCTGCAGCACCACGCCCCCAGGGAAAGAGAACTCTCCGTCAGAAAACTGGACTGAAGTACGAGGCTAGTGAATGCTGTATATGAGTAGGTGGACTCTGTAGCTTCCGAGACTTCCTCCCTGACAGTGCAGAGACAGTGACCCAAGAGTGCAGTCCCGGAGACTGCAGTGACAAGCCGGGTCCCCTGAGTGTGGCAAAGAGCCTTCCCAGTGTGCGCTGCATCGTTCGTTCCGTGGAGAGACTGTAACATACAGATACTTAGAGCAGGGAGACTCAGGTTCTCAGCGTCTCCCTGCTTCCTGCTTTAACCCCTGAGATCCCAACTGCATTCAGAGGAGAGACTTTAGAGGCTGCAAGGGTGGAGCCCAGCTGCGCTTGGTGCCACAGAACCTAGAAGGGTGCACTAAAGGATTCATCCACAAGAGGCCCTCAGAGCATACACACACCTTCACCCTTCCTCAGACCAACAGAGGGAGCCTGTATAGGTAGATAAAAAGGAGGGAGAAGGCAGGAAGTTAGCTCAGACTCTGAACAACACACTCTAGAGAGCACACTCTAGACTCAGAACGGACTGAGAACAGACTCAGAGAGACTGAGACACAGAACAGGTCAGTCTGCAGTGTGAGACTCAATAGCTCAAGTCAGCGAGCTAGGAGCTTGCCGACGCTCTAGAGAGCGGCAGAAGAGGCAGCCAGCTAACAGCCAGTGTGTATAGCCTAGTGAGGGCCCGAGTAGGCCAAAGGCTAGAGGAGAGAGTAGCAAGGGGGCAGAGGGCCTTACCAGCTCACCCCAGAAAGCACATACCGGACACCGGGTCCGAGCTTACAGGGATCTCTACAACCCAGTAGGAGACAACCGGAATTCCTGGAGGACTACAGGTCCCAGGAGCACCCACGAGCTGATACGTAACAGAGCCAGGGGACACGGAGACCCTACAAGCAGGGAGTGTGTACTCCAGGAGAAGGCCCTACCACAAAGTCAGCCGGTGCAGGACAGAGACAAAGTTAGGCCTTGCTACAGGCAGGTCAGAAACTGACTACAGAGAGGCAAGTAACAGGAAGCCCTACACCTGCTCACTGGGGAGAATCCGGACATGCACCCTTCACCCTACAGTGCTCCGGGATGTTCCTGCACTAACTCCAGTATAGGTACAGAAGTGACTTGTGTGTGTGCTCCCATTCTTGTTCTTACCCAGCTGGGTTCCCTCCGTCCTGCATTCCTACATTTACGCTGCCCTGAAGGCCTGCTCCACCTGTGGGGAGCGATACCATCTAAGCTGCCACAACACCAGCCTCAGTGGACTGCTGCAGCGCTGGTGATCCTCACCAGACACCACAGGTGGCGTCACGAATCACTGACATTATCCCCTGTAAATAGATCCCCTTTTTGAGGGTGAGCGCCCAGAGCCACGGACCGAGCCGTGATATCCCCATAGAGATCAACGGGCTCGCGTCCGAGTACCCCACAGCCCTGGTGGGTGGCTCACAAGCGCCACTGTTGTCAGTGCCAACGTGGGAGAAGTAGACCCCTTCAATCAAGCTTTCCCCGGACAGTTACCGTATCTGAGTTTAACCTTTTCAACGCCTGCATAACGGTTTTATTGATCTCTACAGTCCCTTTGTGCTGTTCTACTGATATATAGTTGTCTTTAGTATCATTGTGCAGATTTACTATTTACGCTGTCACATTTAACCCCCCTCCCCGCTGCTCCTCCCTGTGTGGAGAGAAAAGTCCCTGTAAATAAACCTGTTTAACCCTTGCTCTGACTCCCCGTGCGTGACTGCATCCCATGTTTCCTGCAGTTTATTACAAATGCAGCTCTGGAGGATGAAATCTCCTTTCTGAAAGCCAAGGTTTATGACCTAGAAGATAGGTCTCGGCGAAATAATGTAAGAATAAGGGGTATCCTTGAATCCATTAAAGATGGGGAATTACAAGGATATTTCCAAGAGCTGCTGAAAGAGGTTATCCCAGATGCAGATCACAGAGATCTCTTAGTGGACAGAATCCACAGAATCCCTAAACCCAGGAACCTCAGTCCACTTGCCTCCAGGGATACTCTGGCCCATATACATTTTATAGAACCAAAGAAAATTTTCTACATAACTGGTGGGGGAAACTTGCTCTAACTACCCTCTTTCACAACCTGGCTATTTTTTCGGATCTATCTGCCATCACCTTGGCAAAAAGAAGAGTTTGCAGATGCTGCCAAGATTTTAAGAGACAACAACATTCCTTATAAATGGGGTTTTCCTGTGAAGAAGATTATCCACCATAATAGCAAGACTCATGTCTGTCTCTCTGTTTCCCAAGTGGAGAAGCTTTTGCATGCTTGGAAACTGCACTCTGCCCTTCCAGATCTTCAATCTGCAGAGACTAAGTCCCAGAAGACACTAAATATAGACTGGTCTGTGGCCTGACTGTTTTTATCATATGGCTGTTATTTTTTTATCTGCCTTCCTGAACAGCTACAGTATAATATGGCTTTATGATTGGCCTAGTAATTTATATCAAAAGCGGCGGTTGCTGACGCTCTACCTACGTGGTCTGATATCCCCAACTCATATGTTTAGTGAGTCATGTTTTCTCTTGAGTATTTTTGCCTTTTTAGGCAATTTTTTTTTGTTATTTGTTGTTATCTCTGTATGTTATGTGTATCCTACGTCGACCTTTCCCTTCCCTGGCCTGACCGATTTTTTTCTTTGCAGATCAGTCATGGAGTAGTTAATAATGGATATTCAAATGGATATTCAAATTTTGTCATTAAATGCTAGAGGTCTGTATTCCTCCTTTAAAAGGGCGCTAATGTGGAAAGAACTGATTAAAAGTCAATATGATATAGCTTTTCACCTTTACCATAAAAATTTCCCACTTCTTTCTTTGCTAATGGAGATTCTAAGAAGGCAGGGGTGTGTATTTTTGTAAAAGATTCAGTGCCCTTTGAGCTGACTGATGTGGTGTTTGATCCAGGAGGAAGATATATAATTTTGACATGTAAGATTAATGGAGTAGTCTATACAATTGGTTTTATTTATGCTCCAAATTCAGCCCAAATTACGTTTATTAGGAAGTTCCTGCAAAAAGTGTCTGAAGTAGCTAGAGGGTTTCAAGTGCTATGTGGAGATTTTATTATCCCATGCTCCACCCACTTTGACTGTTCCTCCCATAAAGCATATAGGAGAGAATTGGGTCCTGTAATAGACGAACTCCATTTCCATGACATATGGCGGTATTTTCATATGAATGAAAGAGGCTTCACTTTTTTTTCCAACAGACATAGTTCCTATAGTCGAATTGATTATTTTTTAGTTGATAGTAATTCTCTACCCCTATGCACGAATAGCTTTAATTTCCTGGTCAGACCATGCTCCGGTGACCTTAAGATTAAGGGCCCATTTGGCCAAGGTCTCTCTCCCTTCCTGGGGACTTAATACCCATTTGTTGGCTAAAGATAGTATCATACACTCCCTTACTGAGGAACTGGAGAATTACTTTAAATTTAATGATAACGGGGAGGTCTCTGATGAATCTCTGTGACTGGCGCATAAGGCATTCATGAGGGGGGGTCTTTATAAAAATGGTGTCCTTTGAGAAAAAACAAAATGCTAAAACTATAGATGACTTTCTTGGGAAAATCGGTTTGTTGGAGAATTTGAATAAAGTCTCCTCCTCGTCTAACACTCTTCAAGAGATCCTAACCTGCAGACTGCAATTGTGCTCTCTTCTTCTATCTGCATATGAGAAGATTCTCAGGAAAACTAGGTCCCAATTCTATGCTCTGGGAGATAGAGCAGGGAAGCTTCTCGCAAGGAGAGTCAGAAAACAAGAATTAAAAAATAAAATTGATTACCTTGATGGCCCAAGGGGTACTAAAATTTGTAACCCTCTGCACATTGCTGAACAATTTGCTAAATATTACTCCAATTTATATAACCTGAAAGATGACCCCAATACTTTCCAACCTTCTCTTTCTTTAATTCATGATTATTTAGATAAACTACAGTTGCCTAAAGTGTCTGAGGAACAACTTGGTGATCTTAATAAGCCTTTCTCCTTGCGAGAGGTCTTATAAGCCATTAAAATGTCTTAATCCCATTCTAATCCTGGGCCTGATGGCCTTCCGAATGAATGCTATAAACTTTTCAATAATATGCTTGCCCCATATCTGTTGAGATCCGTTAATTTCTTGCAAAAAAATGAATCTATTGCCCAGCAGGATTGGAAGCCTCGATAACCACTATTCCCAAACCAGGAAAACCTCTCACCTCCCTGGCCAACTTTAGACCCATCTCTCTACTTAATTGCGATGTGAAATTATTTGCTAAACTCCTTACTTTCAGATTACATAAGATTTTGCCTTCCTTGATAAATCCAGATCAAGTGGGCTTTGTCGCTGGTCGCCAATCCAGAGATGGAACTAGAAGATTGATCAATTTAATTAGTGTTGCAGAGGTTTCTGGTGGTACCGGTGCTCTCTTGTCATTGGATGCCGAAAAGGCTTTTGACCGGGTGCACTGGGGCTATCTAGATGGGACTTTATCTAAATTTGGTTTTGTGGGTCCTATTAAATCAGCTGTCCTATCTTTATAATCTAACCCTAATGCATCAGTTGTGGCCTCGGGATTTAGATCGCGGAACTTCTCTATTTCTAATGGTACCCGCCAGGGCTGTCCATTATCCCCGATCATCTTTGCTTTAGTTATGGAACCCCAGGTGGAATCCATTCGAAAAAATGGAGGTATCTCAGGTTTTCAAGCTGGTAAAATTAACCATTTGATAGGTCTTTATGCTGATGACGTAATAATAATGTGCACAAATTTGGAGAGATCCCTACCTGAGGATATGGATGAGCTTGAGAAGTTTTCAAAAATTTCCTATTATAAACTGAATGCTTCCAAATCTGTGATTTTCCCCATTGCAGTTCCACTCGCCCTGAGAGACAATCTAGAGAAGCTATTTCTCTTTGAATGGCAAACTGAAGGTATTCCGTATTTAGAAATATTACTGACATCTTGGGACGTATTTGGGAATATTACTGACATCTTCTCATCTCATCCTTAAAGAAAACTTTAATAAGCTATATAGTTCCTTAAATGTGGAATTAAATATTCGGGACTACATTTATCTTGGATGGCTAGAATACAGTCCATTAAGATGGTGTTTTTACCAAAAATTTTATATTTTTTCGCTGTATCCCTTTAAAAATACCCAGGTCATTAATTCAGAAACTCCAATTGCTTATCGGGAATTTATTTGGGCAAAGAAGAGGGCCAGAGTGGCTTATAAATCTATGGTTTGCAGTTATATCCCGGAGGACTGGGTGTTCCCAATATTATGGCTTACCACAGGGCAGCATTACTTGAGGGTGTGGGGTTTTGGTGGTCTCAGTCATCCTCACATAGATGGCTCCAAATTGAAAATTGTTTCTCATGGAGGGGCTCTACGAGACTTTTTTTGGAAGCCGAACTTTTATCGCCGACTAATTTGAATCTGATTCTCCCAACTATGAGGTCATCACTGTTTGTGTGGAGGCCTGTCTCAACTCTGTGATAAAATCAATACTCATTTTTATCTGGAGTTTCATCTTGCTCCAAACCGTATATCCAGATCCAAAATCACCAAGTTGTGGAAACTCTGGTCCTCCTCGAAATATGCTACTCCCCTCCCTCCTTACTGTTGTGAACACTTTTAATCTGACTTCTGAGCTTTGGCTCCCTCTGGTGGTTACTGCTGGTAATGAAGCTGTTCTGACTGACAGAAGTCTCTCACCTGATGGGGATGATTGGCAATCAGGTGTTTCTGACTGGGGAGATATAAGTGAGCAGCCTTCCCATAATGCTTGACGGTGATTTGTTTCTTTTTAGCCTTTTGGAAGTCAGCCTGCTGTGTCTTGCATCTTTCAGATAAGTTATTTCGCTGTTTAAATCTGTGGCTTTTGTTTACATTTTGCTGTTCTCAGTTTTCTGCCTTGCTGGAGTTAGTTCAGCTGGGATTCCCTGCGTGGACCCGTGCTGGACTCTGTATTCATTTGCCACAGCCTGCTTCAGTCTTTTCTGTGGTTTTAGTTCCCTGTTATTTCAGTATCTGTTGTTTTTGTAACACCAGAGTTCTGATTTAGCGGGGGCGAGGACGTGCGGCCTCAGGATTTTTGCATATCAGACGTGTTGGAGTTTTTCTTAGGGTTTTTTCTGGATTGCAGACAGTATCCTTTCCTGTCCTGTTCTGTCTAGACAGACTGGGCCCTTGCGTTTGCTTACACTGTTTTCTGCCTGTGTTTGTGCCTCATCTGCCTCACCGTCAATACATGTTTGGGGGCTACCTATTCCTTTGGTGCTCTACTCCGGGGCAGTTAGCTTTCCCCTTTCTCTCTTTAGGCTTAGTTAACTCTTTGGCTGTGTCGAAGCGTCTAGGTCATCGTAGGTACGTCCCACGCTAATTCTAGTTGTGTTGTCAGTTTAGGGGTCTGCAATCCGTTAAGTTACCAACCTCTCTGGTGTCTGGTGGCCTAGTCTATTTTGCCTTTTATACTCCTCGGTTACCGAATCACACCTTCCTCTAGTTAAGAATTTTATATTGGTTTTACATGATTAGATATAATACCAGTGACTATCGGTCAGATCTTTTCCCCTCCCCCTCCCTAATGGCTCCCCTATTCCCCTTCTTTCAATGTTAAACTGTATATGTTTTGTATCTCCTTATGTTAGAACCTGTGATCCTAACTTATTTTTGTATTGCCTGTAGCGCTTTATTGTTCTTGTACTGTTTGATGTTCTTCAATTTGAAAAATTTAAATAAAGATTTGAAAAAAAAAAAAAGAATTATTCACCCCTGCAACAGTGGCCAGATTGACGCTGTGTCGTCACACTCACCAAATGTTCATAGTGGGAACATAGCCTTAATCTAACGCCAGTGTCACACTTGGGAGCGTGATGCGAGAAACTCTATGTATTTCTGTGCAGTCGCACGCTCTGGTCCAAGTGCTGGCGGCAGTGCCGAGTGTTGATGCAAGAAACTCATGCGAGTTTCTCGCATCACACTTGCAAGTGTACATTGGCCTATATAAAAAAAGGGATTGAGACAAAATTCCCAAAGGAACCATTCAGTCTGAGGCAGATGGAGTTGCTTTACATTCCATCTGGCCTTTTTCCAGGTGATGTGCCAGTTTTTAGAGCACAAATGTACACAAAACCCACATTTTTGTGTTCCTCTAAACAGATGGACACCACTAATACAAAGGCCATATAGAGTCCAAGATGCTTCATTATCATGAAAGTTATGTCAGAATCTGTTATTTTGGAGATTTAGATGATAACCCTGATGTAAGTGCTCAGTGTAGAACAAAGAATAAACTTGAACAAATTCTTAAATGTGTTCCCAACGTTTCTGTGCCTCAAAATGGTAACAATAAAATATTCAATTCAACCCACAAAATAATAAGTCTCCACTCAGGTCCATCACCTGTCAACAGGAATATAGGTTTCCATTTTTTACTGGTAGAACAAAGGCAGAAATGCAGTGAAATCTGTGCTCCTAAAACCAAATGACTCCAACCCTGCTGAACCCAGCAGTGTGCCTATTTTCACTTATTTCCTCTTGTGAAAAAAAATACTGGGGCTCAAACACATTTTTACTACTAAAATGTTTTTTTCTCCGTGGCTTAATGGTATAAAATTTTGTGAAAAAATATGATTTAAATGAAAGTTGTAGTTTGTAAAAAAAAAAAAAAATCACTTTTTTGGTGGAGTATGAGAAGGTTCTCCTGTCCTGGCACCTTTGTGGCTCTGCCAAGGCAACATAACACTAGCAAACCATTCCAGCAAACTCTGCACTCCAAAATGGCACTCCTAACCTTCAGAGCTTTACAGTGTGCCAGAACAGTAGTTTCTGACCGCATATTTTCTCCTATAACACCCCTGTAAACATAAAAATTAGAGGCTAAAGTAGAATTTTTTTTTTTCAAATCCCATTGTTATATAATTCTGTGAAGCATCTGTTGGTACAAAATGTGCACTACACCCATAGATGAATTCCTTAAAGAATGAAGTATGTAATGTGGGGGGTTTATTCTGTTTCAGCACCCTAGAGATTCTGAAAATAAAAAACGGCACAATCTATTCCAGCCAAAATTTCATTTCACAAGACAAAAAGCTCACCTCTCATGCCATGCTATGCACTCAAACAGTAGTTTCTGATCACACATGGGGTAATGCAATAAATTTGAAAGCAATATTTTAATGGAAAGAAATATTTTTCATTTTCACACCCCATTGTTAAAAAATTCTGTGAATCACCTGTCCAAAATGCTCAGTACATTCCTACACAAATCAGTGATGGGTGTAGTTTCCAAGATAAGTGAGTTTTTGCTGCTGTGGCATCTCTGTTGCTTTTCAAATGCCACATGGCATTAGCAATTTATTCCACTCAAAATTAGGCTGTGGTTCCATGGTCCGGAACCACAGCGCATTTGATGGAGCGGAAATTCCGCTCCGTCCTAAGCCACGCCCCCTTTTTGACGAGCGCTCTTTCCGGATGTGTTCCGGACACCTCCGGAACACATCCGGAAAGTACGCAGGGCTGCATAGCCCTGTGTTATTTCCGTTGCGGCGACGCAGCGTCGCCGCAACGGGCTAGGACATGCTGCGGTCTGAAAAGACGCGACGCATGTCCGGAAACGATTTCTTGAAATCCCCTCCACTATGCTGTAACATCTGGACGCTGCGTGTTTGACGCTGCGCCAACGCACAGCGTCAAAACGCAGCTAATCCGGAATGTTTCCTGATCGTGGAAACATACCCTAAGGCTCCAAAAGTTCAATAGCGCTCTTTCCCTTTCAAGTAATGGTGGGTTCCCAAACAACAGATTCCAACCACATATGGCATATCAGAGCATACTCAGAAGAAATTGCCCAATAATTTGTGGGGTCCATTTTCTCCTGGTAGTGAAAATAAAAAAATAGGTCTACAGCAAGATTTTATTAAAAAAAATATATATACGGTAATTTTTTTTCCTTCTACTTTGTTTTACTTCCAGAAAAGCTCCTGAAGGGTTATCAAACTTCCTGAATATATAAATTAGAAGTGAGCTTACCTCAGCCAGCATATATAGTCCACCAGCCTAATGTAATAGGGTGCCTGGCTACATTGTTGATCCACAGCGACAGACATTTGTTATCCAATAATATACAAAAAACACATGTCCCACGAAAAATCACTCGGCAGACTTGTAGTACATATGTGCCACGAAAAATCATTACACAGACCTGTAGTACACACATCTCACGGAAAATATCTTGGCAGACTACTGATTTTTCATTGGACGTGTTTTTTATATGGATTAAATAAAGCATTTCTATTTTTTTTTTTAATTGCGGATGTGCCGTGCATTTCTGAAATACAAATATCATCCTGAATATGGTTTGAATGACTTGAAAGTTGCTGTTTTTAAAATAGGGTCTTCCTTCAAAGTAACTTCAAAAGTGAAGTGTTCCCTAAAAAATAAGTTTTGTAAATTTCATTAAAAAAATTACTCTTAAACTTTTAAGCATCCTAACAAAAAAGAAAGGATTTGTAAAAGTGTATGGTAATGTAAAGTAGACATGTCATAAAGGCGATATGTTTTGTGTGGCATGACATACTGTAAAGGACAAACATAATTAAAGTAAAAAAAACTGAATATATTTCTACATTTAAGGTACATTTTAGATATTTTCCTACATGAATGCAAAGCATATCGACCTAAATGTTTCACTAACTACAAAGTATAGTGTGTCACACCAATATAATATCTCAGAATCGCTGGGCGTAAAATAGTTTTTATCACATAAAGTAACAAGGTAGATTTGAAAAATTTGGTCAGGTCAGCCCTTGGACAACCCCTTCTTGATCTAAATGTTTGGCCCCAATAAAATAAAAAACCTATACTCACCTACCATGGTAGCACCATTCCAGTGGTGTCAGGTTATCTTGAGGTTGCTGTGACATGTGACCCCGGCGCCCAATCAGAGGCAGCAGCGTCACTGTTTTCACCTTTGGACAAATTGAACATGAAGAGGAAGTCTGCAGTTGATCTCTGACTTCCTCTTCATGTTTAATTCAACAGGAACAGGAGATAGTGATGCCAGCGCTGATTGGGCGTCGGGGTCACGTGCAGCAACAGCACAGGAGCCACGGGGAGAGCAAGTGCCGACACCATGGGAATGGAACCAGCATGGGAAGTGAGTATAAGCTTTTTTAATTTTATTGAGGCCAAACGTGGCGTATGAGAAGAAGTTGTACAAGTAGTGGACAACTCCTTTAATAAAGTACCGTGATTCTTTTAATCATATGTTCAGCTGAAGTGGTGGGAGTTGGATCCCAGCGACTTTATATTGTTAGCCAATTCTAAGTATAGTCTGTCAATTGTGTAGTCTTGGAAAACTTTTCCATTTTACCTACACAACAGCCAGATGAGATTTTCCCACGGAGTAATAATTTCTTTCAGCATTTCCTTCCAGAGGCTTGCATGGACGGGATATGAGACTAGTAAAACTGAGCAAAAGCGTGACACTGATCAAAGTGCAGTACCATAAATATATTATATGCACAGGCTGCATATATGGTCTGGGAGCCCAAAAAAGAATCCTCCTCTGGGTCTAAGATCCAACACATGTAATAGAGTCATAAGTCAAGCAGAAACCTATATTGACCTGGCTGACCTCGGATCTGAACATTTTCACTACTATCTACTTGTCATACATTGCTTAATAAATAACCTATGGTTACTGATTATACATCCTGTGTGTGCAAAGATCATGCGTTTATGATGTAAATGTGTCATTGCAATAATCTTTTTTGATGAACCTTTCAATGATTTAAAAGCAATATTCTAATGGAAAGAAATATTTTTCATTTTCAACCCCATTGTTAAAAAATTCCGTGAATCACCTGTCTGTCCAAAATGCTCAGTACATTCCTACACAAATCAGTGATGGGTGTGGTTTCAAAGATAGGTCAATTGTGTGAGTTTTTGCTGCTTTGGCATCTCTGGGGCTTTTCAAATGCCACATGGCATTAGCAGTCTATTCCACCCAAAATTATGCTCCAAAAGTTCAATAGCGCTCTTTCCCTTCCAAGTCATGGTCGGTTCCCAAACAGCAGATTCCAACCACATATGGCATATCTGATCAAACTCAGAAGAAATTGCCCAGCAATTTGTCAGGTCCATTTTTCTTCTGGTATTTAAAATAAAAAAATAGGGCTACTGCAAGATTTAGTAAAAAAAATTGGGATTTTTTTTCCTTCTACTTTGTTTTAATTCCAGAAGAGCTCCTGGTTAGTGAGTTTACCTCAATCATCATATATAGTCCACAAGCCTTATATAATAGGGTGTGAGGCTACATTGTTGATCCACAGCGACAGATATTTGTTATCCAAAAATATACAAAAAACAAGTCTCAGGGAAAATCGTCTGGCAGACTATGTGATTTTTCGTGGGACATGTTTTTATATGAATTAAATAAAGCATTTATTTTTTTTAACTACGGATGTGCCGTTCATTTCTGGATTACACATACGGTATCATCCTGAATATGATTTGAATGCTTTGAGAGTTGCTTTTTTAAAATAGGGTCTTCCTTCAAAGTAACTTCAAAAGTGAAGTGTTCCCTTTAAAAAAATTATTTTAAGCATGATAACAAAAAAGAAAAGAATTGTAAAAATGTATGGTAATGTTAAGTAGACTTGTCATAAATGTAATTTATTAACTATTATGTGTGGCATGACAGACTATAAAGAACAAATAATTAAAGTTAAAAAATTGCATATACAAGTGCTTCTCACTAAATTAGAATATCATCAAAATATTAATTTATTTCAGTTCTTCAATAAAAAAGTACATACATTATATAGTCATTACAGAGTGATTTATTTCAAGTGTTTATTTCTGTTAATGTTGATGATTATGGCTTACAGCCAATTAAAACACAAAAGTCATTATCTCAGTAAATTTGAATAATTAACAAAAAACACCTGCAAAGGCTTCCTAAGCGTTTAAAAAGATCCCTTAAGGGTATGCCACACTGAACAATATCGCTAACGGGATCGCTAAAAAACGTCACTATTTAGCGATCCCGTTAGCGATGTTGTTCAGTGCGGCATCTGCCAGCGACGAGCTTCCTGCTGTGATCTCGCTCGTCGCTGGAATCGTTCCGGACCCTATTTTCTCGTCGGCGCTCCCGCTGGGTAAGTATATATCGCTAGTGTGGCACCTTTTCTTAGCGATTTAGCGGTACTTTTGTACCGCTAAAGTCGTTAAGAAGATCGCTAACGGCGATAGCGTCGTTAACTATATCGCTAAATGTGGCCGCACTTAGCGATATAGAAACAATCCCGCTAGCGATCGCATTAGTATGCGTCGTTATCGTGATCGCTAGCGGGATTGTTTAGTGTGGCAGTACCTTTAGTCTGTTTCAGTAGGCTCCACAATCACGGGGAAGACTGCTGACTTGACAGATATCCAGAAAGCAGTCATTGACACACTCCACAAGGAGGGAAACGTTATTGCTAAAGAAACTGGCTGTTCAGAGTGCTGTATCAAAGCATATTAATGGAAAGTTGAGTGGAAGGAAAAAGAGTGTGGTAGAAAAAAGTGCACAAGCAACCGTGATAACCGCAGCCTTGAAAGGATTGATAAGAAAAGGCCATTCAAAAATTTGGGGGAGATTCACAAGGAGTGGACTGCTGCCAGAGTCATTGCTTCAAGAGCCACCACTGTTATGTTACGGTAGCTGAGGAGTGCAGGTAAAAAAGGAAATACACCAGAGCAGTTGGAATCTATGAGATTGCAGTACCCTAACTAACCACCGCAACTAGAGGCAGCCGTGGAGCGTTCCTACGTTGGTCCTAGACGCCTCGTCACAGCCTGAGAAACTAACTACACCTAAAGATAGAAAGAGGAAAGCTATCTGCCCCGGAGCAGAACCCCAAAGATAATAGAAAGCCCCCAAACATGTAATGGCGGTTAGACAAGAGGAAATACTGACACAGAAAGAAAATAGTACGAGCAAACGCTGGGGCCCAAACTATCTAAATAGAAAAGGATAGGAAGGGTACTTACTGCAATCTCAGAAAACCCTGAAAAAACACCAACTCTACTAATTTCAAAATCACCTGAGATCACACGACCTCTACCACCTAAATTAGTTCTCTGGTGTAACAAAAACAAAACAGCAGCCACTGAAAAAAAACTGGAAAAAGCAAAAATACAAAACACAGTGGCTGGACTAAACTGAGAGGGCAAAAGCCCCCGGAGGGGACCCTGAAGGCCCCCACAGAAGTGCAGGACAAAATGCAAAAATATAGCAAAAAACACAAAATAAGAAATTGTCTTATCTGATAGCAGGAGATGCAGACACGACACAGCAGGCTACAAGGGAAACTGGAAAGAAGGATTCAGACCAGAACAATTGATCACCGGCAACCCTGATGGGAAAATGACTCCCTTATATAAGACCAATCAGTAACACCTGATTCCCAGTCCTCACAATCCTCACTAGTACCGCTTGTAACCACCAGAGGGAGCCTCTGCTCAGAACTCATCTCAAACCCATTCACAACAGTACCCCCGCCTTGAGGAGGGTCACCGAACCCTCATTTGAGCAACCAGGTCGGTCAGGATGAGTTCTATGATACGCACGGATAAGTCTCCTAGCATGGATGTCCGAAGCAAACACCCAAGAATTGTCTTCCTGACCATAACCTCTCCATTTAACCAAATACTGGAGTCTTCGACCAGAAAAACGAGAATCCAATATTTTCTCAACCACATACTCCAGATTGCCCCCAACCAAAACAGGGTCAGGAGGCACAGCAGCAGGAACCACTGGCTCAACAAACCTCTTCAACAAGGACTTGGGAACACGTTATGGATCTTAAATGTCCCTGGAAGAAGCAAACGAAAAGAAACAGGATTAATAATCTCCATGATCTTATAAGGTCCAATGAACCTAGGCTTAAATTTAGGAGATGCTACTCTCATAGGAATATTCTTTGAGGACAACCAGACCAAGTCCTCCACTTTAAACCGAGGACCATCAGTCCTATGCCGGTTAGCAAACCGCTGGGCCTTCTCCTGAGAGAGGGACAACCTCTCCACTACCTGGTCCCAAATCTGCTGCATACGCTCAACAACAGAGTCAACACCTGGACAGACAGAAGCCTCCGTCTGTCCTGAAGAAAATCGAGGTGAAACCCAGAATTACAGAAAAACGGAGACATCAAAGTGGCAGAGCTAGCCCTATTATTAAGAGCAAACTCAGCCAAAGGCAAAAAAGAGACCCAGTCATCCTGATCAGCAGACACAAAGCATCTTAGATAAGTCTCCAATGTCTGGTTTGTTCTCTCAGTTTGACCATTGGTCTGAGGATGAAATGCCGAGGAGAAAGACAATTGAACACCCAGTTTAGAACAAAAAGTCCTCCAAAATCTGGAAACAAACTGGACTCCTCTGTCAGACACAATGTTCTCAGGAATGCCGTGTAAACGAACCACGTGCTGAAGGAACAACGGCACCAATTCAGAGGAGGAAGGCAACTTAGGTAATGGCACAAGATGTATCATTTTGGAAAACCTATCACAAATTACCCAGATGGTGGTCATTCTTTGAGAAACAGGAAGATCGGAAATGAAATCCATAGAGATATGGGTCCATGGTCTCTTGGGCACAGGCAATGGCATCAACAAACCACTAGAGCGAGAGCAAGGCTTGGAGCGAGAGCAAGTCCCGCAGGACTGCACAAATTCCCTGACATCGCGAGACAAGGTAGGCCACCAAAAGGACCGACTAACCAAGTCTCTGGTACCAAAAATTCCGGGATGCCCAGCCAATGCGGAACAATGAATCTCAGACATCACACTCTTTTTCCATTGGTCCGGGACAAACAATTTTCCAACAGGGCAGCGCTCGGGCCTATCCTCCTGACACCCCTCCAGAGCAAGTCTCAAATTGGGCGAGATGGCGGAAAGAACTACACCCTCCTTCAAAATAACAGAGGGATCAGATAGCTCAGGAGAGTCCGCAAGGAAACTCCTCGAGAGGGCATCCGCCTTAACATTCTTAGTGCCAGGAAGAAAGGAAACCACAAAATTAAAACGTGTGAAAAACAAGGCCCACCTGGCCTGTCTAGGATTGAGTCGCTTGGCAGATTCCAGATAGACCAGATTCTTATGGTCCGTAAGGACCACCACCTGATGTTTGGCTCCCTCCAGCCAATGTCTCCACTCTTCAAAAGCCCACTTCATGGCCAATAACTCCCGATTACCCACGTCATAATTACGTTCAGTAGGAGAAAATTTTCGAGAGAAAAAGGCACAAGGGTTACTTTTAGAGGTCTATGGATCTTTTTGGGACAAAACGGCACCTGCCCCAATTTCAGAGGCATCAACCTCCACCTGAAATGGCAGAGAAACATCAGGCTGCCGTAGAACAGGAGCAGAAGTGAATCTCTGCTTAAGATCCTGAAACGCAGAGACTGCCTCAGGAGGCCAATTCACCACATCAGAACCCTTTCTGGTCAAATCAGTTAATGGTTTAACAATAACCGAGAAATTACCAATAAATTTACGATAAAAATTGGCAAAACCCAAAAATCTCTGAAGAGCCTTTAATGAAGTAGGTTGGACCCAATCACAGATGGCCTGAACCTTGACCGGGTCCATTTCAATAACAGATGGGGACAAAATGAATCCCAGAAATGAGATCTTCTGTACGCCAAAAAGACACTTTGATCCCTTCACATACAGAGCATTCTCTCTCAAAATCTGGAATACAGTTCGAACATGTTTCACATGAGAGTCCCAGTCATTAGAAAAAATCAAGATATCATCCAAATAAACAATCAGAAACTTGTCCACAAAATCCCTGAAAATGTCATTCATGAAGGACTGGAAGACGGAAGGAGCATTAGTGAGCCCAAAGGGCATCACAAGGTACTCAAAATGCCCTTCAGGGGTGTTAAATGCCGTCTTCCATTCATCCCCGTGCTTAATGCGAATAAGGTTATACGCCCCCTGAGGTCAAGCTTGGTAAACCAAGTAGCGTTTTTCACCCTGGAAAACAGGTCAGAAATCAAGGGTAACGGGTATTGATATTTCACAGTAATATTGTTCAAGAGACGATAATCAATACACGGCCTTAATGAACCATCTTTTTTGGCCACAAAGAAAAACCGGCACCTAAGGGTGAAGAGGATGGTCTGATATGACCCTTCTCCAATGATTCCTTGATATAAGACCGCATAGCGTCATGTTCAGGTACAGACAAGTTAAAAAGGCGACCTTTAGGGAATTTACTACCTGGCACTAATTCAATAGCGCAGTCATAGCTCCTATGGGGAGGTAAGGATGCAGATTTACTTTCGCTAAACACATCAGAAAAATCAAACAAAAAGTCAGGAACATCCTCAGCCTGGGGGAGGCAGAAAAAACAGGAGTGTTGGTATTAACACATTGGCAGCCCCAACTGGTTACAGACACAGATTTCCAATCCAAAACAGGATTATGAGACTGTAACAAGGGAAACCCAGCACTATAATGTCATGCAGATTATATAGAACCAAAAATTTGCAGCACTCCTGGTGATCAGGTTCAACCCTCATTATCACCTGAGTAGAAAACTGGGGTTTATTCTCAGCCAAAGGGGTAGAATCGATCCCCAGTAAAGGAATAGACTTCTGTAGGGGTATCAAGGGAAACCCACAACGTTTAGCAAAATCATAATCCATCAGGTTAATAGCTGCTCCAGAATCAACGAAAGCCTGAGCAGAAAATGAGGACAGAGAGCATATCAGAGTGACAGTTAATAAAAACTTAGTCTGAACACTACCCAAGACAACTGAGCGTGCAAAATGTCTTCCCCGCTTAGGGCAGACTGAAATAGCATGAGAGGCATCACCACAGTAGAAACATAACCCATTGCGCTTTCGAAACTCATGACTCTGTGCCCCAGACACCACTCCATCACACTGCATGGGCTCAGCAGCTGGCTCACAAGGCAACACCACTCCACGCATACTTCTCCGCTCACGCAAACGTCTGTCAATTTGAATCGCTAATGACATAGAATCATTGAGACCAGAGGGGACAGGGAATCCCACCATAACATCCTTTACATTATCCGACAGACCCTTCCGGAAAAGGGCCGCCAAAGCGTCGTCATTCCACTTGGTCAGGACTGCCCACCTACGGAATCTCTGACAGTATAACTCAGCGTCATCAAGCCCCTGATTTAATGCCAACAAGGCTTTTTCAGCTTGATCAGTGACATTAGGCTCATCGTACAATAACCCCAAAGCCTGAAAAAATGCATCAACATCACTCAAAACAGGATCCCCAGGTATCAGGGAAAAAGCCCAATCCTGAGGATCGCCGCGCAGGAGAGAGATGATAATTTGAACCTGCTGCGCTGCGTTTCCTGAGGACTTAGATTTTAAGGCAAGAAACAATTTACAATTATTTTTGAAATTCTGAAACTTAGCTCGATCCCCTAAAAACAAATCTGGCATGGGGATCCTAGGTTCCACAACAGGCAACCTAGCAAGATATGCAGCAATACTCTGAACCTCAGTGGCAAGCTGATCCACACGGCCAGACAACTGTGCAAACTCCATTGGGAGAAAAGATCCTCCCCAGCACCCAGAGATACAGAGGGAAAAAAAAAAAAAAAAAATGCAACAAACAGAAAAATATCTCTGACAACTTTTCTTCCTTCAAAATATTTTTTCCCTTCTGTGAGTACCATACAATTTTTATGGCCGGTGATACTGTTATGTTACGGTAGCTGAGGAGTGCAGGTAAAAAAGGAAATACACCAGAGCAGTTGGAATCTATGAGATTGCAGTACCCTGACTAACCACCGCAACTAGAGGCAGCCGTGGAGCGTTCCTACGTTGGTCCTAGACGCCTCGTCACAGCCTGAGAAACTAACTACACCTAAAGATAGAAAGGAAAGCTATCTGCCCCGGAGCAGAACCCCAAAGATAATAGAAAGCCCCCAAACATGTAATGGCGGTTAGACAAGAGGAAATACTGACACAGAAAGAAAATAGTACGAGCAAACGCTGGGGCCCAAACTATCTAAATAGAAAAGGATAGGAAGGGTACTTACTGCAATCTCAGAAAACCCTGAAAAAACACCAACTCTACTAATTTCAAAATCACCTGAGATCACACGACCTCTACCACCTAAATTAGTTCTCTGGTGTAACAAAAACAAAACAGCAGCCACTGAAAAAAAACTGGAAAAAGCAAAAATACAAAACACAGTGGCTGGACTAAACTGAGAGGGCAAAAGCCCCCGGAGGGGACCCTGAAGGCCCCCACAGAAGTGCAGGACAAAATGCAAAAATATAGCAAAAAACACAAAATAAGAAATTGTCTTATCTGATAGCAGGAGATGCAGAGATGACACAGCAGGCTACAAGGGAAACTGGAAAGAAGGATTCAGACCAGAACAATTGATCACCGGCAACCCTGATGGGAAAATGACTCCCTTATATAAGACCAATCAGTAACACCTGATTCCCAGTCCTCACAATCCTCACTAGTACCGCTTGTAACCACCAGAGGGAGCCTCTGCTCAGAACTCATCTCAAACCCATTCACAACACACCACACACAGATGTATCCAGGACATGGGCTACAAGTGTCGCATTCCTTGAGTCAAGCCGCTCATGACCAATAGACAATGCCAGAAGCATCTTACCTGGGTCAAAGAGAAAAAGATCTGGACTGTTGCTCAGTGGTACAAGGTGTTTTTTTTTTTTCAGATGAAAATACATTTTTGCATTTCATTTAGAAATCAAGATCCCAGAGTCTGGAGGAAGAGTGGAGAGGCACACAATCCAAGCTGCTTGAGGTCTAGTGTGAAGTTTCCACAATCAGTGATGGTTTCAGGAGCCATGTCATCTGCTGGTGTAGGTCCACTGTGTTTTATCGAGACCAAAGTTAGCGCAGCCGTCTACCAGGAAATTTTAGAGCACTTCATGATGATTCCCTCTGCCAACAAGCTTTTTGGAAATGGAAATTTCATTCTCCAGCAGGACTTGGCACCTGTCCACACTGACAAAAGTACCAATACCTGGTTTAACCCCCAAGGGTGGTTTGAACTTTAATGACTGGGCCAATTTTTACAATTCTGACCACTGTCTCTTTATGAGGTTATAACTCTGGAATGCTTCAATGGATCTTTGCGATTCTGAGAATGTTTTCTCGTGACATATTGTACTTCACGTTAGTGGTAACATTTCTTCAATATAGCTTGAGTTTATTTTTGAAAAAACCGCAAATATGGCGAAAATTTAGAAAATTTTGCAATTTTCAAACTTTGAATTTTTATTCCCTTAAAACAGAGAAATATGTCACACAAAATAGTTAACAACTAACATTTCCCACATGTCTACTTTAAATCAGCACAATTTTGGAACCCACATTTTTTTTTGTTAGGAAATTATAAGGGTTAAAAGTTGACCAGCGATTTCTCATTTTTACAACAAAATTTACAAAGCCATTTTTTTAGGGACCACCTCACATTTGCAGTCACTTTGAGGGGTCTATATGGCAGAAAATACCCAAAAGTGACACCATTCTAAAAACTTCACCCCTCAAGGTACTCAAAACCACATTCAAGAAGTTTATTAACCCTTCAGGTGCTTCACAGGAGCTGAAGCAACGTGGAAGAAAAAAATGAATATTTAACTTTTTAGTCACAAAAATGATCTTTTGCAAACTTTATTTCATTTTCACAAAGGTAAAAGGAGAAAATGGACAGATAAAGTTGTTGTGCAATTTCTCCTGAGTACGCCAATACCCCATATGTGAGGGAAAACTACTGTTTGGGCGCACGGCAGAGCTTGTAAGGGAAGGAGCACCGTTTGACTTTTCCAAACCAAAATTGGCTGGAATTGAGATTGGACGCCATGTCGCCTTTGGAGAGCCTCTGATGCGCCTAAACAGTGGAAACCCCCACAAGTGATACCAATTTGGAAACTAGACCCCCTATGGAACTTATCTAGATCTGTTGTGAGCACTTTGAACCCCCAAGTGTTTCACAAAAGTTTATAATGCCTGGGTGAGAAAAAAACAATTTTCCACAAAAATGATTTTTTAGTCCCAAATTTTTGATTTTTCCCAAGGAAATT
>JARQOD010000001.1:780124662-780189579 GCA_033576555.1 Oophaga sylvatica | reverse complement strand
ATGTTTTTTTTTTTGTTATTTTTTTTTAAATTACCTTTTTCTTTTTAAAGGGGAAATTTTTTTTTAAAAAGGGAGTCCCCCATTTTTTATCTTCCCTAAATTTTTGGGGTGCCTTGTATACATTTTTTTTAAATGCTTTGTGTTTCCCTTCCTTATTATTTTTTTGAAATTTATATCCAGATTGTTGTTTAAATTCCATTTTTTCTTTTTTCTTTTTTCAGAAAAAGGGGGTACTTCTTGAAAAAGGCGGTAAAGAAAAAGTTGAGAAATTATGTACCTACACTTCCCTTTGTTTTTTTTGGGGGTATGAGCGGGTTTTTGTTTCCAAAAAAAACTTTTTTTTTTTAAAAATCCTTTTTCACGTCGGGTGGGCCGGATTATATTTTTGGCTCTTTTTTAAATTTTTTTCCTGAGCCCCCAAAAACAATAGTGAGTTTCCCCCTTTATCTTCTATATTATACCACCACTAATCACCAGGGTAAACTTTTGTTCCGTGATGCAACAGCCACGTTTTGTTTTAAAAAGGGGTTTTGAATGCCCGTAAAAAAAATTTTTTACACAGTGTGATCATGTGTACCCCCGGGGGGAAATGTTTGTCAGCCCTTACACTTAGTGGTTTTGGGATTTCAAGTATAGGGACCTGTTCCCCTTTAAAATGGAAGACTTTTTTTAGGGGTCCATCCCCCAGGTTTTCACCCCACACCCCCACTAGATCCCCCGGGTGGGAAAGTGTTTTCCTTGGGTGAACAGCCCCGTTATTGTTTGGAAAGGGGGTTTATGATGCCGGAACAAAAAGGGTTTCCCCCAGTTTGTTGAGGGGGCCCCCCCTTTGGGGGAAAGTTTTAAACCCATACCTTTTGTGTTGGGCATTACAAGGGATAAGTGACCCCCTCCTTTTTTAATGGGAAAAAAATTTTTTTTGAGGGCCCCCCTCCACGTTTCTTTTCCCAAAGGGGGGGGGGGGTGCTTGCAAATTTGGGGGAGGCCTTTTCATTCACTGCATAGCCAAACAGTATGGGAAAACCCCGTTGATAATAATGGGGAAAAGGGAGGGCTTGGGCGTGCTTCAACAACAAAATTTTCCCCTTTTTTGTCTTTATCCCCAAGGCTGTAAATTTTACACTTTTGTTTCTTCAGCCTCAACATGAAAGCTTCCTGCCAGGTGTTTTTTTAGCCCCAACACTGAAAAGCTCCACTGCCGGGGTTCTTTGCCTCAACATGACTTTTTTTCCACTGTGGGTCTTCATCCTCAACACTGACATTCTCCAACGCAGGTTCTTCAGACTCAAGAATTCACTGTATACCAAACAGTATGGGAGTACCAAATTACTTGGAACAATGCTTTCAGGTGGCCATCCAGTACATCGTTTATTGTGGTGTGTGTTATTTTGGGGCATGGCAGGCCTTGCATTTAATGCATAGGCAAACAGTATGGCAGTACCAAATTGTTATGATTTGGTAGCTGAGGAGTGCAGGTAAAAAGGCAATACACCAGAGCAGTTGGAATCTATGAGATTGCAGTACCCTGACTAACCACCACAACTAGAGGCAGCCGTGGAGCGTTCCTACGTTGGTCCTAGACGCCTCGTCACAGCCTGAGAAACTAACTACACCTAAAGATAGAAATAGGAAAGCTATCTGCCCCGGAGCAGAACCCCAAAGATAATAGAAAGCCCCCAAACATGTAATGGTGGTTAGACAAGAAGAAATACTGACACAGAAAGAAAATAGTATGAGCAAATGCTGGGCCCAAACTAACTAAATAGGAAAGGATAGGAAGGGTACTTACTGCAATCCCAGAAAACCCTGAAAAGCACCAACTCTACTAATTTCAAAATCACCTGAGATCACACGACCTCTACCACCTAAATTAGTTCTCTGGTGTAACAAAATCAAAACAGCAGCCACTGAAAAAACTGTAAAAAGCAAAACTACAAACATCAGTGGCTGAAATAAACTGAGAGGGCAAAAGCCCCCGGAGGGGACCCTGAAGGCCCCCACAGAAGTGCAGGACAAAATGCAAAAATCTAGCACAAAAACAAAAAGAAGAAAATGTCTTATCTGATAGCAGGAGATGCAGACACGACACAGCAGGCTACAAGGGAAAAGGGATTCAAGGATTGAGACCAGAACAATTGATCACCGGCAACCCTGATGGGAAGGTGACTCCCTTATATAAGACCAGTCAGTAACACCTGATTCCCAATCCTCACAATCTTCACTGGACAGACCAGCACCGCCTGTAACCACCAGAGGAAGCCTCTGCTCAGAACTCATCTCAAACACATTCACAACAGTACCCCCCCCTTGAGGAGGGGTCACCGAACCCTCATTTGAGCAACCAGGTCGGTCAGGATGAGTTCTATGATACGCACGGATAAGTCTCCTAGCATGGATGTCCGAAGCAAACACCCAAGAATTGTCTTCCTGACCGTAACCTCTCCATTTAACCAAATACTGGAGTTTCCGTCTAGAAAAACGAGAATCTAATATTTTCTCAACCACATACTCCAGATTGCCCTCAACCAAAACAGGGTCAGGAGGCACAGCAGCAGGAACCACTGGCTCAACAAACCTCTTCAACAAGGACTTGTGGAACACGTTATGGATCTTAAATGTCCCTGGAAGAAGCAAACGAAAAGAAACAGGATTAATAATCTCCATGATCTTATAAGGTCCAATGAACCTAGGCTTAAATTTAGGAGATGCTACTCTCATAGGAATATTTTTTGAGGACAACCAGACCAAGTCCCCTACTTTAAACCGAGGACCATCAGTCCTATGCCGGTTAGCAAACCGCTGGGCCTTCTCCAGAGAGAGGGACAACCTCTCCACTACCTGGTCCCAAATCTGTTGCATACGCTCCACAACAGAGTCAACACCTGGACAGACAGAAGCCTCCGTCTGTCCTGAAGAAAATCGAGGGTGAAACCCAGAATTACAGAAAAACGGAGACATCAAAGTGGCAGAGCTAGCCCTATTATTAAGAGCAAACTCAGCCAAAGGCAAAAAAGAGACCCAGTCATCCTGATCAGCAGACACAAAGCATCTTAGATAAGTCTCCAATGTCTGGTTTGTTCTCTCAGTTTGACCATTGGTCTGAGGATGAAATGCCGAGGAGAAAGACAATTGAACACCCAGTTTAGAACAAAAAGTCCTCCAAAATCTGGAAACAAACTGGACTCCTCTGTCAGACACAATGTTCTCAGGAATGCCGTGTAAACGAACCACGTGCTGAAGGAACAACGGCACCAATTCAGAGGAGGAAGGCAACTTAGGTAATGGCACAAGATGTATCATTTTGGAAAACCTATCACAAATTACCCAGATGGTGGTCATTCTCTGAGAAACAGGAAGGTCGGAAATGAAATCCATAGAGATATGGGTCCATGGTCTCGTGGGCACAGGCAATGGCATCAACAAACCACTAGAGCGAGAGCAAGGCTTGGAGCGAGAGCAAGTCCCGCAGGACTGCACAAATTCCCTGACATCACGAGACAAGGTAGGCCACCAAAAGGACCGACTAACCAAGTCTCTGGTACCAAAAATTCCGGGATGCCCAGCCAATGCGGAACAATGAATCTCAGACATCACACTCTTTTTCCACTGGTCCGGGACAAACAATTTTCCAACAGGGCAGCACTCGGGCCTATCCTCCTGACACCCCTCCAGAGCAAGTCTCAAATTGGGCGAGATGGCGGAAAGAACTACACCCTCTTTCAAAATAACAGAAGGATCAGATAACTCAGGAGAGTCCGGAAGGAAACTCCTCGAGAGGGCATCCGCCTTAACATTCTTAGTACCAGGAAGAAAGGAAACCACAAAATTAAAACGTGTGAAAAACAAGGCCCACCTGGCCTGTCTAGGATTGAGTCGCTTGGCAGATTCCAGATAGACCAGATTCTTATGGTCCGTAAGGACCACAACCTGATGTTTGGCTCCCTCCAGCCAATGTCTCCACTCTTCAAAAGCCCACTTCATGGCCAATAACTCCCGATTACCCACGTCATAATTACGTTCAGTAGGAGAAAATTTTCAAAAGAAAAAGGCACAAGGGTTACTTTTAGAGGTCTCTGGATCTTTTTGGGACAAAACGGCACCTGCCCCAATTTCAGAGGCATCAACCTCCACCTGAAATGGCAGAGAAACATCAGGCTGCCGTAGAACAGGAGCAGAAGTGAATCTTTGCTTAAGTTCCTGAAATGCAGAGACTGCCTCAGGAGGCCAATTCACCACATCAGAACCCTTTTTGGTCAAATCAGTTAATGGTTTAACAATAACCGAGAAATTACCAATAAATTTACGATAAAAATTGGCAAAACCCAAAAATCTTTGAAGAGCCTTTAATGAAGTAGGTTGGACCCAATCACAGATGGCCTGAACCTTGACCGGGTCCATTTCAATAACAGATGGGGACAAAATGAATCCCAGAAATGAGATCCTCTGTACGCCAAAAAGACACTTTGATCCCTTCACATACAGAGCATTCTCTCTCAAAATCTGGAATACAGTTCGAACATGTTTCACATGAGAGTCCCAGTCATTAGAAAAAATCAAGATATCATCCAAATAAACAATCAGAAATTTGTCCACAAAATCCCTGAAAATGTCATTCATGAAGGACTGGAAGACGGAAGGAGCATTAGTGAGCCCAAAGGGCATCACTAGGTACTCAAAATGCCCTTCAGGGGTATTGAATGCCGTCTTCCATTCATCCCCGTGCTTAATGCGAATAAGGTTATACGCCCCCCTGAGGTCAAGCTTGGTAAACCAAGTAGCGTTTTTCACCCTGGAAAACAGGTCAGAAATCAAGGGTAACGGATATTGATATTTCACAGTAATATTGTTCAAAAGACGATAATCAATACACGGCCTTAATGAACCATCCTTTTTGGCCACAAAGAAAAAACCGGCACCTAAGGGTGAAGAGGATGGTCTGATATGACCCTTCTCCAATGATTCCTTGATATAAGACCGCATAGCGTCATGTTCAGGTACAGACAAGTTAAAAAGGCGACCTTTAGGGAATTTACTACCCGGCACTAATTCAATAGCGCAGTCATAGCTCCTATGGGGAGGCAAGGATGCAGATTTACTTTCGCTAAACACATCAGAAAAATCAATCAAAAAGTCAGGAACATCCTGAGCCTGGGGGGAGGCAGAAAAAACAGGAGTGTTGGTATTAACACATTGGCAGCCCCAACTGGTTACAGACACAGATTTCCAATCCAAAACAGGATTATGAGACTGTAACCAAGGGAAACCCAGTACGATAATATCATGCAGATTATACAGAACCAAAAATTTGCAGCACTCCTGGTGATCAGGTTCAACCCTCATTATCACCTGAGTAGAGAACTGAGGTTTATTCTCAGCCAAAGGGGTAGAATCGATCCCCAGTAGGGGAATAGACTTCTGTAGGGGTATCAAGGGAAACCCACAACGTTTAGCAAAATCATAATCCATCAGGTTAATAGCTGCTCCAGAATCAACGAAAGCCTGAGCAGAAAATGAGGACAGAGAGCATATCAGAGTGACAGTTAATAAAAACTTAGTCTGAACATTACCCAAGACAACTGAGCGTGCAAAACGTCTTCCCCGCTTAGGGCAGACTGAAATAGCAGGAGAGGCATCACCACAGTAGAAACATAACCCATTGCGCTTTCGAAACTCATGACGCTGTGCCCCAGACACCACTCTATCACACTGCATGGATTCAGAAGCAGGTTCACAAGGCAACACTATTCCACGCATACTTCTCCGCTCACGCAAACGTCTGTCAATTTGAATCGCTAATGACATAGAATCATTGAGACCAGAGGGGACAGGGAATCCAACCATAACATCCTTTACATTATCTGACAGACCCTTCCGGAAAAGGGCCGCCAAAGCGTCGTCATTCCACTTGGTCAGGACTGCCCACCTACGGAATCTCTGACAGTATAACTCAGCGTCATCAAGCCCTGATTTAATGCCAACAAGGCTTTTTCAGCTTGATCAGTGACATTAGGCTCATCGTACAATAACCCCAAAGCCTGAAAAAATGCATCAACATCACTCAAAACAGGATCCCCAGGTGTCAGGGAAAAAGCCCAATCCTGAGGATCGCCGCGCAGGAGAGAGATGACAATTTGAACCTGCTGCGCTGCGTTCCCTGAGGACTTAGATTTTAAGGCAAAAAACAATTTACAATTATTTTTGAAGTTCTGAAACTTAGCTCGATCCCCCAAAAACAAATCTGGCATGGGGATCCTAGGTTCCACAACAGGCAACCGAGCAAGATATGCAGCAATACTCCGAACCTCAGTGGCAAGCTGATCCACACGGCCAGACAACCGTGCAAACTCCATTGAGAGAAAAGATCCTCCCCAGCACCCAGAGATACAGAGGGAAAAAAAAAAATGCAACAAACAGAAAAATATCTCTGACAACTCTGACAACCTTTTTTTTTTTTTTTTTTCTTTCACAATATTTTTCCGTTCTGTGAGTACCATACAATATTAAATTTTTGGGCTGGTGATACTGTTATGATTTGGTAGCTGAGGAGTGCAGGTAAAAAGGCAATACACCAGAGCAGTTGGAATCTATGAGATTGCAGTACCCTGACTAACCACCACAACTAGAGGCAGCCGTGGAGCGTTCCTACGTTGGTCCTAGACGCCTCGTCACAGCCTGAGAAACTAATTACACCTAAAGATAGAAATAGGAAAGCTATCTGCCCCGGAGCAGAACCCCAAAGATAATAGAAAGCCCCCAAACATGTAATGGCGGTTAGACAAGAAGAAATACTGACACAGAAAGAAAATAGTATGAGCAAACGCTGGGGCCCAAACTAACTAAATAGGAAAGGATAGGAAGGGTACTTACTGCAATCCCAGAAAACCCTGAAAAGCACCAACTCTACTAATTTCAAAATCACCTGAGATCACACGACCTCTACCACCTAAATTAGTTCTCTGGTGTAACAAAATCAAAACAGCAGCCACTGAAAAAACTGTAAAAAGCAAAACTACAAACATCAGTGGCTGAAATAAACTGAGAGGGCAAAAGCCCCCGGAGGGGACCCTGAAGGCCCCCACAGAAGTGCAGGACAAAATGCAAAAATCTAGCACAAAAACAAAAAGAAGAAAATGTCTTATCTGATAGCAGGAGATGCAGACACGACACAGCAGGCTACAAGGGAAAAGGGATTCAAGGATTGAGACCAGAACAATTGATCACCGGCAACCCTGATGGGAAGGTGACTCCCTTATATAAGACCAGTCAGTAACACCTGATTCCCAATCCTCACAATCTTCACTGGACAGACCAGCACCGCTTGTAACCACCAGAGGGAGCCTCTGCTCAGAACTCATCTCAAACCCATTCACAACACAAATAAAGGATAATGGGAACTTTGCTTTCATGTGGCCAGCCAGTACGTTGGTTCAAAGGGTTATTGGGGTGTGTGTAACTTTGAGGCAGTGCAGGCCTTGCAGTCAATGCATAGACAAACACTATGGGAGACCCACATTCTTATAATGGGAACATTTTTTCATGAGGGCCTCCTGTACGTGTCGTCAAAGGGGTATTAGGGTGCATCCTAATTTTTGGCATCCTAGCCACTCACTGCATAGACAATAACAGTATAGGAGATTCACTGTTTAATAATGGGAACAATAAAGCATAGCCGGCTGATGGCCCTTTAAGAATATTGATGCTGCCTGATGCCCCTATAAAAATAGGCTTTATATCCTTTTTAGAGTCCCTCCTTCATAAATTAAACAGGATGTGTCTGATGATGTGTCACACACCACATGGCCAGCTAATGTTTTTAAATGTTAAAATGACATTTCCCTGTGAATGAATTTGTATTGGTTGAAAGCAATGCTAAAGTTGAAAAACGCATCAAAAACGCTATGTGTGAATATAGCCAAATGGGTTGAAGGAGGATAATTTTTTTGGGGTTATTTATTTTGCCTTACATACAAATCATTACTCTGGAAAGGATGTTTCTTAACCCCTTTCTGTCATCGGACGTACTATCCCATCCATGTGACCTGGGACTTAATTCCCAGGGACGGGATAGTATGTCCAAGGCGATCAGCTGCGCTCCCGGGGGGAGCACAGCTGATCGCCGCCGGGTGTCAACTGATTATCACAGCTGACACCGGGCACTATGTGCCAGGAGCGGTCACGGACCGCGGCACATTAACCCCTGGCACACCGCGATCAAACATGATCGCAGTGTACCGGGGGAACAGGGGAGCATCGCCCAGGGAGGGGCTCCCTGCGTGCTCCCCTGAGACCCTCAGAACAGCGCGATGTGATCGCGCTGTTCTGAGGCCTTCCTCCCTGCAGGACCCCAGATCCAAGATGGCTGCCGGATCCTGCAGGGATGCGGCTTCCTCAGTGCCTGCTGAGAGCAGGCGTGAGGAAGCCTGCAGCACTGCCTGTGAGATCACTGGTCTTACAGAGTGCTGTGCACACTGTGAGTACCAGTGATTTCATAAAATACAGTGATGTCCCACCATGGGACAAAGTAAAAAAGTAAAAAAAATGAAAATCACAAGTGTAAAAAAAAAAATCCAAAATAAAGGAAAAAAAAATATTCCCCAATAAATTAATTTCTTCCTGTAAATAAAAAAACAAAACAATAAAAGTACACATATTTGGTATCGCCGCATCTGTAACAACCCCCCTATAATACTGTCCCACTAATTAACCCCTTTAGTGAACCCCTTAAAAAAACAAAACAAAGCAAACCATCAATGCTTTATCATCATACCGCCGAACAAAAAGTGGAATAACACGCAATCAAAAAGACCAATATAAATTAACATGGTACCGCTGAAAACGTCATCTTGTCCCGCAAAAAACGAGCCACAATACAGCATCATCAGCAAAAAAGTAAAAAAGTTATAGCTCGCAGAATAAAGCGATGCAAAAATAATTATTTTTATATAAAATTGTTCTTATTGTATAAAAGCGCCAAAACATAAAAAAATTACATAAATGAGGTATCGCCATAATCGTACTGACCCGAAGAATAAAACTGCTTTATCACTTTTACCACATGCGGAACGGTATAAACACCTCCCCTAAAAGAAATTCATGAATTGCTGAATTTTGTTCATTCTAACCTCCCAAAAATCTAAATTAAAAGCGATCAAAAAATGTCACGTGCTCAAAAATGGTACCAATAAAAACGTCAACTCGTACCGCAAAAAATAAGACCACACAAAACTCTGTGGGCCAAAATATGCAAAAATTATAGCTCTCAAAATGTGGTGATGCAAAAGTCTATTTTTTGCAATAAAAAGCGTCTTTTAGCGTGACAGCTGCCAATCATAAAAACCCGCTATAAATAGTAAATCAAACCCCCCTTTATCACCCCCTTAGTTAGGGAAAAATAATAAAATTAAAAAATGTATTTATTTCCATTTCCCCATTAGGGTTAGGGTTAGGGTTGCGGCTAAAGTTAGGGTTAGGGTTGAGGCTAATGTTAGGGTTAGGGTTGGGATTAGGGTTAGGGGTGTGTTAGGGTTAGGTTTGTGGTTAGGATTATGGTTAGGGTTGGGACTAGGGTTAGGGGTGTGTTGGGGTTAGGGTTGGAGTTAGAATTGGGGGGTTTCCGCTGTTTAGGCACATCAGGTGCTCTCCAAATGTGACATGGCGTCTGATCTCAATTCCAGCCAATTCTGCGTTGAAAAAGTCAAACGGTGCTCCTTCACTTCTGAGCTCTGCCATGCGCCCGAACAGTAGTTTACCCCCACATATGGGGTATCAACGTACTCAGGACAAATTGCACAATAACTCTTGGGGTCCAATTTCTTCTATTACCCTTGTAAAAATAAAAAATTGGAGGCGAAAATATCATTTTTGAAAAAAAAATGATTTTTTTGTTTTTACGGCTGTACGTTATAAACTTCTGTGAAGCACTTGGTGCTTCATAGCGCTCACCACACATCTAGATAAGTTCCTTGGGGGGTCTATTTTCCAAAATGGGGTCACTTGTGGGGGGTTTCCACTGTTTAGGCACATCAGGGGCTCTCCAAATGCGACATGATGCCCGCAGACCATTCCATCAAAGTCTGCAATCCAAAACGTCACTACTTCCCTTCCGAGCCCCTACGTGTGCCCATACAGTAGTTTTCTCCTACATACATATTGGGTATCAGCGTACTCAGGACAAATTCAACAACAACTTTTGGGGTCAAATTTCTCCTGTTACCCTTGTGAAAATAAAAAGTTGGGGACTAAAAGATCATGTTTGTGGAAAAAAATATGATTTTTTTATTTTCATGCTCAGGCATTATAAACTTTAGTGAAACACCAGGGGGTTCAAAGTTCTCACCACACATCTAGAAAAGTTCCTTGAGGGGTCTAGCTTCCAAAATGGTGTCATTTGTCGGGGGTTTCCACTGTTTAGGCAGATCAGGAGCTCTCCAAACACGACATGGCGTCCAGCCAATTCTGCGTTGAAAAAGTCAACCTGCGCTCCTTCCCTTCCAAGCTCTGCCATGCACCCAAACAGTGGTTTACCCCCACATATGGGGTATCAGCATACTCAGGACAAATTGCACAATAACTTTTGGAGTCTTGATACCCTTGGGAAAATAAAAATTGGGGTGAAAAGATCATTTTTGTGGAAAAAATATGATTTTTTAATTTTACGGCTCTACGTTATAAACTTGTGTGAAGCACTTGGGGGTTCAAATTGCTCACCACAGATCTAGATAAGTTCCTTAGGGAGTCTAGTTTCCAAAATGGGGTCACTTGTGGGGGTTTCCACTATTTAGTCATATCCGGGGCTCTCCAAATGCAACATGGCGTCCAATCTCAATTCCAGCCAATTTTGTTTGGAAAAAGTCAAATGGTGCTCCTTCCATTTTGAGCTCTGCCGTGCGCCCAAACAGTTGTTCCCCCCACATATGGGGTATCAGCGTACTCAGGACAAATTTGACAACAACTTTTGTGGTCCAATTTCTCTGTTACCCTTGGGAAAATAAAAAATTGATGACTAAAAATAATTTTTGTGGGAAAAAAAATAGGATTTTTCATTTTCATGCCCGGGCATTATAAACTTGTGTGAAGCACTTGGGGGTTCAAAGTGCTCACCACAGATCTAGATAAGTTCCTTAGGGGTCTAGTTTCCAAAATGGGGTCACTTGTGGGGGTTTCCACTGTTTAGGCTCATCTGGGGCACTGCAAACGGAACATGACCCCTATCAATGTCTGCATTCCAAAACGTTATTACTCCCTTTCCAAGCCCTGCCATGCGCCCAAACTGTTTCCCCCCACATATAGGGTATCTGTGTACTCAGGACAAATTGGACAACAACTTTTGGGGTCCAATTTCCTTGGGAAAAATCAAAAATTTGGGACTAAAAAATCATTTTTGTGGAAAATTGTTTTTTTTTTTCACACCCAGGCATTATAAACCTTTGTGAAGCACTTGGGGTTTCAAAGTGCTCACAACAGATCTAGATAAGTTTCATAGGGGTATAGTTTGCAAAATGGTGTCACTTGTGGGGGGTTTCCACTGTTTAGGCGCATCAGAGGCTCTCCAAATGCGACATGGCGTCCAATCTCAATTCCAGCCAATTTTGGTTTGAAAAAGCCAAACGGCGCTCCTTCTCTTACGAGGTCTCTGCCGTGTGCCCAAACAGTGGTTTTCCCCCACATATGGGGTATTGGCATACTCAGGAGAAATTGCACAACATCTTTATCTGTCCATTTTCTCCTTTTACCCTTGTGAAAATAAAAAAAAGTTTGTAAAAGATTCATTTTTTCCTTCCACGTTGTTTCAGCTCCTGTGAAGCACCTGAAGGGTTAATAAAATTCTTGAATGTGGTTTTGAGTACCTTGAGGGGTGAAGTTTTTAGAATGGTGTCACTTTTGGGTATTTTCTGCCATATAGACCCCTCAAATTGACTTCAAATGTGAGGTGGTCCCTAAAAAAACATGGCTTTGTAATTTTTGCTGTAAAAATGAGAAATCGCTGGTCAACTTTTAACCCTTATAATTTCCTAACTAAAAAAAAATTTTGGTTCCAATATTGTGCTGATGTAAAGTAGGCATGAGGGAAATGTTATTTCTTAACTATTTTGTGTGACATATTTCTCTGTTTTAAGGGAATAAAAATTCAAAGTTTGAAAATTGCAAAATTTACAAAATTTTTCGCCATATTTGCGTTTATTTAAAAAATAACCGCAAGTTATATCAAAGAAATTTTACCACTAACGTGAAGTACAATATGTCTCGAGAAAACATTCTCAGAATCGCGAAGATCCGTTGAAGCGTTCCAGAGTTATAACCTCATAAAGAGACAGTGGTCAGAATTGTAAAAATTGGCCCGGTCATTAACGTGCAAACCACCCTTGGGGATTAAGGGGTTAACATATTTCCCAGGAAAATCCATTTTGGTTTAGTTTTTGTATGTTTTAGTGTGTGCCTGTAAAAGTGGCGTCACACTCTGACAACATTGGTCACAGCAGTGACCTAGGAGTCAGAAATGCTTCCACGGGTCTTCCCCATGATGTTCCCATGTAATTTGTGCACTGTTCATATAGATTTCCGATGTTTTGATGCCCTAAAAAGACCTCCGGGGGCTGTCACGGCAAAAAAGCTTGGGTTTCCCATAGACTTACATTGGGCTCGTTGCGTTGCTCGGGTCAAGCACCCGAGCATTCCAATTTGCTCGACCCAAGCAACGAGCACATAAGCATTTTAGTGCTCGCTCATCTCTACACAAGATATGTTATCTGGGCAGAGGGCGGAGGGAGGTTCCGGTGTGGCGCACACCCCAACCTCCCTCTGGCAGGGCTCAGAAGGGAGGGAACACCATTTGACTTTTTGAACGCGTTTGGAGACCCCCCTCATGTATCTCAACAGTTGAACCCCCCAATTCTAACTCCAACCCTAACCCCAACACACCCTTAACCCTAATCCCAACCCTAGCCACAAACCTAACCCTAACCCTAATCCCAACCATAACCACAACCCTAACCCTAGCCCAACCCTATCTTTAGCCCAACCATAACCCTAGCCCAACCCTAACTTTAGCCTAACCCTAACTTTAGCCCAACTTTAACCCTAATGGAAATAAATAATTTTTTCATTTTATTATTTTTACCTAAAGCTGTTTTTACACTAGCGTTCGGCAGGGCTGCGTTCTTCCTTCGTTAAGCCCCGCCCAATGCCGCACCTCTTCTGTTCAACTCCGCCTACGTCTGCATGCATCCTGCGTACCTATCTTTAACATTGGTTACGCAGGCCTTGCGGATGTATGCGGATGTGTCCGCATGTGTCGTTTTGACGCTGCGCAGAACTTTGTCTTTCGCAACATGTTGCATTTTGTTGCGGTCGGTGCAGCGTCAAAACGTCGTATGCGGACGCATCCACATACATCCGCATACATCCGCATGGCCTGCGTACCCAATGTTAAAGATAGGTACCCAGGACGCATGCAGACGTAGGCGGAGTTGAATGGAAGAGGTGCGGCAATGGGCGTGGCTTAACGGAGGAAGTTCGCAGCCCTGCCGAACGCTAGTGTGAAACTAGCCTTAAGGGGTGATAAAGGCGGGGTTTGATTTACTATTTTTTTTATTTTGATCACTGCGATAGGGTCTATCACAGTGAGCAAAATAAACTAATGGGAAAAATTTCCTATTGTTGCCAGGTGCCGGCCGGCAGATCTGTGGGCACTCCGGAAGATGCCGCGGGCAGGGTGACTTCACTAGGGGATGCAGAGACACCAGAGATACCGGGAGGATCAGGGGAACCCTTTTCTCTCTCCTTTAATGTGCGATCACATCGAAGGCGAGAGGAATTAAATAGGAAATCTGGATTTTTTTTTTTGCAGTCTCCGTTATTCCGTTAATAACGGCGATCGCAACACTGGGGTTGGTAAAAACCGACCTGGATCATGTTCTCTGGGGTATCAGAGAAAATTCCGACGCTGGGGGGGCGCTATACACTTATTTCTCAGCGTCGTTAGAAAGAAGCGCTGAGGCATAAATACCCTTAACTGCCGCTGTTAAAAGGTGTATCGGTGGTCGTTAAGGGTTTAAAGTCAGTAATCTACAGGCACTGTCAGGTGTGCGCTGTTATACTGATTAAAATAATACCTTGGTTCATGAAATCTGTCTTGTGGTTGTTGTTTAGGCCAGTTTCACATGTCCTGATATTTCCATTACCAGAAAAAAACAGTACCAGAGATATCAGTGTCCGTATGTACATGTGTGTAATACTTGTGGGATACGTGTGGTAACCATGTGCCGCATCAGTACCACACATACCGGCTCCTGGGAAGTAGCGGTGCAGTTAGTGCTGTTCCCTCTCTGCTCAAGACGCCTCTCATCATTCTCCCCTGCTCTGCTGGCAAGAATGTTAAGTTATATTCAACTGATAACAGTAAGAGCAAGTGCCGGCTGATGTGAGTATTCATCAGCCGCCGCCTGTGCTATAAATAAATTTAAAAAAATGGCATGGGTTCCCCTGTATTTTTGATAACCAGCACAAGCAAAACTGACAGCTTCAGGCTGCAACCCTTAGCTGTTAGCTTCAGCAATAGAGGGGTCCCTAAACTGTTTTAAATATTTAAATAAATAATTTTAAAAAATGGCGTGTGTTGCCTCCCATTTTTAACAACAAGCCCAAGCCTTGCTAAAGCAGATAGCTGGGGGATGGTATTCTGAGGCTGGTAAGGAGCCATGAATATTGACCCCCCCATCCACCCAGAGAAGGCACATCTATTAAATGCACCAATTCTGGATCTTTACCCGGCTATTCCCACTTGCCCTGTAGCGGTGGCAAGTAGGGTTAATATTTGTGGGGTTGATGTCAGCTTTGTATTGTTTGGTAACATCAAGCCCATGGGTTAGTAATGTAGAGGTGTCTATAAGATGCCTATCCATTACTAATCCTATAGTTGTATTGTAAATAAAGACACAGCAAGTATAAAGTCCTTTATTTGAAATCAAAACAAAACACTTTTCCGTTTTTATTTTAAAATAACAAACACAGTTATACTCACCTAACGTCCATTCCATTGAAGCCATCGTCTCCTGTAATAAAACAAAAATATAAAACAATATCCCTCACCTGTCTGATGTTCTCTCCCACTCCGTAAACCATGTCTGGGGATAAATGGTTTTCAACCTGGAAGGTGCGAAGACAAAATTCAAAGAAGAGCTACCAGGATGGTGAGCGGACTGCAAAGTATGTCCTACGAGGAACGGTTAAAGGATCTGGGAATGCTTAGCTTGCAAAAAAGAAAGCTAAGAAGAAACTTAAATAGCTGGTCTACAAATATCTGAAAGGATGTCACAGTATAGAGGACTCATTCTTATTCTTATTCTCATTTGCACATGGAAACACAAGAAGGAATGGAAAGGGAAAAAATACAGATTAGATATTAGAAAAAACTGTTTGACAGTGAGGGTAATCAATGAGTGGAACAGGCTGCCACTAGAAGTGGTAAGTTCTCCTTTAATAGAAGTCTTCAAACCGATGATGGTTTAGAGACTCCTGCTTTGAGCAAGGGGTTGGACATGATAACCTTGGAGGTCCCTTCCAATTCTAAAATTTTATGATTCAGGGTTTCTCTGGCTAGCACATGGAGGGCTGTGTGGCCCTCTGACAAAATGTGTCCCCACATGTGTCCCCTGACCCATTGCCAAATCGGTAATGCCGGAGGATGTTGCAGGCAGCAGAACTGTTATGTTTCGGTATCTGAGGAGAGATTGCAAAAATAGCCAAGCAATACACCAGAGAGGCTGGAAACTATTGGATTGCAGGACCCTAAACTAACCGCAACACTAGAAGTAGCCATGGAGCGCACCTACGGTGATCCTAGACGCATCATCACAGCCGGAGAGATAGCTACACCTAAAGACAGAAAGATGAACGCTATCTGCCCCGTCGCAGAATCCCCAAAGAAATAGGAAGCCCTCAAACATGTAATGGCGGTTAGACCAGAAGAAAATACGAACACAGACAGAAAATAGAATGAGCAAACGCTGGGGCCCAATCTGTCTAGATAGAAAAGTATAGGAAAGAATTCTGACTGCAACCCAAAAAAACCCTGACAAAAATACCAACACTTCTGATTAACAAAAAACCTGAGATCACACGATATCTATCACCTAAATCAGATCTCTGGTGTAACACACAGCAATTCAGCAAATAAAAAGTGACATAGGAACAGAGCAAAAGTGCAAACACAAACTGAGCACAATTGCAGAGCCAGGCCCCAAAAGGGGACCAGGCTGAAGTCTACTGCTAAGCAGCAAACCAGCAAGAAAATCCAACCAGAGGAAAAAAAACAGCAAATCACTTATCTGAATGAGAGCAGGAATGCAAGCTGAGCTCCAAGCAAGACGTGGATGAACAATTGATTACCGGCAAGGCTGAAGGGAGTTCAGGTCACTTATATCAGACCATTCAGAGCCAGCTGAAGGCCATTCAGCAATTAGTTCATTACCCTCAGCAACCACCGGAGATAGCCCCAGCTCAGAAGTCGCCTCCAGAGTATTCACAACAAGAGCGTTCTGCATTGCGTCTCCATACTCAGTGCTCAGTGTAAGCCTGCTTTATCCTTGAAGAGCACAGGGCGCCAATGTCGAATCTGCCAATCTTGGTGTTCTCTGACAAATGCCAATCGCCCTGCACGGTGTTGGGCTGTAAGCACAACACCCACTTGTGGACGATGGGCTCTCATACCACCCTCATGCAGTCTGTTTCTGACAGTTTGAGCAGACACATTGATGTTAGTGGCCTGCTGGAGGTCATTTGGCAGGGCTCTGGCGCTGCTCCTCCTTGCACAAAGGAGGAAGTAGCAGTCCTGCTGCTGGGTTGTTGCCATTTTATGGCTCCCTCCATGTCTTCTAGTGTACTGGCTTGTCTCCTGGTTTCTGCTCCATGTTCTGGACACTGCGCTAACAGATACAGCTACTCTTCTTGCCACAGTTCACATTGATGTACCATCCTGGATGAGCTGGTCATCACCTGCAGAACCACTCCTTTATAGGGATTGTCTTGCTAAATGCCTATCATTTCTACCTCTTTTCCATTTGCACAAAAGCAGGAGAAATTGATTCACAATGAGTGTTGCTTCATAACAGGACAGGTTGATTTCACAGAAGTGTGATTGACTTGGAGTTAGATTGTGTTGTTTAAGAGTTCCCTTTATTTTTCTGAGCAGTGTATATACAGATACCGGTTATGATTTTGAAGATAAACATCTATATATAAAGGGCTCCCTGTGTAATTCCATCCTCTGTTTGAATTTCTCCTTTTTATTTGTTTTAATTAAAAAAAATTGTATTTATTTGTATCAGTAAAGAATTATATTGTTTTATTGTGTAACTCCTGGTCTTTTTGTAGGTTTTTTGGCTATTTTCAGGAGAGCCTCTACTATGTTAGGTCAATTATAGTTATTTTACTTATTATACATTGCTTAATAAATAACCTGTCCTTATTGATTATACATCCTGTGTGTGCAGAGATCACGCGCATTTATGATGTAAATGTGTCCTTGGAATAATCTTTTAGATGAACCTTTGAATGATCTGATCTACCGCCAGCCATAGTCTACAGAGTACAGTCAGCAATATTGTAGCAGTCTAATTTTTTATGTGGGCTGTTTAATTATTCCATCATCTCTATCGGGGTACAGTTGAAAACAGAAGTTTGCATATACTATATAAAAAGACATATGCATGTTTTTCTCAATATCTGACATACAATCAGAATAAACCTTTCCTGTTTTAGGTCAATTAGAATTACCAGAATTATTAATATTTGCCAAATGCCAAAATAATGAGAGAGAATATTTTAAGGCATTTTTATTACACTATTTTTCGGACTATAAGATACACTTTTTTCCTCCAAAAATATGGAGAAAAATGGGGGGTGTGCCTTATAGTCCGGATGTACCTACTCTGGCTGTGGTGGGGAGGTGGGGGAGCAGCAGCAGCGGCGGAGTAGCGGATCATAGGATGCAGGAGACTGCAGCTGTGGCTAACTCACGTGCCCGCTGCTAAAGAGAAATGAATAGTCACTGCATTCCACGCCCATGGGTGTGGAGGGCAGTGAATAGTAATATTTCTTTAATTGCGGACACGCTGTTAGCCGCAGCCGACGGCTTCCTGCAGTTATCGGGTTTCCGCGTGTGCCTGCTACTTAAGGCATTGAATATTCACTGACTCTCCACCTCCATATGCATGGAAAAAAAGTGAATATTCATTCCCTTTAGTACACGTGAACCCCCCACAGCTGCAGGAAGCCTGTGGCTGCGACTGTGCTCGCTATTAAAGAGCTAAGAATACTCACTGCTCTCCAGGCACATAGTCCCGGCATGGGAAGCAGTGAGTATTTCTGTTTCTTCTGTCCATCCTTCCGCCTTTCAGGTGCAGTGCACACCCATGGCAAACAGAGGGCTTTTATTTACTAAGCGTCTTCCAATGGCATTTACACCAGCATTGTCAGTAAAGAAAAGACATAGGCACACAGCTTTCTTGGGAGGCATTATATACTATAAAATGGAAGGGTGGAAAAAACAGCAGAACCAGATCTTGGAGTGGATGTCATTGATGAAGTTCTGTTTGAGACTCTGCTATGCATGCTTGGAGGTTCAAACATAACGACATTGTAAATTGATACCGAGAAACTGAAAGGGGCGGTATCAAGAGAAGGAACAATAAGAACATGGAAGAGGCCAGGAGCCATGTGGTGAGCTGCATTTCTTGCTACATGTTCATAGACTTACCAGTGGAAAAGCCAAATTTCACATGCCACAAATGCAAGCTTGTGTCCCTGTTGGAGGAAAAGTTGCAAAATCTGGAAGAGAGGTTATCTACATTGAAGACCATTAAGGAAGGTGAAGAGTTCTTAGACAGAGCAGAATTATCTCTTCATGGTACAGAAAGAGAAGAAATTCGAAGTGCAACTGAAGAAACAGAGGAATGGAAGCATGTGACCCAGAGAAGCAGGAGGATCAGGAGGCAGTCAGCACCAATTCTGCTCAGAAACCAGTACCAGGCTCTTACACAGGAGAACGATGAAGAAATACATCAGGATAAGACTTTGCCCACAAAGAGTAACCTTGTACGCCCTCAGAGTCCTCCTGAATGGAGAAAGAAAAATGTTGTGAAGAAGAAACGGAGAGTTGTTGTCATGGGGGATTCCCTGTTGAGAGGAACAGAGGCTGCTATCTGCAGACCAGATATAACCTCAAGAGAAATGTGCTGTCTTCCAGGTGCAAAAATTAAAGATGTGTCTGACAGGATATCAGGACTCTTCAGACCTAAAGATGACTACCCATTCCTGCTAATACATGTGGGGACAAATGACACCACAAGAAGTGACCTGGAAACCATCTGCAGTGACTTTGAAAACTTAGGTAAGAAAGTGAAAGAACTGGGAGCGCAGGTGGTCTTCTCCTCCATCCTTCCAGTGGATGGCCATGGAACAAGGAGGTGGAATAAGATTCTGCAGGTGAACAACTGGCTACGTCGATGGTGCCGTCAGCAAGGATTTGGATTTCTGGATCACGGAGTGAATTACCTGTACGATGGACTACTTGCTAGAGATGGGGTGCACCTTACGAAGACTGGAAAACATGTATTTGGAAGTCGCCTTGCTACACTCATCAGGAGAGCTTTAAACTAGAACAATGTGGGAAGGGAAGCAAAACGCCAGAAAAAGCCATACACCTGACAAATGCTATTGAGAACTCTGCTATTAGAAGTGAAGGGGAAGAACAAAGACAAAAAAATCTACATAATAAAAATATTGAAGAAAGAGAAACCAATCACAAACTAAAGTGTTTCTATACGAATGCACAAAGCATGGGCAACAAACAAGAGAACTGGAGCTACTAACGCAGGAGAAGAAATATGATGTCATTGGAATCACTGAGACTTGGTGGGATGATACACATGATTGGAATACAAGGCTAGAAGGTTACAACTTATTTGCAAGAAACAGACTTGATAAACGAGGAGGAGGTGTTGCATTGTATGTTAGAAAAGCGTATATCTGCACAGAGATTGAAGCTTCAGAGACTGGGAGTTCTGTGGAAACTGTTTGGGTAAGAATACAAGGACAGAACAATGGAAAGGACACCATTGTAGGCATTTACTACAGGCCGCCTGTGCAAGCTGAAGATATGGATGAACTCTTTATGCATCAAATGGCCAAGTTCTCCAAAAAATATGACATAGTGGTCATGGGAGATTTCAACTATCCAGACATTTGTTGGGAATCTCTCTCAGGCAAAACTAACAGGTCCAGGAAATTCTTATCCTCTCTTGCTGACAACTTTATCTTCCAAAAGGTAATGGAGAAAACAAGGGGATCTGCTACCTTGGATCTAATCCTCATAAACAGGGAGGAAATGGTGGAGGAGGTAAGAGTGGCTGGGACCCTAGGAGGTAGTGACCATGCTATTTTAGAATTTTGGATAACAAGAGGAGGAAGACCTGTGAAGACTCAGACGTCAAGGTTAGATTTCAGAAAGGCAGATTTTAAGGAACTCAGAAAAAGAATTGGAGGGATCCAATGGCTGGATATCCTTAAGGACAAAAATGTCCAGGAAGGATGGAAAATCTTGAAAAATGAGATTCTCAAAGCACAATCGTTAACAATTCCGAAAAGAGGGAAGAATGGGAAGCATTTAAGGAAACCAGGATGGATGAACATAGAACTTAAACACATGCTAAAAAGGAAGAAAGAAATGTTTATCAAATGGAAAGAGGGAGGCATATCTAAAGAAGAATATAATGCCGTCTGCAGAACCTGCAGGGCACAAATCAGATTATCTAAAGCTGACAATGAATTAAGGCTTGCAAGTGACGTCAAAAGCAACAAAAAAGGATTTTGGGGATACGTCAAAAGTAAAAGAAAAGTCAAAGATGCTATAGGATTTTTACAGGATGAAAATGATGAAATGGTAAGTCAGGATGTTGAGAAGGCTGAACTTTTAAATTCCTATTTTGCATCTGTTTTCTCTCAGAAAGGAAATGTAACATCAACTGATCTTCACTGTCCTATTAAAGGAATAGAAGAATCCAGGATATCTATAAACAGAAAGACAGTGAGGAAACATTTAGCTAACCTAAATGAATTCAAGTCTCCAGGTCCAGATGAATTACACCCCAGGGTACTGAAGGAGATAGCAGAAGAAATTCTTGAACCACTGTCCATAATCTTTGAAAATTCTTGGAGAACAGGAGAAATCCCAGAAGACTGGAGAAGAGCAAATGTTGTTCCTATCTTCAAAAAGGGGAAGAAGGTGGACCCAGGGAACTACAGGCTGGTGAGTCTGACTTCTATACCAGGAAAGATCTTTGAACAAATTATTAAAGAACATGTATGCAAGTACCTGGATAAGAATGAAGTGATTAAACAGAGTCAGCATGGGTTTGTAACTAATAAGTCATGTCAGACTAACTTAATTTCCTTCTATGACAGAATCACTGACTGGGTGGATCAGGGAAATGCTGTAGATATAGTATATCTTGACTTCAGCAAAGCATTTGACAAAGTATCTCACACAATCCTTATTGAAAAAATGACTAAGTATGGAATGGACAAGGCAACTGTTAGGTGGATTCATAACTGGCTTAGTGATCGGACCCAAAGAGTGGTTGTAAATGGCTGCACATCCAGTTGGAAGAATGTCTCAAGTGGGGTACCACAAGGCTCTGTTTTGGGCCCTGTATTGTTCAACATCTTTATCAATGATTTAGATGAAGGAATTGAGGGTAAACTGATCAAATTTGCTGATGACACAAAGCTAGGAGGGGTAGCTAATACTAGAGAAGAGAGAGAGAGGATTCAAAAAGATATACATAAACTGGAGCAGTGGGCAGCAACTAACAGAATGGATTTTAACAGGGAAAAATGCAAAGTACTACATCTGGGCAATAAAAATGAAAAAAGCATATACAAAATGGGAGGAATAGGGCTAAGTAACAGCACATGTGAAAAAGACTTGGGTATACTAATTGATCACAGACTTAACATGAGTCAACAGTGTGATGCAGCAGCAAAAAAGGCAAATGCAATTCTAGGATGTATCAACAGAAGCATACAGTCTAGATCACGTGAGGTCATTATTGCCCTCTACTCCTCTTTGGTCAGACCTCATCTGGAATACTGTGTCCAGTTTTGGGCACCACATTTTAAAAAAGACATCAACAAACTGGAGCAAGTTCAGAGAAGAGCCACCAGAATGGTGACCGGTCTGCAAACCATGTCCTATGAGGAACGGTTGCAGGATTTGGGAATGTTTAGCTTGCAAAAAAGAAGACTGAGAGGAGACTTAATAGCTGTCTACAAATATCTCAAGGGCTGTCACATTGTAGAAGGATCATCTTTATTCTCATTTGCGCAAGGAAAGACTAGAAGCAATGGGATGAAACTGAATGGGAGGAGACACAGATTAGATATTAGAAAAAACTTTTTGACAGTTAGGGTGATCAATGAGTGGAACAGGCTGCCACAAGAGGTGGTGAGTTCTCCTTCAATGGAAGTCTTCAAACAGAGGCTGGATAGACATCTGTCTGGGATGATTTAGAGAATCCTGCTTTGAGCAGGGGGTTGGACCAGATGACCCAGGAGGTCCCTTCCAACTCTACCATTCTATGATTCTATGAAAGGAAATTTTAAAAGGACTGTCAGTAAAAAGTGACTGTATAAACCAAACACATTGCCTTATAGGGGATTTGACCACTAAAAATTACTACTTTTGGCGTTTTCACACCAGTTTGAAGCAACATGCCCAAAATTGGAGGAGCCAGGACTGGGTGTGGTGATGCCCATCCATCAAATTCATTAAAAGAGCTGTCGTCACTCCTTGCGGAGATCAACATGCTAAGCATGCCGAGATGAGGAGACTTAAAGCCGCAATGCTCCTCTGGGAAATATGCTAATTATGCAAATTGTCTCTTCAGAGAGGAAGAGAGCTAGAACTCTAGTGCCACCTTTTGGAAGGTAGCAATCCTATAAGTCAATGTCGACCCTTTAACGAGCCTTATCACATGACCTAGCTCGTTAAAGGGTCGACATTGACTTATAGGATTGCTACCTTCCAAAAGGTGGCACTAGAGTTCTAGCTCTCTTCCTCTCTGAAGAGACAATTTGCATAATTAGCATATTTCCCAGAGGAGCATTGCGGCTTTAAGTCTCCTCATCTCGGCATGCTTAGCATGTTGATCTCCGCAAGGAGTGACGATATTTCTTGGACAATGGTCTGACGCCTCTCACACAGCCAAACCAGATCTCCGCTTTGCACTGACGAGGGGCTGAACCCCGAAACACAGTGTCTGCAAATTGAGATTCTGGTTTGGCTATTATCCTAGGTCATGTGATAAGGCTCGTTAAAGGGTCGACATTGACTTATAGGATTGCTACCTTCCAAAAGGTGGCACTAGAGTTCTAGCTCTCTTCCTCTCTGAAGAGACAATTTGCATTAAAAGAGCTGGAAATTTTTATGCCAGAAATTCCACTCCGATCCCTGACTGAAGTAACATTTGTGGCAAGACGCATAGAGGCGAACACGCCCCTGAGAAAATGCACCAAACTCATTAGAGCACCACTCCAGCAGTTTTTTTAATTACACCGCGGAGTGGTGCTTTTAAGGGAGTCTGTCACCCCATTTTTGCCCTATAAGCTGCAGCCACCGCCATCAGAGGCTTATCTACAGCATTCTGGAATGCTGTAGATAAGCCCCCGATGTCACCTGAAAGTGAAGAAAAACGAGTTATAAAATACTCACCCAGGGGAGTTCCGCGGTCCGATTCGGCGCCTCCCATCTTGTAGCGAAGCCGGCCTCTTCTTTCCGTCCCTTCGCGGCTCCTGCGCAGGCGCACTGCTCTGTCCTGGTGAGGGCAGAGCAGAGTTCTGCAGTGCGCTGGCGCTGGACCTCTCTGACCTTTCCCGGCGCCTGCGCACTGCAGTACTCTGCTCTGCCCTCACCAGGTCAGAGCAGTGCGCCTGCGCAGGAGCCGCGACGGGACGGAAAGAAGAGGCCGGCTTCGCTACAAGATGGGAGGCGCAGAACCGGACCGCGACTCCCTCCGGACCGGACCTGACTGCGGAACACCCCAGGGTGAGTATTTTCTAACTCGTTTTTCTTCACTTTTAGGTGACATCGGAGCTTATCTACAGCATTCCAGAATGCTGTAGATAAGCCCCTGTTGGCGGTGGCCGCAGCTTATAGGGCAAAAATGGGGTGACAGATTCCCTTTAAATGTAAGCCACCTGCCCCTCATCTAACACTCACGTTCCGGCATTTTCATCTGTTTTCGCCGCCACTCCTGTCGGTCTCTGCCAAAAAGTGACCTGCTCGCAGCTCTAGGGTTTCATGGAGCGTCGCGGAGTTCACTTTACAATACAAGTCTATGAGAGCCTCGTTCTGCCTCTCATAGACTTGCATTGAGCTCTTGTGACGTAGCTTTTGACGTTCGGCCAGTCAGAAGCTGCGCTCACAAGATGGCACAGTGCTACCGGAGCAGCACCGAAAAAACTGTGAAGATGCCGGAGGGTGAGTATGTAATTGGGAACAGGGGGCTTAGATTTAAAGCAATACTCTAGAGCTGAAAAAAACCCAAAACTCTGGAGTGGTTCTTTAAGTGGCGTACATCACATAATGAATTACGGGAATCGTATCTCCAGTAAGTCATTTATTAAGATTGGCACTGGCAATGTCAGTCTTAATGAATCATCCCTATTTGTTCTAATCACTGCCTTACAATCATGTGATGGGGGCACCGTAGGGCACGGTTAGTGACGTGCTTCTGATGCACGCATGTTAAATACCACTGTCAGAGATTGACAGTGGTATTTAACATGTTGAAGCAAAAAAGGAAAATGCCAGCTCACTCTCAATTGGTGTAATAGAGCACAGACTCCAAAGAACCATTTGTGAACAACATAGAAAATATGAAAAAGTCCAGCTGGTGTGAAGGCTTTAAACTTTAATCCAAAATAGGTCAAATAGACATGACAAGATACCACAGCAACGCGTTTCGAACACTAGCTGTGTTCTTTGTCAGAGCTGCATTTAAAATGACCATCCAATACTTTTTACAAAACCATGACAATACCACACCCACAGATAAATTATATGACTATAAAACTACTATTGAAAATTTAAAAATGCAAGACACTAAACACATTGTGCATAAGGACGTAAAAGAATGGAAAATAACAATAAAGAACATACAAAATGAAGACAACTAATAATGAAATAACAGTTCTCTCCGAAGGTTCAATCCTTGTGGGCTGCACGTATTTAGGTTGAACATCCAGAAGGCTTCCTGGTCCCGAAGGTGTTTTCTGATATCACCTCCTCTTTGACCCATGAAAACTTTCTTGGAATGAGGAGGTATTCCTTTGATGGTGCTGTATAAAAAGTCTGGAAATAAAAAACACCAGAATTAAAAATGAGAAAATTAACCAATGGGGTACACTCCAAGAGATGAGTATATGCAGAAAGACAAAGGGAGCCAAATTACCCAATATTATAAAAAGGTTATATTTATTATAAATGAATAAAAAAGTATTTAATATAATATATAGCTACAGAACGTACACATATCAATACATAGAAGTGAAGGTCACAAACAAAAAAGCCAATTCCTGACGTATTAACCAAATATATGACCGGGAGTTACGGACTCACATAGGACATACAAAACAAATGCCTTTTATAAAGTGTTCTATCACCGTTAGTATACATATGACACAGGCAATGGTAGCAGTAATGAAAAAGAGTCTCACCCAATGTACGTCCTGGAAAACAGTCAGAAATGGCGGCCCCGACGCGCGTTTCGCGTGGGCTTTCTCAAGGGCCTGTGTCATATGTATACCTAACGGTGATAGAACACTTTATAAAAGGCATTTGTTTTGTATGTCTATGTGAGTCCGTAACTCCCGGTCATATATTTGGTTAATACGTCAGGAATTGGCTTTTTTGTTTGTGACCTTCACTTCTATGTATTGATATGTGTACGTTCTGTAGCTATATATTATATTAAATACTTTTTTATTCATTTATAATAAATATAACCTTTTTATAATATTGGGTAATTTGGCTCCCTTTGTCTTTCTGCATATAAAAAGTCTGGAAGCCTGGGACATTGCACGAAAAGAGTCAGAAGTATTAGAGATATCAGTTAAATGTTCTGAGATATGTTTAAGATTTGTTATAGTGCAGCCCACGTACATTTTGTTACAAGTGGAAAAGTGGATGATATACACAACATTTTCACTATTACAATTTAAGTATTGTTTAATAAAAAACTGGACGTGTCTGAATTGGAGAAAGTTTTCACCGTTGATACAAACTTACACATCCTACATCGGTTTTCTCCACATTTATAGAACCCTTTACAATTGAGCCATGTGTGTCTATCAGACTTTCTCCCAAATTGTGGGCTGGACAAAATATTCCCTATATTTAGGGCTTTCTTAGCTACTACTGCACATCCTGATTTTGAGATTTTCAATAAAATACTATCTTCTTCCAACATAGGAAGTGTAAGGTTTCAACTCACTCGGCTGCTTCAGAGGTAATCAGGAGACACATTTCTTATTCAAAAATCATCAGGTTTATTACATCATAAACCTCACAGTCACATGCAATACAAATCTTCAGTACTTCAGCTCCTTCCTGGAGCCTCACTCCTCATAGACACAGAGACCTCTCTGTAATGTCCCGCCTGGACGCATGGAAGTCTGTCCACCCTGGCAGACTCCCACATTCTCTTCAGACACAGAGACCTCTCTGTAATGTCCCGCCTGGACGCATGGTAGTCTGTTCACACTCACAGACTCCCACAACACTCTCTTAGGTGCCAAACAAACTCCATTACATAGGCGTAACCCCGCCCATAGGTGAGGTCAGGATCACATGGTTAGGTCACCTGATCATGACCTCATCACAGGTCCTTCAGACACACACAAACCATGCTTCCATGCATATCTTGAGGAGCATACACAGTGCCCCCTAGCTGCATCAGGGGTCACTACACCACATACCTCCCCCCTCTGTTCAAACTTGTGGGGTTGAACACTTGTTACCCGACCAGAGATCCTTCTCGGTAGTCTCTGCCAGTCAAACCGTCTGGCTAAGTCGGGCCCTCTGTCAGACCACCCGCCTCCCCAGCGGTCAGTACGGCGTCGCAATTCCCCTGCACCCATACGTCCTGTCTGGTCTGAGTCCTTTTCAGCTCGTCCACCACAGGTTCTCCTGCTTAGGTCACTCATCACTGAGCTAACTGAGGTATCACTATTTCTACCTCTTCCATCAGGCGCTCTTCGCCTCTCAACACTACGGATTAAAGGTGGCGGCCATCTTCTTTCCATTTCCTGCAGCTCTCTGTTGACCTGCTCCCTCTCCAGTCGTAGCTGCTCTACTTCTCTCAAGTATGACACACGATACTCCAGGAGCATCCGGATGTTCCCAAGGCTCTCCCTGGATCCGACAACGAGGAATGGAACCATCCCATCTTCACCCCTGACCTGGACTTCGTCATCAGCTGGAATCCTGACTCTCGTCACACCGGACTTATTCACCATCTCCTGCATCACTTTCCCAAGTCTTCCGATGACTTTCTTCACCAGACCTCTGGGCACTTGAATGATGTCTTCCACCAATCCAAGCTGATTTTGAGCCTTTCTTGCTTGCTCCAAACGTCGAGCGGCTTCTTTATCCTCCACATGATCATCTGTTTCGTTCGGAGGCATTGTAGATGCATGTCTCTCAGGACAGCCACTCGCTTCAGTGTGACTTCCTTAGTCGACAGTATGACTAACTGTTTCATCTCTGGCACCCAGTTCACACTACATGCTTCTACCACCTTTCTAAAGGCCTCATGCACCTCCTCACTGGCACACACTTCTCGCAGGTCTTCGGGTATCTCTATTACACACTTGAAACCCGACCCGTCACCTTCTTGGACAGACTGTTGGACCTCCTCGTCCTGAGCATTAGTACAGTTTTCCAAGACATCGCTCTCCCTTGTGTGCCCATCTGCATGGCACTTCCCTTGCTGGATTTCTTCTTCCATAGATTTCTGGAGCTGGGCACCAGTCTCCTCCTCCATCTTGAGCTCTCGGAGAACTTTAGAGAGCTCCAGCTTACTGCACTCACTTTCCCTTGCGGTTGAGTCACAGTCTGCATAGGAGTCACTCCCACTCCCCCTGTCATCCTGGAACAGCACGTCCCCACTTAGACAGGTCTCTGCCCCTTTCCTGGAGCTCTACCGTTTCTCACGGTCACACGTCTTGTCTCGTCCAAGTCCCCGAGTTGGTCTGACCCACACTTTTTCCCGGTCACCTGGAACTCTGGACTATCGCTATTAGGTGTTACCTTCTTTTCACACATCACACGACAAGGAACCACTACAGCCACCTGCTGTGATGGGGCTCCCTCCTCTGAACAACAACACACTTTATCAATTTCCCATGCCTTTTCAAATAACGTGAAGTCCCGCTTTCCTCTCATAGGGGTACACTAAGTTCGGTGGTATACCAGCATAACACCCTTTTGGAATCTCCACCCACTTTTGGGCCACCATCCCCTTTTGGGTTGCCACCCCCTTTTGGGACTCCGCCCCCTTTCGGGCCACCATCCTAATTTGTGTTACCGCCCCCTTTTGGGACTCCGCCCCCTTTTGGGCAACTTTACTGATTTTGGGCTACCACCCCCTTTTGAGACTCCACCCCCTTTCGGGCCACAATCCCAATTTGGGTTACCGCCCCCTTTTGGGACTCCACCCCCTTTTGGGTAACCATCCCTGTTTTGGGTTTCCGCCCCCCTTTTGGGACTCCTCCCCTTTTAGGGACACCACCCATCACTGGGGAACACACCACGGCTCTTACAGGCCCCAGTCCACACAGTACCCTTAGACAGTGTCTTTTACTTAGGGCGTGTACTGGCCCTTTAAGAGTTTGTGTGCCTCAGTTCACACTGTCCTTTTTACCACACCAGCTCCTGCTGGTACTGCCACCGCTTCCATTGCAGCCACCAACAACCAGCACCTCCAGATGCTACTTCTAAGCTGCTGTGGCTGTTACTGCAGCTCCGGCTGCTGCAGAACTTCTTGCTGCAACAGTCACTGTAGCTCCTGCTACCACAAGTCTCTGCACGCTGCGCTGTCTTGCCGCTTGTCACCTTCGTGACCCCACGAGTCACAGCCAGTCGCTTGTCACCTTCATGACTCCTCCGAGCCACAGCAAACACCTCACACGTGTTCCAGAAAAAAAAACAGTTTCTCACTGACCCGTCAGCACAACACAGACTCCTGTCTGTTACCTGTTGATCACTCAGGTTTCCGGATACCTCCTTTTCATAGAGGCATCCCACAAGGACAAAACAATCTCTCACTGACCCGTCAGTACACCACAGACTCCTGTCTGTTACCTGTTGGCCACGCAGGTTTCCGGACACCTCCTCCTCAGAGGCATCCAACAAAGGAAAAAAAACAGTCTTTCTCTCACGAACAGTTCCCTCTGGTCCCGACCAGCATAACACGGTTTTCAAGACCGTTACCTGTTGGCGTCAACCACACAGGTTCCTGGAGACCTCCTCCTCAGAGGTATCCTAGCAGCATGCTTTTTCTCCATTTTCAATGACCCCGGTCAACATAACACAGACTCCTGTCTGTCACCACTGCTTAACAGCTTCTTCAGATACCTCATATCAGAGGCACCCCATAAACATAAATGCACAGTTTATTCGTGACCACTGGTCACACTCACGGTTTTCACAGACCGTCCGTTCCTCCTCTGGTTCCTGATTCCCAGTCCTGGAACATGTGCTCCTTGGGCCGCTGCCCGCATTCTCCACCAATTGTAAGGTTTCAACTCACTCGGCTGCTTCAGAGGTAATCAGGAGACACGTTTCTTATCCAAAAATCATCAGGTTTATTACATCATAAACCTCACAGTCACATGCAATACAAATCTTCAGTACTTCAGCTCCTTCCTGGAGCCTCACTCCTCATAGACACAGAGACCTCTCTGTAATGTCCCGCCTGGACGCATGGAAGTCTGTCCACCCTGGCAGACTCCCACATTCTCTTCAGACACAGAGACCTCTCTGTAATGTCCCGCCTGGACGCATGGTAGTCTGTTCACACTCACAGACTCCCATAACACTCTCTTAGGTGCCAAACAAACTCCATTACATAGGCGTAACCCCGCCCATAGGTGAGGTCAGGATCACATGGTTAGGTCACCTGATCATGACCTCATCACAGGTCCTTCAGACACACACAAACCATGTTTCCATGCATATCTCGAGGAGCATACACAGTGCCCCCTAGCTGCATCAGGGGTCACTACACCACAGAAGGTATTCGAAAAATATTCTTTTGATATCCGAAAACTGGGGGCTGAATTGCAAGGAAAGTACAGGTTTGTTATCCCATTTTTAGTTTTATTTTTTGGAGGGAGTTGACCAATAACGCAACACAATTTTTTTGGTCTACAATTTTTTTGGCTCTATTTAACATCCAAACAGGATAACCTCTGTTTCTTAACTTGCTCTCACAATACAAAAATTCTCCCCTCAAATTACGGATGTTACTGCAGTTACGCTTGATCCGAGTAAACTCACCCACTGGTATTGACCTTATAGTGTGCTTAGGATGACAGCTAGCTGCTTGTAGAACACTATTTCACGTGAGTGGCTTGCAAAATGTGGAAATTTATGAGTGACAAATGAAAATGAAATGCCATACGGATTGTCATTAATATAATGAACAAAATCTGGTATGGTAGGTACATCACCCCTCCAAACAAACAGGAGGTCATCGATGTATCTCCCATACCAGAACAAACTGGAAACAAAAGGGTTAGTGCATGCATGTAGCCAATTCAGCTCCCAATATGACATGACCAAGTTTGCGACCGAAGGCGAAAACTTGGCCCCCATTGAAACTTCCTTGCACTGGAGGAAGAACTCTTTGTCAAATAGGAAAAAATTATGTGTCATGAGCGACGAAACCAAATACAAAATATACCCGCACAAATGTTGAGAATACCCACTGAACCGGCATAAATATTTTAATGCTTGTAACGCCACCTTATGAGGAATGCATTTGTAGCGATACTAATGGCCGCATAGTTAATGGGAGGTATGTATCACAGGGATGGCAGCTCCCTGTGATGTAGCCCGGAGTGTTTTTTCTGAAGTGTAAGTGAATTATAAGTAGTTGGTGTTCACATTTGTGTCCGGGCTTCGGGTAGCTTTGAAAGTTGGGAGGGTCGGGCTACCCAATTTACCTCGCTCCATAGTGAGGGGGGCTCACTGTACCCCATTTTGCCTGAAGATATGTGTGTGGTTGTGAATTTTGAGGACCTGTGATGAGGTCTTGAGCATGTGACTAGCCATGTGATAGGTAACTGGGAGGGGTTACAACTATGTAAGGAAGGTGTGTTGCACACGTGAAAGTGTTGAGTGTGTTGGGAGTCTCTCAGTCTGGACAGACCTCCCATGTTTCCAGGCTGGACGTTGCACAGACTGGGGAAGCAGTCCTGGCGAGTCTGACCCAGAGGAATGGACGGTCTTGAAAACTGTGATACTGATCGGCATTGGTGAGAAGTGTTTATTGGAGACCTCTGCGGATAAGAGGGATCTGGGTACCTGCCTGTCCAACAGGTAACGGAACGGAGTCCGTGTTATACTGATCGGTAACAGTGAGAAGTATTTATGAGAAAGAGACTGTGTTTTAAGTGTTGCTTATGGGATACCTCTGAGGACAAGAGGAGTCCATGAACCTGTGTGGTGATCCAACAGGTAACGGTCTTAACAACCGTGAGTTATACTGATCGGGATCAGAGAGAAGCATTTGTGAGGAAGAGACTGTACTTTGTGTTATGTTTACTGGATACCTCTGAAGCTAAGAGGGATCTGAGAACCTGGGTGGCCGACACCAGCAGGTAACAGACAAGAGTCTATGTTATACTGATCGGGATCAGTGAGAGACGGTGTTCATTTGTTAAAGCTGAATGTGTAATGGACAGTGTAATGGCGGCTGAAACTGGTGAATGGCTAGCGGTGGCTAGAGTGTTTTGGTGGCCTTCATTGGGTTCCGATATTAAAAAATTTGTATCTGCATGTGGGGTCTGTGCTCGTTCCAAGGGCTCTCAGGGCTAGCTGGCGAACTGGTGCCTTTGCCAGTTCCTGATAGGCCATTTACTCGCCTGTCCATGGACTTCATCACCAACCTCCCTCCGTCCAGGGGTAACACTGTGGTGTGGGTTGTGGTGGACAAGTTCTCTAAACAGGCTCATTTTATACCCTTGGCTGCACTACATTCGGCGGAAACCTTGTCCAGATTGTTTGTACAACTTGTGGTCTGTTTGCATGGGGTACCCATGAATGTGGTGTTCGACAGAGGTGTGCAGTTTGTGGCTAAGTTTTGGAGGGCATTCTGTAAGAAATTGGGTATTTCTTTGTCTTTCTCCTCTGCTTACCACCCAGAGTGTAATGGCAGACTGAACGCACCAATCAGTCCTTGGAACAGATTCTTAGATGTTTGTCCTTGGCAAGGCAGGAGGACTGGTGATGCATTGCCCTTGGCTGAATTCGCCATTAACAATCGGGTGAGTCCGTCCACCAGTATGTCTCCATTTCTGGTCAACTACGGGTTTAGCTCACATTTGGGGAATTTTCCCGATTGGATTCTGGTTGTCCTAGGGCAGAGGGGCTGTACAGCATATTATTATTATTCATTTTTATAGCGCCATTTATTCCATGGCGCTTTACATGTGAGAGGGGGCGAGTATAGACAAGTACAATAAATATGAGCAATACAGGACACACAAAAGTACAGAAGGAGAGAGGACCATGCCCGCGAAGGCTCACAAGCATATGAAAGAACTATGAGTTGAAGTCAGTCGCAATATTGCCAAAGTTCAGGGGAGGTAAAAAATTTTTGTGGACAAAAAGTCTCGGGTCATGCATTTCGGGTGGGGGAGAAGGTTTGGCTTTCTACACAAAATATCAACCTTAAGGTTCTCTCGGCTAAATTGGGCCCAAAGTTTATTGGTCCTTATGAGATTGTGGAAAGAGTCAATCCAATAGCATACAGGTTGCGCCTCCCACTCACGCTGAAGCTTGCCAATGTGTTCCATAAATCGGTTGAAATCCTTGGGGTCGGTGGCAGCTGCTCCCCCTGGTGTTGGTTGAGGGTCACAGGAAGTATGAGTGTAAGGTTCTGTGTATCTGTTTCTGAAACTCAGTTTGTTCGTCTGCCATTTTGCTTTCTGTTTTGCTGCAGCTATCTTGCCCTCAGTCAAAATGGAGTTTTCCAGCTTGCATGTTCCCGCCCTGATTCTCTCCGTTTGCTTCTTAGACAGCCACAGCTGAGTAATCAGTGCTTCAGAATCTAGCCTGCAGTGAACCTGTGTTCTGACTCCTGAAGCCTTGGACCTTGTACTCCAGCCATTCCTACTGAGGAACTCTGAAGCACTTGTGGACTCTGAACTCTGCTCTTGAGAGCCTCACGTTTGCATGGACTTGCGGTAACAGAGAAGATCTGAATCTGTTGTGGAGAGTTATTGCTGAGCTTAGATTACTCTGGCCTGCTGTGTCTCCTGCTTCTGTGTTTGCAACCTGTGTGTTTATTTTTGCCAATTTGTATGAAGCAATACAAGACTTTCTTTATCAACCTGTGTCTCAAGTATTTTCATCGCACCCAAGCACAAGACGCTATATGAACTGTACCACATACATTACAAGATTCTGAAGCCAAACGTTAGTGTCTGCTGGGTCTGGAAAGGCTTGTCTGCTGTACTGTGGATATCGGATGTCCGGTTGTACTTTCTGTGATGACAGTGGTTGTGACTTCTCACAACCATTCCAGGTGAGCAATTCCCTTAAGTTTTTTTTTTCTGCAGTGTTATCACAGGTAAACACTATTGTTTTTTTTTTTTTCCTCTTCTCTTTTTGTCTGCTGAAACTCTGGATATCAGATGTCTGGTTGAAAGCTTTCTGTGATGATAGTGGTTGTGACTTCTCACAACCATTCCAGGTGAGCAGTTCCCTTAAAGTTTTTTCTTTCTTCAGTGTTGCCACAGGTGAACACTATTGTTTTTTTTTTCTCTCCTCTTCTTCCAGTATCCTGTCTTAAAAGATCTGGAAAATGGAGGCTCGCATAAAGGAACTTTGCGGAGTGACTGATAATATCCTTGCAGATTTGCAGAATATAAAGACCCGTCTTACAAATCTTCAGGACCTAAATAATCACAATTTGCAAGTGGTTGGACAGACTACCCAGGATTTGCGAGCCAGGATTGAGGTTCTGGAGGGGCGAGTCCAGGCTCCTGCCGTGGCCCCGAGTTCTGGGATTCCCAAGTTGCCCCCTTTTCGTTTTGGTGGTGAACGTGAAAAATTCAGGGGATTTGTTAATCAATGCAATTTTTTTTTTTCTGCACATGCTTCACAATTTCCTACTGAACGATCTAAGGTGCTTACTATAATTATGTTGCTTACCAACAAGGCTTTGATATGGGCAAACCCTCTGATTGAGACTGAGGATGATTGTTTGAATCACCTTGATGATTTTATTTCAGCCATGGGGCAGGTGTTTGATGACCCCAATCGAGGTGCAACAGCTGAAGCAGCCATGTTAGCTTTGCGCCAAGGTAAGCACTCGGTAGCTGAATATGCCTTGGATTTCAGGAGATGGGCCCTTGATACCACCTGGGACAATTCCGCCAAAAAATCTATTTTTCGAAAGGGGTTATCCCCACTGATTAAGGATGAACTTGCTCGTGCCGACCCTCCCACTGCGTTAGGTGACTTTATTAACTACTGCATCCGTATTGATACTCGTTTAACTGAACGCAGGCAAGAGAGATGGTTCGAAAGCAATCGTACTAACCTTTTCCTACCTTCCTCTCCAGCTAAGGAACCTTTGAATAGGATTACACGGGAACCTGAACCTGAACCCATGCAGGTAGACTCTTTACTACGACGGGTTAGTGATGCACGCAAGGAACATCGTTTTAAGGAGAATCTATGTTTTTATTGTGGTAAGTCAGGGCACTTTATTATTAACTGTCCCAGCCGTTCTCGCAAGACTACTGCAGCACTCATTCATTGTGAGTGTTGCGAGAGGGGATCTGTCAGGTCCGAGCCTCAGGCTCCAGAGAGAGCTGCAGCAACAGATCTTGATTTCTCGGACTTAAACTCCGTTACCTCTGAGGACGTTGACTGTGTAAATGCTGCCATCTTTCAAGTTTCCTCAGCGGTGTCCCAGCTGAGTTGTAAGAAAAACAATTCTCACTGTTTTCTTTCCATCAAACTCTGGGTTGACTCAGCCTGGGTGTCTAGCTCTGCTATGGTCGACTCAGGTGCAAGTGGAAATTTATGGATGTCTCCTTTGCTCTAAAACAGGGAATACGTTCAGTGAAGAAGGCTGCTCCAGTACAGATGGAAACTGTGGATGGCTCCCTGCTGACCTCTGGACCAGTGGATCAGGAAACAGAGCCTTTAAAGGTTCTTATGGGTAAAGATCATCAAGAGAAACTGTCCTTTATGCTTATCTCTTCTCCTCACTTTCCCATTATTCTAGGGCTACCATGGCTGCAGGCTCAGAATCCTACCATTAACTGGGAGACCAAGGAATTACACTTTCCAGAGAAACAGATGAGTCCAAAAATTTCAGCTTGCTCTGTTCCTAAAGGAACCATGTCAGTCCCTGAACTACCAGCTGTATACCAGACTATGTGGATTTATGTGACAAGAAGAACGCTGACCAGCTTCCTCCTCACCGTCCATATGATTGTCCAATTGAATTATTGCCTGGAGCAGAGATACCTTTTGGTAAGATCTACCCCCTGGCGGGGCCCGAGCTGAAGGCTTTAAAAGAGTACATAGACGAAAATCTAGCCAAGGGCTTCATACGCCCCTCTTCATCTCCTGCAGGGGCACCCATATTCTTTGTAAAGAAGAAAGATGGATCCCTGAGACCATGCGTAGACTATAGGGAACTCAATAAGGTTACTATTAGAAACCGTTATCCATTGCCTTTAATCCCTGAGTTATTGGAGAGAGTGCGACATGCCAAAATTTTTTCTAAACTAGATCTTCGTGGGGCCTATAACTTAGTCCGTATTAGACCTGGGGATGAATGGAAGACTGCATTCAGGTCACGCTATGGACACTTTGAATATCTGGTTATGCCTTTTGGTCTGAGTACCGCCCCAGCCACTTTCCAACACTTGGTGAATGACATCTTCAGGGATCTCCTAGATACATTCGTGTAATTTATTTGGATGATATTTAATTTTTTCTAACTCCACAGAGGAACATCATGGACATGTGAGAATGGTCTTGGAACGTCTAAGACAAAATCATCTTTACATCAAGCTTGAAAAGTGTGAATTCCATAAGACCGAAATTCAATTTCTGGGGTATGTACTGTCTACACAAGGAATTAGTATGGATGGAAGTAAAACCCAAGCCATCAATGATTGGCCAAGTCCTAGAAATGTGAAGGAGGTACAGCGCTTCATCGGGTTTGCAAACTTCTATAGACGTTTCATTAGAAATTTCTCTGAGGTAGTGTCACCTATCACCCAACTTACCCGGAAAGAGTCTAAGTTCTCCTGGACTCCCCAAGCCCAGGAAGCATTTTCCCGTCTAAAAGATAAATTTACCACTGCACCTATCCTAGTACATCCCAACCCAGAGCTTGCCTTCATAATAGAGGTGGATGCTTCAGACTGTGCCGTGGGAGCTATACTCTCTCAGAGAACAGGTGAGAAGAATGTCTTGCATCCCTGTGCCTTCTTTTCCCAGCAGTTGTCTTCGGCTGAGAAGAACTACGATGTGGGCAATAGAGAGTTGTTGGCCATTATTGCCGCCTTCAAAGAATGGAGACACCTTCTTCAAGGAGCTGCACAGCAAATAGTCGTTCTGACAGATCATCGTAATCTTGAGTTCATCAGGTCGGCTAAGTGCCTGACTCCTCGCCAGGCTCGCTGGAATCTTTTCTTAAACCAATTTAATTTTATTATTTCTTATAGACCAGGATCGCGCAATGGAAAGGCTGATGCACTCTCTAGGATTTACTCAGCAGAGACACGTCCAATTACTCCTCCTAAGACTATTCTTCCTGACTCTAGATTCCTAGGAGTGATTCATCATCAAGACCTAATTAAAGACATCAAGGAAGCATACCATGCGGATTCTTTTTTGGCTCAACCCCCAAGGGACGTAAGTCTTGTCTTTAAGAATGGTGTGTGGATTCTGGGACAACGTCTGTATATACCTGAAACAGTCAGATTGAGAGTATTGCAACTCATTCACGATTCCAAAATAGCCGGGCATAGAGGAATTCTAAAGACACAGGAATTTCTTTCTCGTTTCTTTTGGTGGCCCACTTGTAGAAGGATGTTTTGGACTATGTCACTTCGTGTGAGGTTTGTGCAAGATGCAAGACACCTCGCTCTTCACCAACTGGTCTGTTACAGCCTCTTCCCACCCCGTCCCGCCCGTGGGGATCCATTTCTATGGACTTCATTGTGGAATTACCAACCTCTCAAGGGAAGAACACTATTCTAGTGGTGGTTGACCGTTTAACAAAGGCAGCTCATTTTATCCCTTGTGTCGGCTTACCCACTGCAAAACAGACATCAGATTTGATGATTAAAGATGTGTTTCGTTTACATGGAGTACCGGATGAGGTTATTTCGGATCGAGGGTGCAATTCACTTCTAGGTTTTGGCAAAATTTCTGTGCAGCATTGGACATTAAAGTAAACCTTTCTTCTGCTTTTCATCCCCAGACTAATGGACAAACCGAACGAACCAATCAAACCCTGGAGCAGTATCTCCGCTGCTTTATCTGCCACCTACAGGATGATTGGGTGGATCTACTTCCATTGGCTGAGTTCTCTTACAACAACTCTCAGAGTGCCTCCACTAAACAGTCTCCTTTTTACTCTAATCTAGGTTATCATCCTAACATTCTACCACGATTTCCATAGAGACGCCTTTGCCAGCAGTGGCTGAAAGAGTCACGACTTTGCAGAAGAATATGGATCTTCTAAAGGAGAATCTGGAATCGCTCAGGAAAGGTACAAGAAGGCAGCAGATAAATTTCGTAAACCTGCACCAGCTTTTAAGGTAGGAGACCTGGTCTGGCTGTCAACCAGAAATCTTAAATTAAGGATTCCATCGTCTAAGTTGGGACATAAGTACATTGGACCCTATAAAATCAGTAAGATTATAAGTGCCGTTGCTTGTCGTCTTCAATTGCCCAGAACTATGAGAATTCACCCTGTCTTTCATGTATCCCTACTAAAGGCTGCGACACCCAATACGTTTCCTGGACGTTCTTCTCCTTGCCCTGACCCAGTGCTAGTCGATGGTCAGGAAGAATTTGGTGGAAAGGATTTTAGATTCCAGGTTGTATAGAAATCAGTTACAATATCTGATTAAATGGCAGGGCTACCCAGTGGAGGACAACTCATGGGAGCCAGTCAATAACGTTAATGCTCCTCGCTTGCTCCGTCAGTTTCATCAGAGGTACCCACACAAGCCTGGTCTGAGGTCATCCGGAGGTTGTCCCTAAGGGGGGAGTAATGTAAGGTTCTGTGTATCTGTTTCTGAAACTCAGTTTGTTCGTCTGCCATTTTGCTTTCTGTTTTGCTGCAGCTATCTTGCCCTCAGTCAAAATGGAGTTTTCCAGCTTGCATGTTCCCGCCCTGATTCTCTCCGTTTGCTTCTTAGACAGCCACAGCTGAGTAATCAGTGCTTCAGAATCTAGCCTGCAGTGAACCTGTGTTCTGACTCCTGAAGCCTTGGACCTTGTACTCCAGCCATTCCTACTGAGGAACTCTGAAGCACTTGTGGACTCTGAACTCTGCTCTTGAGAGCCTCACGTTTGCATGGACTTGCGGTAACAGAGAAGATCTGAATCTGTTGTGGAGAGTTATTGCTGAGCTTAGATTACTCTGGCCTGCTGTGTCTCCTGCTTCTGTGTTTGCAACCTGTGTGTTTTATTTTTGCCAATTTGTATGAAGCAATACAAGACTTTCTTTATCAACCTGTGTCTCAAGTATTTTCATCGCACCCAAGCACAAGACGCTATATGAACTGTACCACATACATTACAATGAGGTTGGACACATTGTGGACTCCCGTCTGGTACACCGCTCCTTACAGTATCCGATCCACTAGAAGGGGTATGGGCCGAAAGATCGGTCGTGGGTTCCCACCCACTCAGTACACACTTACAGTCTGGTCCAGGCGTTTCATACCAGACATCCTGAGAAGATGTGGAGAGCGATCTGCTGCCTGCAACATCCTTCAGCATGGCTGGTTTGGCAGTGGATAAGTAATGGTGTGGGGTGCCATTTCTTTGGAGGGCCACACAGCCCTCCATGTGCTCACCAGAGGTAGCCTGACTGCCATTAGGTACCGAGATGAGACCCTCAGATCCCTTGTGAGACCATATGCTGGTGCGGTGGGCCCTGGGTTCCTCCTAATGCAGGACAATGCCAGACCTCATGTGGCTGGAATGTGTCAGCAGTTCCTGCAAGATGAAGGCATTGCAGCTATGGACTGGCCTGTCCATTCCCCAGACCTGAATCCGATTGAGCACATCTGGGACAGCATGTCTCGCTCCATCCACCAGCGTCACATTGCACCACAGACTGTCCAGGAGTTGACGGACGCTTTAGTCCAGGTCTGGGAGGAGATCCCTCAGAACATCTGCAACCTCATCAGGAGCATGCCCAGGCGTTGTAGGGAGGTCATACAGGCACATGGAGGCCACACACAATACTGAGCATCATTTTGACTTGTTTCCACTTTAATTTTGTCTTGTTTTGATTTTCATTTTGACTTGTTTCCACTTTCATTTTGGGGGTCTCTCCAAATCCAGGCCTCCATTGGTTCAAAAATTTGATGATTTTGTGTGATTGTTGACAGCACATTCAACTTTGTACAGAACAAAGTATTCAATGAGAATATTTTATTCATTTTGATCTAGGATGTGTTATTTGAGTGTTTCCCTTTATTTTTTGGAGCAGTGTAATTCAGATGTAAGATGGTACCGGTATGTCCTGAAACTGAAGTAGAAGGGTCATTGCTGGGCCGAGTCCAAATAATCATAAACTCCGTCTTGAAGCTCTTAGAGAAAGCCAATCTCTCCAACGCAGGGCTTCCCTAAGTCCTTAGACATAGGGCCTCACGTGGCCTAGCTTAAGATGCTGAGTACTAGGTTGTGCTCACCAAGTCGGGTCATGTCAAGCCAACAACGTGTCCCATAGTCCACCAACAGATCCAGAGTTGCACCACCCCTATCCAGACTTTTTCTAAGAATCAGCACTTCACATCCACCCGGACTCTTTGACTCCTCCCAATCGACACAACCACAAAACCCTCCTGTGCTCCAACTCCGGTCTCTCAGTGCTGTCCTCTGCTGGCCAGATCAAATATCACATCACAAATTTCCAACAATACAGTAAACTGTGATTAACCCTTACAACAGCCGCAGGTGGATCACGATTTCCACCTGGCTGCTGTTAGGGGCCATGACAGTGGAAAAAAATCAGCTGTCATGTGCCTGAAAAGATGCTTGCATCAAGAGGGGGAGGTGACCTATGTCAGGGCCGTATTTGCCACTAGGCACTGGAGGGCATGTGCCTAGGGCACCGGGGCTGCACAAGACAGGGAAGAATTATTATTTTTTTAACCTCCTTTCCCCTCCGTTAAACAATCCAGGAAATCTGTTGTCTTTTCGGACAGGGGGGCGGAGGGGGGTTGCACCTCCATATTCACCTTGAAGCAGGGAGCTGACTGACCCAGGAAATAGGGGCGTCCAACTTCGGGGTCAGAGAGGTCCCTGTATCCGAGGTGCTGCAGCGTCTTTTCCATGTGAGGAGGATGAGATCATCTCTCACTGCAGACATCATAGCAGCAGGGGAGGAGGAAGATGACAAGGGAGGAGGACACAGGACTGGTGAGCACTCATAGAACGAAGATGGGGAGGCGTGACAGGGGAGGCTGTGCTGTATACTGTTGAGAGAGGCTGGTGAGGGGAGGCTGCTGCTGTAAACTGGTGAGAGGAGGCTGGTGACAGGGGGCTGTGCTGTCTCGGGTGAGGAGGCTTGTGACGGGGAAGGCTGTGCTGTCTCGGGTGAGAGGAGGCTGGTGACAGGGAAGGCTGTGCTGTATACTGGTGACAGGAGGCTGGTGACAGGGAAGCTGTGCTGTATACTGGTAAGAGAAGGCTGGTGACGGGGGCTGCTGCTGTAAACTGGTGAAGGAGGCTGGGACAGGGGAGGTTGCTGTATACTGGTGAAGGAGGCGGGTTTGACAGGGGAGGCTGTGCTGTCTCTGTGAGGGGAGGCTGGTGACAGGGAAGGCTGTGCGTATACTGGTAAGAGAAGGGTGGTGACGGAGGCTGCGAATGCTGTATACTGGGGAATAGGGAGTCTGGTGACAGTGTAGGCTGCTGCTTTACTGGTGAACAGGGGAGGCTGCTGCTATATACTGGTAACAGAGCTTGAGCTGCTGTATACTGGGGAACAGGGGGACTGGTGCTGCTATATACTGCTAACAGGGGAGGCTGGTGCTGCTATATACTGTGAACAGGGGAGTCTGGTGCTATGCAGGCTGGGGATTTGGGAGAGGCTGATACTTTAGAATGGAGGGCATATTCCTACAGAATAGTTTTTATTGTGCTATAAAGTAAAATCTACTTTATTTAATATGCAAATGAAGGTGTTTCGCAGCACTGTCGTATTTGTATACTAAAGCTTGTCTTATTGTCAGCGCTAAGTTAGTAAAAGTGAGTGCTGTCTAAAATCAGCTTGCAAGTCTGCGCTTACTCACTGAGGCTGTTTTCACACTTGTGTTTTTTTTTCAAGTCAGGCAAAATCAGTTTTTTCAGTTAAATCCTCATCCTTTCAGGATCCAGTTTTTTGTCCATTCACTTTAATGGGGCCAGGAAGCAACCTGAAGTAACTGGATTCTACCTGACACCATTAAAGTGAATGGGCAAAACTGGATCCTGAAAGGATGAGGATTTGACTGAAAAACCTGATTTTGCCTGATTTGAAAAAAAAAAAAAAAAAAAAACGCAAGTGTGAAACCAGCCCATATCGTGTACATCCATACGAAAACAGAGACAGTAACGCCAGTGCTGATTGTGCACCGGTGTCATTCCTCTGCAGCAGAGCTCCAGGACAGCGAGTGCTGACACCACTGGAACGGCGCCAGCATGGGATGTGAGTATAGGTTTTTTTATTTATTGAGGCCAAACATTTAGTTCAAGAAGGGGTTGTCCTAGTATGGACAACCTCTTAAAAACAGGGCTGTGCATAGGCACATGGATTATTATTGGATCAGTATGCTAACGTCAGTCTGAAGAAGTCCTAATAGGTAGCAGCTTCCATTTTTTTTCTATTTTTGCATACAAGAAAAAACGCAAGCCACCCTGATCACAAAAATGACGCAAGGACCAAAAATGAATAAAACATTGGATGTAGCATACTGTTTCAACGTATGCAACATGTCGGAAAAGAGCAGCAGAACGGACATTATACTGGGAAAAGGCCAAGAATGGGGGACATTAATTACAGGAACGTGCATGGTGGCATCATACTGTAGGGTGTACACACATATCTTTATAGGATCTAGAACTTTACACTAGCCAACATGGAGGTGAGGCCCAGGTCCACATTTTTAACCAGGCCCATTGGTCCTCTAGTTACACCACAGCCCTTACAGGGGCTGACAAACCCCCGATGCAGCGTACAGGGTCCCGGAGGTGGAGGGGGCCTTTGGAGACAGGCAGGGTCAAATCACCACTGGCACGCTATCGCCCCGTGAGTCGGGGTACCCGATGCCAGAGTGATGGCAACTGGCCACACCCCGTGCTGTAAATTGTTTGAAATACTTACCTCTTTCTCCGCAGGTCCCGTCTCTCATCCGCATCTTGTGATTGATGTGCACACCCATGGCAAAACAAGGGCTTTTATTTACTAAGCGTCTTCCAATGGCATTTACACCAGCATTGTCAATAAAGAAAAGACATAGGCACACAACTTTCTTGGGAGGCATTATATACTATAAAATGGAAGGGTGGAAAAAACAGCAGAACCAGATCTTGGAGTGGATGTCATTGATGAAGTTCTGTTTGAGACTCTGCTATGCATGCTTGGGTTCAAACATAACGACATTGAAATTGATACCGAGAAACTGAAGGGCGGTATCAAGAGAAGGAAAGGAAATTTTAAAAGGACTGTCAGTAAAAAGTGACTGTATAAACCAAACACATTGCCTTATGGGGGATTGACCACTAAAAATTACTACTTTTGGCGTTTTCACACCAGTTTGAAGCAACATGCCCAAAATGGAGGAGCCAGGACTGGGTTTGGGTGATGCCCATCCATCAAATTCAACAAAAGAGCTGGAAATTTTTATGCCAGAAATTCCACTCCGATCCCTGACTGAAGTAACATTTGTGGCAAGACGCATAGAGGAACACGCCCCTGAGAAAATGCACCAAACTCATTAGAGCACCACTCCAGCAGTTTTTTTAATTACCACCGCCGAGTGGTGCTTTTAAAAGGGAGTCTGTCACCCCATCTTTGCCCTATAAGCTGCGGCCACCGCCATCAGGGCTTATCTACAGCATTCTGGAATGCTGTAGATAAGCCCCCGATGTCCCCCTGAAAGTGAAGAAAAACGAGTTATAAAATACTCACCCAGGGGAGTTCCGCGGTCCGATTCGGCGCCTCCCATCTTGTAGCGAAGCCGGCCTCTTCTTTCCGTCCCTTCGCGGCTTCTGCGCAGGCGCACTGCTCTGTCCTGTGAGGGCAGAGCAGAGTTCTGCAGTGCGCTGGCGCCGGACCTCTCTGACCTTTCCCGGCGCCTGCGCACTGCAGTACTCTGCTCTGCCCTCACCAGGTCAGAGCAGTGCGCCTGCGCAGGAGCCGCGACGGGACGGAAAGAAGAGGCCGGCTTCGCTACAAGATGGAGGCGCAGAACCGACCGCGACTCCCTCCGGACCGGACCTGACGGCGGAACACCCCAGGGTGAGTATTTTATAACTCGTTTTTCTTCACTTTTAGGTGACATCGGGGCTTATCTACAGCATTCCAGAATGCTGTAGATAAGCCCCTGTTGCGGTGGCCGCAGCTTATAGGGCAAAAATGGGTGACAGATTCCCTTTAAATGTAAGCCACCTGCCCCTCATCTAACACTCACGTTCCGGCATTTTCATCTGTTTTCGCCGCCACTCCTGTCCGGTCTCTGCCAAAAAGTGACCTGCTCGCAGCTCTAGGGTTTCATGGAGCGCCGCGGAGTTCACTTTACAATACAAGTCTATGAGAGCCTCGTTTTTGCCTCTCATAGACTTGCATTGAGCTCTTGTGATGTAGCTTTTGACGTTCGGCCATCAGAAGCTGCGCTCACAAGATGGCACAGTGCTACCGGAGCAGCACCGAAAAAACTGTGAAGATGCCGGAGGGTGAGTATGTAATTGGGAACAGGGGGCTTAGATTTAAAGCAATACTCTAGAGCTGAAAAAAACCCAAAACTCTGGAGTGGTTCTTTAAGTGGCGTACATCACATAATGAATTAACGGGAATCGTATCTCCAGTAAGTCATTTATTAAGATTGGCACTGGCAATGTCAGTCTTAATGAATCATCCCCTATTTGTTCTAATCACTGCCTCACAATCATGTGATGGGGCACCGTAGGGCACGGTTAGTGACGTGCTTCTGATGCACGCATGTTAAATACCGCTGTCAGAGATTGACAGTGGTATTTAACATGTTGAAGCAAAAAAGGAAAATGCCAGCTCACTCTCAATTGGCGTAATAGAGCACAGACCCAAAGAACCATTTGTGAACAACATAGAAAATATGAAAAAGTCCAGCTGGTGTGAAGGCTTTAAACTTTAATCCAAAATAGGTAAAATAGACATGACAAGATACCACAGCAACGCGTTTCGAACACTAGCTGTGTTCTTTGTCAAGCTGCATTTAAAATGACCATCCAATACTTTTTTACAAAACCATGACAATACCACACCCACAGATAAATTATGTGACTATAAAACTACTAATGAAAATTTAAAAATGCAAACACTAAACACATTGTGCATAAGGACGTAAAAGAATGGAAAATAACAATAAAGAACATACAAAATGAAGACAACTAATAATGAAATAACAGTTCTCTCCGAAGGTTCAATCCTTGTGGGCTGCACGTATTTAGGTTGAACATCCAGAAGGCTTCCTGGTCCCGAAGGTGTTTTCTGATATCACCTCCTCTTTGACCCATGAAAACTTTCTTGGAATGAGGAGTATTCCTTTGATGGTGCTGTATAAAAAGTCTGGAAGCCTGGGACATTGCACGAAAAGAGTCAGAAGTATTAGAGATATCAGTTAAATGTTCTGAGATATGTTTAAGATTTGTTATAGTGCAGCCCACGTACATTTTGTTACAAGTGGAAAAGTGGATGATATACACAACATTTTCACTATTACAATTTAAGTATTGTTTAATAAAAAACTGGGCGTGTCTGAATTGGAGAAAGTTTTCACCGTTGATACAACTTACACATCCTACATTGGTTTTCTCCACATTTATAGAACCCTTTACAATTGAGCCGTGTGTGTCTATCAGACTTTCTCCCAAATTGTGGCTGGACAAAATATTCCCTATATTTAGGGCTTTCTTAGCTACTACTGCACATCCTGATTTTGAGATTTTCAATAAAATACTATCTTCTTCCAACATAGGAAGTGTAAGGTTTCAACTCACTCGGCTGCTTCAAGTAATCAGGGGACACATTTCTTATTCAAAAATCATCAGGTTTATTACATCATAAACCTCACAGTCACATGCAATACAAATCTTCAGTACTTCAGCTCCTTCCTGGAGCCTCACTCCTCATAGACACAGAGACCTCTCTGTAATGTCCCGCCTGGACGCATGGAAGTCTGTCCACCCTGGCAGACTCCCACATTCTCTTCAGACACAGAGACCTCTCTGTAATGTCCCGCCTGGACGCATGGTAGTCTGTTCACACTCACAGACTCCCACAACACTCTCTTAGGTGCCAAACAAACTCCATTACATAGGCTAACCCCGCCCATAGGTGAGGTCAGGATCACATGGTTAGGTCACCTGATCATGACCTCATCACAGGTCCTTCAGACACACACAAACCATGCTTCCATGCATATCTCGAGGAGCATACACAGTGCCCCCTAGCTGCATCAGGGGTCACTACAACCACATACCTCCCCCCTCTGTTCAAGCTTGTGGGTTGAACACTTGTTACCCGACCAGAGATCCTTCTCGGTCGTCTCTGCCAGTCAAACCGTCTGGCTAAGTCGGGCCCTCTGTCAGACCACCCGCCTCCCCAGCGGTCAGTACGGCGTCGCAATTCCCCTGCACCCATACGTCCTGTCTGGTCTGTCCTTTTCAGCTCGTCCACCACAGGTTCTCCTGCTTAGGTCACTCATCACTGAGCTAACTGAGGTATCACTATTTCTACCTCTTCCATCAGGCGCTCTTCGCCTCTCAACACTACGGATTGAAGGTGGCGGCCATCTTCTTTCCATTTCCTGCAGCTCTCTTTGACCTGCTCCCCTCCAGTCGTAGCTGCTCTACTTCTCTCAAGTATGACACACGATACTCCAGGAGCATCCGGATATTCCCAAGGCTCTCCCTGGATCCGACAACGAGGAATGGAACCATCCCATCTTCACCCCTGACCTGGACTTCGTCATCAGCCGGAATCCTGACTCTCGTCCACCCGGACTTATTCTCCATCTTCTGCATCACTTTCCAAGTCTTCCGATGACTTTCTTCACCAACCTCTGGGCACTTGAATGATGTCTTCCACCAATCCAAGCTGATTTTGACCTTTCTTGCTGCTCCAAACGTCGAGCGGCTTCTTTATTCCTCCACATGATCATCTGTTTCGTTCGGAGGCATTGTAGATGCATGTCTCTCAGGACAGCCACTCGCTTCAGTGTGACTTCCTTAGTCGACAGTATGACTAACTGTTCATCTCTGGCACCCAGTTCACACTACATGCTTCTAACCGCCTTTCTAAAGGCCTCATGCACCTCCTCACTGGCACACACTTCTCGCAGGTCTTCGGTATCTCTATCCCACACTTGAAACCCGACCCGTCACCTTCTTGGACAGACTCTTGGACCTCCTCGTCCTGAGCATTATACAGTTTTCCCAAGACATCGCTCTCCCTTGTGTGCCCATCTGCATGGCACTTCCCTTGATGGATTTCTTCTTCCATAGATTTCTGAGCTGGGCACCAGTCTCCTCCTCCATCTTGAGCTCTCGGAGAACTTCAGAGAGCTCCAGCTTACTGCACTCACTTTCCCTTGCGGTCGAGTCACAGTCTGCATAGGAGTCACTCCCACTCCCCCTGTCATCCTGGAACAGCACGTCCCCACTTAGACAGTCTCTGCCCCCTTTCCTGGAGCTCTACCGTTTCTCACGGTCACACGTCTTGTCATGTCCAAGTCCCCGAGTTGGTCTGACCCACACTTTTTCCCGGTCACCTGGAACTCTGGACTATCGCTATTAGGTGTTACCTTCTTTTCACACATCACACGACAAGGAACCACACAGCCACCTGCTGTGATGGGGCTCCCTCCTCTGAACAACAACACACTTTATCAATTTCCCATGCCTTTTCAAATAACGTGAAGTCCCGCTTCCTCTCATAGGGGTACACTAAGTTCGGTGGTATACCAGCATAACACCCTTTTGGAATCTCCCGCCCCCTTTCGGGCCACCATCCCAATTTGGGTTACCGCCCCCTTTTGGGCTACCACCCAATTTGGGTTACCGCCCCCTTTTGGGCCACCATCCTAATTTGTGTTACCGCCCCCTTTTGGGACTCTGCCCCCTTTTGGCAACTTTACTGATTTTGGGCTACCACCCCCTTTTGAGACTCCCCCCCCCTTTCGGGCCACAATCCCAATTTGGGTTACCCGCCCCCTTTTGGGACTCCACCCCCTTTTGGGTAACCATCCCTGTTTTGGGTTTCCGCCCCCTTTTGGGACACCTCCCCTTTTAGGGACACCACCCATCACTTGGGAACACACCACGGCTCTTACAGGCCCCAGTCCACACAGTACCCTTAGACAGTGTCTTTTACTTAGGGGTGTACTGGCCCTTTAAGAGTTTGTGTGCCTCGGTTCACACTGTCCTTTTTACCACACCAGCTCCTGCTGGTACTGCCACCGCTTCCGTTGCAGCCACCAACAACCAGCACCTCCAGATGCTACTTCTAAGCTGCTGTGGCTGTTACTGCAGCTCCGGCTGCTGCAGAACTTCTTGCTGCAACAGTCACTGTAGCTCCTGCTACCACAAGTCTCTGCATGCTGCGCTGTCTTGCCGCTTGTCACCTTCGTGACCCCACGAGTCACAGCCAGCCGCTTGTCACCTTCATGACTCCTCCGAGCCACAGCAAACACCTCACACGTGTTCCAGAATAAAAACAGTTTCTCACTGACCCGTCAGCACAACACAGACTCCTGTCTGTCACACTCTCAGCCAGAGAGATTTTCCGGACACCTCCTTTTCATAGAGGCATCCCACAGAGGAAAAAACAGTTTCTCACTGACCCGTCAGCACAACACAGACTCCTGTCTGTTACCTGTTGATCACTCAGTTTTCCGGATACCTCCTTTTCATAGAGGCATCCCACAAGGACAAAACAATCTCTCACTGACCCGTCAGTACACCACAGACTCCTGTCTGTTACCTGTTGGCCACGCAGGTTTCCGGACACCTCCTCCTCAGAGGCATCCAACAAAGGAAAAAAAACAGTCTTTCTCTCACGAACAGTTCCCTCTGGTCCCGACCAGCATAACACGTTTTCAAGACCGTTACCTGTTGGCGTCAACCACACAGGTTCCTGGAGACCTCCTCCTCAGAGGTATCCTAGCAGCATGCTTTTTCTCCATTTTCAATGACCCCGGTCAACATAACACAGACTCCTGTCTGTCACCACTGCTTAACAACTTCTTCAGATACCTCATATCAGAGGCACCCCATAAACATAAATGCACAGTTTATTCGTGACCACTGGTCACACTCACGGTTTTCACAGACCGTCCGTTCCTCCTCTGGTTCCTGATTCCCAGTCCTGGAACATGTGCTCCTTGGGCCGCTGCCCGCATTCTCCACCAATTGTAAGGTTTCAACTCACTCGCTGCTTCAGAGTAATCAGGAGACACGTTTCTTATCCAAAAATCATCAGGTTTATTACATCATAAACCTCACAGTCACATGCAATACAAATCTTCAGTACTTCAGCTCCTTCCTGGAGCCTCACTCCTCATAGACACAGAGACCTCTCTGTAATGTCCCGCCTGGACGCATGGAAGTCTGTCCACCCTGGCAGACTCCCACATTCTCTTCAGACACAGAGACCTCTCTGTAATGTCCCGCCTGGACGCATGGTAGTCTGTTCACACTCACAGACTCCCACAACACTCTCTTAGGTGCCAAACAAACTCCATTACATAGGCGTAACCCCGCCCATAGGTGAGGTCAGGATCACATGGTTAGGTCACCTGATCATGACCTCATCACAGGTCCTTCAGACACACACAAACCATGCTTCCATGCATATCTCGAGGAGCATACACAGTGCCCCCTAGCTGCATCAGGGGTCACTACACCACAGAAGGTATTCGAAAAATATTCTTTTGATATCCGAAAACTGGGGCTGAATTGCAAGGAAAGTACAGGTTTGTTATCCCATTTTTTAGTTTTATTTTTTGGAGGGAGTTGACCAATAACGCAACACAATTTTTTTGGTCTACAATTTTTTTGGCTCTATTTAACATCCAAACAGGATAACCTCTGTTTCTTAACTTGCTCTCACAATACAAAAATTCTCCCCTCAAATTACGGATGTTACTGCAGTTACGCTTGATCCGAGTAAACTCACCCACTGGTATTGACCTTATAGTGTGCTTAGGATGACAGCTAGCTGCTTGTAGAACACTATTTCACGTGAGTGGCTTGCAAAATGTGGAAATTTATGAGTGACAAATGAAAATGAAATGCCATATGGATTGTCATTAATATAATGAACAAAATCTGGTATGGTAGGTACATCACCCCTCCAAACAAACAGAGGTCATCGATGTATCTCCCATACCAGAACAAACTGGAAACAAAAGGGTTAGTGCATGCATGTAGCCAATTCACTCCCAATATGACATGACCAAGTTTGCGACCGAAGGCGAAAACTTGGCCCCCATTGAAACTTCCTTGCACTGGAGGAAGAACTCTTTGTCAAATAGGAAAAAATTATGTGTCATGAGCGACGAAACCAAATACAAAATATACCCGCACAAATGTTGAGAATACCCACTGAACCGGCATAAATATTTTAATGCTTGTAACGCCACCTTATGAGGAATGCATTTGTAGCGATACTAATGGCCGCATAGTTAATGGGAGGTATGTATCACAGGGATGGCAGCTCCCTGTGATGTAGCCCGGAGTGTTTTTTTCTGAAGTGTAAGTGAATTATAAGTAGTTGGTGTTCACATTTGTGTCCGGGCTTCGGGTAGCTTTGAAAGTTGGGAGGGTCGGGCTACCCAATTTACCTCGCTCCATAGTGAGGGGGGCTCACTGTACCCCATTTTGCCTGAAGATATGTGTGTGGTTGTGAATTTTGAGGACCTGTGATGAGGTCTTGAGCATGTGACTAGCCATGTGATAGGTAACTGGGAGGGGTTACAACTATGTAAGGAAGGTGTGTTGCACACGTGAAAGTGTTGAGTGTGTTGGGAGTCTCTCAGTCTGGACAGACCTCCCATGTTTCCAGGCTGGACGTTGCACAGACTGGGGAAGCAGTCCTGGCGAGTCTGACCCAGAGGAATGGACGGTCTTGAAAACTGTGATACTGATCGGCATTGGTGAGAAGTGTTTATTGGAGACCTCTGCGGATAAGAGGGATCTGGGTACCTGCCTGTCCAACAGGTAACGGAACGGAGTCCGTGTTATACTGATCGGTAACAGTGAGAAGTATTTATGAGAAAGAGACTGTGTTTTAAGTGTTGCTTATGGGATACCTCTGAGGACAAGAGGAGTCCATGAACCTGTGTGGTGATCCAACAGGTAACGGTCTTAACAACCGTGAGTTTATACTGATCGGGATCAGAGAGAAGCATTTGTGAGGAAGAGACTGTACTTTGTGTTATGTTTACTGGATACCTCTGAAGCTAAGAGGGATCTGAGAACCTGGGTGGCCGACACCAGCAGGTAACAGACAAGAGTCTATGTTATACTGATCGGGATCAGTGAGAGACGGTGTTCATTTGTTAAAGCTGAATGTGTAATGGACAGTGTAATGGCGGCTGAAACTGGTGAATGGCTAGCGGTGGCTAGAGTGTTTTGGTGGCCTTCATTGGGTTCCGATATTAAAAAATTTGTATCTGCATGTGGGGTCTGTGCTCGTTCCAAGGGCTCTCAGGGCTAGCTGGCGAACTGGTGCCTTTGCCAGTTCCTGATAGGCCATTTACTCGCCTGTCCATGGACTTCATCACCAACCTCCCTCCGTCCAGGGGTAACACTGTGGTGTGGGTTGTGGTGGACAAGTTCTCTAAACAGGCTCATTTTATACCCTTGGCTGCACTACATTCGGCGGAAACCTTGTCCAGATTGTTTGTACAACTTGTGGTCTGTTTGCATGGGGTACCCATGAATGTGGTGTTCGACAGAGGTGTGCAGTTTGTGGCTAAGTTTTGGAGGGCATTCTGTAAGAAATTGGGTATTTCTTTGTCTTTCTCCTCTGCTTACCACCCAGAGTGTAATGGGCAGACTGAACGCACCAATCAGTCCTTGGAACAGATTCTTAGATGTTTGTCCTTGGCTAGGCAGGAGGACTGGTGATGCATTGCCCTTGGCTGAATTCGCCATTAACAATCGGGTGAGTCCGTCCACCAGTATGTCTCCATTTCTGGTCAACTACGGGTTTAGCTCACATTTTGGGGAATTCTCCCGATTGGATTCTGGTTGTCCTAGGGCGGAGGGGGCTGTACAGCATATTATTATTATTATTCATTTTTATAGCGCCATTTATTCCATGGCGCTTTACATGTGAGAGGGGGCGAGTATAGACAAGTACAATAAATATGAGCAATCAGGACACACAAAAGTACAGAAGGAGAGAGGACCCTGCCCGCGAAGGCTCACAAGCATATGAAAGAACTATGAGTTGAAGTCAGTCGCAATATTGCCAAAGTTCAGGGGAGGTAAAAAATTTTTGTGGACAAAAAGTCTCGGGTCATGCATTTCGGGTGGGGGAGAAGGTTTGGCTTTCTACACAAAATATCAACCTTAAGGTTCTCTCGGCTAAATTGGGCCCAAAGTTTATTGGTCCTTATGAGATTGTGGAAAGAGTCAATCCAATAGCATACAGGTTGCGCCTCCCACTCACACTGAAGCTTGCCAATGTGTTCCATAAATCGGTTGAAATCCTTGGGGTCGGTGGCAGCTGCTCCCTCTGGTGTTGGTTGAGGGTCACAGGAAGTATGAGGTTGGACACATTGTGGACTCCCGTCTGGTACACCGCTCCTTACAGTATCCGATTCACTAGAAGGGTATGGGCCGAAAGATCGGTCGTGGGTTCCCACCCACTCAGTACACACTGACAGTCTGGTCCAGGCGTTTCATACCAGACATCCTGAGAAGATGTGGAGAGCGATCTGCTGCCTGCAACATCCTTCAGCATGTCTGGTTTGGCAGTGGGTAAGTAATGGTGTGGGGTGCCATTTCTTTGGAGGGCCACACAGCCCTCCATGTGCTCACCAGAGGTAGCCTGACTGCCATTAGGTACCGAGATGAGACCCTCAGATCCCTTGTGAGACCATATGCTGGTGCGGTGGGCCCTGGGTTCCTCCTAATGCAGGACAATGCCAGACCTCATGTGGCTGGAATGTGTCAGCAGTTCCTGCAAGATGAAGGCATTGAAGCTATGGACTGGCCTGTCCATTCCCCAGACCTGAATCCGATTGAGCACATCTGGGACAGCATGTCTCGCTCCATCCACCAGCGTCACATTGCACCACAGACTGTCCAGGAGTTGACGGACGCTTTAGTCCAGGTCTGGGAGGAGATCCCTCAGAACATCTGCAACCTCATCAGGAGCATGCCCAGGCGTTGTAGGGAGGTCATACAGGCACATGGAGGCCACACACAATACTGAGCATCATTTTGACTTGTTTCCACTTTAATTTTGTCTTGTTTTGATTTTCATTTTGACTTGTTTCCACTTTCATTTTGGGGGTCTCTCCAAATCCAGGCCTCCATTGGTTCAAAAATTTGATGATTTTTGTGTGATTGTTGACAGCACATTCAACTTTGTACAGAACAAAGTATTCAATGAGAATATTTTATTCATTTTGATCTAGGATGTGTTATTTGAGTGTTCCCTTTATTTTTTGGAGCAGTGTATATTCAGATGTAAGATGGTACCGGTATGTCCTGAAACTGAAGTAGAAGGGTCATTGCTGGGCCGAGTCCCAAATAATCAGAAACTCCGTCTTGAAGCTCTTAGAGAAAGCCAATCTCTCCAACGCAGGGCTTCCCTAAGTCCTTAGACATAGGGCCTCACGTGGCCTAGCTTAAGATGCTGAGTACTAGGTTGTGCTCACCAAGTGGGTCATGTCAAGCCAACAACGTGTCCCATAGTCACCAACAGATCCAGAGTTGCACCACCCTATCCAGACTTTTTCTAAGAATCAGCAACTTACATCCACCAGGACTCTGACTCCTCCCAATCGCACACAACCACAAAACCCTCCTGTGCTCCAACTCCGGTCTCTCAGTGCTGTCCTCTGCTGGCCAGATCAAATATCACATCACAAATTTCCAACAATACAGTAAACTGTGATTAACCCTTACAACAGCCGCAGGTGGATCACGATTTCCACCTGCTGCTGTTAGGGGCACATGACAGTGGAAAAAATCAGCTGTCATGTGCCTGAAAAGATGCTTGCATCAAAGAGGGGGAGGTGACCTATGGTCAGGGCCGTATTTGCCAATAGGCACTGGAGGGCATGTGCCTAGGGCACCGGGCTGCAGCAAGACAGGGAAGAATTATTATTTTTTTTTAACCTCCTTTCCCCTCCGTTAAACAATCCAGGAAATCTGTTGTCTTTTCGGACAGGAGGGCGGAGGGCGGGGTGCACCTCCATATTCACCTTGAAGCAGGGAGCTGACTGACCCAGGAAATAGTGGCGTCGCAACTTCGGGGGTCAGAGAGGTCCCTGTATCCGAGGTGCTGCAGCGTCTATCCATGTGAGGAGGATGAGATCATCTCTCACTGCAGACATCATAGCAGCAGAGGAGTAGGAAGACGACAAGGGAGGAGGACACAGGAACTGGTGAGCGCTCATAGAACTGAAGATGGAGAGGCTGGTGACAGGGGAGGCTGTGCTGTATACTGGTGAGAGGAGGCTGGTGACGGGAGGCTGCTGCTGTAAACTGGTGAGAGGAGGCTGGTGACAGGGGAGGCTGCTGTATACTGGTGAGAGGAGGCTGGTGACAGGGGAGGCTGTGCTGTCTCTGGTGAGAGGAGGCTGGTGACAGGGAAGGCTGTGCTGTATACTGGTGAGAGGAGGCTGGTGACAGGGAAGGCTGTGCTGTATACTGGTAAGAGAAGGCTGGTGACGGGAGGCTGCGGCTGCTGTATACTGGGGAATAGGGGAGTCTGGTGACAGTGTAGGCTGCTGCTGTTACTGGTGAATAGGGGAGGCTGCTGCTATATACTGGTAACAGGAGGCTTGAGCTGCTGTATACTGGGGAACAGGAGAGGCTGGTGCTGCTATATACTGTTGAACAGGGGAGGCTGGTACTGCTATATACTGGTGAACAGGGGAGTCTGGTGCTATGCAGGCTGGGGATTTGGGAGAGGCTGATACTTTAGAATGGAGGGCATATTCCTACAGAATAGTTTTTATTGGTGCTATAAAGTAAAATCTACTTTATTTAATATGCAAATGAAGGTGTTTCGCAGCACTGTCGTATTTGTATACTAAAGCTTGTCTTTATTGTCAGCGCTAAGTTAGTAAAAGTGAGTGCTGTCTAAAATCAACTTGCAAGTCTGCGCTTACTCACTGAGGCTGGTTTCACACTTGTGTTTTTTTTTCAAGTCAGGCAAAATCAGTTTTTTCAGTCAAATCCTCATCCTTTCAGGATCCAGTTTTTTGTCCATTCACTTTAATGGGGCCAGGAAGCAACCTGAAGTAACTGGATTCTACCTGACGTATAGAGGCAAACACGCCCCTGAGAAAATGCACCAAACTCATTTGAGCACCACTCCAGCAGTTTTTTTAATTACACCGCCGGAGTGGTGCTTTTAAGGGAGTCTGTCATCCCATTTTTGCCCTATAAGCTGCGGCCACCGCCATCAGGGGCTTATCTACAGCATTCTGGAATGCTGTAGATAAGCCCCCGATGTCACCTGAAAGTGAAGAAAAAACGAGTTATAAAATACTCACCCAGGGGAGTTCCGCGGTCCGATTCGGCGCCTCCCATCTTGTAGTGAAGCCGGCCTCTTCTTTCCGTCCCTTTGCGGCTCCTGCGCAGGCGCACTGCTCTGTCCTGGTGAGGGCAACAACAACACACTTTATCAATTTCCCATGCCTTTTCAAATAACGTGAAGTCCCGCTTCCTCTCATAGGGGTACACTAAGTTCGGTGGTATACCAGCATAACACCCTTTTGGAATCTCCACCCACTTTTGGGCCACCATCCCCTTTTGGGTTGCCACCCCCTTTTGGGACTCCGCCCCCTTTTGGGCCACCATCCCAATTTGGGTTACCGCCCCCTTTTGGGCTACCATCCCAATTTGGGTTACCGCCCCCTTTTGGGCCACCATCCTAATTTGTGTTACCGCCCCCTTTTGGGACTCCACCCCTTTTGGGCAACTTTACTGATTTGGGCTACCACCCCCTTTTGAGACTTCACCCCCTTTCGGGCCACAATCCCAATTTGGGTTACCACCCCTTTTGGGACTCCACCCCTTTTGGTTAACCATCCCTGTTTTGGGTTTCCGCCCCCCTTTTGGGACTCCTCCCCTTTTAGGAACACCACCCATCACTGGGGAACACACCACGGCTCTTACAGGCCCCAGTCCACACAGTACCCTTAGACAGTGTCTTTTACTTAGGGCGTGTACTGGCCCTTTAAGAGTTTGTGTGCCTCGGTTCACACTGTCCTTTTTACCACACCAGCTCCTGCTGGTACTGCCACCGCTTCCGTTGCAGCCACCAACAACCAGCACCTCCAGATGCTACTTCTAAGCTGCTGTGGCTGTTACTGCAGCTCCGGCTGCTGCAGAACTTCTTGCTGCAACAGTCACTGTAGCTCCTGCTACCACAAGTCTCTGCACGCTGCGCTGTCTTGCCGCTTGTCACCTTCGTGACCCCACGAGTCACAGCCAGCCGCTTGTCACCTTCATGACTCCTCCGAGCCACAGCAAACACCTCACACGTGTTCCAGAAAAAAAAACAGTTTCTCACTGACCCGTCAGCACAACACAGACTCCTGTCTGTCACACTCTCAGCTAGAGAGATTTTCCGAACACCTCCTTTTCATAGAGGCATCCCACAGAGGAAAAAACAGTTTCTCACTGACCCGTCAGTACACCACAGACTCCTGTCTGTTACCTGTTGGCCACGCAGGTTTCCGGACACCTCCTCCTCAGAGGCATCCAACAAAGGAAAAAAAACAGTCTTTCTCTCACGAACAGTTCCCTCTGGTCCTGACCAGCATAACACGGTTTTCAAGACCGTTACCTGTTGGCGTCAACCACACAGGTTCCTGGAGACCTCCTCCTCAGAGGTATCCTAGCAGCATGCTTTTTCTCCATTTTCAATGACCCCGGTCAACATAACACAGACTCCTGTCTGTCACCACTGCTTAACAGCTTCTTCAGATACCTCATATCAGAGGCACCCCATAAACATAAATGCACAGTTTATTCGTGACCACTGGTCACACTCACGGTTTTCACAGACCGTCCGTTCCTCCTCTGGTTCCTGATTCCCAGTCCTGGAACATGTGCTCCTTGGGCCGCTGCCCGCATTCTCCACCAATTGTAAGGTTTCAACTCACTCGGCTGCTTCAGAGGTAATCAGGAGACACGTTTCTTATCCAAAAATCATCAGGTTTATTACATCATAAACCTCACAGTCACATGCAATACAAATCTTCAGTACTTCAGCTCCTTCCTGGAGCCTCACTCCTCATAGACACAGAGACCTCTCTGTAATGTCCCGCCTGGACGCATGGAAGTCTGTCCACCCTGGCAGACTCCCACATTCTCTTCAGACACAGAGACCTCTCTGTAATGTCCCGCCTGGACGCATGGTAGTCTGTTCACACTCACAGACTCCCACAACACTCTCTTAGGTGCCAAACAAACTCCATTACATAGGCGTAACCCCGCCCATAGGTGAGGTCAGGATCACATGGTTAGGTCACCTGATCATGACCTCATCACAGGTCCTTCAGACACACACAAACCATGCTTCCATGCATATCTCGAGGAGCATACACAGTGCCCCCTAGCTGCATCAGGGGTCACTACACCACAGAAGGTATTCGAAAAATATTCTTTTGATATCCGAAAACTGGGGGCTGAATTGCAAGGAAAGTACAGGTTTGTTATCCCATTTTTAGTTTTATTTTTTGGAGGGAGTTGACCAATAACGCAACACAATTTTTTTGGTCTACAATTTTTTTGGCTCTATTTAACATCCAAACAGGATAACCTCTGTTTCTTAACTTGCTCTCACAATACAAAAATTCTCCCCTCAAATTACGGATGTTACTGCAGTTACGCTTGATCCGAGTAAACTCACCCACTGGTATTGACCTTATAGTGTGCTTAGGATGACAGCTAGCTGCTTGTAGAACACTATTTCACGTGAGTGGCTTGCAAAATGTGGAAATTTATGAGTGACAAATGAAAATGAAATGCCATATGGATTGTCATTAATATAATGAACAAAATCTGGTATGGTAGGTACATCACCCCTCCAAACAAACAGGAGGTCATCGATGTATCTCCCATACCAGAACAAACTGGAAACAAAAGGGTTAGTGCATGCATGTAGCCAATTCAGCTCCCAATATGACATGACCAAGTTTGCGACCGAAGGCGAAAACTTGGCCCCCATTGAAACTTCCTTGCACTGGAGGAAGAACTCTTTGTCAAATAGGAAAAAATTATGTGTCATGAGCGACGAAACCAAATACAAAATATACCCGCACAAATGTTGAGAATACCCACTGAACCGGCATAAATATTTTAATGCTTGTAACGCCACCTTATGAGGAATGCATTTGTAGCGATACTAATGGCCGCATAGTTAATGGGAGGTATGTATCACAGGGATGGCAGCTCCCTGTGATGTAGCCCGGAGTGTTTTTTCTGAAGTGTAAGTGAATTATAAGTAGTTGGTGTTCACATTTGTGTCCGGGCTTCGGGTAGCTTTGAAAGTTGGGAGGGTCGGGCTACCCAATTTACCTCGCTCCATAGTGAGGGGGGCTCACTGTACCCCATTTTGCCTGAAGATATGTGTGTGGTTGTGAATTTTGAGGACCTGTGATGAGGTCTTGAGCATGTGACTAGCCATGTGATAGGTAACTGGGAGGGGTTACAACTATGTAAGGAAGGTGTGTTGCACACGTGAAAGTGTTGAGTGTGTTGGGAGTCTCTCAGTCTGGACAGACCTCCCATGTTTCCAGGCTGGACGTTGCACAGACTGGGAAGCAGTCCTGGCGAGTCTGACCCAGAGGAATGGACGGTCTTGAAAACTGTGATACTGATCGGCATTGGTGAGAAGTGTTTATTGGAGACCTCTGCGGATAAGAGGGATCTGGGTACCTGCCTGTCCAACAGGTAACGGAACGGAGTCCGTGTTATACTGATCGGTAACAGTGAGAAGTATTTATGAGAAAGAGACTGTGTTTTAAGTGTTGCTTATGGGATACCTCTGAGGACAAGAGGAGTCCATGAACCTGTGTGGTGATCCAACAGGTAACGGTCTTAACAACCGTGAGTTATACTGATCGGGATCAGAGAGAAGCATTTGTGAGGAAGAGACTGTACTTTGTGTTATGTTTACTGGATACCTCTGAAGCTAAGAGGGATCTGAGAACCTGGGTGGCCGACACCAGCAGGTAACAGACAAGAGTCTATGTTATACTGATCGGGATCAGTGAGAGACGGTGTTCATTTGTTAAAGCTGAATGTGTAATGGACAGTGTAATGGCGGCTGAAACTGGTGAATGGCTAGCGGTGGCTAGAGTGTTTTGGTGGCCTTCATTGGGTTCCGATATTAAAAAATTTGTATCTGCATATGGGGTCTGTGCTCGTTCCAAGGGCTCTCAGGGCTAGCTGGCGAACTGGTGCCTTTGCCAGTTCCTGATAGGCCATTTACTCGCCTGTCCATGGACTTCATCACCAACCTCCCTCCGTCCAGGGGTAACACTGTGGTGTGGGTTGTGGTGGACAAGTTCTCTAAACAGGCTCATTTTATACCCTTGGCTGCACTACATTCGGCGGAAACCTTGTCCAGATTGTTTGTACAACTTGTGGTCTGTTTGCATGGGGTACCCATGAATGTGGTGTTCGACAGAGGTGTGCAGTTTGTGGCTAAGTTTTGGAGGGCATTCTGTAAGAAATTGGGTATTTCTTTGTCTTTCTCCTCTGCTTACCACCCAGAGTGTAATGGGCAGACTGAACGCACCAATCAGTCCTTGGAACAGATTCTTAGATGTTTGTCCTTGGCAAGGCAGGAGGACTGGTGATGCATTGCCCTTGGCTGAATTCGCCATTAACAATCGGGTGAGTCCGTCCACCAGTATGTCTCCATTTCTGGTCAACTACGGGTTTAGCTCATATTTTGGGGAATTCTCCTGATTGGATTCTGGTTGTCCTAGGGCGGAGGGGGCTGTACTGCATATTATTATTATTCATTTTTATAGCGCCATTTATTCCATGGCGCTTTACATGTGAGAGGGGGCGAGTATAGACAAGTACAATAAATATGAGCAATACAGGACACACAAAAGTACAGAAGGAGAGAGGACCCTGCCCGCGAAGGCTCACAAGCATATGAAAGAACTATGAGTTGAAGTCAGTCGCAATATTGCCAAAGTTCAGGGAGGTAAAAAATTTTTGTGGACAAAAAGTCTCGGGTCATGCATTTCGGGTGGGGGAGAAGGTTTGGCTTTCTACACAAAATATCAACCTTAAGGTTCTCTCGGCTAAATTGGGCCCAAAGTTTATTGGTCCTTATGAGATTGTGGAAAGAGTCAATCCAATAGCATACAGGTTGCGCCTCCCACTCACGCTGAAGCTTGCCAATGTGTTCCATAAATCGGTTGAAATCCTTGGGGTCGGTGGCAGCTGCTCCCCCTGGTGTTGGTTGAGGGTCACAGGAAGTATGAGGTTGGACACATTGTGGACTCCCGTCTGGTACACCGCTCCTTACAGTATCCGATCCACTAGAAGGGGTATGGGCCGAAAGATCGGTCGTGGGTTCCCACCCACTCAGTACACACTGACAGTCTGGTCCAGGCGTTTCATACCAGACATCCTGAGAAGATGTGGAGAGCGATCTGCTGCCTGCAACATCCTTCAGCATGACTGGTTTGGCAGTGGGTAAGTAATGGTGTGGGGTGCCATTTCTTTGGAGGGCCACACAGCCCTCCATGTGCTCACCAGAGGTAGCCTGACTGCCTGGACAGATCCCATTGTGAGACCATATGCTGGTGCGGTGGGCCCTGGGTTCCTCCTAATGCAGGACAATGCCAGACCTCATGTGGCTGGAATGTGTCAGCAGTTCCTGCAAGATGAAGGCATTGAAGCTATGGACTGGCCTGTCCATTCCCCAGACCTGAATCCGATTGAGCACATCTGGGACAGCATGTCTCGCTCCATCCACCAGCGTCACATTGCACCACAGACTGTCCAGGAGTTGACGGACGCTTTAGTCCAGGTCTGGGAGGAGATCCCTCAGAACATCTGCAACCTCATCAGGAGCATGCCCAGGCGTTGTAGGGAGGTCATACAGGCACATGGAGGCCACACACAATACTGAGCATCATTTTGACTTGTTTCCACTTTAATTTTGTCTTGTTTTGATTTTCATTTTGACTTGTTTCCACTTTCATTTTGGGGGTCTCTCCAAATCCAGGCCTCCATTGGTTCAAAAATTTGATGATTTTTGTGTGATTGTTGACAGCACATTCAACTTTGTACAGAACAAAGTATTCAATGAGAATATTTTATTCATTTTGATCTAGGATGTGTTATTTGAGTGTTCCCTTTATTTTTTGAGCAGTGTATATTCAGATGTAAGATGGTACTGGTATGTCCTGAAACTGAAGTAGAAGGGTCATTGCTGGGCCGAGTCCCAAATAATCAGAAACTCCGTCTTGAAGCTCTTAGAGAAAGCCAATCTCTCCAACGCAGGGCTTCTCTAAGTCCTTAGACATAGGGCCTCACGTGGCCTAGCTTAAGATGCTGAGTACTAGGTTGTGCTCACCAAGTCGGGTCATGTCAAGCCAACAATGTGTCCCATAGTCACCAACAGATCCAGAGTTGCACCACCCTATCCAGACTTTTTCTAAGAATCAGCAGCTTCACATCCACCCGGACTCTTTGACTCCTCCCAATCGCACACAACCACAAAACCCTCCTGTGCTCCAACTCCGGTCTCTCAGTGCTGTCCTCTGCTGGCCAGATCAAATATCACATCACAAATTTCCAACAATACAGTAAACTGTGATTAACCCTTACAACAGCCGCAGGTGGATCACGATTTCCACCTGCTGCTGTTAGGGGCACATGACAGTGGAAAAAAATCAGCTGTCATGTGCCTGAAAAGATGCTTGCATCAAAGAGGGGGAGGTGACCTATGGTCAGGGCCGTATTTGCCACTAGGCACTGGAGGGCATGTGCCTAGGGCACCGGGCTGCAGCAAGACAGGGAAGAATTATTATTTTTTTTTAACCTCCTTTCCCCTCCGTTAAACAATCCAGGAAATCTGTTGTCTTTTCGGACAGGAGGGCGGAGGGCGGGGGTGCACCTCCATATTCACCTTGAAGCAGGGAGCTGACTGACCCAGGAAATAGTGGTGTCGCAACTTCGGGGGTCAGAGAGGTCCCTGTATCCGAGGTGCTGCAGCGTCTATCCATGTGAGGAGGATGAGATCATCTCTCACTGCAGACATCATAGCAGCAGAGGAGGAGGAAGACGACAAGGGAGGAGGACACAGGAACTGGTGAGCGCTCATAGAACTGAAGATGGGGAGGCTGGTGACAGGGGAGGCTGTGCTGTATACTGGTGAGAGGAGGCTGGTGACGGGAGGCTGCTGCTGTAAACTGGTGAGAGGAGGCTGGTGACAGGGGAGGCTGTGCTGTCTCTGGTGAGAGAAGGCTGGTGACAGGGAAGGCTGTGCTGTCTCTGGTGAGAGGAGGCTGGTGACAGGGAAGGCTGTGCTGTATACTGGTGAGAGGAGGCTGGTGACAGGGAAGGCTGTGCTGTATATTGGTAAGAGAAGTCTGGTGACGGGAGGCTGCGGCTGCTGTATACTGGGGAATAGGGGAGTCTGGTGACAGTGTAGGCTGCTGCTGTTACTGGTGAACAGGGGAGGCTGCTGCTATATACTGGTAACAGGAGGCTTGAGCTGCTGTATACTGGTGAACAGGGGAGGCTGGTGCTGCTATATACTGGTGAACAGGGGAGTCTGGTGCTATGCAGGCTGGGGATTTGGGAGAGGCTGATACTTTAGAATGGAGGGCATATTCCTACAGAATAGTTTTTATTGGTGCTATAAAGTAAAATCTACTTTATTTAATATGCAAATGAAGGTGTTTCGCAGCACTGTCGTATTTGTATACTAAAGCTTGTCTTTATTGTCAGCGCTAAGTTAGTAAAAGTGAGTGCTGTCTAAAATCAGCTTGCAAGTCTGCGCTTACTCACTGAGGCTGGTTTCACACTTGTGTTTTTTTTTCAAGTCAGGCAAAATCAGTTTTTTCAGTCAAATCCTCATCCTTTCAGGATCCAGTTTTTTGTCCATTCACTTTAATGGGGCCAGGAAGCAACCTGAAGTAACTGGATTCTACCTGACACCATTAAAGTGAATGGGCAAAAAGTGGATCCTGAAAGGATGAGGATTTGACTGAAAAACCTGATTTTGCCTGATTTGAAAAAAAAACAAAAAAAACGCAAGTGTGAAACCAGCCCATATCGTGTACATCCATACGAAAACAGAGACAGTAACGCCAGTGCTGATTGGGCACCGGGTGTCATTCCTCTGCAGCAGAGCTCCAGGACAGCGAGTGCTGACACCACTGGAACGGCGCCAGCATGGGATGTGAGTATAGGTTTTTTTTATTTTATTGAGGCCAAACATTTAGTTCAAGAAGGGGTTGTCCTAGTAGTGGACAACCTCTTTAAAAACAGGGCTGTGCATAGGCACATGGATTATTATTGGATCAGTATGCTATACGTCAGTCTGAAGAAGTCCTAATAGGTAGCAGCTTCCATTTTTTTTCTATTTTTGCATACAAGAAAAACGCAAGCCACCCTGATCATCAAAAAGTGACGCAAGGACCAAATGAATAAAACATTGGATGTAGCATACTGTTTCACGTATGCAACATGTCGGAAAAGAGCAGCAGAACGGACATTATACTGGGAAAAGGCCAAGATGGGGGACATTATTACAGGAACGTGCATGGTGGCATCAGTACGTGTAGGATGTACACACATATCTTTATAGGATCTAGAACTTTACATCTAACCAACATGGAGGTGGAGGCCCAGGTCCACATTTTTTACCAGGGCCCATTGGTCTCTAGTTACACCACTGCCCTTACAGGGGCTGACAAACCCCCGATGCAGCTGTACAGGGTCCCGGAGGTGGAGCGGGGCCTTTGGAGACAGGCAGGGTTGAAATCACCACTGGCACGCTATCGGCCCCGTGAGTCGGGGGTACCCGATGCCAGAGTGATGGCAACTGGCCACAACCCCGTGCTGTAAATTGTTTGAAATACTTACCTCTTTCTCCGCAGGTCCCGTCTCTCATCCGCATCTTGTGATTGATGTCTCAGGGCAGAGGGTGCAATGATGTCACTACAGCTCAGTCTCTTTCCTGAGCACTGTAGGGAGACAGAAGTCACTGAGGAGACTGGCCCTGAGGAGCGAAGAGGGAAAGGTATTTGATTTTTTTTTTCTGTATGGAGCATTATATGGGGCCCATTCTGTATGGAGCAATATATGAGGCCATTATTTTGTATGGCGCATTATATGGGGCCCATTGTGTATGGAGAATTATAAAGGACTCATTCTGTATGAAGCATTATAAGGGTTCCATTCTGCATGGAGCATTGTATGGGGCCATTATTCTGTATGGAGCATTATGTGGAGCCCATTCTGTATCATGCATTATAAATTGCCCATTCTGTATTTGTGCATAATATGGGGCCCATTCTGTATGGAGCATTATATGGGTCCAATATTCAGTATGGAGCATTATATGGGACCATTATTCTGTAAAGAGCCATTATTCTGTATGTTGCATTATATGGGACCATTATTCTGCATGGCGCATTATATGGGGCCCATTATACTACATGGAGCTATGAGGCCCATTATACTGTATGGAGCAATATATGGTGCCCATTCTGTATGGAGCAATATATGGTGCCCATTATACTATACCTACATTTCTCTGCCGTATCTGTGCCTCATAAATTGTGGTATGTGTTAAAGGAGCCCACTGACAGTTTCGTCCTGGGCCCACAAAAACCTTGAGCCGGCCATGTGTGTCTGTGCATGTGTTTATACGTACG
>JARQOD010000001.1:780082970-780124562 GCA_033576555.1 Oophaga sylvatica | reverse complement strand
TGTGTATGCAAGTGTTTATGAATGTGTGTTTACATATGTATGTACATGTGCTTCTCACAAAATTAGAATATCATCAAAAAGTTAATTTCAGTTCTTCAATCCAAAAAGTGAAACACATTATATAGAGTCATTACAAATGGAGTGATCTATTTCACGTGTTTATTTTTGTTAACCTCTTCACCCCCAAGGGTGGATTGCACGTTAATGACCGGGCCAATTTTTACTATTCTGACCACTGTCTCTTTATGAGGTTATAACTCTGGAACGCTTCAACGGATCTTTGCAATTCTGAGACTGTTTTCTCGTGACATATTGTACTTCATGACAGTGGTAAAATTTCTTCGATATAACTTGCGTTTATGTTTGAAAAAAACCGCAAATATGGTGAAAATTTTGAAAATTGTACAATTTTCAAACTTTCACCACAAAATAGTTAATAAATAACATTTCCCACATGTCTACTTTACATCAGCACAATTCTGGAACCAAAATTTTTTTTTGTTAGGAAATTATAAGTGTTAAAAGTTGACCAGCGATTTCTCATTTTAACAACAAAATTTACAAAGCCATTTTTTTTAGGGACCACCTCATATTTGAAGTCACTTTGAGGAGTCTATATAGCAGAAAATACCCAAAAGTGACACCATTCTAAAAACTGCACCCCTCAAGGTACTCAAAACCACATTCAAGAATTTTATTAACCCTTCAGGTGCTTCACAGGAGCTGAAGCAACGTGGAAGGAAAAAATTAATATTTAACTTTTTAGCCACAAAAATGATCTTTTACAAACTTTTTTTTTCACAAGGGTAAAAGGAGAAAATGGACAGATAAAGTTGTTGTGCAATTTCTCCTGAGTACGCCAATACCACATATGTGGGGGAAACCACTGTTTGGGCACACGGCAGGGCTTGTAAGGGAAGGAGCGCTGTTTGACTTTTTCAAACCAAAATTGGCTGGAATTGAGATTGGACGCCATGTCGCGTTTGGAAAGCCCCTGATGCGCCTAAACAGTGGAAACCCCCCACAAGTGACACCATTTTGGAAACTAGACCCCCTAAGGAACTTATCTAGATCTGTTGTGAGCACTTTGAACCCCCAAGTGTTTCACAAAAGTTTATAATGCCTGGGTGTGAAAAAAAAAAAACAATTTTCCACAATAATGATTTTTTAGTCCCAAATTTTTGATTTTTCCCAAGGAAATTGGACCCCAAAAGTTGTCCAATTTGTTCTGAGTACGCTGATACCCAATATGTGTGGGGGGGAACTGTTTGGGCGCACGGCAGGGCTTGGAAAGAAAGTAGTAACGTTTTGGAATGCAGACGTTGATGGGGGTCATGTTTCGTTTGCAGTGCCCCAGATGAGCCTAAACAGTGGAAACCCCCCACAAGTGACCCCATTTTGGAAACTAGACCCCCTAAGGAACTTATCTAGATCTTTTTTGAGCACTTTGAACCCCCAAGTGCTTCACACAAGTTTATAATGCCCGGGCATGAAAATAAAAAATCCTATTTTTTTCCCAGAAAAATTATCTTTTAGTCACTAATTTTTTATTTTCCCAAGGGTAACAGGAGAAATTGGACCACAAAAGTTGTTGTCCAATTTGTCCTGAGTACGCTGATACCCCATATGTGGGGGGAACCACAGTTTGGGCGCACGGCAGAGCTCGGAATGGAAGGAGCACCATTTGACTTTTTCTGTTATGTATCGGTAGCTGAGGAGTGCAGGTAAAAAAGGCAATACACCAGAGCAGTTGGAATCTATGAGATTGTGTGTAGCCCAGCTACGCAGGCACACACATAAAATCCAGGAGAATGCACAGGAAGGTAACCACAAAAGCTTGTTATCATTCACTGCCACTCACAATTTCAGACACACCCACTAGGGGTATAGGAGGTGGTGACACGTAGCAGAGTCAAGCTTCCTGTCTCAGGACAGTGCAGACCAGTCTGTTTCCTGTCTGAGAAGAGCTCAGATCAGTCAGTTAGTTTCCTGTCTTCAGACAGTGCAGTTCAGTGCCAGTTCAGTCTGGACTTGGAGAGGAGAGAGGACTGAATCCTCGCAGAGCTAGCGTAGCTCACCTGACAAAGAAGTGGAGGCTAGTACGGGTGAAGTGCATCATCCTAGCCTAGTCAGAGCTACCCTTAATCAGTACCTCAGCAGAAGCTGAAGCAAGGAGGAAACTGAGAGTTGCTCAGCGAGCTCGGGAGAAAGCTGACTATTTCCATCGAAAGCTGCAAGTGCTTATGCAAAGAGCAGAAGCAGGGCGAAGGGCGCAGTGGAGAAGTTAGAGAAGTGCTACAGGTATTGGATTGCCTGCACTAAATTGCCGGACACCGGGGTCCGAAGCGTTGCTACAGTTTCAAGCTTAGTAACAAGAAAACCGGAGGCATCTGGACTACAGGTCGCAGAGAGCAGCCCTAAGTGTCAATACGTAACCGGAGATAGGGAAAACAGGAGTCTAGCCTGATCAGCAAATATAGACTTAGTTTTCACCACTTAGAAGTTTCCACCACAACGTTGGCCGGGCAGTATAGCTATTGAGAAAGCTGGAGATTCAGAGTTAACTTCGCTTCAGGCAAGTTGGACTCACCTACATTTGAAGTAAAGGAGGCCTCTAACCTGCTCAGTGGATACCCGAATGTGCATTCTCCACCCCGACCAGCTCCCCGGGATCTACGTGAACCATCTACCAGTAAAAGGTATGAAAAGAAGCTATTTCGTGTGTGACTGAATTATTATCTATACCCTGCATCATCATCCCCATAGACTTCCAGGGACCCGTCTCACCTGTGGGAGACTACTACCAAGCTGCCCATACATCCCCTGTGAAAGTCCTTATAGCAGCGCTGGTTCAGTTAACCAGATACCACAGGTGGCGTCACGAACTACCTATCCTAAATATCCCCTGTAAATATTCCCCATTGGATGAGCGCCCAGGGCCACGGACCGAGCCACCGCTACCAGTGACAACTTCCATAGATTTCCATGGGCTCGGCTCCGAGTACCCCATTGCCCTGGTACTAAGTGCGACTCAATTGCAGTACCCTGACTAACCACCACAACTAGAGGCAGCCGTGGAGCGTTCCTACGTTGGTCCTAGACGCCTCGTCACAGCCTGAGAAACTAACTACACCTAAAGATAGAAATAGGAAAGCTATCTGCCCCGGAGCAGAACCCCAAAGATAATAGAAAGCCCCCAAACATGTAATGGCGGTTAGACAAGATGAAATACTGACACAGAAAGAAAATAGTATGAGCAAACGCTGGGGCCCAAACTAACTAAATAGAAAAGGATAGGAAGGGTACTTACTGCAATCCCAGAAAACCCTGAAAGGCACCAACTCTACTAATTTCAAAAACACCTGAGATCACACGACCTCTACCACCTAAATTAGTTCTCTGGTGTAACAAAATCAAAACAGCAGCCACTGAAAAAACTGGAAAAAGCAAAAGAACAAACATCAGTGGCTGAACAAAACTGAGAGGGCAAAAGCCCCCGGAGGGGACCCTGAAGGCCCCCACAGAAGTGCAGGACAAAATGCAAAAATATAGCACAAACACAAAAGAAGAAAATGTCTTATCTGTTAGCAGGAGATGCAGACACGACACAGCAGGCTACAAGGGAAACAGGAATAAAGGATCCAGACCAGAACAATTGATCACCGGCAACCCTGATGGGAAGGTGACTCCCTTATATAAGACCAATCAGTAACACCTGATTCCCAGTCCTCACAATCTTCACTGGACAGACTAGCACCGCTTGTAACCACCAGAGGGAGCCTCTGCTCAGAACTCATCTCAAACCCATTCACAACAGTACCCCCCCTTGAGGAGGGGTCACCGAACCCTCATTTGAGCAACCAGGTCGGTCAGGATGAGTTCTATGATACGCACGGATAAGTCTCCTAGCATGGATGTCCGAAGCAAACACCCAAGAATTGTCTTCCTGACCATAACCTCTCCATTTAACCAAATACTGGAGTTTCCGTCTAGAAAAACGAGAATCTAATATTTTCTCAACCACATACTCCAGATTGCCCTCAACCAAAACAGGGTCAGGAGGCACAGCAGCAGGAACCACTGGCTCAACAAACCTCTTCAACAAGGACTTGTGGAACACGTTATGGATCTTAAATGTCCCTGGAAGAAGCAAACGAAAAGAAACAGGATTAATAATCTCCATGATCTTATAAGGTCCAATGAACCTAGGCTTAAATTTAGGAGATGCTACTCTCATAGGAATATTCTTTGAGGACAACCAGACCAAGTCCCCCACTTTAAACCGAGGACCATCAGTCCTATGCCGGTTAGCAAACCGCTGGGCCCTCTCCTGAGAGAGGGACAACCTCTCCACTACCTGTCCCAAATCTGTTGCATACGCTCCACAACAGAGTCAACACCTGGACAGACAGAAGCCTCCGTCTGTCCTGAAGAAAATCGAGGGTGAAACCCAGAATTACAAAAAAATGGAGACATCAAAGTGGCAGAGCTAGCCCTATTATTAAGAGCAAACTCAGCCAAAGGCAAAAAAGAGACCCAGTCATCCTGATCAGCAGACACAAAGCATCTTAGATAAGTCTCCAATGTCTGGTTTGTTCTCTCAGTTTGACCATTGGTCTGAGGATGAAATGCCGAGGAGAAAGACAATTGAACACCCAGTTTAGAACAAAAAGTCCTCCAAAATCTGGAAACAAACTGGACTCCTCTGTCAGACACAATGTTCTCAGGAATGCCGTGTAAACGAACCACGTGCTGAAGGAACAACGGCACCAATTCAGAGGAGGAAGGCAACTTAGGTAATGGCACAATATGTATCATTTTGGAAAACCTATCACAAATTACCCAGATGGTGGTCATTCTCTGAGAAACAGGAAGGTCGGAAATGAAATCCATAGAGATATGGGTCCATGGTCTCTTGGGCACAGGCAATGGCATCAACAAACCACTAGAGCGAGAGCAAGGCTTGGAGCGAGAGCAAGTCCCGCAGGACTGCACAAATTCCCTGACATCACGAGACAAGGTAGGCCACCAAAAGGACCGACTAACCAAGTCTCTGGTACCAAAAATTCCGGGATGCCCAGCCAATGCAGAACAATGAATCTCAGACATCACACTCTTTTTCCACTGGTCCGGGACAAACAATTTACCAACAGGGCAGCGCTCGGGCCTATCCTCCTGACACCCCTCCAGAGCAAGTCTCAAATTGGGCGAGATGGCGGAAAGAACTACACCCTCTTTCAAAATAACAGAAGGATCAGATAACTCAGGAGAGTCCGCAAGGAAACTCCTCGAGAGGGCATCCGCCTTAACATTCTTAGTGCCAGGAAGAAAGGAAACCACAAAATTAAAACGTGTGAAAAACAAGGCCCACCTGGCCTGTCTAGGATTGAGTCGCTTGGCAGATTCCAGATAGACCAGATTCTTATGGTCCGTAAGGACCACCACCTGATGTTTGGCTCCCTCCAGCCAATGTCTCCACTCTTCAAAAGCCCACTTCATGGCCAATAACTCCCGATTACCCACGTCATAATTACGTTCAGTAGGAGAAAATTTTTGAGAGAAAAAGGCACAAGGGTTACTTTTAAAGGTCTCTGGATCTTTTTGGGACAAAACGGCACCTGCCCCAATTTCAGAGGCATCAACCTCCACCTGGAATGGCAGAGAAACATCAGGCTGCCGTAGAATAGGAGCAGAAGTGAATCTCTGCTTAAGTTCCTGAAATGCAGAGACTGCCTCAGGAGGCCAATTCACCACATCAGAACCCTTTCTGGTCAAATCAGTTAATGGTTTAACAATAACCGAGAAATTACCAATAAATTTACGATAAAAATTGGCAAAACCCAAAAATCTCTGAAGAGCCTTTAATGAAATAGGTTGGACCCAATCACAGATGGCCTGAACCTTGACCGGGTCCATTTCAATAACAGATGGGGACAAAATGAATCCCAGAAATGAGATCCTCTGTACGCCAAAAAGACACTTTGATCCCTTCACATACAGAGCATTCTCTCTCAAAATCTGGAATACAGTTCGAACATGTTTCACATGAGAGTCCCAGTCATTAGAAAAAATCAAGATATCATCCAAATAAACAATCAGAAATTTGTCCACAAAATCCCTGAAAATGTCATTCATGAAGGACTGGAAGACGGAAGGAGCATTAGTGAGCCCAAAGGGCATCACCAGGTACTCAAAATGCCCTTCAGGGTATTGAATGCCGTCTTCCATTCATCCCCGTGCTTAATGTGAATAAGGTTATACGCCCCCCTGAGGTCAAGCTTGGTAAACCAAGTAGCGTTTTTCACCCTGGAAAACAGGTCAGAAATCAAGGGTAACGGGTATTGATATTTCACAGTAATATTGTTCAAGAGACGATAATCAATACACGGCCTTAATGAACCATCCTTTTTGGCCACAAAGAAAAAACCGGCACCTAAGGGTGAAGAGGATGGTCTGATATGACCCTTCTCCAATGATTCCTTGATATAAGACCGCATAGCGTCATGTTCAGGTACAGACAAGTTAAAAAGGCGACCTTTAGGGAATTTACTACCAGGCACTAATTCAATAGCGCAGTCATAGCTCCTATGGGGAGGCAAGGATGCAGATTTACTTTCGCTAAACACATCAGAAAAATCAATCAAAAAGTCAGGAACATCCTGAGCCTGGGGGGAGGCAGAAAAACCAGGAGTGTTGGTATTAACACATTGGCAGCCCCAACTGGTTACAGACACAGATTTCCAATCCAAAACAGGATTATGAGACTGTAACCAAGGAAAACCCAGCACGATAATGTCATGCAGATTATACAGAACCAAAAATTTGCAGCACTCCTGGTGATCAGGTTCAACCCTCATTATCACCTGAGTAGAAAACTGGGGTTTATTCTCAGCCAAAGGGGTAGAATCGATCCCCAGTAGGGGAATAGACTTCTGTAGGGGTATCAAGGGAAATCCACAACGTTTAGCAAAATCATAATCCATCAGGTTAATAGCTGCTCCAGAATCAACAAAAGCCTGAGCAGAAAATGAGGACAGAGAGCATATCAGATTGACAGTTAATAAAAACTTAGTCTGAACACTACCCAAGACAACTGAGCGTGCAAAACGTCTTCCCCGCTTAGGGCAGACTGAAATAGCATGAGAGGCATCACCACAGTAGAAACATAACCCATTGCGCTTTCGAAACTCATGACGCTGTGCCCCAGACACCACTCTATAACACTGCAGGGGTTCAGAAGCTGGTTCACAAGGCAACACCATTCCACGCATACTTCTCCGCTCACGCAAACGTCTGTCAATTTGAATCGCTAATGACATAGAATCATTGAGACCAGAGGGAACAGGGAATCCCACCATAACATCCTTTACATTATCAGACAGACCCTTCCGGAAAAGGGCTGCCAAAGCGTCGTCATTCCATTTGGTCAGGACTGCCCACCTACGGAATCTCTGACAGTATAACTCAGCGTCATCAAGCCCCTGATTTAATGCCAACAAGGCTTTTTCAGCTTGATCAGTGACATTAGGCTCATCGTACAATAACCCCAAGGCCTGAAAAAACGCATCAACATCACTCAAAACAGGATCCCCAGGTATCAGGGAAAAAGCCCAATCCTGAGGATCGCCGCGCAGGAGAGAGATGATAATTTGAACCTGCTGCGCTGCGTTCCCTGAGGACTTAGATTTTAAGGCAAAAAACAATTTACAATTATTTTTGAAATTCTGAAACTTAGCTCGATCCCCTAAAAACAAATCTGGCATGGGAATCCTAGGTTCCACAACAGGCAACCCAGCAAGATAGATAGCAATACTCCGAACCTCAGTGGCAAGCTGATCCACACGGCCAGACAACTGTGCAAACTCCATTGAGAGAAAAGATCCTCCCCAGCTCCCAGAGATACAGAGGGGAAAAAAAAAATGCAACAAACAGAAAAATATCTCTGACAACTCTGACAACCTTTTTTCTTTCACAATATTTTTTCCCTTCTGTGAGTACCATACAATTTTCAATTTTTAGGCCGGTGATACTGTTATGTATCGGTAGCTGAGGAGTGCAGGTAAAAAAGGCAATACACCAGAGCAGTTGGAATCTATGAGATTGCAGTACCCTGACTAACCACCACAACTAGAGGCAGCCGTGGAGCGTTCCTACGTTGGTCCTAGACGCCTCGTCACAGCCTGAGAAACTAACTACACCTAAAGATAGAAATAGGAAAGCTATCTGCCCCGGAGCAGAACCCCAAAGATAATAGAAAGCCCCCAAACATGTAATGGCGGTTAGACAAGATGAAATACTGACACAGAGAGAAAATAGTATGAGCAAACGCTGGGCCCAAACTAACTAAATAGAAAAGGATAGGAAGGGTACTTACTGCAATCCCAGAAAACCCTGAAAGGCACCAACTCTACTAATTTCAAAAACACCTGAGATCACACGACCTCTACCACCTAAATTAGTTCTCTGGTGTAACAAAATCAAAACAGCAGCCACTGAAAAAACTGGAAAAAGCAAAAGAACAAACATCAGTGGCTGAACAAAACTGAGAGGGCAAAAGCCCCCGGGGGGGACCCTGAAGGCCCCCACAGAAGTGCAGGACAAAATGCAAAAATATAGCACAAACACAAAAGAAGAAAATGTCTTATCTGTTAGCAGGAGATGCAGACACGACACAGCAGGCTACAAGGGAAACAGGAATAAAGGATCCAGACCAGAACAATTGATCACCGGCAACCCTGATGGGAAGGTGACTCCCTTATATAAGACCAATCAGTAACACCTGATTCCCAGTCCTCACAATCTTCACTGGACAGACTAGCACCGCTTGTAACCACCAGAGGGAGCCTCTGCTCAGAACTCATCTCAAACCCATTCACAACATTTTTCCAACCAAAATTGGCTGGAATTGAGATTGGACGCCATGTTGCATTTGAAGAGCCCCTGACGTGCCTAAACAGTTTAAACCCCCCACAAGTGACCCCATTTGGGAAACTAGCCCCCCTAAGGAACTTATCTAGATCTTTGGTGAGCAATTTGAACCCCCAAGTGCTTCACACAAGTTTATAACGTAGAGCCGTAAAATTAAAAAATCATATTTTTTCCACAAAAATGATCTTTTCACCCCAATTTTTATTTTCCCAAGGGTAACAATACTCCAAAAGTTATTGTGCAATTTGTCCTGAGTACGCTGATACACCATATGTGGGGGTAAACCACTTTTTGAGTGCATGGCAGAGTTTGGAAGGGAAGGAGCGCCGTTTGACTTTTTCAACCCAGAATTGGCTTGATGCCATGTCGTGTTTGGAGAGCTCCTGATCTGCCTAATCAGTGGAAACCCCCAACAAATGACACCATTTTGTAAACTAGACCCCTCAGGGAACTTATCTAGATATGTGCTGAGCACTTTGAACCCCGAAGTGCTTCACAGAAGTTTATAACGTACAGCCGTAAAATAAAAAATCTTTTTTTTTTTTTTACAAAAATGATTTTTTAGCCCCCAATATTTTATTTCCACAAGGGTAACAGGAGAAATTGGACCCCAAAAGTTGTTGTCCAATTTGTCCTGAGTACGCTGATACCCAATATGTGGGAGAAAACTACTGTATGGGCACACGATGGGGCTCGGAAGGGAAGTAGTGACGTTTTGGATTGCAGACTTTGATGGAATGGTCTGGGGGCATCATATCGCATTTGGAGAGCCCCTGATGCGCCTAAACAGTGGAAACCCCCACAAGTGACCCCATTTTGGAAAATAGACCCCACAAGGAACTTATCTAGATTGGTGGTGAGTGCTATGAAGCCCCAAGTGCTTCACAGAAGTTTATAATGTACAGCTGTAAAAACAAAAAAAAAATCATTTTTTTTTTACAAAAATGATATTTTTACCCCCAGTTTTTTATTTTACCAAGGGTAACAGAAGAAATAGGACAAATTGCACAATAACTCTAGGGGTCCAGAGTACGCTGATACCTCATATGTGGGGGTAAACTACTGTTTAGGCGCATGGCAGAGCTCAGAAGTGAAGGAGCACCGTTTGACTTTTTCAACGCAGAATTGGCTGGAATTGAGATCAGAAGTCATGTCACATTTGGAGAGCCCCTGATGTGCCTAAAGAGCGGAAACCCCCCAATTCTAACTCCAACCCTAACCCCAACACACCCCTAACCCTAGTCCCAACCCTAACCACAAACCTAACCCTAACACACCCCTAACCCTAATCCTAACCCTAACTTTAGCGCCAACCCTAACTTTAGTCACAACCCTAACCCTAATGGGAAAATGGAACTAAATAATTTTTTTTTAATTTTATTATTTTTCCCTAAGGGGGTGATAAAGGGGGTTTGATTTACTATTTATAGCGGGTTTTTATGATTGGCAGCTGTCACGCTAAAAGACCCTTTTTATTGCAAAAAATAGTTTTTGCATCACCACATTTTGAGAGCTATAATTTTTGCATATTTTGGCCCACAGAGTCATGTGAGGTCTTATTTTTTGCGGTACGAGTTGACGTTTTTATTGGTACCATTTTTGAGCACGTGACATTTTTTGATCGCTTTTTATTTAGATTTTTGGGAGGTTAGAATGAACAAAAATCAGCAATTCATGAATTTCTTTTGGGGAAGGCGTTTATACCGTTCCGCGTGTGGTAAAATTGATAAAGCAGTTTTATTCTTCGGGTCAGTATGATTACGGCGATACCTCATTTATATAATTTTTTTATGTTTTGCTGCTTTTATAGAATAAAAACAATTTTATATAAAAATTATTTTTGCATCGCTTTATTCTGTGAGCTATAACTTTTTTATTTTTTCGCTGATGATGCTGAATGGCGGCTCGTTTTTTGCGGGACAAGATGACGTTTTCATCGGTACCATGCTTATTTATATCGGTATTTTTGATCGCGTGTTATTCCACTTTTTGTTCGGCCCTTTGATGATAAAGCATTGATTTTTTGCTTTGTTTTTTTTTTTTAATGGTTCACTAAAGGGTTAACTAGTGGGACAGTTTTATAGGGGGGGGTCGTTACGGACGCGGCAATACCAAATATGTGTACTTTTATTGTTTTGTTTTTTTTATTTACATGAAAAAATGAATTTTTTGGGGAATATTTTTTTTTTTCTGAATTTTGGATTTTTTTTTTAAAACATGTTTATTTTTATTTTTTTCACTTTTTTACTTTGTCCCAGGGTGGGACATCACTGTAAAATGTCAGATCGCTGGTGTGACAGTGTGCACAGCACCAGGGCTGCCACTAGGAATTTCGGGGCCCCATACTGGCAAAATTTATGGGGCCCCCCTTGAGACTCCACCCCCAGTTCCGCCTCCACCCTAGCTCCTCCTCCACCACGCGAACCATCCAAAATCCCTCCGCCTTTTCTTGGAAAAACTCCACTTCTGCACCACGCCCTCACCAATGACACATTAACATCAAATCACATGCGTAGACATCAGCTTTTATTTTGACCAAAAGATTTTTTTAAGCCACCACCACGACAAGGTAATATGGGTGAAATGGTGTGCACTCAAGTCTAGTGTATAGGAGATGCTGGTGAATTGGTCCTAAGCGGCACCAACAAATATAGGAAGAGCAAAATTCGCCGCACACTACAATTGATTACTATGCAGAAAAATATTTTTATTTGAAAAATTATCCAATCCAAAAGAAGAAAGTGCCAGTGCCGTAATAATAATATGTACAATATACAGATACCCAACGTTTCGACCCTCCCGGATCTTAATCATGGGGTACTAGAGAAAAATAGAAAAAACATAGTGTGAGGCAATTATATACAGTGATTACATATATAACATATATACAGATATGGGCTGGATCATATATAATTGATTGCGAAAAATGTCATGTAGATAATAATCCAGAAAGTAGAATATATCGTTAAAGTACATAAGGAGCCTCATTATACAATCTCAACATGGAGATATACAGAGTAACGATTTATATAATCATAGTAGAACAAAAGCACAATGATATAAGAAACAAAGAAGTAGCGCATTTCTACCTTGTAAAATTAGTACAACAGAGATATGGCACATAGTAGAGGCAATAAATTCCTTGTAAATTCCCTTATAGCAGAGCCAGATGCTGCAGATATCAAAATTATTAATTAAATAAATATAGGGAAATAGGCGTCACCATCATTGAAATGTCAGAGATTACCTGCTGTGTACAAAGAGCAGGAGTTAAATGTATCCAGAATAGGGTAAAGTCTGTCCTGAGTGGCGTCCTGATAACCTATACTATACAGGGCAAGTGTAACACAAATTATAGCCCATTACAGTGGCAGATGGAGTGGACTATTTACATGAAAACATACCTTTGGAGATGGATGAAATGAGAATATAGGCGGCGCACCTGCTCCCTGCCGTGTACAGAAAGTAGGGGTTAAATGTGCCCTGGATGGGGTTAAAACATGTCCTGGATGGCGTCCACAGAGCCTACATGGGGTAAATGTGGCATAAGTTGCAGCCCAGAGTGATGGCAGATGGGGTGAACCGCTTTGAATCAAAGACATACCTTAAGAAGCGAATGTACAGGTTTACAGGCGGCGCTCCTGCGTTCTGCCTTGTCTGCTGGGTGACCAGGTGTATGGGAAGGAAGCAAATGGGGGTTTAAATGCGGAGCCGTGTACCGCCGGACCGGAAGTGCGTCATCCGGACCGGAAGTGACACAGCGCCACATGCAGGCCTCTAGTCTCCTCCCCCTAGATTTTGTCTCTTATACAGATTAGTGTCTCTCATAGTCCTGCTTATATTTGCCTTTTCCCACCGAAAACATGGCGGCCGCTACCGCTATCGCGCATGCGCGATTACATCAGATCATGTTGCGCCGTGTTACTTCCGGTCCGGATGACGCACTTCCGGTCCGGCGGTACACGGCTCCGCATTTAAACCCCCATTTGCTTCCTTCCCATAGCCCAGCAGACAAGGCAGGGCGCAGGAGCGCGCCTGTAAACCTGTACATTCGCTTCTTAAGGTATGTCTTTGATTCAAAGCGGTTCACCCCATCTGCCATCACTCTGGGCTGCAACTTATGCCACATTTACCCCATGTAGGCTCTGTGGACGCCATCCAGGACGTTTTAACCCCATCCAGGGCACATTTAACCCCTACTTTCTGTACACGGCAGGGCGCAGGTGCGCCGCCTATATTCTCATTTCATCCACCTCCAAAGGTATGTTTTCATTTAAATAGTCCACTCCATCTGCCAAATTTGTGTTCCATTTGCCCTGTACAGGCTATCAGGACGCCACTCAGGACAGACTTTACCCTATTCTGGATACATTTAACTCCTGCTCTTTGTACACAGCAGGTAATCTCTGACATTTCAATGATGGTGACGCCTATTTCCCTATATTATTTAATTAATCATTTTGATATCTGCAGCATCTGGCTCTGCTATAAGGGAATTTACAAGGAATTTATTGCCTCTACTATGTGCCATATCTCTGTTGTACTAATTTACAAGGTAGAAATGCGCTACTTCTTTGTTTCTTATATCATTGTGCTTTTGTTCTACTATGATTATATAAATCGTTACTCTATGTATCTCCATGTTGAGATTGTATAATGATGCTCCATATGTACTTTAACGATATATTCTACTTTCTGGATTATTATCTACATGACATTTTTCGCAATCAATTATATATGATCCAGCCCATATCTGTATATATGTTATATATGTAATCACTGTATATAATTGCCTCACACTATGTTTCTTCTATTTTTCTCTAGTACCCCATGATTAAGATCCGGGAGGGTCGAAACGTTGGGTATCTGTATATTGTACATATTATTATTACGGCACTGGCACTTTCTTCTTTTGGATTGGATAATTTTTCAAATAAAAATATTTTTCTGCATAGTAATCAATTGTAGTGTGCAGTGAATTTTGCTCTTCCTACCACGACAAGGTAGACTCTATTGGCAGAGCCCTACTCTACTCTAACCTCTTAAACATTCGGTAACTTTTTTTTGTATATTTTAATTATCTTTCTTCAAGGGAATGTGTCACATACATTTTTTTTAACTAATTGAAATTAATATATATATATATATATATATACACACACACACTGTATTTCTGATGCTCCATAAAAGTTACGCCCCCATAAGATGCTCCATATATTTTATGCCCATATGATGCCCCATAGATTTATACCCCCATATGATGCTCCATAGATTTTATGCCCCATATGATGCTCCATAGATTTTATGCTGCCATATGATGCCCCATAGATGTATATGCCCCCATATGATGCTCCATAGATTTTATGCCGCCATATGATGCCCCATAGATGAATATGCCCCCATATGATGCTCCATAAATTTTATGCCCCATATGATGCTCCAAAGATTATGCCGCCATATAATGCCCACAGATTATGCTGCCATATGATGCCCCAAAGATTATGCCGCCATATGATGCTCCAAAGATTATGCCGCCATATGATGCCCCACAGATTATGCCGCCATATGATGCCCCACAGATTATGCCGCCATATGATGCCCCAAAGATTATGCCGCCATATGCTCCAAAGATTATGCCGCCATATGATGCTCCATAGATTATGCCGCCATACGATGCTCCAAAGATTATGCCGCCATATGATGCTCTATAGATTTATGCCCCATATGATGCTCCATAGATTTATGCCCCATACGATGCTCCATAGATTATGCCCCATATGATGCTCCAAAGATTATGCCGCCATATGATGCCCCACAGATTATGCCGCCATATGATGCTCCAAAGATTATGCCGCCATATGATGCTCCAAAGATTATGCCGCCATATGATGCTCCAAAGATTATGCAGCCATATGATGCTCCAAAGATTATGCCGCCATATGACGCTCCAAAAGATTATGCCGCCATATGATGCTCCAAAGATTATGCCGCCATATGATGCTCTATAGATTTATGCCCCATATGATGCTCCATAGATTTATGCCCCATACGATGCTCCATAGATTATGCCCATATGATGCTCCAAAGATTATGCCGCCATATGATGCCCCACAGATTATGCCGCCATATGATGCTCCAAAGATTATGCCGCCATATGATGCTCCAAAGATTATGCCGCCATATGATGCTCCATAGATTTTATGCCCCATATGATGAGCAGCAGGGGGCGCCACACAGCAATCACAGGGCCCCAGCCAGGCAGGCAGGGGCCCGCACATCACCAACAGGTCCCAGGGCCCCTGTTCTGATACTGCGCCTGCGGGCCCCCGCTGCCCTGGGGCCCATTTGGTGGATGCTGGGCCCCCCCTTCCTGCCCTGGGCCCTGTTGGTGGTGCGTGGTGGATGCTGGCGCTGCGGCTGTCCTGGCCGGGCCCCCCCCTGCGACAGACTACTCACCCTGCTGAGCTCGCCTGCACCCGGTCCGGTCCGCCGCTCCCAGCCACGTGGCAGTGTGTGTCTGGCACAACACACCGACATGACACGCTGCTCGCTCTGCTCCAGAATGAGGAAGTGGAGCAGAGCAGCGTGTGACGTCACGGCTGGACCATGATGCATCAGGGCGGTGCCTGCCCATTTAATTTGCCTGCCAGGAGGTCAGGACTGGGGAAAGTGGGGAATATAAAGCAGCGAAGTGCTGCGCCTGCTGCCGGACCGTGCTGCCAGCGTGCTCGGGCGGCGGGCCCCCCTAAAGCACCGGGCCCCATACATTAGTAAGGGCTGTAATGCCCTGATGGCGGCCCTGCACAGCACTGTCACACCAGCGATCGCTCAGGCACTGCTGCAGGCTTCTCAGTGCCTGCTCTCAGCAGGTACTGAGGAAGCCGCCTCCCTGCAGGACCCGGCGGCCATCTTGGATCCGGGTCCTTGGAGGGAGGAAGGCCTCAAAACAGTGTGAACACTTCGCACTGTTCTGAGGGTCTCAGGGGAGCGTGCAGGGAGCCCCCTCCCTGCGCGATGCTCCCCTGTGCCCCCGGTACATCGCGATCATGTTTAATAGCGGTGTGCCAGGGGTTAATGTGCCGGGAGCGGTCTGTGACCGCTCCTGACACACAGTCCCGGGAGTCAGCTGTGATAATCAGCTGACACCCAGCGGCGATTAGCTGCGGTCCCCCAGGGAGCGCAGCTGATCGCCCTGGACGTACTATTCCGTCCATGGGAATGAGGTCCAGGGTCACATGGACGGAATATTACGTCCAATGGAATAAAGGGGTTAATGTTGATGATTATGGCTTACAGCCAATGAAAACCCAAAAGTCATTATCTCAGTAAATTAGAATAATTAACAAAAAACACCTGCAAAGGCTTCCTAAGTGTTTAAAAAGGTCCCTTAGTCTGTTTCAGTAGGCCCCACAACAGATGTCCAGAAGGCAGTCATTGACACACTCCACAAGGAGGGTAAACCGCAAAAGATCATTGCTAAAGAAGTTGGCTGTTCACAGAATGCTGTATCCAAGCATATTAATGGGAAGTTACGGTAAGTGGAAGGAAAGTGTGGTAGAAAAAGGTGCACAAGCAATCGGGATAACCGCAGCCTGGAAAGGATTGTTTAAAGGCCATTCAAAAATTTGGGGGATATTCACAAGGAGTGGACTGCTGCAGGAGTCATTGCTTCAAGAGCCACCACACACAGAGGTATGCAGGACATGGGCTACAAGTGTCACATTCCTTGTGTCAAGCCACTCATGACCAATAGACAACGCCAAAAGCGTCTTACCTGGGCCAAGGAGAAAAAGAACTGGACTGTTGCTCAGTGGCCCAAGGTGTTGTTTTCAGATGAAAGTAAATTTTGCATTTTATTTGGAAATCAAGGCCCCAGAGTCTGGAGGAAGAGTGGAGAGGCACACAATCCAAGCTGCTTGAGGTCTAGTGTGAAGTTTCCACAATCAGTGATGGTTTGGGGAGCCATGTCATCTGCTGGTGTAGGTCCAGTGTGTTTTATCAAGACCAAAGTCAGCGCAGCCGACTACCAGGAAATTTTAGATCACTTCATGTTTCCCTCTGTGGACAAGTTTTTTGGAGATGGAAATTTCATTTTCCAGCAGGACTTGGCACCTGCCACACTGCCAAAAGTACCAATACCCGATTTATAAACTACAGTATCACTGTGCTTGATTGGCCAGAAAACTCACCTGACCTTAACCCCAACTCAGGATTGCTGGGGGTCGCAGAGGTCGGTCCTCCAAATTAAGTAAGTTGTCTCTTATCAGCAGGATTGGGGATAACTTGATTTATTTGGGGAATGACCCTTTATCACATACCAGGTGGTATACATATCAGACATATATATATACATGGTTTGGTTAAGAAGGATCAAATCCAAACGGTGATAAATATCTCCATCTCAGTAAAAAAAAATAAACATAGAACTTTTGCTATGGTGCCCTGTGAACTCTATGTATGCCCCTGCTTGCAGGGCGGTAATAGCGAGGGGAATCTGGCCTGTTGCACAGAACCAAGGCTCCGGGGTCCCATGGCCAGATTGTCCTCATAATCAGCAGCATGCCAGGCAGGAAGGGGGCAGACATATTTCTTGCACAGGGGTCGCAAGCTCTGTGTCCACCCCTGGCCCTTGAGGGTCCTGTCTGAACAGCATAAAAAAAACAGAATTCAGATAGGACTAAGGAGCCACTCCGTATGAGGCAGTATTCCCTCCTGGGAAGTGTAGCATGCAAACTACCCTTCTCAGTCCTAAAACGATGGGACCCCAGCAGAACAAAGGCAGGGACTCCATCTGCCTCCCTATACTGAATGGGGCTCCCTTTCTGGCTCGTGTGACACAATCACTGGGGCCAATCATAATGCGGACAGGCCCGAACCCCATTCATCTGATTTAGGCTAAGTTCACACTGGGCGTTTTTCTGCAGCAAAACATGAGTACTTGGCAGGAAAAAAGCTGCTGCAAAAAACACAGGTTTTGCTGCGTTTTTTCCATTCAATGGGAGAAAAACATAAAAATCGAAGTAAGAAGTGACAAGCTCCGTGTCCAAAAAAACCATGCTAAGCACAAAATCCTGATGACAAAAAACAATGTTTGTGCATGAGACTTCTGAAATCTCATAGGCTTTACCAGTAGTGTAAAACACAACTGAAAAATTAGCATAAAAAAAGCATTAAATACGCAACAAAAACACCTAGTGTGAACTTAGCCTTTATAAAAGCTCATGGTAAACCTGAAAGGCCGGCTCACAAGCGGCGCTCAGAATGTGGCCCTGCAGGTTATGGAGACATTGATTACTTGCAGCTATTCTTGACAGCATAGTTCTGTGAAAGACACTGGGCTGATAGCAGTAATCAATTAGCACACGTCGGCCACACTCTGCACATGAACCTCCCAGACATCAGCATTCATCACAGAACCCATGGAAACAGCTGCAATAATAAGCAGGGAGGGAGGGAAAGCACGACTAGTTCTGTCGCCCGCCTCTTCCATGTACGGATCTCACACAGACAGCCTCCCTGAGCTGAAGACCAGCCCTGCACAGGACTCGCTGCGAATCGGGTCACATGACCGCAGAGGAGCGTGGTTATACAGATGACATTAATGAATGACAATTAATACTACACGTCATACTCATTGTGGTTACTTCTGATAACACTGTAATAACTTCTGGAAGAAAACCCCCGGGTGTCGGCGTAGTTTTTTTACGTTTCTCTGAGCAGGCGCGAAAGGGACAGACCTCGGGGTCCCGCACACATGGCGGCCTGTGGCGGTGCCGGGCGAGGAGAAGTGGCCTCCTGCCGCTCACGTGTAGTCGGGCTTAGCAGGTATCTGCGGAGTAGTGATGTGTTGTGTCACCGGCGCTGCAGAATGACTGTGAGACCGCCTGCCTCTGTCCTAGTCAGCACGTGTAGTCACGTTACATGTCACCCAATTGTCAATGGCAGGAGAAGTGCTGAGCTTTGGGTCCTCACCACCCCCACCAGAGCCTCGTGTCCCAGCCCCCCCCCCCCCAGAGCCACGTGTCTCAAGGCCCCCCTCGAGCCACATGTCCCAGGCCCCCCCCCGAGCCATGAGTCCCCAGGACCCTTCCCCCCGGAGCACGTCTCCAGACCCCCCCCCAGGGCCGCGTGTCCCCAGGACCCTCCCCCCAGAGCCACGTGTCAACAGGACCCTCCCCCAGAGCCACATGTTACCAGGACCCTCCCCCCAGAGCCGCTGTCCCCAGGACCCTCCCCCCCCAGAGCTGTGTCTCACCACCCACCACCAGAGCCACGTGTCCCCAGGACCCTCCCCCCAGAGCCGCGTGTCTCCAGAACCCTTCCCCCAGAGTTGTATGTCCCCAGGACCCTCCCTCCAGAGCCGCATGTCCCCAGGACCCTCTCCCAGAGCTGTGTCCTCACCACCCTCCACCAGAGCCTCAAGTCCCCAGGCCCCCCCAGAGCCACGTGTCCCCAGGCCCCCCGCCCAGAGCCACTTGTCCCCAGGACCCTCCCCCCAGAGCCACGTGTCCCCAGGACCCTCCCCCCCAGAGCCTCATGTCCGCAGGAACCTCCCCCCCAGAGCGGCATGTCCCCAGGACCCTCACCCCCAGAGCTGTGTGTCCTCACCACTCTCCGCCAGAGCCGCTTGTCCCCAGAGCCTTGTGTCCCCAGGACCTTCCCCCCCGAGAACCGCGTATCCCCATGACCCTCCCCCCAAGAGCCACGTGTCCCCAGGACCCTCCCCCCCCAGAGCCGTATGTTCCCAGAACCCTCCCCCCTAGAGCCGCGTGTCTCCAGGACCCTTCCCCCAGTGCTCCGTGTCCCCAGGACCATCCCCCCAGAGCTGTGTGTCCTCACCATTCTCCGCCAGAGCCGCTTGTCCCCAGAGCCTTGTGTCCCCAGGACCCTCCCCCCAAGAGCCGCGTATCCCCATGACCCTCCCCCCCAAGAGCCACGTGTCCCCAGGACCCTCCCCCCAGAGCCGTATGTTCCCAGGACCCTCCCCCCCAGAGCCACGTGTCACCAGGACCCTCCCCCCAAGAGCCGCGTATCCCCATGACCCTCCCCCCCAAGAGCCACGTGTCCCCAGGACCCTCCCCCCCCAGAGCCACGTCACCAGGACCCTCCCCCCCCAAAGCTGTGTGTCCTCACCACCCACCACCAAAGCAACGTGTCCCCAGGCCCCCCCGAGCCATGTGTCCCCAGGACCCTCCCCCCCAGAGCCGCATGTCCCCAAGACCCTCCCCCCAGAGCCGCATGTCCCCAGGACCCTCCTCCCCAGAGCCGCGTGTCTCCAGAACCCTTCCCCCAGAGTTGTGTGTCCCCAGGACCCTCCCTCCAGAGCTGCATGTCCCCAGGACCCTCTCCCCAGAGCTGCGTGTCCTCACCACCCTCCACCAGAGCCTCGAGTCCCCAGGCCCCCCCCAGAGCCACGTGTCCCCAGGCCCCCCCCAGAGCCACGTGTCCCCAGGACCCTCCCCCAGAGCCGCTGCCGCAGGAACCTCCCCCCCCAGAGCCGCATGTCCCCAGGACCCTCCCCCCCAGAGCTGTGTGTCCTCACCACTCTCCGCCAGAGCCGCTTGTCCCAGAGCCTTGTGTCCCCATGACCCTCCCCCCAAGAGCCTTGTGTCCCCATGACCCTCCCCCCAAGAGCCGCGTGTCCCCATGACCCTCCCCCCCAGAGCCGTATGTTCCCAGGACCCTCCCCCCAGAGCCGCGTGGCCCCAGGCCCCCACCCAGAGCCACGTGTCCCCAGGCCCCCCCAGAGCCACGATGTCCCCAGGACCCTCCCCCCAGAGCCACGTGTCCCCAGGAGCCTCCCCCCAGAGCCGCATGTTCCCAGGACCCCCTCCAAGACGCGTGCCCCAGGACCCTCCCCCCCAGAGCGCGTGTCCCCAGGGCCTCCCCTCCCCAGAGCCGCATATCCCCAGGACCCTCTCTCCTCAGAGCTGTTGTCTCACCACTCTCCGCCAAGCCGCTTGTCCCTGGAGCTTGTGTCCCCAGACCCTCCCCCCAGAGCCGCGATGTCCCCAGGATCCTCCCCCCCAGAGCACGTGTCCCCAGGACCCTCCTCCCCAGAGCCGCGTGTCTCCAAAACCCTTCCCCAGAGTTGTGTGTCCCCAGGACCCTCCCCCAGAGCTGCATGTCCCAGCCCCCCACCCAGAGCCACGTGTCCCCAGCCCCCCACCCAGAGCACGTGTCCCCAGGCCCCCACCCAGAGCCACGTGTCCCCAGGCCCCCCCAGAGCCACGTGTCCCCAGGACCCTCCCCCCAGAGCCGGTGTCCGCAGGAACCTCCCCCCCAGAGCCGCATGTCCCCAGGACCCTCCCCCCCAGAGCGTGTGCCCTCCCCACTCTCCCCAGAGCCGCTGTCCCCAGAGCCTTGTGTCCCAGACCTTCCCCCCAAGAGCCGCGTATCCCCATGACCCTCCCCCCAAGAGCCACGTGTCCCCAGGACCCTCCCCCCAGAGCCGTATGTTCCCAGAACCCTCCCCCCCTAGAGCCGCGTGTCTCCAGGACCCTTCCCCCAGAGCTCCATGTCCCCAGGACCATCCCCCAGAGCTGTGTGTCCTCACCACTCTCCGCCAGAGCCGCTTGTCCCCAGAGCCTTGTGTCCCCAGGACCCTCCCCCCAAGAGCCGCGTGTCCCCATGACCCTCTCCCCCAAGAGCCACGTGTCCCCAGGACCCTCCCCCCAGAGCCGTATGTTCCCAGGACCTCCCCCCAGACCACGTGCCCCAGACCCTCCTGCCAGAGCCGCATGTCCCCAGGACCCTCCCTCCCCAGAGCCGCATGTCCCCAGGACCCTCCTCCTCAGAGCTGTGTGTCCTCACCACTCTCCGCCAGAGCCGCTTGTCCCCAGAGCCTTGTGTCCCCAGGACCCTCCCCCCAAGAGCCGTGTGTCCCCATGACCCTCCCCCCAAGAGCCACGTGTCCCAGGACCCTCCCCCCAGAGCTGTGGTCCTCACCACCCTCCCCAGAGCCTCGTTTCCCCAGGCCCCCCCCCAGAGCCTCGTTTCCCCAGGCCCCCCCCAGAGCCTCGTGTCCCCAGCCCACCCCAAGCCACGTGTCCCGGGACCTCTCCCCCCAGAGCCGTGTCCCCAGGACCCTCCTCCCCAGAGCCTCGTGTCTCCAGAACCCTTCCCCAGAGTGTGTGTCCCCAGGACCCTCCCCCCCGAGCCACATGTCCCAGGACCCTCCCCCCAGAGCTGTGTGTCCTCACCACCCTCCACCAGAGCCTCGAGTACCCAGGCCCCCCAGAGCCACGTGTCCCCCAGAGCCACGTGTCCCCAGTACCTCCCCCCAGAGCCGCGTGTCCCAGGACCCTTCCCCAGAGCCGCGTGTCCCCAGGACTCTCCCCCCCCCCCAGAGCCGCATGTCCCCAGGACCCTCCCGCCCAGAGCTGTGTGTCCTCACCACTCTCCGCCAGAGACCACTTGTCCCCAGAGCCTTGTGTCCCCAGGACCTTCCCCCCCAAGAGCCGCGTATCCCCATGACCCTCCCCCCAAGAGCCACGTGTCCCCAGGACCCTCCCCCCAGAGCCGTATGTTCCCAGAACCCTCCCCCCTAGAGCCGCGTGTCTCCAGGACCCTCCCCCAGAGCTGCGTGTCCTCACCACTCTCCGCCAGAGCCGCTTGTCCCCAGAGCCTTGTGTCCCCAGGACCCTCCCCCCAAGAGCCGGTGTCCCCATGACCCTCCCCCCAAGAGCCACGTGTCCCCAGGACCCTCCCCTACTCAGAGCCCCATGTCCCAGGACCCTCCCTCCTCAGCTGTGTGTCCTCAACCACTCTCCGCCAGAGCCGCTTGTCCTAGAGCTTGTGTCCCCAGACCCTCCCCCCCAAGAGCCTTGTGTCCCCATGACCCTCCCCCCAAGAGCGCGTGTCCCCATGACCCTCTCCCCCAGAGCCGTATGTTCCCAGGCTCCCCCAGAGCCGCGTGGCCCCAGGCCCCACAGAGCCAGTGTCCCAGCCCCCCAGAGCCATGTGTCCCCAGACCCTCCCCCCAGAGCCACGTGTCCCCAGGACCTCCCCCCAGAGCCGCATGTGTCCCAGACCCTCCCCAGAGACGCGTGGCCCCAGGACCTCCCCCCCAGAGCCGCGTGTCCCCAGGCCCTCCCTCCCCAGAGCCGATATCCCCAGGACCCTCTCTCCTCAGAGCTAGTGTCCCACCACTCTCCGCCAGAGCCGTTGTCCTGAGCCTTGTGTCCCAGACCCTCCCCCCCAGAGCCGCGTGTCCCCAGGACCTCCCCCCCAGAGCCACGTGTCCCCAGGACCCTCCTCCCCAGAGCCGCGTGTCTCCAAACCCTTCCCCAGAGTTGTGTCCCAGGACCTCCCCCAGAGCTGATGTCCCCAGGCCCCCCACCCAGAGCCACGTGTCCCCAGGCCCCCACCAGTGCCACGTGTCCCAGCCCCCAGAGCCACGTGTCCCCAGGACCCTCCCCCCAGAGCCGTGTGTCCGCAGGACCTCCCCCCCCAGAGCCGCATGTCCCCAGGACCCTCCCCCCAGAGCTGTGTGTCCTCACCACTCTCCGCCAGAGCCGCTTGTCCCCAGAGCCTTGTGTCCCCAGGACCTTCCCCCCCAAGAGCCGCGTATCCCCATGACCCTCCCCCAAGAGCCACGTGTCCCCAGGACCCTCCCCCCCAGAGCCGTATGTTCCCAGAACCCTCCCCCCCTAGAGCCGCGTGTCTCCAGGACCCTTCCCCCAGAGCTCCGTGTCCCCAGACCATCCCCCAGAGCTGTGTGTCCTCACCACTTCCGCCAGAGCCGCTTGTCCCCAAGCCTTGTGTCCCCAGGACCCTCCCCCCAAGAGCCGCGTGTCCCATGACCCTCTCCCCCAAGAGCCACGTGTCCCCAGGACCCTCCCCCCCAGAGCCGTATGTTCCCAGACCCTCCCCCCAGAGCCACGTGGCCCCAGGACCCTCCCCCCAGAGCCTTGTGTCCCCATGACCCTCCCCCCCAAGAGCCGCGTGTCCCCATGACCCTCCCCCCCAGAGCCGTATGTTCCCAGGACCCTCCCCCAGAGCCGCGTGGCCCCAGGACCCTCCCGCCAGAGCCGCGTGTCCCCAGGACCTTCCCTACTCAGAGCCGCATGTCCCTAGGACCCTCCCTCCTCAGCTGTGTGTCCTCACCACTCTCCGCCAGAGCCGCTTGTCCCTAGAGCCTTGTGTCCCCAGGACCCTGCCCCCAAGAGCCGCGTGTCCCCATGACCCCCCCAAGAGCCACGTGTCCCCAGGACCCTCCCCCCAGAGCCGCGTGGCCCCAGGACCCCCCCTCCCCAGAGCCGCATGTCCCCAGGACCCTCCCTCCTCAGAGCTGTGTGTCCTCACCACTCTCCGCCAGAGCCGCTTGTCCCCAGGACCCCCCCCCAGAGCCACGTGTTCCTAGTAACCCTCCCCTTCCCAGAGCCGTGTGCGCAGGGGTTTTTGAGGATGGAAAGTCGGGTTTTTCATATTTGGAAAACCCCTTTCCCTGGCTGCTATTTAAGGATAAAAATTTTAAAAAGTAGCTTTTCTCACCCCCTCGGGTCCAGCAAAATAGTTTCTGTTGCTGTTCCTGGTGCTCTGAAATCATGTCTGTAGCACTGCTGTCGATCAATGAGCTTAGCGGTTTGTGTTGTATAACGGGATGGCTGAGTCAAGTAAAGGCTTTTTTTATTTTTTATCAAACCGCAGCCGGGATTTTCCAAAACCAGAAGCACTAAAACTCACTGTTTGTCCTGAACTGCCCTGGACTGTTGTAGTCTTTGTTGGTTGCTATGGGTTAACACTGATCCTGTTGCTGCGGCGATACCCCCTGGTTACCTAATATTATCATGTCTTGTTTATGGGACTGTTAGGGCACATTTAGACATAATACGGTAACCATGATGATGAGGCAAGGAAAGCAGCAATATCCAAATACCATCAAAGAGTAAGACAGGTCCTGAAGAGCCAGCTCAATGGGAAGAAGAAAATCTGCGCCATCAATACATATGCCCTGCCAGTTATCAGATACCCTGCTGGCATAGTGTGCTGGCCAAAAGAAGAGATGGAAGCTGCAGATGTGAAGACACGAAAGCTCCTCGCAGTGCATTGAAGGTCTCCACCCTAAGGCTAAGTTCACACGTTGCGGAATTGCCGCAGAAATTTCCGCGGCAATCCCGCACTTCTCTGCCGCGAGAAATGCGCATTTTTTTTGTATGTGTATTCCCGCCAGAAACTAGCGTTTTGCAAGCGTAATTAGCTTGCAGAATGCTAGCATTTTCCAAGCGATCTGTAGCATCGCTTGGAAAACTGATTGACAGGTTGGTCACACGAGTCACACATAGTGTTTGACTCGTGTGACCAACTTTTTACTATTGATGCTGCCTATGCCGCATCAATAGTAAAAAGATCTAATGTAAAAATAATAAAGAAAATAATAATGATATTCTCACCTTCCGGCGGCCTCCGCAGCTTTCCCGCCTCTCAGCGACGCTCCCGGCAACTCCCGTTCCCAGGAGTCCTTTGCGACAGACCCCCAGATAACGTAGCATCGCGCGAGACCGCTACGTCATCTGGGTAATTCTCGCAAAGGACTCCTGGGAACGGGAGCGTCGCTGAGAGGCAGGAAAGCTGCGGGGCCGCCGGAAGGTGAGAATATCATTATTTTTTATTTTAATTATTGTTTTACCAGGGATATGGTACCCAGGGCCTGGAGGAGAGTCTCCTCTCCTCCGGACCCTGGGTACCATCCGCACATGAACCGCTTACATTACATGCGGAAAGTAAGCGGTTCAATTCATTCCTATGGCGGCGATTCCGCCGAGATTACGCAAAATTAATGAACATGTTGCTATTTTTTCCGCGAAGCGTTTTTTTTGCTGAAAAAACGCTGCATGTGCACAAAAATTGCGGAATCCATTTAAATGAATAGGATGCTTAATGCTTGCGTTTTTTTCGCGTTTTTGCCGCGGGAAAAACGCGAAAAAAACGCGAAAATTCCTGCTGTGTGCACTTAGCCTTAGTCTAGCACCCAAGGATTGTATACCAACAGAAAGGAGGGTGGTCGAGGCTTGACAAGCATCTAAGCCACCATCCATTGATGAAACAAGGAGTATCCAGGAATACATCTGAAAAACAGATGAGATACTGAGAGAGCCTAAGGCAGCAACAACAGATCTGGAAGGAAGAACAGGAACATGAAGCGTCATGGCAAGACAAGCCTCTGCATGGGATGTACCATTGACAGATAATGGAGATGACTGACATGGAGAAATCCTACCAATGGCTGGAGAAAGCTGGACTCCGAGACAGCACAGAGGCACTAATCATAGTGGCACAAGAGCAAGCACTAAGTACCAGATCCATTGAAACAGGGATATGCCACACCAGACAAGACCCAAGGTGCAGACTATGCAAAGAAACCTCAGAAACCGTCCATCACATAGTGGCAGGATGCAAAATGCAAGCCTGAACAGCATATACCGAACACCACAACCAAGTAGCGGGAATTGTATACAAGAACATATGCACAGCATATGGGCTAAGTCCCCCTAAGTCCAGGTGGGAGATCCCAGAAAAAGTGGTGGAGAATGAAAGGGCTAAAATCCTGTGGGACTTCAAGATCCAGACGGATAAGCAGGTGTTGGCTAACCAACCAGACATTGTGATAGTAGACAATGATCAGAAGACTGCAATGATAATAGATGTGGCAGTGCCAAGTGACAGCAACATCAGAAAGAAGGAATTTGAGAAGCTGGAGAAATACCAGGGCCTCAAAGGAGAACTGGAGAAGATGTGGAAGGTGAAGGCAACAGTGATTTCAGTGGTGATAGGAGAACTTGGAGCCGTAACCCCTAAGTTGGGAAAATGGCTACAACAGATCCCAGGAGCAACATCTGAGCTCTCTGTCCAGAAAAGCGCAATGCTGGAAACAACTAAGATCCTGCGCAGAACCCTCAAACTCCCAGGCCTCTGATTGAGGACCCGAGAATGAGAGAGGACAAATAAAGAAGACAACCCCCTTTGGGCGTGAGGGGGTGAGAAGAAAGAGTTTTTTTTTTTTAAGATTATATACCTATTCGCACACTATATGGACAAATGTTTTGCCACACACTTCGGACTCTTTGAATTCAGGTTTTTCATTCAGTCCCGTTGCCTCTGGTATATACGGTAACATCCAGTCTGTAGCTGTGCAGTCTGCATTTAAAAACATTTGTGGAAGAAAGTCTTGTTCCCAATGACTCAGTGAATTCTAGTGCTTTCCTGTGATAAGATACCGCCATTGTAACAAGTCTGCTCATGAACTTTCTTTTCCCACAATCAACTGTGTGTGGTATTAATGGAAAGTGGAAGCATTTAGGAACAACAGCAGCTAAGCCACGAAGTGACAGACCACGTAAAGTTACAGTGCGTAGTCGCCAAGTTCTGTGGCGCATAAAAGTCAGCAACATTCTGGTGACTCAATAATTGCAGAGTCCAAGCCTCCTCCGACATTAATATCATCACATAACCTGTGTGGCTGGAGCTTTGACATGAGTTTCCATGGCCAAGAAGCTACATGGAAGCCTTACATTACCAAGCATAATGATAAGCTTTGGATGGAGAGGTTTAAAGCTGACTCTGCTGGTCTCTGGAGCAGTGGAAACATGTGAGTAGTATAGGGGCACTACCGCTTGTCAAACTCAAATCTGACAGGTCGTCACGCCCCCTATCATTTAATCCGTCTCCCTGGGATTTGATCTGTCTGGACTTTGATCAGGCTGGGAAATCTGAGCTGCTGGATTTGTGAATTTCAATCAAAGTGATTTATTCGTCTCTATTGATATTTTATCCACTGGATTAGATTAGTCTGTGGAGTATTAGTGTATTAAAGAGGAGAGAAACTTTTAAGGACCCAGTAATTGTATAAGGAGTTCTAGTTAAATACAGACTTCTGTATATAACTAGTATATAAGGATTTTTAGTGAAATAAAGAGTGAATCTTGATTTTATACTTTTTTTGTGGAGAGAAACTTTTAAGGACCCAGTAAATGCATGTAAAGCACTACTGTGGTGGAAAGCTGTATCAAGCTGCTAAAAGGTGTTTATTTTTTAGTATTATCCAGGATATAAGTTTTAAACTACAACTGCAAAGGCAATTTAATTTGAAGTATCACCTTATAACACATTTGGAATTATGACGCTCAACTTATAGTTTTATTCAGTATATATATTTTTTAGCTTAGCAGTGTATCTACACCAATATCAGGACTGGGAAGAATGTAATGACATGGAGTTAGGAATTTCCAGACTAGTTTCTGAGTTTTAGTGAAATACAGACTTTTGTTACAGATCGGTAACTTATTACCAAGCTGTGTGTACAAGGCATGTGTTGTGTTAGAAGTCTAAATATTTTTCTATCTAGTGGCATTGTTGATATGAATTGTCAGAATGAGTGAAGTAAATGCCTGTAAACAGGACAATTGAGAGAATGAGTGAAGGTTGATGCTATTTAGCTATGCTAGTTCAGTTGCTGGAAATTACACACAGTAAATAGTCATGCATTGTGTATACCCAGTGGGATCTTTTAAAACCAACACATTTATGTGTGTTCTTCTTGAAGTTACAGCTCAAAGACATTTCAATCACTGAATTAATTGTGACATGCTAGACTGTAATTGAAATAAATTCAAAAAGGAAGCTTTTGCAGTATAAAATACAAATTTTATTAAGGTCTAAAATACATTATCATGGATAAAAATCCAAAAGAGTGGGATATACAGCATGCAGAAAAATAGCCAAAGTGTTGACATGAAGTTACAGCTCAAAGACATTTCAATCACTGAATTAATTGTGACATGCTAGACTGTAATTAAATTAAATTCAAAAAGGAAGCTTTTGCACTATAAAATACAAATTTTATTAAGGTCTAAAATACATTATCATGGATAAAAATCCAAAAGAGTGGGATATACAGCATGCAGAAAAATAGCCAAATGCAGACAGGTATGAACTACATTCAAATCAATATATAATAGTGCCCATCTCCATATCTTATATGTTATAACGATAATAGACTAATCCGGGGCTAAACAATAATAACCTCCATATATTTGTCCATATATATGCAATCTATGTAACTCACAATATCCCCCAATAGGCAGACATATATGCACTATATATAGGATTATAAGTATCTCAATGAAGCATGTATATCAATAAAGTAACTTCCCATCACAGATGCTAATATAATGATGTTAGCATGCAAGTGCAGGGCTCACAATACATACTGTGCGTGCATATGAAGTCAATTAGCACATCCATATGAGGAGCTATATTAAAAAAGCAGCGCCATAGATGGGAGATCATACCTGAATGCTGCTTGGCACCCCTTGTGTATAGCCCTCATTTCTAGCAGTGTTTGCTACAGATAGCTCACTTATTAAGCCAGGAGTAAACATAGTGACTGTTTCATGTGAGAATACATGCATAGGATGGGGCCATTACTTAGTGTATACTATTTATGTACAAAGATGATACGGAAAAATTATGCTTCCAAAGTTTACTGACAGGAACTACTTAGTGATGACAAATTCACAACAAATTTGTTATTTTGGGACTATTTTTTAACTGTTTCATGTGAGAATACAGGCATAGGATGGGGGCCATTACTTAGAATTTGTTATTTTGGGGCTATTTTTAACTGTTTCATGTGAGAATACAGGCATAGGATGGGAGCCACTACTTAGAATTCGTTATTTTGGGGCTATTTTTAACTGTTTCATGTGAGAATACAGACATAGGATGGGACCATTACTTAGTGTATACTATTTATGTACAAAGATGATACGGAAAATATATGTTTCCAAAGTTTAATTGTAGCGAATCAAAGTGTATTAAACTGATTACTAACCCGATTACGGCAACTTGATAACAAATTCACAACAAATTCGTTATTTTGGGACTATTTTTTAACGATGCTAAGCCCCTCAGATATGAAAGACAGGCAGCGCATCGCTGTTGTTTGGAAAATACCATATTTCATAGATGGTGCTGATCCGCTGAATCATTTTTAAACACTCATGCATACACACCATTTTGATCACCATTCAACAAAAAAAAAAAAATTGAGGCATGTTGGAACATGTCCCGGCCTATTTTGGCACATGACAAATGAACTTTTTAACATACCTGTGTTTCGGACCATTATGACGCACCAGAAACACACGGTGCCATGTACTCTAGCCCATAATATTCGATTTTGAGCACCATTCAACAAAAAATTGAGGCATGTTGGAACATGTCCTGACCTATTTTGCCACATGACAAATGTTCTGACTCTCAGATGGTATTTTATTAGTTACCATACGAATATTATAGCGAGTCAAGGTGTATTAAATTGATTACTAACCCGGTTACGGTAACTTGATAACAATTTCACAACAAATTCGTTATTTTGTGACTATTTTTAACTGTTTCATGTGAGAATACAGGCAGAGGATGGGGCCAATACTTGGTGTATACTATTTATGTACAAAGATGATACGGAAAATATATGTTTCCAAAGTTTACTGACAGGAAGTACATAGTGGGGAGAGCCCTCTTGCAGTGCTAACCTGACTACAAGCCCTCACTGCTACTTTTCCTCTTGTCTAACATCACAATACAACCAAGTGGTTCTTCAAAACTATTTGTAAGTCTTCCGGCACAAAGCACATGTGAACAGTTGATGGTAATATTTTGCCACATGACAAATGTTTCTGACTCTCAGTTGCTAATACTGATAGACATATTGTGAACTGACATATAGGGTCCATGTGAGACACCATATTTTTCAACATTTTTGCTCCTTCACAGATTTATTTTGCATTATATTTTTTATTTTGCTTAAGGATCATGTACAGAGGAGTTTTTATGGTTTAATACTGATAGACATATTGGCCCAGGCATGTCCGGGCATGCCCGGACAAGTCCTGGCATGCCGGACAAGTCCTGGCATGCCCGGACAAGTCCTGGTCACGTGACAACCGTGGAAAAAACAAGACTGAAATTGGCCCAGGCATGTCCGGGCATGCCCGGACAAGTCCTGGCATGCCTGGACAAGTCCTGGTCACGTGACAACCGTGGAAAAAACAAGCCTGAAATTCAAAAACTATGTGCTGTCCGTTAACACACGCATAGTCATCTAGAAAATATTGAGCGAGTTGCTTCACAAACCCTCTCAAGGCATGATGAATGTCAACGTTCCCGCTATGAGCTACACACATGACCAACTGTATAGCCTGGGATGCGTAGCGTTCTTATTGCATAGGCCTATTTTTAAAGATGCTATGCCCCTCAGATATAAAAGACATGTATGTTGGAACGTGTCCCGGCCTATTTTGGTCCATGCCCACTCCTATGCAACGGTTTTGACCACTACTCAACAAAAATTGACTACAAACTTTTTAACATACCTGTGTTTCGGACCCTCATGTCATACCAGAAGCACCCTGTGCCATGTACTCTAGACCATAATATTTCAAATCGGGTATGGGACCTACATAGCTTTGTTTTCTCAGGTATTAAAAAAAGTGTGGAAAACTGAAAATCCCGCGGCCTGTGGTAATTTAGTGAGAACCATATAGACAAATCGGGTATCGTCACACACGAGACCACAACACCTCGCGCTATCACATTTACCACTAGTTTTCAAAAACCACTGCCTTAAAAATAAAGTAAGAATCGTGGTGACATGCATTGTGGTCTATAAATGTATAGTCTGAAAATTTACCGTTGCTAAAGAACAGTAAAAAGTCGTGCGTACAACTATCAGCCTCAAAACTCTCACCACTATCACAAACACTATTGCCTACAGAGGCGCCCTGCGAGAATTTCTGTATGTGTGTATCAAGATGCTCCCTGCTATGACCGATTGTTTGCTCGTGGATGCTGGCATTTCCAGTGACATCATAGTTGTGTAAATGCGCTGGGGCACGTGTATCGATCCCCTAGGTTGTAATGCGTGAGCATTTTAATTATTTTTTCAATTCATAACCATACGTTCTCAGGCATACTGCTTTATTTCACAGAAGTTGACTGTACAGTTGCATAATTTTTGTTTAAAAGCATACATTTGCATAATTTTGTTTAAAATCGCACAGTTCAGCGATAATGTCGGGTGTTGGACACGCACTTATCAGTCTTTCATACGTGTCGCAGAAAGATTTTAGTCTGCTCTGCGTGAGTTTATTGTGCACGTAGTGTGCAGACATGTCAAGAAACATTTTGGCGTGTTCAGCAGTCCATGCGTGTGTTGGCGTGTAAGGCGATCCACCATCAACCTTCTGTTTCTTACTTACACGCCGGCGCGATACCGCGCGTTTCTTTGGCGCTAATGCATCGGCTGAATTGGCAGATGCTGCTTCCGCGTTGTTATTTGCAGATTCTGTAGCTTGACACAGACGTATATTCTTAGGCCTACTACTCTCCGTATTCACGGTGTGTGCGATTGGCGCGTCGCTTTCTTCACGATCCGCGACACATCTGAGTGAACGTGGTTCCGTTCTCACATCCGCTCTGTTCTCAAATCCATAATTGTGCTGTTGCAAATCTCGCGAATGACGCTCCTCCGTAACTAAAGAAAAGATACGTGGTGTAGTTAACCGCTAAGCGGGCGAGATAATGGAAATGCTACAGCCTCCACTTTACTCTGATTCAACGCGACATTTGTAAAGCTACCAGTACCGATTATCTGTGAAACCGATGCATGATTGTTTGTATAACTACACTATAGAGAGGCCTAGTCATATATATACTTACAAGCATCCTCAGGCTGCTGCGCTACAGAGAATGCTGAATTAACAGACATCACGCTGCTCGTTCGCGGACGTATGGGGCTGATTTCTCCATCAAACTGCAACCTCACGGGCGATACTTTAGCCGCTAAAATAAAATATAACATACATGAATGCGCAAAGCACTCACGAAGCTAACTTGACACATGTAAATAAAACTAGTTACCGCAGAAATTTTTATCTGCATGTATAAGAACACTATAGAGTTGCGTAGACATATATGCTTACAAGCATGAGACGTGTAGTCTACTTCAGAGATTGGTGAATTAAACGGTGTGGAGTTGTTCGGTAGTTGTCGTATGGGGTTGTTTTCTTTTTCAAGCTGCAGACTCCTGCACGCTAGTTTAACAGCTGTAAATAAAATATGACTGCCTCAGAAATGATATCTACAAGGCCCACACGCATAAAGCTAAATTCGCAAAGCTACCGTAACACGCGTAAATAAAATATATCCGCTAGTTAAGGGTGGGTACGCAGGGTACAGAGGATACAGACACATAACAGCCGTGTTTCAAGGACCCGCTACCTTTTCTGTTCCAGCGCCGTGTGCTTAGCGAATCACTCCATCTTTTAGAAGCGTAGGGTATCGCGCGAGTTAGAGGATTATAGTCCGGTTCTACGAACTCAACACCGGAATCCAGGGGATCCTCAACGATCTCAACATCGGAATCGCGATGCTCGAGCGCCTCAGCCGCCACGGTGTTTTCAACAGCCCAGTCCGCTACAGGTGTATCTGTATGAGAAAATGTATTTAATTACCAGACTAGATACATAGGCTTAAAACATCTGATATATCTATAGGTTTCTTGCCTGTGACAGACTGGTGAGAGCTGGAGGCTCGTCGCCCGCTAGCAGAGTTGCTATCCTTTAACAGGTTCTGCGTAATGAACCGATTCTCGTAGGAGTAGTCTGAATGGACTCCCGCTTCTTAAATAAGAAAGAATGAAATATATAATTTATATATACAAAGCGCAGACTCAGACATCCCGAGACAATGCGGAGTACACTATATACTGTGTAAAACTTACCCGATTGTTCTGGTGAAAGCATAGCAGAATATTGACCGCGAGAATATCTAGACTCCATCTTGAATAAAAAGGGTCCGCTATTGAATTAAAGCAAATAAAGATCAAGTATGAAAACACGGATAACCTGTTCATACAGATACTACACAAACTTAAATATAATTGAAACAAACGCGGATATTCACGAGACATAAAAATACTCACTATAGTCCTGTTCAGATCGGGCGTGTGTCCTGTGATGTGCGAAGCCTTACAGGTGAGCTGTGTATCGCTTGGGAAGTGGTTGTATTTATTAGGGGCTAACAGAGAGAACACGCCCTCTGTCAATACCATGAACTGTGAGACAGAAAAAATCTATTATTGTTTTACAGGTCCGTCATGACGGCTAAACGCGTTCAAACAATATTTCACACCCGAAGCACAACCATCATTACCCTGTAGCTGTAAATTTATAACGTCTACTATTAATATTAATAATTAATATAGACTGACGCTAAAATCCATGCAGTTAATTTTATTTTAGCTGACAGGACCGTTAGCTAGACATGTTTTAATAATATAAATCTGTAGTTATATACGCTGCGTTGTCTGTACAGTGTTTGAAGCACGGCTGTTATGTATCCTCTGTACCCTGCGTACCCACCCTTAACTAGCGGATATATTTTATTTACGCGTGTTACGGTAGCTTTGCGAATTTAGCTTTATGCGTGTGGGCCTTGTAGATATCATTTCTGAGGCAGTCATATTTTATTTACAGCTGTTAAACTAGCGTGCAGGAGTCTGCAGCTTGAAAAAGAAAACAACCCCATACGACAACTACCGAACAACTCCACACCGTTTAATTCACCAATCTCTGAAGTAGACTACACGTCTCATGCTTGTAAGCATATATGTCTACGCAACTCTATAGTGTTCTTATACATGCAGATAAAAATTTCTGCGGTAACTAGTTTTATTTACATGTGTCAAGTTAGCTTTGTGAGTGCTTTGCGCATTCATGTATGTTATATTTTATTTTAGCGGCTAAAGTATCGCCCGTGAGGTTGCAGTTTGATGGAGAAATCAGCCCCATACGTCCGCGAACGAGCAGCGTGATGTCTGTTAATTCAGCATTCTCTGTAGCGCAGCAGCCTGAGGATGCTTGTAAGTATATATATGACTAGGCCTCTCTATAGTGTAGTTATACAAACAATCATGCATCGGTTTCACAGATAATCGGTACTGGTAGCTTTACAAATGTCGCGTTGAATCAGAGTAAAGTGGAGGCTGTAGCATTTCCATTATCTCGCCCGCTTAGCGGTTAACTACACCACGTATCTTTTCTTTAGTTACGGAGGAGCGTCATTCGCGAGATTTGCAACAGCACAATTATGGATTTGAGAACAGAGCGGATGTGAGAACGGAACCACGTTCACTCAGATGTGTCGCGGATCGTGAAGAAAGCGACGCGCCAATCGCACACACCGTGAATACGGAGAGTAGTAGGCCTAAGAATATACGTCTGTGTCAAGCTACAGAATCTGCAAATAACAACGCGGAAGCAGCATCTGCCAATTCAGCCGATGCATTAGCGCCAAAGAAACGCGCGGTATCGCGCCGGCGTGTAAGTAAGAAACAGAAGGTTGATGGTGGATCGCCTTACACGCCAACACACGCATGGACTGCTGAACACGCCAAAATGTTTCTTGACATGTCTGCACACTACGTGCACAATAAACTCACGCAGAGCAGACTAAAATCTTTCTGCGACATGTATGAAAGACTGATAAGTGCGTGTCCAACACCCGACATTATCGCTGAACTGTGCGATTTTAAACAAAATTATGCAAATGTATGCTTTTTAAACAAAAATTATGCAACTGTACAGTCAACTTCTGTGAAATAAAGCTGTATGCCTGAGAACGTATGGTTATGAATTGAAAAAATAATTAAAATGCTCACGCATTACAACCTAGGGGATCGATACACGTGCCCCAGCGCATTTACACAACTATGATGTCACTGGAAATGCCAGCATCCACGAGCAAACAATCGGTCATAGCAGGGAGCATCTTGATACACACATACAGAAATTCTCGCGGGGCGCCTCTGTAGGCAATAGTGTTTGTGATAGTGGTGAGAGTTTTGAGGCTGATAGTTGTACGCACGACTTTTTACTGTTCTTTAGCAACGGTAAATTTTCAGACTATACATTTATAGACCACAATGCATGTCACCACGATTCTTACTTTATTTTTAAGGCAGTGGTTTTTGAAAACTAGTGGTAAATGTGATAGCGCGAGGTGTTGTGGTCTCGTGTGTGACGATACCCGATTTGTCTATATGGTTCTCACTAAATTACCACAGGCCGCGGGATTTTCAGTTTTCCACACTTTTTTTAATACCTGAGAAAACAAAGCTATGTAGGTCCCATACCCGATTTGAAATATTATGGTCTAGAGTACATGGCACAGGGTGCTTCTGGTATGACATGAGGGTCCGAAACACAGGTATGTTAAAAAGTTTGTAGTCAATTTTTGTTGAGTAGTGGTCAAAACCGTTGCATAGGAGTGGGCATGGACCAAAATAGGCCGGGACACGTTCCAACATACATGTCTTTTATATCTGAGGGGCATAGCATCTTTAAAAATAGGCCTATGCAATAAGAACGCTACGCATCCCAGGCTATACAGTTGGTCATGTGTGTAGCTCATAGCGGGAACGTTGACATTCATCATGCCTTGAGAGGGTTTGTGAAGCAACTCGCTCAATATTTTCTAGATGACTATGCGTGTGTTAACGGACAGCACATAGTTTTTGAATTTCAGGCTTGTTTTTTCCACGGTTGTCACGTGACCAGGACTTGTCCAGGCATGCCAGGACTTGTCCGGGCATGCCCGGACATGCCTGGGCCAATTTCAGTCTTGTTTTTTCCACGGTTGTCACGTGACCAGGACTTGTCCGGGCATGCCAGGACTTGTCCGGGCATGCCGGACTCATGCCCTGGGCCAATATGTCTATCAGTATTAAACCATAAAAACTCCTCTGTACATGATCCTTAAGCAAAATAAAAAATATAATGCAAAATAAATCTGTGAAGGAGCAAAAATGTTGAAAAATATGTGTCTCACATGGACCCTATATGTCAGTTCACAATATGTCTATCAGTATTAGCAACTGAGAGTCAGAAACATTTGTCATGTGGCAAAATATTACCATCAACTGTTCACATGTGCTTTGTGCCGGAAGACTTACAAATAGTTTTGAAGAACCACTTGGTTGTATTGTGATGTTAGACAAGAGGAAAAGTAGCAGTGAGGGCTTGTAGTCAGGTTAGCACTGCAAGAGGGCTCTCCCCACTATGTACTTCCTGTCAGTAAACTTTGGAAACATATATTTTCCGTATCATCTTTGTACATAAATAGTATACACCAAGTATTGGCCCCATCCTCTGCCTGTATTCTCACATGAAACAGTTAAAAATAGTCACAAAATAACGAATTTGTTGTGAAATTGTTATCAAGTTACCGTAACCGGGTTAGTAATCAATTTAATACACCTTGACTCGCTATAATATTCGTATGGTAACTAATAAAATACCATCTGAGAGTCAGAACATTTGTCATGTGGCAAAATAGGTCAGGACATGTTCCAACATGCCTCAATTTTTTGTTGAATGGTGCTCAAAATCGAATATTATGGGCTAGAGTACATGGCACCGTGTGTTTCTGGTGCGTCATAATGTCCGAAACACAGGTATGTTAAAAAGTTCATTTGTCATGTGCCAAAATAGGCCGGGACATGTTCCAACATGCCTCAATTTTTTTTTTTTTGTTGAATGGTGATCAAAATGGTGTGTATGCATGAGTGTTTAAAAATGATTCAGCGGATCAGCACCATCTATGAAATATGGTATTTTCCAAACAACAGCGATGCGCTGCCTGTCTTTCATATCTGAGGGGCTTAGCATCGTTAAAAAATAGTCCCAAAATAACGAATTTGTTGTGAATTTGTTGTCAAGTTGCCGTAATCGGGTTAGTAATCAGTTTAATACACTTTGATTCGCTACAATTAAACTTTGGAAACATATATTTTCCGTATCATCTTTGTACATAAATAGTATACACTAAGTAATGGTCCCATCCTATGTCTGTATTCTCACATGAAACAGTTAAAAATAGCCCAAAATAATGAATTCTAAGTAGTGGCTCCCATCCTATGCCTGTATTCTCACATGAAACAGTTAAAAATAGCCCCAAAATAACAAATTCTAAGTAATGGCCCCCATCCTATGCCTGTATTCTCACATGAAACAGTTAAAAAATAGTCCAAAATAACAAATTTGTTGTGAATTTGTCATCACTAAGTAGTTCCTGTCAGTAAACTTTGGAAGCATATATTTTCCGTATCATCTTTGTACATAAATAGTATACACTAAGTAATGGCCCCATCCTATGCATGTATTCTCACATGAAACAGTCACTATGTTTACTCCTGGCTTAATAAGTGAGCTATCTGTAGCAAACACTGCTAGAAATGAGGGCTATACACAAGGGGTGCCAAGCAGCATTCAGGTATGATCTCCCATCTATGGCGCTGCTTTTTTAATATAGCTCCTCATATGGATGTGCTAATTGACTTCATATGCACGCACAGTATGTATTGTGAGCCCTGCATTTGCATGCTAACATCATTATATTAGCATCTGTGATGGGGAAGTTACTTTATTGATATACATGCTTCATTGAGATACTTATAATCCTATATATAGTGCATATATGTCTGCCTATTGGGGGATATTGTGAGTTACATAGATTGCATATATATGGACAAATATATGGAGGTTATTATTGTTTAGCCCCGGATTAGTCTATTATCGTTATAACATATAAGATATGGAGATGGGCACTATTATATATTGATTTGAATGTAGTTCATACCTGTCTGCATTTGGCTATTTTTCTGCATGCTGTATATCCCACTCTTTTGGATTTTTATCCATGATAATGTATTTTAGACCTTAATAAAATTTGTATTTTATAGTGCAAAAGCTTCCTTTTTGAATTTATTTTAATTACAGTCTAGCATGTCACAATTAATTCAGTGATTGAAATGTCTTTGAGCTGTAACTTCATGTCAACACTTTGGCTATTTTTCTGCATGCTGTATATCCCACTCTTTTGGATTTTTATCCATGATAATGTATTTTAGACCTTAATAAAATTTGTATTTTATACTGCAAAAGCTTCCTTTTTGAATTTTTTTCAATTACAGTCTAGCATGTCACAATTAATTCAGTGATTGAAATGTCTTTGAGCTGTAACTTCAAGAAGAACAACATAAATGTGTTGGTTTTAAAAGATCCCACGGGTGTATACACAATGCATGACTATTTACTGTGTGTAATTTCCAGCAACTGAACTAGCATAGCTAAATAGCATCGACCTTCACTCATTCTCTCAATTGTCCTGTTTACAGGCATTTACTTCACTCATTCTGACAATTCATGTCAACAATGCCACTAGATAGAAAAATATTTAGACTTCTAACACAACACATGCCTTGTACACACAGCTTGGTAATAAGTTACCGATCTGTAACAAAAGTCTGTATTTCACTAAAACTCAGAAACTAGTCTGGAAATTCCTAACTCCATGTCATTACATTCTTCCCAGTCCTGATATTGGTGTAGATACACTGCTAAGCTAAAAAATATATATACTGAATAAAACTATAAGTTGAGCGTCATAATTCCAAATGTGTTATAAGGTGATACTTCAAATTAAATTGCCTTTGCAGTTGTAGTTTAAAACTTATATCCTGGATAATACTAAAAAATAAACACCTTTTGCAGCTTGATACAGCTTTCCACCACAGTAGTGCTTTACATGCATTTACTGGGTCCTTAAAAGTTTCCTCCACAAAAAAAGTATAAAATCAAGATTCACTCTTTATTTCACTAAAATCCTTATATACTAGTTATATACAGAAGTCTGTATTTAACTAGAACTCCTTATACAATTACTGGGTCCTTAAAAGTTTCTCTCCTCTTTAATACACTAATACTCCACAGACTAATCTAATCCAGTGGATAAAATATCAATAGAGACGAATAAATCACTTTGATTGAAATTCACAAATCCAGCAGCTCAGATTTCCCAGCCTGATCAAAGTCCAGACAGATCAAATCCCAGGGAGACGGATTAAATGATAGGGGGCGTGACGACCTGTCAGATTTGAGTTTGACGAGCGGTAGTGCCCCTATACTACTCATGTGTAGCCCAGCTGCGCTTGGTGCCACATGTTACCCTGGAGGATGCATGAAAGGTAAACCACAATCACCCGATATTCATTCACACTTCACATTTCCCTGGTGCCACCAGAGGGAGCCCTTTAGATTACGCAGGTATATAAGGGTGTGGAGAGACGCAGCAGTAGACATTCTAGACATTCTAGCTCAGAGCTCAGATTACACTAGTCTGTGTCAGAGCGTGTTGGAGAGCAGACGAGCTAGTTACCTCAGACATTCTGAGAGGGAACTCTAGCCAGAAAGAAAGACTTATCTGAAAGCCTGAGGACTTCAGCAAACACTCAGCTTATATCGTGGAGTCCAGTGCAGTGGAAAGGATTGCCACTTGGTCTGGTCAAGGTTGAGTCCACTGAGAGTCCAATAGTGAGCGTTTCAGAAAGTAAGCGTGCCGACGCTTGGAGAGCGGTGAAGGAAAGAAAGCTGACATCTACTGCTGCCTGTGCTTATGTTAAAGGTGTGAGTAGGACGACAGGCAAGTGGAAAAGGGAAAGAGAGAGTGACTGAGGATGAATAGCAATGATGGCTTACCTCCACTCTGCACTACCGGACACCGGGTCCGAGCTTGCTAGAACCTTCACGGCTAGTGGGAAAAACCAGAGACCCTGCTGGACTTCAGGTCACAGAGGGGCCCAACAGTGCTGATACGTAACCGGGGTCAGGAAGAACAGGAGTCTAGCAGGACGCTGCAGATAGAGACTTAGTTCTGTCGAAAAGAAGGCTCTACCACAATGTCAGCCGGGCGTAGCTGTTTCACACGGAGTTAGGCTTTGTTTCATGCAAGTCAGAAACTCACACACATAAACAAGGAAGGAGGCCCTACACCTACTCAGTGGATTACTGGACGTGCATCCTCCACCTTGAACAGCTTCCCGGGACGTGCCTGAATCTACCACCAGTAAAGGTACAGAAAGAGACTCTTTGTGTGTGTCTGCCTTCTTGCTCTGCACCCCTTCACGCCATATACTCTGAGGAATCAGTCTCGCCTGTGGGAGACTTAACACCTTGCTGCCCCAAACCCTCAGAGGACCTATCCTGCAGCGCTGGTCACCCTGACCAGGAACCACAGGTGGCGTCACGAACATTCTATAATCCCCTGTAAATATCCCCCTTTAGTGAGCGCCCAGGGCAATGGACTGAGCTGCGCTACCCGTGACATCTCCCAGTGAAGTGAACGGGCTCGGTGTCGAGTACCCCAAAGCCCTGGTACGTGCGACTCAGAAACATGTTCTGTGGAGTGATAGACAACACTTCTCTGTCACTATAATACAGTAAACGAATCTGGGTTTTGGGAATACCAGGAAACCATTATCAAAAGGAGACATTACCACTAGGAGACCATTACCTGCCTGACTGCATTGTGCCAAGTCTAAAGATTGGTACAGGAGGGTTAATGGTATGAGGTTGCATTTCAGGAGCTGGCCCAGGCCCTTTAGTTGTCAGTGAAGGGAAATAAGAAACACATGTAGTTTATGAAACATTGCTGCTGCTTCTTTACAGTATTTCTCCACACGCCTATGGCACTCGCTGTCACCTGTGCATGAAGCTAGAACACAGCCCCTTGTACTCGCACAGTGGGTGGTGAGGCGCCTTGCTT
>JARQOD010000001.1:780034677-780082870 GCA_033576555.1 Oophaga sylvatica | reverse complement strand
TTTGTACATAAATAGTATACACCAAGTATTGGCCCCATCCTCTGCCTGTATTCTCACATGAAACAGTTAAAAATAGTCACAAAATAACGAATTTGTTGTGAAATTGTTATCAAGTTACCGTAACCGGGTTAGTAATCAATTTAATACACCTTGACTCGCTATAATATTCGTATGGTAACTAATAAAATACCATCTGAGAGTCAGAACATTTGTCATGTGGCAAAATAGGTCAGGACATGTTCCAACATGCCTCAATTTTTTGTTGAATGGTGCTCAAAATCGAATATTATGGGCTAGAGTACATGGCACCGTGTGTTTCTGGTGCGTCATAATGATCCGAAACACAGGTATGTTAAAAAGTTCATTTGTCATGTGCCAAAATAGGCCGGGACATGTTCCAACATGCCTCAATTTTTTTTTTTTGTTGAATGGTGATCAAAATGGTGTGTATGCATGAGTGTTTAAAAATGATTCAGCGGATCAGCACCATCTATGAAATATGGTATTTTCCAAACAACAGCGATGCGCTGCCTGTCTTTCATATCTGAGGGGCTTAGCATCGTTAAAAAATAGTCCCAAAATAACGAATTTGTTGTGAATTTGTTATCAAGTTGCCGTAATCGGGTTAGTAATCAGTTTAATACACTTTGATTCGCTACAATTAAACTTTGGAAACATATATTTTCCGTATCATCTTTGTACATAAATAGTATACACTAAGTAATGGTCCCATCCTATGTCTGTATTCTCACATGAAACAGTTAAAAATAGCCCAAAATAATGAATTCTAAGTAGTGGCTCCCATCCTATGCCTGTATTCTCACATGAAACAGTTAAAAATAGCCCCAAAATAACAAATTCTAAGTAATGGCCCCCATCCTATGCCTGTATTCTCACATGAAACAGTTAAAAAATAGTCCCAAAATAACAAATTTGTTGTGAATTTGTCATCACTAAGTAGTTCCTGTCAGTAAACTTTGGAAGCATATATTTTCCGTATCATCTTTGTACATAAATAGTATACACTAAGTAATGGCCCCATCCTATGCATGTATTCTCACATGAAACAGTCACTATGTTTACTCCTGGCTTAATAAGTGAGCTATCTGTAGCAAACACTGCTAGAAATGAGGGCTATACACAAGGGGTGCCAAGCAGCATTCAGGTATGATCTCCCATCTATGGCGCTGCTTTTTTAATATAGCTCCTCATATGGATGTGCTAATTGACTTCATATGCACGCACAGTATGTATTGTGAGCCCTGCATTTGCATGCTAACATCATTATATTAGCATCTGTGATGGGGAAGTTACTTTATTGATATACATGCTTCATTGAGATACTTATAATCCTATATATAGTGCATATATGTCTGCCTATTGGGGGATATTGTGAGTTACATAGATTGCATATATATGGACAAATATATGGAGGTTATTATTGTTTAGCCCCGGATTAGTCTATTATCGTTATAACATATAAGATATGGAGATGGGCACTATTATATATTGATTTGAATGTAGTTCATACCTGTCTGCATTTGGCTATTTTTCTGCATGCTGTATATCCCACTCTTTTGGATTTTTATCCATGATAATGTATTTTAGACCTTAATAAAATTTGTATTTTATAGTGCAAAAGCTTCCTTTTTGAATTTATTTTAATTACAGTCTAGCATGTCACAATTAATTCAGTGATTGAAATGTCTTTGAGCTGTAACTTCATGTCAACACTTTGGCTATTTTTCTGCATGCTGTATATCCCACTCTTTTGGATTTTTATCCATGATAATGTATTTTAGACCTTAATAAAATTTGTATTTTATACTGCAAAAGCTTCCTTTTTGAATTTATTTCAATTACAGTCTAGCATGTCACAATTAATTCAGTGATTGAAATGTCTTTGAGCTGTAACTTCAAGAAGAACAACATAAATGTGTTGGTTTTAAAAGATCCCACTGGTATACACAATGCATGACTATTTACTGTGTGTAATTTCCAGCAACTGAACTAGCATAGCTAAATAGCATCGACCTTCACTCATTCTCTCAATTGTCCTGTTTACAGGCATTTACTTCACTCATTCTGACAATTCATGTCAACAATGCCACTAGATAGAAAAATATTTAGACTTCTAACACAACACATGCCTTGTACACACAGCTTGGTAATAAGTTACCGATCTGTAACAAAAGTCTGTATTTCACTAAAACTCAGAAACTAGTCTGGAAATTCCTAACTCCATGTCATTACATTCTTCCCAGTCCTGATATTGGTGTAGATACACTGCTAAGCTAAAAAATATATATACTGAATAAAACTATAAGTTGAGCGTCATAATTCCAAATGTGTTATAAGGTGATACTTCAAATTAAATTGCCTTTGCAGTTGTAGTTTAAAACTTATATCCTGGATAATACTAAAAAATAAACACCTTTTTGCAGCTTGATACAGCTTTCCACCACAGTAGTGCTTTACATGCATTTACTGGGTCCTTAAAAGTTTCTCTCCACAAAAAAAGTATAAAATCAAGATTCACTCTTTATTTCACTAAAAATCCTTATATACTAGTTATATACAGAAGTCTGTATTTAACTAGAACTCCTTATACAATTACTGGTCCTTAAAAGTTTCTCTCCTCTTTAATACACTAATACTCCACAGACTAATCTAATCCAGTGGATAAAATATCAATAGAGACGAATAAATCACTTTGATTGAAATTCACAAATCCAGCAGCTCAGATTTCCCAGCCTGATCAAAGTCCAGACAGATCAAATCCCAGGGAGACGGATTAAATGATAGGGGGCGTGACGACCTGTCAGATTTGAGTTTGACGAGCGGTAGTGCCCCTATACTACTCATGTGTAGCCCAGCTGCGCTTGGTGCCACATGTTACCCTGGAGGATGCATGAAAGGTAAACCACAATCACCCGATATTCATTCACACTTCACATTTCCCTGGTGCCACCAGAGGGAGCCCTTTAGATTACGCAGGTATATAAGGGTGTGGAGAGACGCAGCAGTAGACATTCTAGACATTCTAGCTCAGAGCTCAGATTACACTAGTCTGTGTCAGAGCGTGTTGGAGAGCAGACGAGCTAGTTACCTCAGACATTCTGAGAGGGAACTCTAGCCAGAAAGAAAGACTTATCTGAAAGCCTGAGGACTTCAGCAAACACTCAGCTTATATCGTGGAGTCCAGTGCAGTGGAAAGGATTGCCACTTGGTCTGGTCAAGGTTGAGTCCACTGAGAGTCCAATAGTGAGCGTTTCAGAAAGTAAGCGTGCCGACGCTTGGAGAGCGGTGAAGGAAAGAAAGCTGACATCTACTGCTGCCTGTGCTTATGTTAAAGGTGTGAGTAGGACGACAGGCAAGTGGAAAAGGGAAAGAGAGAGTGACTGAGGATGAATAGCAATGATGGCTTACCTCCACTCTGCACTACCGGACACCGGGTCCGAGCTTGCTAGAACCTTCACGGCTAGTGGGAAAAACCAGAGACCCTGCTGGACTTCAGGTCACAGAGGGGCCCAACAGTGCTGATACGTAACCGGGGTCAGGAAGAACAGGAGTCTAGCAGGACGCTGCAGATAGAGACTTAGTTCTGTCGAAAAGAAGGCTCTACCACAATGTCAGCCGGGCGTAGCTGTTTCACACGGAGTTAGGCTTTGTTTCATGCAAGTCAGAAACTCACACACATAAACAAGGAAGGAGGCCCTACACCTACTCAGTGGATTACTGGACGTGCATCCTCCACCTTGAACAGCTTCCCGGGACGTGCCTGAATCTACCACCAGTAAAGGTACAGAAAGAGACTCTTGTGTGTGTCTGCCTTCTTGCTCTGCACCCCTTCACCGCCATATACTCTGAGGAATCAGTCTCGCCTGTGGGAGACTTAACACCTTGCTGCCCCAAACCCTCAGAGGACCTATCCTGCAGCGCTGGTCACCCTGACCAGGAACCACAGGTGGCGTCACGAACATTCTATAATCCCCTGTAAATATCCCCCTTTAGTGAGCGCCCAGGGCAATGGACTGAGCTGCGCTACCCGTGACATCTCCCAGTGAAGTGAACGGGCTCGGTGTCGAGTACCCCAAAGCCCTGGTACGTGCGACTCAGAAACATGTTCTGTGGAGTGATAGACAACACTTCTCTGTCACTATAATACAGTAAACGAATCTGGGTTTTGGGAATACCAGGAAACCATTATCAAAAGGAGACATTACCACTAGGAGACCATTACCTGCCTGACTGCATTGTGCCAAGTCTAAAGATTGGTACAGGAGGGTTAATGGTATGAGGTTGCATTTCAGGAGCTGGCCCAGGCCCTTTAGTTGTCAGTGAAGGGAAATAAGAAACACATGTAGTTTATGAAACATTGCTGCTGCTTCTTTACAGTATTTCTCCACACGCCTATGGCACTCGCTGTCACCTGTGCATGAAGCTAGAACACAGCCCCTTGTACTCGCACAGTGGGTGGTGAGGCGCCTTGCTTGTAGAAAATGAGCCACAGGCACCTTGATGCTTGGGGATTCACTGTACCTCTATATACTTACAGGTCACACGGAGCCATAGGAAACTATGTGACTATGGTGCTGGCAGCTCTGTCGTACTCTTGCATAATATTTTTGTTTCTATTAGAAAACTATACCCTTTTTGGTGTAATTGACCATTTCTTTTTTTCACAGCCGTCCATTTTGATTATGACTTGCTCGTGATTGGCGGAGGCTCTGGAGGTCTTGCATGTGCTAAAGAAGGTATGAGTTTATCAGGATAGCTGTAACGTATAATTTTGACATAGAAAAAATGATATTTACATGTTAGTGGTTACATTTACACTGGTTAAGTCTGCAGTCTTCTTTAGTTCATTTATCTTTATACTCTTTGATATGCAGTTTGCAGAATGATCTAAGTATCTAGAGTTCTTTTGAGCAATTTTTGACGGTCTTGGGACCATACTGAACTGCAGGTACAACCTCCACTGCAAAAAAGGTTGGGACATTGTGTGAAATATAAGGAAAACAAGTATGCATTGATTTGGAAATCTGTTCCAGCCATGTTTTATTCACAACAGAACAAAGAACACAGATCAAAAGATGAACGTTAGACAGTTTTCCATTTCAGTTGAAAAAAGAAACTCAATTGGAAATTAATGGCAGCATCACATCTAAAAAAAGGTTGGTGCAGGGTAAAGAAAAGGCTAGAAAATTAAGTGGTACTTAAGAAAATCAGTTGGAAGAATTTCAGCTAAGTTACATGACTGTATAAAAAGAGCCATGTTAGAGAGGCAGAGTCTCTCAGCCACAAAGATAGTCAGAGGTTCACCAACTTGTGAACAAATGTATCTAAAAATTGTGTATCAATTGCAGAAAAATGTTCCTCCGTGTAAAATTGAAAAGACAGAATAACCGATCATCTGTAGTATATAACATATTCAAAAATAAAAAAATTCATCAATTATGAGGAAATGCATGTGGACAAGGCCATTGGTTAATATTGAATGTTGTGAGCTACAGGCCTTCAAGTGGTACTACATTAAAAACAGGCATGATATGGCTGTGCAAATCACTGCACGGTGTCAGGACTCATTGTATGTGAACACAGTTTGATGTTCAATCTACAAATACAAGTTAAAGCTCTATCGTGGAAAGAATAATTCATATATCAACACAATCCAGAAACACTGCTATTTTTCTCTGGGCCAAAGCTCATTTAAAATGGGCTGTTAAAAAATTGAAAACTGTTCTGTGGTCAGATGAATAAAACTTTGAATTTCTTTATGGAAAGAGGGAAAATCGAGCTTATTAGCACACCGTTCCAAAGCCTGCATCTCTGATGGTATTGGGTTATATTAGTTCCCATGGCATGGATAGCGTACACATCTTGAAAGGTGCCATCAATGCTGAGCATTATGTAGAGGTTTCAGAACAATATGTGCTCCCGTCCAGATGTCTTTTTCAGGGAAGGCCTTATACCGTATATACTCGTATATAAGCCGAGTTTTTCAGCACATTTTTTTGTGCTGAAAACGCCCCCCTCGGCTTATACACGAGTCATTGTCCCAGAAGACGGAGAGGGAGCGGTGGAGCAGCGGGTCACAGAAGGCAGGAGGCGGCGGCTGCGGCTAAAGCCTGTGCCCGCTGCTAAAGAGAAATAATATTTATTGCACTGGCAATGAATATTCATTTCTCTTATAGCTCGCAGTTACAGCCGCAGCCACTGGCTTCCAGCAGTGGCCGGGTTATCACGGGTGCCCACTCATTAAGGTAATGAATATTCACATCTCTCCACTCCCATAGGCGTGGAGAGAGGTGAATATTCATTCCCTTAATGAGTGGGGGTCACATGATTGCCCGGCCGCAGGAGGTGCTAGCACTGGAACAAGATGCTGCGAGGGCGTGCAGGGAAGGTGAGTAGTTTTTTTTAAATTTTTTTATGCTTTTCTCATGGGGGCCACGCATATAAGGATAGGGATGAGGAGCCATGCATGCAAGGATAGGGATAAGCAGCCATGCAGACAAGGATGGGAATAAGGAGCCATGCAGACAAGGATGGGAATAAGGAGCCATGCAGACAAGGATGGGAATAAGGAGCCATGCAGACAAGGATGGGAATAAGGAGCCATGCAGACAAGAATGGGAATAAGAAGCCATGCAGACAAGGATGGGGATAAGGAGCCCTGCAGACAAGAATGGGAATAAGGAGCCATGCAGACTAGAATGAGAATAAGGAGCCATGCAAATAAGTACGGGAATAAGGAGCCATGCAGACAAGGACGGGAATAAGGAGCCATGCAGACAAAGACGGGAATAAGGAGCCGTTCAGACAAGATGGGGATAAGGAGCCATGCAGATTAGGATGGGGATAAGGAACCGTGTAGACAAGGATGGGTATAAGGAGCCATGCAGACAAGGATGGGAATAAGGAGCCATGCATACCAGGATGGGGATGAGGAACCATGCATTCCAGGATAGGGATGAGGGGACAATGCATTTTTTGTGGCAAAAATTTGTTGCTTTGGCTTATACTCAGGTTGGCTTATACTCGAGTATATATGGTATTTCAGCAAGAGAATGCTAAACCACGTACTGCACCCATCAAAACATCATGGTTTCACAGAAGAAGAGGTTAGGTGGCGAACTACAGTCCAGACATCTCACCAATAGAAAACATTCGGCACATTATAAAATTAAAAATCTGGCATAGAACACCCACGACTGTGAGTAGGTAGATTCCTACATCAGACAAGAATAGGACAAAATTCTTCTCCCAAAACTCCAGCAATTGGTCTCCTCTTTTCACACATGTTTACAGACTCTTTAAAAGAGTGGAGAAGTTGCTGCACAGATGGTAGACATGATCCTGTCCCAACGTTTTTGAGCTGTGTTGCTGCCATCATTTTCTAAATTGAGTTTTTTTTGTCCAATGAAATGGAAAAATGTCTGTTTATCTTCTGATCTATGTTGTGCTATGACTAGCATGTGGCTATAAGAGATTTCCAAAATCATTGTATGCTACATTTTACACAGCGTCCTAATTTTTTTTGGAATTATGGTTGTAATTAAAGGGCCTAAAGAATATTAAAAAAAATTAAATGTTTGGTTACTTTTTAATTGTGCATTTAGGAAGCAAGCAAACAATAGATAAAAATTCTGTACAAAGTTGTACATAACCTACAATGCCAAACCAATGTCTTCCTGCTGTGACTGTAATCTGAGGCCCTTTCACCCTTGATTGCACAATGTACCTTCTACCCCATCTCCGAACTAATAGCATCATAAGGACCTAGGATGTTAAGGTACTGCCACACTAAACAATCCCGCTAGCGATCACAATAACGACGCATACTAATGCGATCGCTAGCGGGATTGTTTCTATATCGCTAAATGCTGCCGCATTTAGCGATATAGTTAACGACGCTATCGCCGTTAGCGATCTTCTTAACGACTTTAGCGGTACAAAAGTACCGCTAAATCGCTAAGAAAAGGTGCCACACTAGCGATATATACTTACCCAGCGGGAGCGCCGACGAGAAAATAGGGTCCGGAACGATTCCAGCGACGAGCGAGATCACAGCAGGAAGCTCGTCGCTGGAAGCTGCCGCACTGAACAACATCGCTAACGGGATCGCTAAATAGTGACGTTTTTTAGCGATCCCGTTAGCGATATTGTTTAGTGTGGCATACCCTTTAGTTTCGGTGAACAGAATCTTGGTTGTACCAGGATTTATGTACATTATATTAGTGTAAAAACACATCCATAGTGTATTTGCTTAAAATTGTCCCTACGTTTGAAAAAAAAAAAAAAAAGCAAAATACTTTTCCAAAGTACAGTCGAGGCCGGAAGTGTTGCCACCTTTGAAATTGTTCCAGAAAATGAAGTATTTCTCCCAGAAAATTATTGCAATTGCACATGTTTTGTTATGCATGTTTATTTCCTTTACGTGTATTACAACAACACATACAAAAAAACAGAAAAATTGGCAAATTGGATATAATTTCACACAAAACCCCTAAGATAGGCCATACAAAATTGTTGGCACTCCCTTCTTAACATTTGATTTCACACCGCTTGGAATAAATAACTGCAATCAATCGCTTCCTATAACAATCAAAAAGCTTCTTACACCTCTCAACTGGAATTTTGGACTACTCTTCTATTGAAAACTGCTCCAGGGTGCCTTCTCCAAACAGGAATTTTAAGATATCTCTTCTGGTGTTCAATAGAACTCTCCAGCGCTTTGTTTCCCTCCATTTGTGATTGCAGTGAAAATGTTGAAATGGAAGGAGAACAGCATGAGGAAGATCCCTGGAAGCCTCTCTGACTCCAATATCGCTGCTGAGAATGATGGTTTCACACTTTTACACCACTTTAAGGACTGACCATAAAACATTCAAAATCGAAGAAAAATTGGAGTTTACAGGGAAAAAAATGTTAAGAAACATTCTTTCCTGTATATTGACTTGTATATAAGGCAAAATTGAAAAAGGATTTTAAAAAAGTAATTTAATAAATCAAAATTGAAATTTTTATTTAAAAATTAGTGTAATTTATAAAGGAAGCAATAAATGCCAAAAATTTGATGGAAGAAGGACTCTGATACACCCTGTATTAGACATAAAGAAGGGCCTGATTTCACTTTCTCTTCAAATTGTCATGTAGTGGTACTCCTAGACTCACAAAGGCTATGTGCTAAGTGCAGAGCTTGCCAAAAATTACATGCAGGGTGGTCATCCATACACCCTTGAAGGCACCAACTGGAGTACCTAATTCAAATATTGTGAACAAAGTGTAGCTGTGGTACTCCTACACTCATAAAAGCTCTGCATCCAGTGCAAAGCCTGCTAAACATTACAAGCAGGGCCATCCATACACCCTTGAAGGCACCAACTTGACTTCCTCATTCAAATATTAAGAAAGTGTAGTTGTAGTACTTCTAAATTCATAAAGGCTGTGCGCACAGTGCAAAGCCAGAAAAAAATTCTAACGAGGGTCATCCATACACCCTTGAAGGCAACAACTGTCTAACCTCATTCAAACATTGAAGATTAAAAACACTATGTGCTGTTGTTATCTGGTGGTGTGGAAAATCATGGCTAATCTAGGCTTTGTTCATTTTTATCAGAGTGAACCTTTCAGCATTTTCTGTTGATGGACGAAAGCGCCTGTTTGTTATTACCTCCCCTGTGGCACTAAAACTCGCTTAGACAAGACGTTAGTGGCAGGGCAGCACACCTCCAAGGCATAGAGGGACAGCTCATGCCAGGTGTCCAGCTTTGAGTCCCAATAGTTGAAGGTCGCAGAGGAATTGGGGAATACGCTGATTTTGTCGGCCAGGTATTGCTTGACCATCTTTAAAAACTTTTCCCTGCTTGTCAAAAATATGCGGTCATTAGAGCCTGGAAACTGGAAAGGTGTTATGAAATTTGCCCAGGCCTTTGACTGTAACTGGTGTGTGTCTCCCTCGTCTCTCCTCCTTTGTTCGGCAAAGAAGCTTGCCCCCTGCTGCTAGCGTTGTCTGATGGGAATTTTAGCATATTTTCCACAATGGTTTTCTGGTATAGCACAATTTTAGTAGAGGTCTCCACCTCATGAAGAAATGCAAGGTTCTCCTTGTAGTGTGGTCTAGCAGAGTGACCAAGCAGTACTCTTTTTTTTTTTTTTTTTTTTTTTCTTTTGCCCAAAATAAATATAACGCAAATGTCATGGGAAAGGCAGCAGTGCACAAAGTCAGCCATATGTGCCAAACTCCTTATAGCCAACACTTCTCTGTCTCCACCATGATGACAAATCTCCATCTCCTTCTCGTCCTCCTCATTTCCCTCCTCAGCCCATCCATGTAGGAGAGACAGGACGAACCTTGTGTGGGTATTAGTCTCTGTTGCGCTAGCAACCAACTCCTGTTCCTCCTCATCTTCAGTCTCCACCTCCTCATTGTTACCCAGTCCGCACTCAGCAAATGAGATAAGGCTGGGCTGGGTAGTATCTCCCTGTCTCATGTTTAATTGTCAGCAGCGACTGTTTAAGTAGCCACAGAAGCAGGATTGTTGGGCTGATTATGATGTCATCGCCGCTCACCATCTTTGTGGAGTCCTCAAAGTCTTGGAGAACCAAACAAATGTCAGACATCCATGCCAACTCTTCAGTTGTTATGTGCTCATGGCTAACCAGAATACTGATGGGCATGTTGGAGCTGGTATTTCACAATTGGCCTCTGCTGCTCACAAAGCCTTGCCAGTTGGTGACCTGGCATTTGCAATCGCTGCTGCAGCACTGCTAGAGCGGTGTCAGCTGTAGCTGACTTGCGGAAATAGGCACTAACGCTGTGTACCTTGACCTGAGGCTCTGGCAAATCTGGATAGGTTTTCAGAAACCGCTGAGCTACCAAGTTGAGCACATGGGCCAAGCATGGAATTTGTTTGAGCTTGCTAAGCATCACAGCCACCGCCAGGTTAGGCCATTATCACACCTGACCATGCCTGGTTGCAGGTTCAACACCAAGAGCCACAGATCTGTGTGGTCTGTTACTCCTTTCAATAACTCTGCTGCTGTGTGCGGTTTGCGTCCTAGACAAATTAGCTTTTCCAGATCCTTGTCGCTTTGCTGAGGCAGTGCTGCAGAGCTTCTGGCTCATGTGGACTATGTGCTCTGAGATAACTGTCATGGTCGATTTGTGTCTGACCTTCTGGGGTTAATTTCTGTGGCCTCACTCTGATGGGGGGAGGGCTTTTTATAGCTTCGCTCAGGCGTTGCCGCTGTCAGTTATACTTTTGCCCTTGGCTTAGTTAAGTGACCCCTATGAGTTGTGCTGCGTGCCTGCTTTTCTGCCTGATTACCTGCTTTTGACCCGGTCTGTTGCCTGTTGTGTTCTTGCCTGCTAATTCGGTACTGTTCTCTTGCTTTCTGACTTCGGCTACGTCTCTGGATATCCTTCTGGCTAACCCCCTGGTACTTTTGCTGTCCGTACAGTTGTGACCCTTGGCTTATCCCTGTCATCCCTCCTGTCTAGCGCTCATTGGCACTTCTGTTTGTGCTATATCTGCTGGTAGGGTCTTTATTTCGGGCCGGCATCTCTCTCTGCTCCTGCTTCCTCTTGGAGACCTGTGGCCGGCTCTGCCCCTTGGTAGTCACGTGGTGCAGGTCCTGCTAGTGCATAGTTGCTGGGACGTGCTCCTCTCCCTAGGGACCCAGGTAAGCCCCTGCAGCAGCGCAGATTTTTCAGGGTCAAGACACTGACTGATGTCAGTTCTAGATATCCTGATAAGCACATTGGTGATGGAGGATGAGGTAGAGCAGGAAGGGGGTGTAGGAACTGGGGTAGGAGGTGGAAGAAAGCACTTATAGAAGTAGGGCCAGCAATCCTCAGTGTCGGTAGCACATGTGTCGTGTCAGGGTGGGACTTTGCCTCGGCCTCCAATGTTCACTGGGTGTGCCATAATGGAAATGTAGTGTCCCTGGCCACAAGTGTTTGTCCACGTGTCGGACGTTAAGTGGATAATCCCAGTAAGTGCGTTGATAATGGCACGGTTGATCTTCCTGGACGCGTGCTGGTACAAGACATCACATCGGGAGAAATAGTGGCAGTTGGGGAACAACTAACTCTTTGATGGAGAAATTCACGAATATCAGTGCTCTGTGGAACAGTTGCCCACCTTCTCCCTCTGCTCATCCCACTGCTTCTTCCTGCCTGTTTCAGAGCTGCCGATCCCTCACTCTCAGTGCTGCAGGCCTCACTCTGCATGCCATCTTCCCAGGTTTGGTGTTATGAATGTGCTAGAGATGGTTTCTGAGCAGAGGCTCCCTCTGGTGGTTACAGACAGTACTGAGCCTTTCAGCGAGGAATGGCAATCTGGGATCGCTGACTGGTCTGATATAAGGGAGGTTCCCTCCCATGATGGTTGCCGGTGATCAATTGTTCTTGTCTCAATTGTGGTTCCTGGTTCATTTGGAAGTTTGCTGAGTCTTGCCTGCATCTACTATCAGATAAGATATTTTCTGCTTTTATTTTTGTCCTTGCTTTTTGCATTGTTCCCTGCACTTCTGTGGAGGTCAGCCAGGTCCCTTCCGGGGGCCTGTGCTCCTCTCAGTTTATCTGAAGCCTCTGTTATTTGTTCATTTGCTTTTTCCTGTTTTTTCAGTGGCTGCGGCTTAGTTTTGTTACACCAGAGATCTGATTTTATTTTTAAATCAGATGATTTTTATTTAAAAATTGTCAGCATGAAACTTTGACAGTACATTTAACTTTAGCATATAATATAAACCGTATTCAACCTGACAGGCAATATAACTATTCTTACATCCTAAGTCCCTACCCTCCCCCCCTCCACCCTAACCCCTTCCCTTTAAATCATTGCATATATCACACACCATGTCACATTTTGAATCCTTTTTTTCGAGACAACCACTTACGATCCCTGTTTAAAGTACCAACTCAGAGGTCAAGGGCGCGTAGGCAGACGCATTCTTTCTCTCATAAGAGCCTCCGAAGCCAGGCCCGGGTGCTCCATCCAGCCACCCCACACATTCTCAAACTGCATGTGCTGACCTCTTTTCGCATATATGTTCTGTTCCATCATAACAATAAAGTTAACCTTATTAATCAGTTCTTGTCTAACTGGCGCTTTGTCATCTAACCAGTGGGCCGCAATGAGCTTTCTGGCAGCATATAGGATTCTGGCTATGGTCAGCTTCCCCCACTCATCAACCGCGATATCCTCCATGCACCCCAATACACACGTCAGCGGGTTCCTTATAAGATCCACTCCCATTACCTCCTGAGTCAAATTAAGTGTTTGTACCCAAAAGTTCTGTAGGGCAGGGCAGGACCACATCATATGTAGGAGATCTGCCCCATCCTCAGAGCAGCGCGGACAGCAGGAATCCCTCCTCAGGCCCGTCCTCTTCATCCAGACCGGGGTCCTGTATACCCTATGTGTTAGGTAGAGTTGTGAGACTCTCCTGGCTTCACTCATAGAGACCTTGGGGATGAATTGTAATACGCTCTCCCACTGAGAGTCCGAGATTGGTCCCACATCCTCTTCCCATTTTTCTCTGGACTTAGCCGGGTGCCGTACCAGGAATGAATCCAAAAAACCTCTATATACGAGGGAGATGAAACCCTTAGTGCCCCTTAGTGACCCTATAAGATTCACCATCGCATCTGATTGCACCACTATTCTTGATGCTTTAAGCTGTCGATTGATTGCATGCCGCAGCTGCAAATATTGAAAAAAGAGGGATTGACTCAGAGGGAACTCCTTCCTGATCTCCTCAAAAGTCTTAAGCATGCCGCCAACCAACAGCTGTGACACAAACCATATCCCGACCCTTCTCCATTGAGCAAATCCCCTCAGACGCATTAACTCCCCCAGTCTCGGGTCAAACCAAACCGACGAGAAGCGCGTGAGCTCCGTAATGCCCCTCCATTGTCTAACTCTTTGCCAAATCTTGTCCACCATAGCGATCGTCGGGAGCCTCTTAGGGTTCACCCGGAACCTACCAGCCTCTAGACCAGCAAGCAGCGGACCTCTGCCCACTATAAACTCAATGAGCTTCCCAGCCGACGTAGATTGGGTAGGCTCCCCCCACCCCACCATATGCTGACACTGGGATGACACATAATAAACCCACGGGTTCGGGATTGCCAGGCCCCCCTCCTCTTTTGACCTCTGTAGATGTTCAAGTTTAATGCGTGCCCTACTACCCTTCCAGATCAAGTCCCGGAAAAGAGAATCAATCCGGTAGAATTTATTTTGCGCCAACCAGACAGGCGTATTATAGAGTATATATAGGAGTTGGGGCATGAGGATCATTTTTAATAAATTTGCTCTACCCGCCACAGACAGGAATAGTTTCTTCCACGCTGCAATTTTTTGTTGAAACTTATTGATAAGGGGGGTAAGATTGAGCCGTTCATATTCCTCCAATTTAGCAGAGATCACAATGCCCAAATATTTAAATTCACTAACCACCCTCAAAGGGGTCCCAGGGTCTAGCGCTAGGGGAACCGCCGTAGTCCATGGGAAGCAACACGGATTTATCCCAGTTGATAGTCCAGAAATAGAGCCGAATTTACTAATAACTGCCACAGCCGAACTTAGGGAGTCGCTCGGGTCAGCCAGAAACAGTAGCACATCATCCGCGTATAAGGCCACTTTCTCTACGTGGGAGCCATATTGGAATCCCCGAATATCTGTGGTACCACGAATCTTTGCAGCTAACGGTTCTACAGCGATCGCAAACAGCAGGGGGGACAGGGGGCACCCCTGCCTCGTTCCCCTATGTAGGGAGAAACTCTCAGACAGCAGACCATTAACCCGTATTTTAGCACTAGGGGATGTATATAGCAAAGGTACCCAACTCACAAACTGATCACCAAATCCCATGGTTCTCATTACCGCCCACAAATACCTCCACTCCACACTGTCGAACGCCTTAGCGGCATCCAGGGAAACTATTACCCTCTGTCCCACATTATCCGCCCTCGCCTGCATGTTTAAGTATAATCGCCGGAGATTTATAGCTGTGGATTTATTGGGCATAAACCCTGACTGGTCTTGGTGAATTAGGGATTCGATGACCTTGTTAAGTCGGTTCGCCAGCATTTTGGCCAATAACTTAATGTCAGTGGTCAACAAAGAGATCGGACGATATGAAGCTGGATCCGTCAAATCTTTTCCCTGCTTTGGTAGGACAACAATTATTGCCTCTCGCATGGACCGGGGCAACTCCCCCCCCGCCAAACTCGCAGTGTAAACCTCCATCAACTTGGGAAGCAACACCTCTTTGTATTTTTTGTAGACTTCTCCTGGGATACCGTCCCCCCCTGGGGCCTTGTCACTAGGTACAGAGGCCAGAGCGGCCTCAAGTTCCTCCATATCAAAGGGCTCCTCAAGAAGCCTCTGCTCCACTAGTGAGAGTCGTGGAAGCTGCACCCCCACTAAAAAGTTATCAATTTCCTCCTCCGATGGCTGCACATGTGACTGGTACAGATTTGAGTAAAATCCCATCATTACCTCTAGTATGGCCCTACTGCCTGTATGCTCACATCCGTCTTTCCCCTTTAATTTAGTGATATACGCCGATTCCCTTTGGGCCGCCACCACCCTGGACAGAAGGTGACCCGCTCTCTCTCCCTCCTCGAAAAACGTCATCGTGCAGAACAGCCTTTTCCTCTCCGCAGTTTTCATAGTCATATTACAAACCTCTCTCTGTGCTGATCTCAAACGTTCCCGGGCCTCAGGGGTTTGCTCCTCAATTAGTGCCGCCTCTGCTCCCTCTAATGACCTAATCAACTCCTGGTCTCTCCTGCCCGTTTCGGTTTTAACTTGCGATATGTCTTTAATACACAACCCTCTGAAGTAAGCCTTCATGGCTTCCCATACCATCAATACCGAAGCCGAGCCCATATTAATTTTAAAGAACTCTGTCAGGTCATCCCCCACATGGCCGTCCAGATCAATCAGCTGGAGACAGAACGGATTTAGCCTCCACAGGGGTCTCCTGGAAAACTCAGAGCCCTGCTCCTGAAGCACCACACACATAGGCGAGTGATCCGACAGAGTTCTAGCCAAATAAGTTACCTCACCCACTAGACTTAGCATCAGACCATTCCCCAGGGCCAGATCAATCCTGGACAGCGAGGCAGAGGCGGGCGAGAAGCAGGAGTACTTATAAGTTCCGGGGTGATGGGTTTTCCATATGTCTATTAGTGCAGTCTCCTTCAGAACCGCCCCAAAGGGGGTGCAATTACCACCCAGTCTCAGTGCCTCCCGACCACCTCTGTCCCAATGGGCATCAGGAACATTGTTGAAGTCACCAATTATCAGAAAGGGAACCCCCGGGAAATCGCCCACTACCTCCATGACCTTGTGCAACACTTTCCCACAATACGGCGGAGGGATATATATCGAGATCAGTAGCATCAGTATACCAGACAATTTACATAGCAAGCATATGAACCGTCCCAGCGTGTCTATAATCACTTTACACTGTTCAAAATGTATACCTGTGCGAACAAGAACACTGACCCTCCCGTGAGTATGAGGAATATGTTGCATGATACCCCGCCTGCAGCCATCTTTTTTTAAGAAGATGCGTTCTACTCTTTATCAAGTGGGTTTCTTGCAAGCATACTGCAGGTTTGGCATCAAGCAAGAAAGTAAACATTGCCTGTCTTTTTACTCCGGACGCCAACCCTCTAACGTTCCAACTTATTATTTTTATTTTATCCGCCATTACCCTGCAACCCCAAATACCGTGTCATCCATTTCCTCATTTGTGAATTAGTAAGGCTGTCTCCACTCGAACCTGTGTGACATAGACAATAGTTTAACATTCCCCCCTCCCTCCCCACCCTCCACCCCCCCTCACACAATACCCCAACTTCACCCAACTCAAGCTTTCCATCTCCTCCAGGTGTCACGGAGGAGAGGACGTACTTTATCCGATTCAGAGTATCCACTTCACCGAAGCAAACCTGCTTTACTCCCCAAACTCTAGGAGTAGCATATGGCTAGTGATTGCAGCCAAACAAGAGATCTGATTTTAGGTGGTAGAGATCGTGTGATCTCAGGTGTTTTTGCAATCAGAAGAGTTGGTATTTTTTAGGGTTTTTTTTTGGATTGCAGTGAGTATCCTTTCCTGTACTTTTCTGTCTAGACAGATTGGGCCCCAGCGTTTGCTCATTCTATTTTTTGCCTGTGTACGTGCTTCTTGTCTAACCGCCATTACATGTTTGGGGGCTTCCTATTTTCTTTGGGGATCTGCTCCGGGGCAGATAGCTTTCATCTTTCTGCCTTTAGGTGTAGTTATCTCTCAGGCTGTGACGAGGCATCTAGGATCAACGTAGGACGCTCACGGACCTTAGTTGTGTGGTTAGTTCAGGTATGGCAATCCATAGGTTCCAGCCTTCTGGTTTTGCTGTTTTTGCTTATCTCCTCAGCTACAAACACACAGTATCACGGGCCCAAACTGAAAATTATAGGTACCACAGAGGGAAAAACTAGGTGGAAAGAAAAAAAAAAAGTTGTCAGAGTTGTCAGAGATTTTTTTTTTCCTGTTGTTGCATTTTTCCTCTTTTTCTGGATGCTAGGAGGATTTTTTTTCTTCAATGGAGTTTGCCAGTTGTCTGGCGTGTGGATCACTTGCCACTGAGGTTCAGAGTATTGCTACCTATCTGTTGGTGCCGTTTGGCAACTAAGATTCCCATGCCAGATTTGTTTTTGGGGATCAGGTAAATTTCTGGATTTCAAAAATAAGTAAGTTGTTTTTTGCTTAAGCCTAAGTTTCCTCGGGAACGCACACAGCAGGTTCAAATTGTCATCTCTCCTGGCGCCGGGACCGCTGGATTGGCTTTTTCCCTGACCCATGGTGGATTGTTTCGGATATTGATGCATTTTTTCTGGCTCGAGGTTAAGGTGAAACCTAATGTCACTGATCAAGCTGAAAAACTTGTTGGCATTAAATCGGGTCTTGTCAGAAATTCTGCAGTGGGCAGTCCTGACCAAATGGAATGATGATGCTTTGGCAGCCTTTTGAGGGCTGTCAGAGAATGTAAAGGATAGTAATGTTGGTTCTGCTCCTCTGGTCTCAATGATTCTTGTCATTGGCTATTCAAATTGACAGACGTTTGCGTGAGCGCAGAGTAGCAGAGATAGTTTGCCTTGTGAGCCAGCTTCTGAGCCATGAGTTGAGGGACTTCTGGGCACAGTCATGAGTTTGAAGCTAATGGTTTCTTCTACTGGTGGTTGACGCCTCATGCTATTCAGTGCTCTAGGGAGCGAAGACGTTTTACACCTCAGTGTTTTGGGTATGTTCAGACTAAATTTTCGTGATGTTACCCTGATTTGCTCCTGTACCACATTTGGCTTAGGCTTATTTGATTCAGGGGACAGCTTTATCCTGATGGATTTGAACTTTGCAACGTTGTGGGTTTCCATGATACCCCTGCGTGGAGTTTCCTCCTCGGCATTGATTCTACGCCCTTTGACGGAGAAGTAAACCCCGTTTTCCTACTCAGGTGCTAATGTGGGTTGCTACGGGGATCATGGAAGTTGCAAATTTTGTTCTTAACGTCTGACATATTGTACTGGTTTCCCTTGGTTACAGACCATAATCCTGTTATGGATTGGAAATCGGGTTCTGTGACCAGTAGGCTGCCATATGTTATTGACAACCTCTTGTTTTTCTGCCTTGCCCAGTTCAGTATTTCCTGACTTTTGACTGATTTTTATGATAGATTTTAGTGAAGTAATCTGCATCCTTGCTCCTCACAGGAGCTTGATTGCGCTATTGATAATAGCCTGGTGGTAAATTTCTAAAGGTCCCTATTTAACTGTTGTACTGAACACGATGCTAAGCGATTTATATCAGGAGTCATTGGTGAGGTGCATATCAGAGCCATCCTCTTCCTTGGGTGCGTTTTTTTCTTTGTGGGCCAAAAGATGTTCCATAGGCCGTATGATTTCGTCTCTTGAATAAGTCACTGTAGCTTATCTCGTTACCTTGATTTCTGACCGTATTCCAGGGTGAAGTGCTAGTTGGTTTCCAGCTTGACCTCAGGGGGGCGTATAACTTATTCGCTACAGGGGATGATGGAAAACGGCGTTAATACCCAGATGGCATTTGAGTACTAGTGATGCCCTTTGGGTCATACTCCTTCCGTCTTCCATCTTCATGAATTGGAATTCAGGGATTTTGTTGATAAATTTTGATTGTTTATTGGATGATATTTGATTTTCCAATTGACTGGACGTCTGTGCAAACCTTGGGCCCGTATTCCAGATTTTGAGAGAGAATGCACTGTATGTGAAGGATTTTCAAAGTTCTTTTTGACGTCAAAGGTCCATTTTTGGGATTCATTTGTCTCCGTCTTATGAAATGGACCCGGTCAAGTTCAGGCCATCTTGATTGGGTCCAACCTACTTCTTAAAGGCTCTTCAGAGATTTTTGGTTTGCAATTTGATCGTAATTTTTGGTAATTCTCCGGTATGTTAAACCATTGACTGATTTGACCAAAAGGGTTCCTGATGTGGTGAATGGCCTCCTGAGGCAGTCTCTCGTTCAGGAAGCTTAATGTCATGGGTGCATCGCCACGAAGATCGTCGCGATTGCACATTCTGACTTCTCACAGCTGAGCTGCTGTTTCTTTGTGTTTGGTATTAGAGAGTTAATTTTACCTAGCTCTTTGCTAAGACTAGGTCCAGCCTCGCCCGGCTGCTTTGGATTATGTTCTAATTAGTTTCCTTTATATTCCTGCCAGTCTGGGTGTTGGATGCCGGTGAAAGCATTCATATAGTTTAGCAGACTGGATCGGTTCTGGGAATATTAAGCTAAGAGCTCCTTAGTTGTTTTTACTCTTACAGCTTATAGTTTTTTCTCTGAGACCTAAGGTGTTCCTACTGTGTGTGAGTGTTGTATGTAAGACTTTATTTACTTTATTTCTTATCTTTCTTGTATGTCTTTCTGTTCATTAACTGTTACCTGGTCATTCCCTTTGGTGGTATTCAGGGTCCTTCTTAGGACTAGAATACAGTTGGCAGGGATTGATAGGAGACAGGGTTTACGCTGGTGGCCTGGACCTCTGTACCTTTAACAGTACCTCCAGTTGAGGGATTAGTTAGGACCCCAGTTAGGGTCAGCTTAGACCCCGGTCACCCTCTAGCCGGAGACAGCGTATAACGGATTCCGTTTTGACCCACTGGACTTTCTGTCAGGTAAATCTATGTTATCATATAGCTATGCGCATGTTATATAGTATGTTGCCCTTTTGATATAGATTATTGTCATCACATATATATATCTGCTATACAGCGTGACATTTTCACCGGCCCATACTAAAGATTCTCCCCAGCTATCATGGATCCAGTAGCCCAGCTGGCCCGGCAGTTGCAGGGATTGTCCATGGAGTTGGCAGACATTAAGTCCAAGGTTTGTCCCCCCGGAGCAAACCAGATCTGAAACCTAAGGTTGCCTCCCGGACAGGTTCACTGGTGGGCGGGACAAATTTTTTACTTTCCGGGAGGCATGTAAATTGTACTTTCGGCTACGGCCTCGGTCATCTGGGAGTGAAGAGCAGAGGGTGGGAATTGTTATCTCGCTCTTACAAGGGGATCCTCAATCTTGGGCGTTCTCTATTCCTCCAGGCTCCCCAGATCTCCAGTCATGGATCGATTTTTTACTGCCCTGGGTCTGGTATATGATGATCCGGATCGAGTCTCCCTTGCTGAAACAAGGTTACGTAAATACGGCAAGGAAATCGTCCAGCGGAGGAATATTCTCTGAGTTCCGTAGATGGGCAACAGATACTCAGTGGAATGACCCAGCTCTTAGGAGCCAGTTTTGTCAAGGGTTGTCTGACAAATTAAAAGATGTGTTGGCTCAGTATGATTCTCCTCCATCACTGGAGGCTGCTATGGCCCTCGCTATTCGTATTGATAGACGTCTTCGGGGAAGACGCGAGGTAACTCCGCCCCCCGTGATGACTCCACCTACTACTAAAGTCCCTTATACTGAGGTTCCCCTGGTTGTTCTGAGGAACCCATGCAGTTGGGAGGGACATCATTTTGTAGGAGGGAATCAGCGGTGCGCCGCAAGACTAGAAGGTGTTTCTTTTGCGGGAGAGAGGGACATTTTGTTGGGGGGTGTCCATCCCGGACCTCTTTGAACCAAGGAGTTAACCTGGGAGTGTGTATTTCGTCCCCAAATCCCTCTCAGTTTCTCGTGCCTGCGGAGGTGGTGATTGGTACTAGAACTGAGAGGATTTCTGTTTTTCTTGATAGTGGGTCCGGGGCTAATCTGGTGGACACTCGGTTTGCCAGGTTGCATGGTATGCAACTGAGTGTATTGGCCAAACCGGGTCCCTATACTCTCTATTGATTCTAGACCTCTTGGTCAAGGTAGCTTGGTACAAGCTGTTCATAACATAGATCTTCGAGTAGGGCAATACATAAAGAGCAATTGTCTTGTTATGTGTTGGAGGGTCTGCCTGCTCCTATTGTGTTGGGACTTCCTTGGTTGGCTAAACATAACCCAGTGATTGATTGGCAATCCAGAAAGATAAGCCAGTGGGGTGAATTTTGCAAGAATAACTGCATGAGCACGGTCATCGGTGCGGTTGTGCTAGGACTTTGCCTCCTTTTCTGGAGGACTTTGGGGAGATGTTCTCAGAGGAGGGGTGTAAAGAGTTACCTCCTCATCGCGCATATGACTGCTCAATAAAGTTGCTTCCTGATGCCTTATCTCGTACTTTCCCAGGGGCCGGGAAGACGGATAATCCGGTTCCTATTCCTCAGGAGGGAGTTGTTGTGTCAGCTGTATGCTCTGAGTTTGAGGGGGAGGTATTGGGGGCTCAGGGGGACGCCCTGTGGGACTTCCAGGGAGACTGATAGTTCCAGATCGCTTAAGACTGAAGGTTACGGGGAACCGTTACAAACGGATGGCTGATAGGGGGAGAGTTTCTGGTCTAGATCTGAAGGTGAACGATCTGGTTTGGTTGTCTACCAGGAATATAAAACTTAAAGTTTCCTCCTGGAGGTTGGGTCCCAGATTCATCGGCCGTACAGGATCAGTTCCATAATTAATCCTGTGGCATTTCGTCTGGACCTCCCTCCTACGTTCAAAATTCATAATGTGTTTCACAAGTCATTACTTAAAAAGTATGTGGCACCAGTCATACGTCACCTCTACCTCCTCCTTCAGTGGTAGTCAATGATAACGTGGAAGTTCATTGGAGGGGGTATGGTCCTGAGGAGAGGACGTGGGTCCCTGCGTCTGATGATAACGCAGATCGATTGGTTCGGACCTTTCACACAATTTACCCGGACAGACCTGGTCATGAGGGTCCGGAGGCCCCTCGTAGAAGGGGGGGGTACTGTCATGGGTGCATCGCCACGAAGATCGTCGCGATTGCACATTCTGACTTCTCACAGCTGAGCTGCTGTTTCTTTGTGTTTGGTAATGAGAGAGTTTAATTTTACCTAGCTCTTTGCTAAGACTAGGTCCAGCCTCGCCCGGCTGCTTTGGATTATGTTCTAATTAGTTTCCTTTATATTCCTGCCAGTCTGGGTGTTGGATGCCGGTGAAAGCATTCATATAGTTTAGCAGACTGGATCGGTTCTGGGAATACTTAAGCTAAGAGCTCCTTAGTTGTTTTTACTCTTACAGCTTATAGTTTTTTCTCTGAGACCTAAGGTGTTCCTACTGTGTGTGAGTGTTGTATGTAAGACTTTATTTACTTTATTTCTTATCTTTCTTGTATGTCTTCTGTTCATTAACTGTTACCTGGTCATTCCCTTTGGTGGTATTCAGGGTCCTTCTTAGGACTAGAATACAGTTGGCAGGGATTGATAGGAGACAGGGTTTACGCTGGTGGCCTGGACCTCTGTACCTTTAACAGTACCTCCAGGTTGAGGGATTAGTTAGGACCCCAGTTAGGGTCAGCTTAGACCCGGTCACCCTCTAGCCGGAGACAGGTATAACGGATTCCGTTTTGACCCACTGGACTTTCTGTCAGGTAAATCTATGTTATCATATAGCTATGCGCATGTTATATAGTATGTTGCCCTTTTGATATAGATTATTGTCATCACATATATATATCTGCTATACAGCGTGACACTTAAGCAGAGATTCACTTCTGCTCCTGTTCTATGGCAGCCTGATGTTTCTCTGCCATTTCAGGTGGAGGTTGATGCCTCTGAAATTGGGGCAGGTGCTGTTTTGTTCCAAAGAGATCCAGAGACCTCTAAGAGTAACCCTTGTGCCTTTTTCTCTCGAAAATTTTCTCCTACCGAACGTAATTATGACGTGGGTAATCGGGAGTTATTGGCCATGAAGTGGGCCTTTGAAGAGTGGAGACATTGGCTGGAAGGAGCCAAACATCAGGTGGTGGTCCTCACGGACCATAAGAGTCTGGTTTATCTCGAATCAGCCAAGCGACTTAATCCTAGACAGGCCAGGTGGGCCTTGTTTTTTTAATTTTGTAGTTTCTTTTCTTCCTGGCACTAAGAATGTTAAGGCGGATGCCCTCTCGAGGAGTTTCTTTGCGGACTCTCCTGAGTTATCTGATCCTACTGTTATTTTGAAAGAGGGAGTAGTTCTTTCCGCCATCTCGCCCAATTTGAGACTGGCTCTGGAAGGGTGTCAGGAGGATAAACCTGAGCGCTGCCCTATTGGGAAATTGTTTGTCCCAGACCAGTGGAAGAAGAGTGTGATGTCTGAGATTCATTGTTCCTCGTTGGCTGGTCATCCCGGGATTTTTGGTACCAGAGACTTGGTGAGTCGGTCCTTTTGGTGGCCTACTTTGTCTCGTGATGTCAGGGAATTTGTGCAGTCCTGCGGGACTTGCTCTCGCTCCAAGCCTTGCTCTCGCTCTAGTGGTTTGTTAATGCCATTACCTGTGCCCAAGAGGCCATGGACCCATATCTCTATGGATTTTATTTCCGACCTCCCTGTTTCTCAGAGAATGACCGTTATCTGGGTAATCTGTGATAGGTTTTCCATCTTGTGCCATTACTTAAGTTACCTTCCTCCTCCGAATTGGTGCCTTTGTTCCTTCAGCCCGTGGTTCGGTTACATGGCATTCCGGAGAACATTGTGTCTGACAGAGGAGTCCAGTTTGTTTCCAGATTTTGGAGGACATTTTGTTCTAAACTTGGTGTTCAATTATCTTTCTCCTCTGCTTTTCATCCTCAGACCAATGGACAAACCGAGAGAACAAACCAGACCTTGGAGACTTATTTGAGATGTTTTATGTCTGCTGATCAAGATGACTGGGTCTCTTTTTTGCCTTTGGCTCTTAATAATAGGGCTAGCTCTGCCACCTTGATGTCTCCATTTTTCTGCAGTTTTGGGTTTCACCCTCGATTTTCTTCGGGACAGGCGGAGTCTTCGGTCTGTCCGGGTGTTGACTCTGTTGTGGAGCGAATGCAGCAGATTTGGGACCAGGTAGTGGAGAGGTTGTCTCTCTCTCTGATGGTCCTCGGTTTAAAGTGGGGGACTTGGTTTGGTTGTCCTCAAGAAATATCCCTATGAGGGCTGCATCTCCAAAGTTTAAGCCTAGGTTCATTGGATCTTATAAGATCATGGAGATTCTTAATCCTGTTTCCTTCCGTTTGCGTCTTCCAGGGACATTTAAGATCCATAACGTGTTCCACAAGTCCTTATTGAAGAGGTTTGTCGAGCCAGTGGTTCCTATGGCTGCCCTCCTGACCCTGTTTTGGTTGAGGGCAATCTGGAGTATGTGGTTGAGAAAATATTGGATTCTCGTTTTTCTATACAGAAACTCCAGTATTTGGTTAAGTGGAGAGGTTATGGTCAGGAGGACAATTCTTGGGTGTTTGCTTCGGACATCCATGCTAGGAGACTGATCCGTGCCTATCACCGAGCTCATCCTGATCGGCCTGGTTGCACAAGTGAGGGTTCGGTGACCCTCCTCAAGGGGGGGTACTGTTGTGAATGTGCTAGAGATGGTTTCTGAGCAGAGGCTCCCTCTGGTGGTTGCAGACAGTACTGAGCCTTTCAGCGAGGAATGGCAATCTGGGATCGCTGACTGGTCTGATATAAGAGAGGTTCCCTCCCATGATGGTTGCCGGTGATCAATTGTTCTTGTCTTAATTGTGGTTCCTGGTTCATTTGGAATTTTGCTGAGTCTTGCCTGCATCTTCTGCTATCAGATATGATATTTTCTGCTTTTATTTTTGTGCTTGCTTTTTGCATTGTTCCCTGCACTTCTGTGGAGGTCAGCCAGGTCCCCTCGGGGGGCTTGTGCTCCTCTCAGTTTATCTGAAGCCACTGTTATTTGTTCATTTGCTTTTTCCTGTTTTTTCAGTGGCTGCGGCTTAGTTTTGTTACACCAGAGATCTGATTTTAGGTGGTAGAGATCGTGTGATCTCAGGTGTTTTTGCAATCAGAAGAGTTGGTATTTTTTAGGGTTTGTTTTTTTTGGATTGCAGTAAGTATCCTTTCCTGTACTTTTCTGTCTAGACAGATTGGGCCCCAGCGTTTGCTCATTCTATTTTCTGTCTGTGTACGTGCTTCTTCTTGTCTAACCGCCATTACATGTTTTGGGGGCTTCCTATTTTCTTTGGGGATCTGCTCCGGGGCAGATAGCTTTCATCTTTCTGCCTTTAGGTGTAGTTATCTCTCAGGCTGTGACGAGGCATCTAGGATCAACGTAGGAACGCTCCACGGCTACCTCTAGTTGTGTGGTTAGTTCAGGGTACTGCAATCCAATAGGTTCCAGCCTCTCTGATGTATTGCCGTTTTTGTTTATTTCCCCCAGCTACCAAAACACAACAGTTGGGTCATTGTCTTCATCATCCACCACCTTGTCTTCCGCCACACACTGGAAATCCTGACTTTGTGACTTAACAGCAACTTGACTTATCGGCAACTGTCTCATCACCATCTACCTCCTTAGACAAAATGTGCCATTCCACACTGTCATCTTCTTGTGACCATGGCTGTTCTTAGTTTTGTACTTCACTAAACAGCATGTCCTCCTTTCCCTCTTGGAACATGCAGAGTGAGAGGTCACAATCAAGAATTGATTATGTAAAGAGCTCCTCGGAGTGTCCTTGTGTGGGATCATTGGTCTCCTGGGACTCGACGTGGTGGAAGGAAGGCAGATCAGGGTGTGGATTAAGTGATCCAGACACTTGGGAGGTGAGACTGGACCGTGTGGAAGACTGGGTGGTGCTGGCAAGCATGATGGAAGGATTATCTGCTATCCAACTGACCACTTATTCGCACTGGTGTGATTTCAGAAATGGTGCACCGTGCCTCCCTGCAAAGTGGGACGGGAAGCTATGTGTCGTGGATGGGCGTGTTGCTTGTGTTTCAGCAAAAGGAGCAGTCGCACCTGCCCCATATCCTCGCTGTCATCAGCATCATCAGCACTTCCCCTTCCCTGTCCCTTACCACACTGCTTACGCATTTTGTAATTGCCAGGTCTCTGGGAACCAAGTTTCCTTGATGAATTAAAACTGAATTCATTTAATAAAAAATAAATAAATTTTGTCACCTGTAGCAGACCAAGCGATTTTTACAAATTTAAAACCACCGTAATTTCACACAAAGCACGTTAAACTGTATAAATGACCATATTAAATTTCCTAGAGGAGCAATGCACGGTGAATAAGCCTCCTTACCTTGGCATGCCAGAACCAGTATGTCACTCTCCATAAGGCAAAAATGTTACCTCTTAGACCTCAGTCCATAACCTCTCACCTAGCCAAATCAGTTCTCATACTTTTCACTGACAATGTGCAATACTGTGACACACAGTGTCTGCAATTGAGATTCTGATTTGGCTTTTATCCTAAGTCATATTCCTTAAAGCCCATATGTCAAAGTCAAGGCCCACGGGCCAGATCCGGCCCGCGAATTGATTATCTATGGCCCCCTGGATGATATTTAATTACTATTAGATCCGGCCCGCAGGCCACAGCCGCCTGCTGGTGTTTTGCACGCGCCAACCAGGGCCGGCGTCAGCACCCGGCACACCCGGGCAAGTGCCGGGGCCCTGAGCAGGCGGGGGGGCCCACTCGCAGTCTGGCACCCCCCCGCCCGTTAGCGGAGGAGAGCGGTGTCAGCGCCGCCACTGGGCCCCCCCCCCCCGCTTGCTCAGGGCCCCGGCATCAGCTGGCACAATACTTACCTCTCCCGTGCCTCCGCTGCCGCAGCTCCGGGCTCCAGGGGGCGCCGGCGCTTCCTCTCACAGCAGGCCGCTGAATGACGTCATCATTCAGCGGCCGGCTGTGGCACAGAGCGCGCGGACGTCGGACAGGTAAGACGTGTGTGTGTATGTCTCTGTGTGTGTCTGTGTGTATGTAGTGCGGTGCTTTGTGTGTGTGTGTGTGTGTGTGTATAAGTATGTGAGAAAGTGCTTGTGTGCTGTCTGTGTGTGATGATGGGCAGGCATTGCTGATAATGGGGAGGCATTGATGATGATGATGGGGAGAAGATGATAATGGGCAGGTATTGTTGATAATGGGGAGGCATTGATGATGATGATGGGGAGAAGATGATAATGGGCAGGCATTGCTGATAATGGGGAGGCATTGGTGATGATGGGGAGAAGATGATGATAATGGGCAGGCATTGCTGATAATGGGGAGGCATTGATGATGATGATGGGGAGAAGATGATAATGGGCAGGCATTGCTGATAATGGGGAGGCATTGGTGATGATGGGGAGAAGATGATGATAATGGGCAGGCATTGATGATGGGGAGAAGATGATGATGGGCAGGCATTGATGATGATGGGGAGGAGATGATGATGGGCAGGCATTGCTGATAATGGGGAGGCATTGATGATGATGGGGAGAAGATGATGATAATGGGCAGGCATTGATGATAATGGGCAGGCATTGATGATGGGGAGAAGATGATGATGGGCAGGCATTGATGATGATGGGGAGGAGATGATGATGATGGGCAGGCATTGATGATAATGGGGAGGCCATGATGATGATGGGGAGGCAATGATGATGATAATGGGGAGTCTTTCCACAGCGCCCTTTCCTGAGCTGTAACAGTGCAGAACGCAGTACAGCGCAGAGGAGAGCTCCATATTTTGTATGGAGCATTATATGGGGACCAGTATCCTGTATGGAGCATTATATGGGGACCAGTATCCTGTATGGAGCATTATATTGGGTCCAGTATCCTGTATGGAGCATTATATTGGGTCCAGTATTCTGTATGGAGCATTATATGGGGGGTGACATCCTGCATGGGGTATTATATGGGTGATAAGGGGAGATTGTGGTGCCCATAATATTGTATGGAGGACTGTACTGTCCAGTCTGTACTGTGCGCTGTGAGGATTTGGCGGTTTTTGAGCTATTGTACAATTTACAATAGATATCACTCATGTAATGTAAGAAGAGAAGTATTTGGCATTGTACTGCACCCATATTTCTCTGCTGTATCTGTGCATCATGAATCGTGGTCTGTGTTAAAGGGGCCCACTGAGGCTCTTTCGCCCGGGGCCCATAAAAACCTGGAGCCGGCCCTGGCACCAACACTACATTTCCCACAATGCACCGGTAGCAGGGCCGGCGTCAGTCCGGCCCTCGGCTTGTAGCAAATTTGTTTTTTTGGCCCTCGGTGTGTTTGACTTTGACATCCCTGCCTTAAAGGGTCGATAATGACTTGTAGAATTGCTGCTTCCAACAGGTGGTGCTGTATAGTTTAAGTCCTCTTTTTCTCTGAAGAGACCCTTTTTCACATTGAATGACAACAGTCAATTTTTGGACCAATTATAATTTTACATGTTAAACTGTATGGATTATTATTTATTATTATAGCACCATTTATTCCATGGTGCTTTACATGTGAAAAGGGGTATACATAATAAAAAACAAGTACAATAATCATAAACAATACAAGTCATGACTTGTACAGGAGGAGAGAGGACCTTGCCTGTGAGGGCTCACAATCTACAAGGGATGGGTGAGGATACAGTAGGTGAGAGGAGAGCTGGTCTTGTAGTGGTTTGTTGGTTACTGCAGGTTGTAGGCCTGCAGGTTGTATGGATGACAATATGTGGTCACCTGCAGCTGCTATATCATTTAGCAACCGACTTCATAGCCCTGCCAGAGGCTGTATTCAGCCACTCTCTTTGCTCCAGTAGTTGTCCCTCGGCAGAATGTATTGCATAGAAACAGAAAAAGAACAAGATTAGCCCTTAGAAGGACTTTTAGTATGATGGTTCAGCATCAGCACCAGTAGCAACACAAGAGGACTCTGATTAATGAAACGGTGCACACAGGCCTCTCCCTCTCCCTTCAATCTCATCTGTCCCTGAGCTGTATAATGGCGCCAGTGAGCCGAGCGTGGCAGCGCCAGTCCTTTTATAACCACTGACCAGTAATGCGGACAGCCTATCACAGTAATACCACTATGAAGATGGCTATGGCAAAACAGTGACTGGCAGGAAATCCTGCATGTTTATAAGCTGCATAGCAGGCACCAAATATGCGAGGCATAGATTATAGCATTTAATCCGAGCATCATCCAATGTTTAATGAGCGCTGAGCACATCCAAGCACCCAGATACTCGAGTGATATCAGAGTATCACCGAGCACGTTCGCTAATCACTACTGGCCACTCAAGAACTCTCCAACTCTTTGTTTCCATCCATTTCTAGGTGCTTCTTGAAGTATACTGGGGTCATTGCTCTGCTGGAAGACCCATGACCTATGGCTAGGAATGAGCGGGCCCATGGAAGTTCGGGTTAACCGAACTTCAGTCCAAAGTCCAGAACTGTACCAGAAATTGAACATTAACCCTATTGATATCAACGGGAATCTGATCTTTGGTGCTGGAAAATTGTATCTCTCAGCCTGCATGACAGACTGAACTTCTTTGGAACTTGAATGGGGCTGCTTATCCATTATTTGGACTTTCTTGTGCTGCAACCTTTCATCAATTTTTCTCTGCCATCAACATCCATTGAGATTAGCTACAGTGACATGAGTTGCAAACTTCTTGATTATGTTGCGCACCATGAAAAAAGGATCATCATGTTCGCTGGAGATTGACTTATAACCTTGAGATTATTGATATTTTTCAACAATTTTGTTTCTGAAGTCCTCAGACACTTCTCTTCTCTTTTTATTCTCCATGCTTAGTGTAGCACACACAATGCAAAGATTGATTCAACTTCTCCCCTTTTTACCTGATTTCAGGTGTGATTTTCATATTGCCCACACCTGTTTCTTGCCACAGGTGAGTTTGATCGAGCATCACATGCTTGAAGCAAAGTTGTTTACCCACAATTTTGGAAAGGTGCCAACAATTTTGTCTGGCCGATTTTGGGGATTTTGTGTGAAATTATGTCTAATTTGCCTTTTTCTCTTTTTTTTGTATTCTTCCAATACACACAAAGGAAATAAACGTATTTAACCCCTTAACGACCGCCGATACGCCTTTTAACGGCGGTCATTAAGGGTACTTAAACCACAACGCCGTTAATTAACGGCGCTGTGGAAAAAGTGAATAGCGCCCCCCAGAGGCACATTTTCTCCGGGGTCTCGGCTACCGAGGGTAGCCGAGACCCCAGAGAACATGAATAGGGTCGGTTTTTACCGACACCGATGTTGCGATCGCCGTTATTAACCCTATAACGGCGACCACAAAAAAAAAAAAAAAAATGTTGTTCCATTTAATTTCTCTGTCCTCTGATGTCATCGGACATCAGAGGACAGAGAAAAAGGGTCCCCGGGACCCCCCTTGTGTCCCCCAATGTGCCCCTTGTGGCCCGCGGGCCCACCTGCTTCCTCCGGTGGGCGCCGCCATCTTGAATGGCGGGCGCATGCTTAGTGCGCCCGCTGCGTTCTGCCGGGGGGGGGGGTGGGCAATTTTCTCTGGGGTCTCGGCTTCCGAGGGTAGCCGAGACCCCAGAGAACATGATCGGGGTAGGTATTTACCGACCCCGGTGTCGCGATCGCCATTATACTAAGTATAATGGCGACCGCAAAAAAAAAAAAAAAAAAAATGATTTCTCTCCCTTCTGATGTGATCGCACATCAGAGGGGAGATAATGAGGGTCCCCCGATCGCCCCCCCTATACTTACCGGTGTCCTCGGTCCTCCCGCAGGCCCCAGGATCCCGGCATCATCTTCCTGGAAAAAAAAATGGCGGGCGCATGCGCAGTGCGCCCGCCGATCTGCTTGGCGGCAGATTCAAAAAAAGTTTCATTCATTCTCACAAAAGTACATTTTGATCACTGTGATAAACTATCACAGTGATCAAAATAAAAAAAAAAGTACATAACCCCCCCCTTTATCACCCCCTTAGTTAGGGACATATAATAAAATATAGAAATTATATTTTTTTTCATTTTTCTGTTAGGGTTAGGGTTAAGGCTAGGGTTAGGGTTATAATTAGGGTTAGGGTTATAATTAGGGTTAGGGTTAGGGTTAGGCTGGGTTCATACTGCGTTATGGCAGTCCGTTAACGCTGCCATTCACCCCCATTTGAGGGCGCATTGCGACGAATGCCGTAAAGCGGTATGCGTTCGCGACGTGCCATCATTCAGTGACGGAGCCTCGGACGCGGGCTGCAGCGTCTGGGCTCCGTCACCGCTAGCGCAGATGAATCATCTGCTGATTCCTCTGCGCTAGCGGGTATAGCATAACGCGATCGCGTTATGCTATACCGTTACCAGCCCGTCAATGCTATGTGTTGAACGGGCTGGTAAAACGCAAAATGAACCCAGCCTTAGGGTTAGGGTTATAATTAGGGTTATGGTTACAATTAGGTTTAGGCCGGTGTCACACACAACCACAAAAAATCGGTCCGTTTTAGACGGTCGACAATCGGATCAAAATAAAAACATCACACATCCTTCTGGCATCCGATTTTCCTTCAAAGATGCGATTTAATCGCATGTGTGTGTACCTTGTAACATCCGATTTTCATCCGACTGCGAGATTTTCTCGCAGGCTTGCAAAACTGACATATAATGGATCCAAAAGAATAGTATTTAAATGCCAAAAGAAAGAATAGATATATACACATAGAACACATATATATATATGTATATGTCATTGTGACATATATATATACATATATTTATAATTCTTACACTTCTACATACTGTTATAGCCGCTAATTCAATTGCCGGCTTCAGTGAAATCACAGAAGCCGACATGAAATGATACATTGTTTCCACACATTTAACCATGTAATTTCATGTATTTTTATATATGTTTGAAACATACAATTACATGAGTATATGTGTGCTAAATTTCAGACATGTAGGGGTTAATTAAAGGTGTAAATTCGTTGAAAAAAAATGCGTGGGCTCCCGCTGTATTTTCTCCACCAGACAGACAAAGCAAAGCGAGTGGGGGCAGATAATAATAGCCTAGGGAGGGTACATTTTTTTTGTGCCCCCCCTGGCTACTAACATCTGCCCCCAGACACCCCAGAAAGGGCAAATCTATAATTAGATTCGCCTTTCTGGCACTTTGCCCGTCTATTCCCATTGCCCTGTAGCGGTGGCGAATGGGTTAATAAGGGGTTAAAATGACCTTGCAATTGAAAGGTCACTTTAAGCCAGGTTAATAATTGATAGCTGTCAATTAGACAACTATCAATTATTAATCCTATTGTATGAAAGAAAAATCAAACACACACAGTTTAATAAAAAATAAGTTTAATGAAATAATCACACAGTTTTTGACCATATTTTATTTTCCTGCTAAAACCATTTCCTGTAATAAAAATAAAATAAAAAAGCAAAATTATACTTACCAATCCGATGTACAGTCAGGTTCCATGGTGTAATCCATCAGAAAGGGTTAACAGGTTACAGGTCGCAGAGAGCTAATAATGCTGTCTCAGACCTGTATTCCCCTGAATGAATAAGTTCCTCTACCACAGAAAGTAGAGGAATAGATTCATGAATGGAGCTTAATTGATTTATTGCCAATTTAACTGTAGTGACCTGACCTAAAGGGAAAGTGGACACAATCAATTAAGCTTCATTCATGAAACACATCCTCTCCTGTCACCAGGAGAGGAACTTATTCATTCATGAGCTTTGAGCTGAGCATGCAGGATTACTTGCACTGCTTGGCTCAAAGCTAGTTTACCCTTTGTGAAGGATTACAGCGTGGGACGTGACAGATCGGCGGAATAGGTAAGAATAATGTTGTTTTATTTCTTTTTCTTTATTTTAGGAGATCAATGGCTTCGCACGGATTAAGTGTAAAATAAAATATGGTCAAAAAAATGTGTTTTTATTTCATTAAAATTATTTATTCTTAAAGTGTGTGTGTTTTTTTATTTACTTCAATAGGATTAATAATTGATAGTTGTCTAATTGACAGCTATCAATCATTAACCTGCCTTAAGGTCACCTTTCAATTGCAAGGTGACAGTAAGGTGAGATTAACCCATTCGCCACCGCTACAGGGCAATGGGAATAGACGGGCAAAGTGCCAGAAAGGGCGAATCTAATTATAGATTTGCCCTTTCTGGGGTGTCTGGGGGCAGATGTTAGTAGCCAGGGGGGGCACAAAAAATGCACCATCCCTGGGCTATTATTATCTGCCCCCACTCGCTTTGCTTTGTCTGTCTGGTGGAGAAAATACAGCGGGAGCCCACGCATTTTTTTTTCAACAAAATTACACCTTTAATTAACCCCTACATGTCTGAAAATTTGCACAAATACACTCATGTAATTGCATGTTTCAAACATATATAAAAATACATGAAATTACATGGTTAAATGTGTGGAAACAATGTATCATTTCATGTCGGCTTCTGTGATTTCACAAAACCCGGCAATTGAATTAGCGGCTATTACAGTATGTAGAAGTCTAGGAACTATAAATATATGTATATATACATGTCACAATGACATGTATATATATATATATGTGTTCTATGTGTATATATCTATTCTTTCTAGTCTTTATTAAAGCTGTCAGTGTGATTTTACAGTATAGCCGGGATGAATTGCCGGCTTTTCTAAAGGACACCGATGCGATTTCATCGCAAGTCACACATGCGGTCCGTTTGTAATCAGATTTTTCATCGCTCCCATAGACTTGCATTGGCGATTGTCGACCGACAATCGGTGACAATCGCAGCATGCTGCGATTGCAGACGGACGTTGAAAACGGACCACAAAAAAACGGCTACTGGGAGCTGCTCCATAGATTAACATACGGCAGACTGCAATGCGATTTTTCATCGCATTGCAATCGTCCGATTTTGTCGCCAGTGTGACGCCGGCCTTAGGGTTACAATTAGGGTTAGGGCTACAATTAGGGTTAGGGTTACAATTAGGGTTAGGGTTACAATTAGGGTTGGAATTAGGGTTGGGATTAGGGTTAGGATTAGGGTTAGGGTTGGGATTAGGGGTGTGTTGGGGTTAGGGTTGGAGCTAGAATTGAGGGGTTTCCACTATTTAGGCACATCAGGGGTCTCCAAACATGACGTGGCGTTCAAAAAGTCAGATTGCGCTCCCTCCCTTCCGAGCCCTGCCGTGCGCCCAAACAGTGGTTTACCCCAACATATGGGGTATCAGCGCACTCAGGACAAATTGCCCACCAATTTTGGGGTTCTAATTTCTCTTGTTACCCTTGGGAAAATAAAAAATAGCTGGCTAAAAAAATAATTTTTGAGGAAAAAATTTTTTTTATTTTCACGGCTCTGCGTTTATAAATTTCTGTGAAGCACTTTGGGGTTCAAAGTGCTCACCACACATCTAGATAAGTTCCTTAGGGTGTCTAGTTTCCAAAATGGGGTCACTTGTGGGGGTTTTCCACTGTTTAGGCACATCTGGGGCACTGCAAACGGAACATGACACCAATCAACGTCTGCATTCCAAAACGTTATTACTTCCTTTCCAAGCCCTGCTGTGCGCCCAAACAGTTCCCCCCCCCACATATTTGGTATCAGCGTACTCAGGATAAATTGGACAACAACTTTTAGGGTCCAATTTCCTTGTGAAAAATCAAAAATTTGGGACTAAAAAATAATTTTTGTGGAAAATTGTTTTTTGTTTTTTTTTTCACACCCAGGCATTATAAACTTTGTGAAACACTTGGGGGTTCAAAGTGCTCACAACAGATCTAGATAAGTTCCATAGGGGGTCTAGTTTCCAAAATGGTGTTACTTGTGGGGGATTTCCACTGTTTAGGCGCATCGGGGGCTCACCAAACGCGACATGGTGTCCAATCTCAATTCCAGCCAATTTTGGTTTGAAAAAGTCAAACAGCGCTGCTTCCATTCCAAGCCCTGCCGTGCGCCCAAACAGTGGTCTCCCCCATATATGGGGTATCAGCATACTCAGGACAAATTGGACAACAACTTTTGTGGTCTAATTTCTCCTGTTACCCTTGGGAAAATAAAAAATTGGGGACTAAACGATCAGGTTTGTGGAAAAAATATGATTTTTTATTTTCACGCCCAGGCGTTATAAACTTCTGTGAAGCACTTGGGGGTTCAAAGTGCTCACCACACATCTAGATAAGTTCCTTAGGGGGTCTAGTTTCGAAAATGGGGTCACTTGTGGGGGGTTTCCAATGTTTAGACACATCAGGGCCTCTACAAATGCGACATGGCGTCCAGCCAATTCCGCGTTGAAAAAGTCAAACGGAGCTCCTTCCCTTGCGACCTCTGCCGTGCGCCCAAAAAGTGGTTTACCCCAACATATGGGGTATCGGCATGCTCAGGACAAATTGCACAAAAACTTTTGGGGTCTTGTTACTCTTGGGAAAATAAAAATTGGGGTGAAAAGATCATTTTTGTGGAAAAAAAATGATTTTTATTTTCACGACTCTACATTATAAACTTGTGTGAATCACTTGGAGGTTCAAAGTGCTCACCACAGATCTAGATAAGTTCCTTAAGGGGTCTTGTTTCCAAAATGGGGTCACTTGTGGGGTGTTTCCACTGTTTAGGCACATCAGGGGCTCTCTAAACGCGACATGGCATTCAGCCAATTCTGCGTTGAAAAAGTCAAACGGCGCTCCTTCCCTTGCGACCTCTGCCATGCGCCCAAAAAGTGGTTTACCCCCACATATGGGGTATCGGCGTATTCAGAAGAAATTGCACAACAAATTTTGTGGTTCATTTTCTCTTTTAACACTTGTGAAAATAAAAAAAATTGGTTCCGAAGTAAAGCTTTTGCAAAAAAAGTTAAATGTCAATTTTTTCCTTCCACATTGCTTCAGCTCCTGTGAAGCACCTGAAGGGTTAATAAACTTCTTGAATGTGGTTTTGAGCACCTTGAGGGGTGCAGTTTTTAGAATGGTGTCACTTTTCGGTATTTTCTATCATATAGACCCCTCAAAGTGACTTCAAATGTGATGTGGTCCCTAAAAAAAAAATGGTGTTGTAAAAATGAGAAATCGCTGGTCAACTTTTAACCGTAACAAAAGAAAATTTTGTTCCCAAAATTGTGCTGATGTAAACATGTGGGAAATGTTATTTATTAAGAAATTTGTGTGACATATCTCTCTGATTTAAGGGCATAACAATTTAAAATTTGAAAATTGCTACATTTTCAAAATTTTCGCCATATTTCCATTTTTTTCATAAATAAACACAAGTCATATCAAAGAAATTTTACCACTAACGTGAAGTACAATATGTCACGATAAAACTATCTCAGAATCAGCGGGATTCGTTAAAGCGTTCCAGAGTTATAACCTCATAAAGTGACAGTGGTCAGAATTGTAAAAATTGGCCCGGTCATTAAGCTGCAAAATGGCTCTGTCACTAAGGGGTTAATTGTGTGACAATAATGTCCAATTTGCCTTTTTTTGTGTTGTTTCAATACAGACAAACATGTAATAACAAAGATTTTCTGGGAGAAGTACTTCATTTCTGGAACAATTTCAAGAGTGCCAACTAGTGATGAGCGAGTATACTCATTGCTCGGGTGGTGTCCGGGTATTTGGAGGTGCTTGGAGATTCAGTTTCTGTTGCTGCAGCTGCATGATTTATGGCTGCTGGACACCTTGAATACATGTGGGGATTGTTTGTTTGTTAAGGAATCCTCACATGTATTCAGGCTGTCAAATAGCCGCAAATCGTGCAGCTGCAGCAACACAAACTAAATCTCCGAGCACTTATAAATACTCGGACACCACCCGAGCGTGGAAAACCCGAGCAACGAGTATACTCGCTCATCACTAGTGCCAACACTTTTGGCAATGACTGTATATTTAATTTCTTAAGGGGAACCAGTGAAGTTATTTTTGCATGTTAAACCATCACTACTACCATATTAATTGACTTCTGTACTTTTTTAAAGCTGTGTTTATTAATCCTAGCTGATATTTAATTCTCATTAAAAAGAAAAAAAGACTCCTCACATATACACATTAGCTGTCTGTAGTCAAGAAGGTGAGGCAGCTGTGCAAACAAGTCAAACTGTACATGACCTACTCACTTTGACCTGATTTACAGTGGTGTTTGAAAGTTTGTGAACTGTGCAGAATTTTCCATATTTCGTCATGCATTTTGCATAAAATTACATCAGATTTTTACAGTTCTAAGAGAGAACAAAATCTAACAAGCGAGTCAACAATGTTTTGCTCTATCTTTTTTATTTTGGAAAATATCCATATCCTGTCAGTGAGAGGTAAAACATGTTGGGGGGACACTGGTGCTAAAATTTGTAGTCCTATTCTGACAATATATGTCAGCATCCTGGGTGCTGTACACTTTATAAATATAAATTAGCAGGTAAACTGCATAAAATAACTGCAGACAATATGGACAGATTAGGGAAAGAAATAAAAGTTAAATGTTATGGTCTTCTAGGGAGGGTTTTTTGGGGTTCTCCCCAATCTGGAAATTATTCAGTATCCTCTACATGTGAATACAGCCTATAAAGTATTGAACTTGTACTAAAAGCCTATTGGTAAAACATTATTCAACCATTTTCTGCATGTTCTGTTTTAATTCTATTATAAGCATCTCTGCTTGCTGTCACGCAGTGGAAACGTTTGGAGGATTGTCGGTATTCTTGTTGCTCTCACAACCAGTATTTTTTTATTTCTCAGCTGCCCAATTTGGAAAACGAGTTGCAGTATTTGATTATGTAGCACCATCACCTCAAGGTATGACCAGTTTGTTAATTTACCTGAAAATATGTATGTACAGTGTATATTTTAACATGTTTTATGCATTCAACCTATTGGGAACATGTGATTTTCTGTGAAGGGTTCTGCTTAATTTATACTCTGGGGATCAGAACTCGTCTAACCCTGCCGTGATATATCACTACTGGGGAATGGCACATTTAGCCTTTACATAATGAGATGGGATTGACAAGGCTGCGGTTAGGTGTATTCATAACTGGCTCAGTGATCGTACTCAAACAGTGGTAATAAATGGTTGCACATCCATCTGGAAGTGTGTTTCAATGGCGAACCACAAGGCTCTGTCCTGGCCCAAGTTTTCAACAATTTTATAAATGATCTAGATAAGGGAACTGGATATAATCTGATGTAATGTATGTAGTACAATTCATATAGCGTCTTGTGCTTGGGTGCGATGAAAATACATGAGACACAGGTTTGATATAGAAAGTCTTGTATTACTTCATACAAGTTGGCAAAAATAGTCACACAGTTTGCAGACACAGAAGCAGGAGACACAGCAGGCCAGAGTAATCTAAGCTCAGCAATCACTCTCCACAACAGGTTCAGGATCTTCTTCTCTGTTACCGTAAGTCCATGCAAACGTGGGTCTTTCAAAGAGCAGGGTTCAGAGTCCACAAGTGCTTCAGAGTTCCTCAGTAGGAATAGCTGGAGTACAAGGTCCAAGGCTTTAGGAGTCAGGTCACAGGTTCACTGCAGGCTAGATTCTGAAGCACTGATTGCTCAGCTGTGGCTGCTTAAGAAGCAAAAGGAGAGAATCAGGCGGGAACATGCAAGCTGGAAACTCCATTTTGACTGAGGGCAAGATAGCTGCAGCAAGACAGAAAGTAAAATGGCTGACGAACAAACTGAGTTTCAGGAACATGTACACAGAACCTTACATTACTCCCCCCTTAGGGACAACCTCCGGATGACCTCAGGCCAGGCTTGTGTCGGGGACCTTGATGAAACTGACGGAGCAAGCGAGGAGCATTAACGTTGTTGACTGGTTCCCATGAGTTGTCCTCCACTGGTAGCCCTGCCATTTAATCAGATATTGTAACTGATTTCTATACAACCTGGAATCTAAAATCCTTTCCACCACAAATTCTTCCTGACCATCAACTAGCACTGGGTCAGGGCAAGGAGAAGAACGTCCAGGAAACGTATTGGGTGTCGCAGCCTTTAGTAGGGATACATGAAAGACAGGGTGAATTCTCATAGTTCTGGGCAGTTGAAGACGACAAGCAACGGCACTTATAATTTTACTGATTTTATAGGGTCCAATGTACTTATGTCCCAACTTAGACGATGGAATCCTTAACTTAAGATTTCTGGTTGACAGCCAGACCAAGTCTCCTACCTTGAAAGCTGGTGCAGGTTTACGAAATTTATCTGCTGCTTTCTTGTACCTTTCCTGAGCCGATTCCAGATTCTCCTTTAGAAGATCCATATTCTTCTGTAAAGACGTGATTCTTTCAGCCACTGCTGGTAAAGGCGTTTCTATGGGAAATCGTGGTAGAATGTTAGGATGATAACCTAGATTAGAGTAAAAAGGAGACTGCTTAGTGGAGGCACTCTGAGAGTTGTTATACGAGAACTCAGCTAATGGAAGTAGATCCACCCAATCATCCTGTAGGTGGCAGATAAAGCAGCGGAGATACTGCTCCAGGGTTTGATTGGTTCGTTCGGTCTGTCCATTAGTCTGGGGATGAAAAGCAGAAGAAAGGTTTACTTTAATGTCCAATGCTGCACAGAAATTTTGCCAAAACCTAGAAGTGAATTGCACCCCTCGATCCGAAATAACCTCATCCGGTACTCCATGTAAGCGAAACACATCTTTAATCATCAAATCTGATGTCTGTTTTGCAGTGGGTAAGCCGACACAAGGGATAAAATGAGCTGCCTTTGTTAGACGGTCAACCACCACTAGAATGGTGTTCTTCCCTTGAGAGGTTGGTAACTCCACAATGAAGTCCATAGAAATGGATCCCCACGGGCGGGACGGGGTGGGAAGAGGCTGTAACAGACCAGTTGGTGAGGAGCGAGGTGTTTTGCATCTTGCACAGACTTCACATGAAGTGACATAGTTTAAAACATCCTTCCTGCAAGTGGGCCACAAAAGAAACGAGAGGAGAAATTCCTGTGTCTTTAGAATTCCTCTATGCCCAGCTATCTTGGAATCGTGAATGAGTTGCAATACTCTCAATCTGACTGTTTCAGGAATATACAGGCGTTGTCCCTGAATCCACACACCATTCTTAAAGACAAGACTTACGTCCCTTGGGGGTTGTGCCAAAAAGGAATCCGCATGGTATGCTTCCTTGATGTCCTTAAGTAGGTCTTGATTATGAATTACTCCTAGGAATCTAGAGTCAGGAAGAATAGTCTTAGGAGGAGTAATTGGACGTGTCTCTGCTGAGTAAATCCTAGAGAGTGCATCAGCCTTTCCATTGCGCGATCCTGGTCTATAAGAAATGATAAAATTAAATTGGTTTAAGAAAAGATTCCAGCGAGCCTGGCGAGGAGTCAGGCACTTAGCCGACCTGATAAACTCAAGGTTACGATGATCTGTCAGGACGACTATTTGCTGTGCAGCTCCCTGAAGAAGGTGTCTCCATTCTTTGAAGGCGGCAATAATGGCCAACAACTCTCTATTGCCCACATCGTAGTTCCTCTCAGCCGAAGACAACTGCTGGGAAAAGAAGGCACAGGGATGCAAGACATTCTTCTCACCTGTTCTCTGAGAGAGTATAGCTCCAACGGCACAGTCTGAAGCATCCACCTCTATTATGAAGGCAAGCTCGGGGTTGGGATGTACTAGGATAGGTGCAGTGGTAAATTTATCTTTTAGACGGGAAAATGCTTCCTGGGCTTGGGGAGTCCAGGAGAACCTAGACTCTTTCCGGGTAAGTTGGGTGATAGGTGACACTACCTCAGAGAAATTTCTAATGAAACGTCTATAGAAGTTGGCAAACCCGATGAAGCGCTGTACCTCCTTCACATTTCTAGGAATTGGCCAATCCTTGATGGCTTGGGTTTTGCTTCCATCCATACTAATTCCTTGTGTAGACAGTACATACCCCAGAAATTGAATTTCGGTCCTATGGAATTCACACTTTTCAAGTTTGATGTAAAGATGATTTTGTCTTAGACGTTCCAAGACCATTCTCACATGTCCATGATGTTCCTCTGTGGAGTTAGAAAAAATTAGAATATCATCCAAATAAATTACCACGAATGTATCTAGGAGATCCCTGAAGATGTCATTCACCAAGTGTTGGAAAGTGGCTGGGGCGGTACTCAGACCAAAAGGCATAACTAGATATTCAAAGTGTCCATAGCGTGACCTGAATGCAGTCTTCCATTCATCCCCAGGTCTAATACGGACTAAGTTATAGGCCCCACGAAGATCTAGTTTAGAGAAAATTTTGGCATGTCGCACTCTCTCCAATAACTCAGGGATTAAAGGCAATGGATAACGGTTTCTAATAGTAACCTTATTGAGTCCCCTATAGTCTACGCATGGTCTCAGAGATCCATCTTTCTTCTTTACAAAGAAGATGGGTGCACCTGCAGGAGATGAAGAGGGGCGTATGAAGCCCTTGGCTAGATTTTCGTCTATGTAATCCTTTAAAGCCTTTAGCTCGGGCCCCGCCAGGGGGTAGATCTTACCAAAAGGTATCTCTGCTCCAGGCAATAATTCAATTGGACAATCATATGGACGGTGAGGAGGAAGCTGGTCAGCGTTCTTCTTGTCACATAAATCCACATAGTCCTGGTATACAGCTGGTAGTTCAGGGACTGACATGGTTCCTTTAGGAACAGAGCAAGCTGAAACTTTTGGACTCATCTGTTTCTCTGGAAAGTGTAATTCCTTGGTCTCCCAGTTAATGGTAGGATTCTGAGCCTGCAGCCATGGTAGCCCTAGAATAATGGGAAAGTGGGGAGAAGAGATAAGCATAAAGGACAGTTTCTCTTGATGATCTTTACCCATAAGAACCCTCAAAGGCTCTGTTTCCTGATCCACTGGTCCAGAGGTCAGCAGGGAGCCATCCACAGTTTCCATCTGTACTGGAGTAGCCTTCTTCACTGAACGTATCCCCTGTTTCAGAGCAAAGGAGACATCCATAAAATTTCCACTTGCCCCTGAGTCGATCATAGCAGAGCTAGACACCCAAGCTGAGTCAACCCAGAGTTTGATGGAAAGAAAGCAATGAGAATTGTTTTTCTTACAACTCAGCTGGGACACCGCTGAGGAAACTTGAAAAATGGCAGCGTTTACACAGTCAACGTCCTCAGAGGTAACGGAGTTTAAGTCCGAGAAATCAAGATCTGTTGCTGCAGATCTCTCTGGAGCCTGAGGCTCGGACCTGACAGATCCCCTCTCGCAACACTCACAATGAATGAGTGCTGCAGTAGTCTTACGAGAACGGCTGGGGCAGTTTATAATGAAGTGCCCTGACTTACCACAATAGAAACATAGATTTTCCTTAAAACGATGTTCCTTGCGTGCATCACTAACCCGTCGTTGTAAAGAGTCTACCTGCATGGGTTCAGGTTCAGGTTCCCGTGTAATCCTACTCAAAGGTTCCTTAGCTGGAGAGGAAGGTAGGAAAAGGTTAGTGCGATTGCTTTCGAACCATCTCTCTTGCCTGCGTTCAGTCAGACGAGTATCAATACGGATGCAGTAGTTAATAAAGTCACCTAACGCAGTGGGAGGGTCGGCACGAGCAAGTTCATCCTTAATCAGTGGAGATAACCCCTTTCGAAAAATAGATTTTTTGGCGGAACTGTCCCAGGTGGTATCAAGGGCCCATCTCCTGAAATCCAAGGCATATTCAGCTACCGAGTGCTTACCTTGGCGCAAAGCTAACATGGCTGCTTCAGCTGTTGCACCTCAATTGGGGTCATCAAACACCTGCCCCATGGCTGAAATAAAAGCATCAAGGTGATTCAAACAATCATCCTCAGTCTCAATCAGAGGGTTTGCCCACATCAAAGCCTTGTTGGTAAGCAACATAATTATAGTAAGCACCTTAGATCGTTCAGTGGGAAATTGTGAAGCATGTGCAGAAAAAAAAAGATTGCATTGATTAATAAATCCCCTGAATTTCTCACGTTCACCGCCAAAACGAAAAGGGGGCAACTTGGGAATCCCAGAACTCGGGGCTACGGCAGGAGCCTGGACTCGCTCTTCTAGAACCTCAATCCTGGCTCGCAAATCCTGGGCAGTCTGTCCAAACACTTGCAAATTGTGATTAGTGAGGTCCTGTAGGCTTGAAAAACGGGTCTTTATATTCTGCAAATCTGCAAGGATATTATCAGTCACTCCGCAAAGTTCCTTTATGCGGGCCTCCATTTTCCAGATCTTTTAAGACAGGAGTACTGGAAGAAGAGGAGAGGAGAAAAAAAAAAAAAACAATAGTGTTTACCTGTGGTAACACTGCAGAGAGAAAAAAAATTAAGGGAACTGCTCACCTGGAATGGTTGTGAGAAGTCACAACCACTATCATCACAGAAAGTTCACCGGACATCTGATATCCACAGTTACAGCAGACAAAAAAGAGAAAAGAGAAAAAAAAAAAAACAATAATGTTTACCTGTGGTAACACTGCAGAAAAAAAAACACTTAAGGGAATTGCTCACCTGGAATGGTTGTGAGAAGTCACAACCACTGTCATCACAGAAAGTACAACCGGACATCCGATATCCACAGTTACAGCAGACACATCCTTTCCAGACCCAGCAGACACTAACGTTTTGGCTTCAGAATCTTGTAATGTATGTAGTACAATTCATATAGCGTCTTGTGCTTGGGTGCGATGAAAATACATGAGACACAGGTTTGATATAGAAAGTCTTGTATTACTTCATACAAGTTGGCAAAAATAGTCACACAGTTTGCAGACACAGAAGCAGGAGACACAGCAGGCCAGAGTAATCTAAGCTCAGCAATCACTCTCCACAACAGGTTCAGGATCTTCTTCTCTGTTACCGTAAGTCCATGCAAACGTGGGTCTTTCAAAGAGCAGGGTTCAGAGTCCACAAGTGCTTCAGAGTTCCTCAGTAGGAATAGCTGGAGTACAAGGTCCAAGGCTTTAGGAGTCAGGTCACAGGTTCACTGCAGGCTAGATTCTGAAGCACTGATTACTCAGCTGTGGCTGCTTAAGAAGCAAAAGGAAAGAATCAGGGCGGGAACATGCAAGCTGGAAACTCCATTTTGACTGAGGGCAAGATAGCTGCAGCAAGACAGAAAGCAAAATGGCTGACGAACAAACTGAGTTTCAGGAACATGTACACAGAACCTTACATCTGATCACATTTGCAGACAATGCGAGCTAGGAGGGATAGCTAATGCTAGAGAAGACAGAAAAAGGATTCAGAAGGATCTAGATGAGCTTGAACAATAGACAGCGACTAATAGAATGATATTTAAGAGGGAGAAATGCAAGATTCTACATCTGGGCAAGAAAAACAAAAATTACATCTACAGAACAGGAGGAATAGGACTAAGCAACAGCACGTGTGAAAACGGCTTGGGTATACTAATAGATTACAGACTGCACATGAGTCAACAGTGGGATGCAGCAGCAAAAAAGGTAAACATAGTTCTAGGAGGTATTAAGAGAAGCATAGAGTCTAGATCACATTAATAATATAATAATAATAATAATTTTATTAATAATAATAATAATAATAATAATAATAATATTAAGTAATTATCCCCCTCTACTCTGCCTTGGTCAGGCAGCATCTGGAATACTGTATCCAGTTCTGGGCACCACATTTTAAAAAAGACATTGAAAAACTGCAGGAGGTTTAGAGAAGAGGTACCAGGATGGGGAGCGGACTGCAAACTATGTCCTATGAGGAATGGTTAAAGGATCTGGGAATGTTTAGCTTGCAAAAAAGAAGGCTAAGAGGAGACTTAATAGCTGTCTACAAATATCTGAAGGGATGTCACAATGTAGAGGGATCATCATTATTCTCATTTGCACATGGAAACACGAGAACAGATTAGATAAACTTTTTGACAGGGGTGATCAGTGAGTGGAACAGGCTGCCACGAGAGGTGGCGAGTTCTCCTTTAATGAAAGTTTTCAAACAGACGCTGGACAGACATCTGTCTGAGATGGTTTAGTGAATCCTGCATTGAGCAGGGGCTTGGACATGATGACCCTTGAGGTCTCTAACATTTTATGATTCTATTATACATTTCTGATTGCTTTTTGCCACCACTATGGGGATCTTGCTGCATAACTATTGCTATTGCTGCTTCTTACTTAAGTAAGATCTCCAGGTCAATCTCCTGCTATAATTTCGGCAAAGGCAGAAGTGTGACTCATTGTTGAAGAAAATATACTGACATTCCAGCCTCCGATTTCCATGTGGAGACTACGCGGGCAACACCATGAAAGGGCCGTCACGAGTGAAAATCACACTGTTCACTATCCCTGGACTAGTTGGCTTGTGCGAAATTTTCGCACATTGGTGGTCGGGGGCGCAGGCAATTTCAGAAAAAGCAAGCTGCTCAAATGTTAATGTATTTAATGAGATTATGAACACAGACAAGTATTTATATATGTAGATTGGTAATACAAAAAATTGGTTTGATAAGTAGAGGTAAAGAAATGTCTTAGCAAACCTTAAACACAACGTTGGGGGTGATAATGTCAGTCTCAGTGACTTTTTGATTGTAAGTATCGCTTTCGCAAACATGTATATTTTTGAAGCTTCACACTCTTGAAAATGCCACGTACAACTGGCCATGTGAGAATACTGGTTTTGTTAGGAACAGGCCAACTGTTTGAAGCGTTTGTCTGTGTGCTTTATTAATGGTCATTGCAAATGCCACTTTGACTGGGAATTGCTTTTTTTTCTGCAGGTTTATGAAAATGAATATTTAAACTGTATGCACTTGGGCAAACTGGAAAGACCCCAAGGCATTTGTTGGATTTGTTTGTCATGTCTGTAAGCAGCTTTGTGGTAGTGTGCTTTGGGGTAGTGTGCTGCCACCTGCAGGTTATTTGACCTTTCAAAATGTGTATAATTTGTGTGTGTGGGTAGAGTATGAACGGAGCAAGTGTTTACAAATGTGTTTGCATATGTGACTCACCTGCAGTGAAGTGTGCAATCCTCAAATTTGGCTGAAATAGGCTGGGCAAGCAGTTTGACAAGCTGGAAAGCCCCCAAGGCAAATGTTTGGATTTGTTTGTGATGTCTGTAAACAGCTTTGTGGTAGTGTGCTTTGGGGTAGTGTGGTTCCTCCTGCCGGTCATTTTTCCTTACTTCAGGTTTAAGAAAATTATTGTTTAAACTGTATTTTGTGCTCAAATTGTGGATGTGTGGTTTGTTTGGCTATTTTCTTGCTGAAGGGAGCAAGTTTACCTTTCAAATGGTGTATCATTTGTGTGTGTGGGTGGAGTGTGAACGGAGATACAAAGTAATCACCGAAAAAGAATGTTTAGAAATAACAGAATATATTATGGTATGGGGTGGCATAATGTACAGTAGCTGAACCTGTTATGTTACGGTAGCTGAGGAGTGCAAGTAAAAAAGGAAATACACCAGAGCAGTTGGAATCTATGAGATTGCAGTACCCTGACTAACCACCGCAACTAGAGGCAGCCGTGGAGCGTTCCTACGTTGGTCCTAGACGCCTCGTCACAGCCTGAGAAACTAACTACACCTAAAGATAGAAATAGGAAAGCTATCTGCCCCGGAGCAGAACCCCAAAGATAATAGAAAGCCCCCAAACATGTAATGGCGGTTAGACAAGAGGAAATACTGACACAGAAAGAAAATAGTATGAGCAAACGCTGGGGCCCAAACTAACTAAATAGAAAAGGACAGGAAGGGTACTTACTGCAATCTCAGAAAACCCTGAAAAAACACCAACTCTACTAATTTCAAAATCACCTGAGATCACACGACCTCTACCACCTAAATTAGTTCTCTGGTGTAAAAAAATCAAAACAGCAGCCACTGAAAAAAAACTGGAAAAAGCAAAAGTACAAAACACAGTGGCTGGACTAAACTGAGAGGGCAAAAGCCCCCGGAGGGGACCCAGAAGGCCCCCACAGAAGTGCAGGACAAAATGCAAAAATATAGCAAAAACACAAAATAAGAAATTGTCTTATCTGATAGCAGGAGATGCAGACACGACACAGCAGGCTACAAGGGAAACTGGAAAGAAGGATTCAGACCAGAACAATTGATCACCGGCAACCCTGATGGGAAAATGACTCCCTTATATAAGACCAATCAGTAACACCTGATTCCCAGTCCTCACAATCCTCACTAGTACCGCTTGTAACCACCAGAGGGAGCCTCTGCTCAGAACTCATCTCAAACCCATTCACAACATGAACCCCTCTAATCTTCATTCCAGGTGATTTCATGATGGAACCAGTGGTACGGCAAAAGATGTGTGGTGTAACTAGAGTCCTTTGGGCCCTAGAGCAAAATTTGGACCTGGCCCCTAACCCCACTTTACTAGCATATGATTTAAATGCATGGGTCCCTGTATAACGACAATCCTGTTACTGAATAAAATCCATTCTACCAAGATCAGTACGCCAATAATGCCATATACAAGAGACAAATACCACAACATGATGACCAGACCTCATATTGCCACCATATAGTAGTCAAATAATACCGCCATACTATTTATGATCAGAAACCAAAGTACTAAAATTAATACTATCACCAGTGACATTTTGAACAGGAGCTCTGTAGATAGGATATACAGTAATGTAAATGTACACGTAATACGGTGACCACTGGTGGTTGACATTATACATTGGAGCTCTGTAGATAGTATATAGTTTAACTGTACAGGTAATACAGTGATTTCTTTATTTTATTTATTTTACTCACTTATATAGCGCCATTAATTCCACAGCGCTTTACAGACATTATCATCACTGTCCTCATTAGGGCTCACATTCTAAATTCTCTATCAGTTGGCTTTAGATTAGGGTGACATTATACACAAGAGCACTGTAGATTCTATAAAATATATAATACAGGTAAATCTAATGACGTCATTCAGTTTTGCTTTT
>JARQOD010000001.1:779954146-780034577 GCA_033576555.1 Oophaga sylvatica | reverse complement strand
TTCGCGATTCTGAGATTGTTTTCTCGTGACATATTGTACTTCATGTTAGTGGTAAAATTTCTTCCATATAACTTGCGTTTATTTTTGAAAAAAACGCAAATATGGCGAAAATTTTGAAAATTTAGCAATTTTCAAACTTTGAATTTTTATTCCCTTAAAACAGAGAAATATGTAACACAAAATAGTTAAGAAATAACATTTCCCACATGTCTACTTTACATCAGCACAATTTTGGAATCAAAATTTTTTTTTGTTAGGAAGTTATAAGGGTTAAAAGTTGACCAGCGATTTCTCATTTTTACAACAAAATTTACAAAGCCATTTTTTTTTAGGGACCACCTCATATTTGAAGTCACTTTGAGGGGTCTATATGGCAGAAAATACCCAAAGGTGACACCATTCTAAAAACTGCACCCCTCAAGGTACTCAAAACCACATTCAAGAAGATTATTAACCCTTCAGGTGCTTCACAGGAACTAAAGCAACGTGGAAGGAAAAAATGAACATTTAACTTTTTAGCCACAAAAATGATCTTTTACAAACTTTTTTTTTATTTTCACAAGGGTAAAAGGAGAAAATGGGCAGATAAGGTTGTTATGCAATTTCTCCTGAGTACGCCAATACCCCATATGTGGGGGAAAACCACTGTTTGGGCACACGGCAGAGCTCGTAAGGGAAGTAGCGCCGTTTGACTTTTTCAAACTAAAATTGGCTGGAGTTGAGATTGGACGCCATGTCGCGCTTGGAGAACCTCTGATGCGCCTAAACAGTGGAAACCCCCCACAAGTGACACCATTTTGGAAACTAGACCCCCTAAGGTACTTATCTAGATCTGTTGTGAGCACTTTGAACCCCCAAGTGTTTCACAAAAGTTTATAATGCCTGGGTGTGAAAAAAATAAAATAAAAATTCCACAAAAATGATTTTTTAGTCCTAAATTTTTGAATTTTCCCAAGGAAATTGGACCCCAAAAGTTGTTGTCCAATTTGTCCTGAGTACGCTGATACCCCATATGTGGGGGTGGAAAACTGTTTGGGCGCACGGCAGGGCTTGGAAAGGAAGTAGTAACGTTTTGGAATGCAGACGTTGATGGGGGTCATGTTCCGTTTGCAGTGCCCCAGATGAGCCTAAACAGTGGAAATCCCCCACAAGTGACACCATTTTGGAAACTAGACCCCCTAAGGAACTTATCTAGATCTTTGGTGAGCACTTTGAACCCCCAAGTGCTTCACACAAGTTTATAATGCCCGGGCATGAAAATAAAAAATCCTATTTTTTTCCCACAAAAATTATCTTTTAGTCACTAATTTTTATTTTCCCAAGGGTATCAGGAGAAATTGGACCACATAAGTTGTTGTCCAATTTGTCCTGAGTACGCTGATGCCCAATATGTGGGGGGGAACCACTGTTTGGGCGCACGGCAGAGCTCGGAAGGGAAGGAGCACCATTTGACTTTTTCCAACCAAAATTGGCTGGAATTGAGATTGGATGCCATGTTGCATTTGGAGAGCCCCTGATGTGCCTAAACAGTGGAAACCCCCCACAAATGACCCCATTTGGGAAACTAGACCCCCTAAGGAACTTATCTAGATCTTTGGTGAGCAATTTGAACCCTCAAGTGCTTCACACAAGTTTATAACGTAGAGCCGTAAAATTTAAAAATCATATTTTTTCCACAAAAATGATCTTTTCACCCGAATTTTTATTTTTCCAAGGGTAACAAGACTCCAAAAGTTATTGTGCAATTTGTCCTGAGTACACTGATACCCCATATGTGGGGGTATACCACTGTTTGGGTGCATGGCAGAGTTTGGAAGGGAAGGAGCGCCGTCTCACTTTTTCAACGCAGAATTGGCTGGACGCCATGTCGTGTTTGGAGAGCTCCTGATCTGCCTAAACAGTGGAAACCCCCCACAAATGACACCATTTTGGAAACTAGACCCCTCAAGGAACTTATCTAGATGTGTGGTGAGAACTTTGAACCCCAGGTGTTTCACTAAAGTTTATAACGTACAGCCTTAAAATAAAAAATCCTTTTTTTTTTTTACAAAAATGATTTTTTCGCCCCCAATATTTTATTTTCACAAGGGTAACAGAAGAAACTGGAACCCAAAAGTTGTTGTCCAATTTGTCCTGAGTACGCTGATACCCAATATGTAGGAGAAAACTACTGTATGGGTGCACGTCAGGGCTCGGAAGGGAAGTAGTGACGTTTTGGATTGCAGACTTTGATGGAATGGTCTGGGGGCGTCATGTCGCATTTGGAGAGCCCCTGATACGCCTAAACAGTGGAAACCCCCCACAAGTGACCCCATTTTGGAAAATAGACCCCACAAGGAACTTATCTAGATGTGTGGTGAGCACTTTGAACCCCGAAGTGCTTCACAGAAGTTTATAACGCACAGCCGTAAAAATAAAAAATCCTTTTTTTTTTTACAAAAATGATTTTTTCGCCCCCAATATTTTATTTTCACAAGGGTAACAGGAGAAATTGGACCCCAAAAGTTGTTGTCCAATTTGTCCTGAGTACGCGGATACCCAATATGTGGGAGAAAACTACTGTATGGGCGCATGTCAGGGCTCGGAAAGGGAAGTAGTGACGTTTTGGATTGCAGACTTTGATGGAATGGTCTGGGGGCGTCATGTCGCATTTGGAGAGCCCCTGATGCGCCTAAACAGTGGAAACCCCCCACAAGTGACCCCATTTTGGAAAATAGACCCCACAAGGAACTTACCTAGATGTGTGGTGAGCACTTTGAACCCGAAGTGCTTCACAGAAGTTTATAACGCACAGCCGTAAAAATAAAAAATCCTTTTTTTTTTTTACAAAAATGATTTTTTCGCCCCCAATATTTTATTTTCACAAGGGTAACAGGAGAAATTGGACCCCAAAAGTTGTTGTCCAATTTGTCCTGAGTACGCTGATACCCAATATGTGGGAGAAAACTACTGTATGGGCGCATGTCAGGGCTCGGAAAGGGAAGTAGTGACGTTTTGGATTGCAGACTTTGATGGAATGGTCTGGGGGCGTCATGTCGCATTTGGAGAGCCCCTGATGCGCCTAAACAGTGGAAATCCCCAACAAGTGACCCCATTTTGGAAAATAGACCCCACAAGGAACTTATTTAGATGTGTGGTGAGCGCTATGAAGCCCCAAGTGCTTCACAGAAGTTTAATGTACAGCCGTAAAAAACAAAAAAATCTTTTTTTTTTTTTCAAAAATAATATTTTCGCCCCCAGTTTTTTATTTTCCCAAGGGTAACAGAAGAAATAGGACAAATTTCACAATAACTCTTGGGTCCAGAGTACGCTGATACCCCATATGTGGGGATAAACTACTGTTTGGACGCATGGCAGAGCTCAGAAGTGAAGGAACACCGTTTGACTTTTTCAAAGCAGAATTGGCTGGAATGGAGATCAGACGCCATGTCACATTTGGAGAGCCCCTGATGTGCCTAAACAGCGGAAACCCCCCAATTCTAACTCCAACCCTAACCCCAACACACCCCTAACCCTAGTCCCAACCCTAATCCCAACCCTAACCCTAATCCAAACTCTAACCCTAATCCTAACTTTAGCGCCAACCCTAACCCTAACTTTAGCCGAAACCCTAACCCTAATGGGAAAATGGAAATAAATACATTTTTTTTATTTTATTATTTTTCCCTAACTAAGGGGGTGATAAAGGGGGGTTTGATTTATTATTTATAGCGGTTTTTATGATTGGCAGCTGTCACGCTAAAAGACGCTTTTTATTGCAAAAAGTAGTTTTTTGCATCGCCACATTTTGAGAGCTATAATTTTTTCATATTTTGGCCCACAATGTCATGTGAGGTCTTAATTTTTGCGGGACGAGGTGACGCTTTTATTGGTACCATTTTTGAGCACGTGACATTTTTTGATCGCTTTTTATTTCGATTTTTGGGAGGTTAGAATGAACAAAAATCAGCAATTCATGAATTTCTTTTGGGTGAGGCGTTTTTATTGTTCCGCGTGTGGTAAAATCGATAAAGCAGTTTTATTCTTCGGGTCAGTACGATTATGGCGATACCTCATTTATATAATTTTTTTATGTTTTGGCGCTTTTATAGATAAAAACAATTTTATATAAAAAATAATTATTTTTGCATCGCTTTATTCTGCGAGCTATAACTTTTTTATTTTTTTGCTGATGATGCTGTGTGATGGCTCGTTTTTTGCGGGACAAGATGACGTTTTCAGCGGTACCATGTTTATTTATGTCGGTCTTTTTGATCGCGTGTTATTCCACTTTTTGTTCAGCGGTATGATGATAAAGCACTGATTTTTTGCTTCGTTTTTATTTTTTATTTTTTAAGGGGTTCACAAAAGGGGTTAACTAGTGGGACATTTTTATAGGGGGGGTCGTTACGGACGCGGCGATACCATATATGTGTACTTTTATTGTTTTATTTTTTTTATTTACAATAAGTAATGAATTTATTGGGGAATATTTTTTTTTTTTTTTTATTTATTTTGGATTTTTTTTACACATGTTTATTTTTACTTTTTTTTACTTTTTTACTTTGTCCCAGGGTGGGACATCACTGTATTTCATCAGATCGCTGGTGTGACAGTGTGCACAGCACTCTGTCACACCAGCGATGTGACAGGCAGTGCAGGACGCTTCCTCATGCCTGCTCTCGGCAGGCACTGAGGAAGCCGCCTCCCTCCAGGACCCCAGCGCCATCTTGGATCCGGGTCCTGGGAGGGAGGAAGCCCTCAGAGCAGCGCGATCACATCGCGCTGGTCTGAGGGTCTCAGGGGGGCGCGCAGGGAGCCCCCCCCCTGCGCGATCCTCCCCTGTGCCCCCAGTACACCGCGATCATGTTTGATCGCGGTGTGCAAGGGGTTAATGTGCCGGGAGCGGTCCGTGACCGCTCCTGACACACAGTCACGGGTGTCAGCTGTGATAATCAGCTGACACCCGGCGGCGATTAGCTGCGCTCCCTCCGGGAGCGCAGCTGATCGCCTATGACGTACTATCCCGTCCATGGTCAGATTGTCACGGGTTTTATGGACGGTATAGTACGTCTAATGTCAGAGAGGGGTTAATAAATTATATAACTTATATACCAATGCTCCTAACACTATAATACACTAGAATACCTACCCTAGTTGGCTAATGGTTAAAGTATACAACCATCAATGTGGGAAACTGGGATTCAAATCCCAGCTCTGCCCTATTGGAAAATAATATGTCTTGGGCAAGACTAATATTCCTTGGGCAAGACTACTAACACTATAGCGCCTACCTCAATAAACATGAGAGAATCACGAACAAAGATAGTCATGCCAGCACTGATGTCGCCCAGATTAACAAGGTCCACGTCAGATGGAACAAGGACATGGACAAGGCAAAAGAACCTGGATCTGATGAAATGAGGATATATGAAGCGTATGAGGAAACTCTGGATGGATACGAGACCTGCATGTCCACTGACTGAGAATCAACTAGTCACCCAACGTTTCAATATCGTAAAGAGAAAGCTATTATTATTATTATTATTAATATTTATTTCTATAGCACCATTGATTCCATGGTGCTGTACATGAGAAGGGGTTACATACAAATTACAGGTATCACTTACAGTAAACAAACTAACAATGACAGACTGATACAGAGGGGAGAGGACCCTGCCCTTTCGGGCTTACATTCTACAGGATTGTGGGGCAGGAGACAGCAGGTTAAGGGGTCGCAGCAGTTCCGGTGTTGGTTGAGGCGATATCTCCGGTAGTGGTGAGGAGGTAGCAGGGTCATTGCAGGCTGTAAGCTTTCCTGAAGAGATGGGTTTTCAGGTTCCGTCTGAAGGATCTGAATGAGTTTGATAGTCGGATGTGTTGGGGCAAAGAATTCCAGAGGATGGGGGATATTCGGGAGAAGTCTTGGAGGCGGTTGGGTGAGGAGCGAATAAGTGTGGAGGAGAGAAGGATGTCTTGGGAGGATCGGAGATTACGTGAGGGAAGATATCGGGAGATTAGTTCAGAGATATATGGAGGAGACAGATTATAGATGGCCTTGTAGGTCAGTATTAGTAATTTGAACTGGATACGCTGAGGGAATGGGAGCCAGTGAAGAGATTTGCAGAGGGGAGAAGCGGAGGAGTAGCGAGGAGAGAGGTGAATTAGTCGTGCAGCAGAGTTAAGGATGGTCTGGAGAGGTGCGAGGGTGTTAGCAGGGAGGCCAGAGAAAAGGGTGTTGCAGTAGTCGAGGCGGGAGATGATGAGGGCGTGCACAATCATTTTAGTAGATTGAGGGTTGAGGAAAGGACGGATTCTTGAAATATTTTTGAGCTGAAGGCGACAGGAGGTAGAAAGAGCTTGGATGTGCGGTTTGAAGGACAGGGCAGAGTCAAGGGTTACTCCGAGGCAGTGGACTTCTGGTACGGGGAAAGCGTGATGTCGTTAATTGTGGTAGATAGGTCAGGTAAGGAAGATCTGTGGGATGGGGGAAAGATTATGAGTTCAGATTTGTCCACATTGAGTTTGAGGAAGCGGGAGGAGAAGAAGGAGGATATGGCTGATAGACACTCCGGGATTCTGGATAGCAGAGAAGTGATGTCTGGGCCAGAGAGGTAGATCTGAGTGTCATCAGCGTAAAGGTGGTACTGGAATCCGTGGGACTTTATGAGTTGCCCCAGGCCAAGTGTATAGATTGAGAAGAGTAGGGGTCCTAGAACAGAGCCTTGGGGAACTCCAACAGAGAGAGGGTGGGACGAGGAGGTAGTGTGGGAGTGGGAGACGCTGAATGTGCGGTTGGAAAGGTATGAGGAGATCCAAGATAGGGCGAGGTCTTTGACGCCAAAGGAGGAAAGAATCTGTAGTAGAAGGCAGTGGTCAACTGTGTCAAAAGCAGAGGACAGGTCAAGAAGCAGGAGTATAGAGTATTGTCCATTTGCTTTGGCTGTAAGTAGGTCATTAGTAATTTTATCACAACTTGAGATGGATGAACTGCACTGCAGATACCACCCCACGTGAAGGTGGGGTGGATCTGGAAGAACTACATGTGTAGCCCCCTGAAAATCCTGATCCAAACCTGCAACTAGAGAGCACTACTGAAGATGTTAGATAAACTGAATACCATCAATACCAGAGATCGACTGCCAAGGCTCAGCAAAGAAACACCACCAGACAGTATGCTAGACGATGCCAATAGAGCACTTGCATCAATACCTACCACTACAATAACTCAAACTAATAAACTGATCTATGCTACTGCCTCAGAAATCATGGAAATGCTTGGATATACAACCAGCAAGAACAACAGAAGTACGTGCCCCCCTTGGAAAAGAAGACTGGAGACAAAGATCAAGGTGACACGAAGAGAAGTCAGCCAACTAACAGAAATACAGAAGGGTGTAAAGATCAAGAATAAGACCAAGCTGGACAAGTACAAAGGCCTGACCCCAACTGAAGCCCTAGAGACTGCTAAACAAAGGCTCACAGTGTAACGGGTCTGGTGGGTGGAACTACTGACGAGACAGGTCAGGTTGGTGGAACCACAAAGCTTTATTATACAAGAGAGTTTACTTGTAAGAGAGCGGGTGGCACCCGGGAAAAGGGCAGGGAATCACGGCAGGGGATATAGGTAGTCTCTGGACAGGCAGGTTTGTCACAGCAAGTGACCAAGGAAGTCTCTGGGCAGGCAGGTTGTAACGGTAAGTGACCGAGGCAGTCTCTGGACAGGCAGGCTGTCACGACAAGTGACCAGGCAGTCTCTGGACAGGCAGGTTGTCACAGCAAGTGACCAAGGCAGTCTCTGGGACAGGCAGGTTGTCACAGCAAGTGACCAAGGCAGTCTCTGGGACAGGCAGGTTGTCACGGCAAGTGACCAGGCAGTATCTGGACAGGCAGGTTGTCACAGCAAGTGACCAAGGCAGTCTCTAGAACAGGGCAGGCATATACGACCTGATATGGTGGAGCCTCCAGGTAGGCTGCAGTCGGATGGCAGATGATCGCTCCCAGGTGAGCAGGCAAGAGCCGTGGATCTCTGCAGATGATGTCCGAACTTCCGGATGGAGCTGCAGTCGTATGGCAGATGATCGCTCCCAGGTGAGCAGGCAAGAGCCGGGGATCTCCGCAGATGATGTCCGAACTTCCGGATGGAGCTGCAGTCGGATGGCAGATGATCGCTCCTAGGTGAGCAGGCAAGAGCCGGGGATCTCTGCAGATGACGTCCGAACCTCTGGATGGAACTGCAGACGGATGGCAGACAGGCAAGCCGACAGGTAACAGGCAGGTAACTGGAATCAGGAGCTGATGGCTGAAACAGAGTTAGACTGCACAGGAACAACATTGCTCGGGCACCTACATTAAGGAGGAAGCCCTTAATATAGGGTGGAGTCCTCCAGCATTGGCTGGAGACTGATTTGGAAAATGCGCGCGGCTCCTTTAAGAGCGGGAGAGGGTGCGGGCGCGCGCCCTAAGGCCAGTAGCAGGGACGGAGCGCGCGGGACCAGCAGGGCGGAAGGAGGACACCAAGGATGCCAGAGGCGCAGAGGAGGCTGGGAGCACTGAGGACGCTGAGCGCAGGTGAGGAGAGCGACGTCCCTGTCTGGCAGCAGGCAGGGACGCGGGCGCTACAGTACCCCCCCCTCTAGGCCCCCCCTTCTTTAGGCCAGAAAGAAATTTAGCTAGGATAAGAGGGGCATGGATGTTCTCCCGAGGCTCCCAGGTTCTCTCCTCAGGACCAAACCCCTTCCAATCCACCAAAAAATAAGTCTTTCTTCCTACCCTTTTTGTGGCCAGAATGTTCTCTACCTCAAATTCATCATCAGCAGACACTGGAGCAGGAGGTGTACCTGTAGACTTAAAAAAAGAGTTAAGAACCACAGGTTTGAGGAGAGATACATGAAAAGAATTAGGAATTCTCAAATTGGCCAGGAGTTTCAATTTATAGGATACCGGATTGATCTGACTAATGATCTCAAAAGGACCGATGAACCGAGGACCTAACTTGTAGGACGGAATTTTGAGTCGAACATATTTGGACGAAAGCCAGACTTTGTCCCCAGGACGGAATTGAGGAGGATCCAGACGTTTTTTGTCAGCATGTCTTTTCATGCGCTCGGATGACTGAATGAGTGCGGACCGGGTACTCTCCCAGATGGAGGAGAATTCTCTAACCAGAGATTCCGCAGCTGGATTGTCCACAGAGATGGAAACAGGGACAGGGATCCGAGGGTGCTGACCGAAGACTACAAAAAACGGAGACTTGGTGGAAGATTCGCTCTCATGATTATTGTAGGAGAATTCGGCCCAAGGCAGGAGCTCCACCCAGTCAGAATGGTGGGCATTAACGAAGTGTCGAAGATAACTGGTCAAATTCTGATTTATTCGTTCAACTTGTCCATTGGACTGTGGGTGGTAAGCGGAGGAAAAATCCAGGGTGACGTCTAGCAACTTACAAGTGGCTCTCCAGAAACGTGAGGTGAACTGAACCCCACGATCCGACACAATGTGACGAGGCAGACCATGAAGACGGAAGATGTGGCGGATAAAGTCTTTAGCCAACTCGGGTGCAGACGGAAGACCTGGCAGAGGAATGAAGTGAGCCATCTTGGAAAAGCGGTCAGTGACCACCCAAATGACTGTACAACCAGCAGAGACGGGAAGATCAGTAATGAAGTCCATGGCTATATGCTGCCAGGGGGCAGCGGGTACAGGAAGTGGAAGAAGACGGCCGGTAGGCAGGTGTCTCGGAACTTTGTTGCGGGCACAGGAAACACAGGCAGAAACAAAGTCTATTACGTCTTTGTGCAGGGTAGGCCACCAATAATGCCGGGTAATGAGTTGGAGGGTCTTTTTTTGACCAGCGTGGCCAGCGAGTTTAGACGAGTGACCCCAATGTAGGATTCTCTTCCGATCGGTTTCTGATACGAACGTCTTACCAGGAGGGAGACGATTTAGACTCACGGGAGCCACCTGCATCACTCTGGCGGGATCGATGATATGTTTAGGCTCATCTTCGAGATCCGACACCAGGAAAGACCGAGACAAGGCATCCGCCTTGACGTTTTTGTCAGCTGGGCGAAAATGCAAAAGAAAATCGAAGCGGGCAAAAAACAAGGACCACCGGGCTTGGCGAGGATTAAGTCTCTGTGCCTGCTGGAGGTATGCCAGATTTTTGTGGTCCGTGTAGATGATTACCGGATGAAGAGCCCCTTCGAGTAGGTAACGCCACTCCTCCAATGCCAACTTAATGGCCAATAACTCTCGATCTCCTATGGAGTAGTTGCGCTCGGAGGAGGAGAAGAGTTTGGAGAAGAAACCGCAGGATACCATCCTCCCGGATGGCGATTTTTGGGTAAGAACCGCTCCGGCTCCAGCAGAGGAAGCGTCCACCTCCAGGAAGAACTGCTTGTTGCCATCCGGGCGATGCAGCACTGGAGCGGAAGAGAAGGCCTGTTTAAGAGAAAGGAAGGCCTCCTCTGCTTCGGTCGTCCACTGTTTGGGGTTAGCATCCTTGCGAGTGAGCGCTGAGATTGGAGCAGTCCTGGAAGAGAAGTGCGGTATGAAGAGACGGTAATAGTTGGCGAATCCCAGAAACCGCTGAATGGCCTTCAACCCCTCTGGTCGGGGCCATTTCTCGATGGCAGACAGTTTCTCTGGATCCATTCGTAGGCCTGTCTGAGAAATAATGTAGCCCAGAAACGGAAGCGAAGTCTGCTCAAAGAGGCACTTCTCATATTTGGCGAAGAGGTGATTCTGCCTGAGCCTGAGCAGAACCTGACGAACATCCCTCCGGTGAGACTGAAGATCCGGAGAGAAGACCAAGATGTCGTCAAGGTACACCACAACACAGGAGTAGAGGAGGTCCCGGAAGATGTCATTGACCAACTCCTGAAAGACTGCTGGAGCATTACAGAGACCAAAGGGCATCACCAAGTACTCGTAGTGGCCGTCCCGGGTGTTGAATGCCGTCTTCCATTCATCTCCTCGACGGATACGAACCAGGTTGTATGCTCCACGAAGATCTAGTTTGGTGAAGACTCTAGCCCCTCTAAGACGATCAAACAGTTCTGGAATGAGCGGAAGAGGGTACTTATTCTTCACCGTGATCGAATTTAGGCCTCTGTAGTCAATACAGGGACGGAGAGATCCGTCTTTCTTTTTAACGAAGAAGAAACCTGCTCCCGCTGGGGAGGTAGATTTCCGGATGAATCCCTTTGCTAAGTTCTCCTCGATATATTCGGACATCGACCTGGTCTCAGCAGCAGACAACGGGTAAATACGCCCACGGGGAGGCGTAGTACCGGGCAACAGGTCAATCGGGCAATCATATGGTCTATGCGGGGGTAATGTCTCTGCTTCCTTTTTATTGAAAACATCAGCAAATGACCAATATGGAATCAGGAGTCCAGGTAGATTAGCAGGTGTAGGAGAAGAATAGACAGGATGAACAGGCACCAGACACGTTTTATGACAGTCCTGTCCCCAGCGAAGAACCTCTCCATTCTGCCAGTCGAGCACAGGTGCATGTTTTTGGAGCCAAGGCAGACCTAGTAAGAAAGCATGAGAGAGTCCGGGTAAAACATGAAACGAGATGCTCTCAGAATGCAACATTCCCACCTGCAGGGTTATGACTTCGGTGATAAGTCGGATGGGACGAGGTAGGAGGCCCCCATCCACAGCAGCAACAGATACAGGTTCAACAAGAGGTTTGGTGGGAATGTGATACTTCTCTACTAGAGCCTGTGACACGAGATTCCCAGCTGCTCCAGAATCAAGTTGGGCCATTTCGAAGTGGCGGTTCTTACCGAGCAGAATTGAAACCGACAGCAGCAGGGATGAAGAGGATTTATTTTTGTCTAGATTGACCTCTCCGAGCGAACCTAGACACAGGCGTTTCCCGACCTCTCCGGACAGGTTTGGATCCAGTGCTCCTTACTGCCGCAGTAGAAGCAACTTTTCTCGGCACGGCGTGAGTCCTGACGGGCTTTGACCATCTTGGTCTGGTCGACCTGCATAGGCTCAGCAGTGTGCACCTGAGGAGAAACGGAAGAGGTTATGGATCTCTGACACGAGGGTGCAAGATGGGAAAATTTTTTTTTACGGGTGATCTCTTTGGCTCGTTCCTGGAACCGTAGATCAATTCGATTGGCAAGATCTATTAAATCATCTAGAGAGGTTGGAATGTCCCGACCGGCAAGTTCGTCTTTAATACGGCCGGACAGACCCTCCCAGAAGACCGAAATTAGAGCTTCATTGTCCCAAGCTAGTTCTGAGGCTAAAGTCCGGAACCGTATGGCATATTGACCAACGGTGAGGCTCTCCTGACGGAGACGCAGCAGAGATGATGCAGAGGAAGTCTTCCGTCCAGGTTCGTCGAATACCTTCCGGAAGGCCGAGAGAAAAGCAGGCAGGTCAGATACCAGAGGATCCTCTCTCTCCCAGAGAGGATTAAGCCAGGCCAGGGCCTCTCCGGTGAGATGGGACATGATGAAGGCAATTTTGGCCCGGTCAGAGTTAAACTGGTGTGCCAGGAGTTCAAAATGCAGGGTGCACAGATTAATGAAACCCCGAGCCAGAGCAGGATCGCCTCCAAACCTAGGAGGAGCTGACAGTCGGGGTCCGGGAATGGAAACCACGGAATTGGGAATCAGCGGGACTGACGGATTATGAGTCATGGCTCCAGCGATGGTTGCTGGTGATGAATTCAGAGTGTCCAGACGGGAATTGACGTTCCGCAGGTGACCCAGGATGGCCTCCTGTTGAGACCTCTGGCGAGACAGCTCATGACACAGTTCCGGGAGTGAAGGGGTTTGGGTGCCACCGGGTTCCATGGCCCGAGCAAACTGTAACGGGTCTAGTGGGTGGAACTACTGACGAGACAGGTCAGGTTGGTGGAACCACAAAGCTTTATTATACAAGAGAGTTTACTTGTAAGAGAGCGGGTGGCACCCGGGAAAAGGGCAGGGAATCACGGCAGGGGATATAGGTAGTCTCTGGACAGGCAGGTTTGTCACAGCAAGTGACCAAGGAAGTCTCTGGGCAGGCAGGTTGTAACGGTAAGTGACCGAGGCAGTCTCTGGACAGGCAGGCTGTCACGACAAGTGACCAGGCAGTCTCTGGACAGGCAGGTTGTCACAGCAAGTGACCAAGGCAGTCTCTGGGACAGGCAGGTTGTCACAGCAAGTGACCAAGGCAGTCTCTGGGACAGGCAGGTTGTCACGGCAAGTGACCAGGCAGTATCTGGACAGGCAGGTTGTCACAGCAAGTGACCAAGGCAGTCTCTAGAACAGGGCAGGCATATACGACCTGATATGGTGGAGCCTCCAGGTAGGCTGCAGTCGGATGGCAGATGATCGCTCCCAGGTGAGCAGGCAAGAGCCGTGGATCTCTGCAGATGATGTCCGAACTTCCGGATGGAGCTGCAGTCGTATGGCAGATGATCGCTCCCAGGTGAGCAGGCAAGAGCCGGGGATCTCCGCAGATGATGTCCGAACTTCCGGATGGAGCTGCAGTCGGATGGCAGATGATCGCTCCTAGGTGAGCAGGCAAGAGCCGGGGATCTCTGCAGATGACGTCCGAACCTCTGGATGGAACTGCAGACGGATGGCAGACAGGCAAGCCGACAGGTAACAGGCAGGTAACTGGAATCAGGAGCTGATGGCTGAAACAGAGTTAGACTGCACAGGAACAACATTGCTCGGGCACCTACATTAAGGAGGAAGCCCTTAATATAGGGTGGAGTCCTCCAGCATTGGCTGGAGACTGATTTGGAAAATGCGCGCGGCTCCTTTAAGAGCGGGGGAGGGTGCGGGCGCGCGCCCTAAGGCCAGTAGCAGGGACGGAGCGCGCGGGACCAGCAGGGCGGAAGGAGGACACCGAGGATGCCAGAGGCGCAGAGGAGGCTGGGAGCACTGAGGACGCTGAGCGCAGGTGAGGAGAGCGACGTCCCTGTCTGGCAGCAGGCAGGGACGCGGGCGCTACACACAGCACTCGCTGCAAGACTAGGGAGATACACTAGAGAAGGTGAGGCCAAGAAGATAAGTGCCCTGTTCTCCAGAGAACCATTCAAGGTGTACTCCCAACTAAAGAGTAACGGTACAAAGGCTGCAACTCCACCAATAGCAGAGACTGAACAATCCTGGAGGAACATATGGGAGAAGGAAAAACACACACACCAGTGCAATGTGGCTGCAAGATCTGAGAAAGAAACACAGCCACCACCTAGAGCAAGAACCAGTCACCATTACAGAAGCAGACATTCAGCAGTGGGTCAATAACATGAAGAGCTGGACAGCACCTGGCCCAGACATGATCCACACCTGGCTAAAGAAATTAACAGCAGTACATAAACGCAAAGCAGATGAACCAACTGCTAGAAGCAGGCCACCACCCAGATTGGCTAACACAAGGAAGAACAGTTCTGATCATGATGGATCCTCACAAAGGAACAGTTCCATCCAACTACCGCCCAATAACCTGCCTTACAACAACATAGAAACTCCTGTCAGGCATCATAGCCACCAAACTACAGAACTATACGAACCAGTACATGAATCCAGCTTAGAAAGGCATTGGGACCAACACCAGAGGCTCTAAGCACCAGCTCCTAGTAGATAGATCAGTCACTCAAGATCCAGACAGACCAATCTCAGCACAGCCTGAATTGACTACAGGAAAGCATATGACTCAATACCACACACATGGATCTGTGAAAGCTTGACTCTCTACAATGTCAACAGGAAATTAAGAACTTTCCTCAGAAACTCAATGGGGCTATGGAGAACAACATTGGAAGTCAACTCAACACAACTAGTACATGTGACCATCAAATGCTGCATATATCAAGGTGATGCACTGTCCCCATTGCTGTTCTGCATAGATTTGAACCCCCTCAGTCAGATAATTACAGAGTCTGGCTATGGATACAAGTTCAAGAGTGGAAGCACCATCAGCCACCTCTTCTACATGGATGACATCAAGCTGTATGTGAAAAACGAACGAGACATCAATTCACTGATCCACCTTACAAGGATCTACAGTGAAGACATCGGGATGTCCTTCGGACTGGAGAAGCGCGACCGCTTGGTAATAAAGAGAGGCAAGGTAGTCAAGCCTGATGGAGTGGAATTACCAGCAGAGCACATAGCAGATGAACAGACATGCTACAAGTACCTTGGCATCCCACAGGGATACCTTAACCATGATGAGGAGGCAAGGAAAGCAGCAACATCCAATTACCATCAAAGGGTAAGACAGGTCCTGAAGAGCCAGCTCAATGAGAAGAATTAAATCTGTGCCATCAATACATATGCCCTGCCAGTTATCACATACCCTGCTGGCATAGTGTGCTGGCCAAAAGAAGAGATTGAAGCTGCAGATGTGAAGACACAAAAGCTCCTCACAATGCATGGAGGTCTCCACCCTAAATCTAGCACCCAAAGATTGTATACCAACAGAAAGGAGGGTAGCCGAGGCTTGATAAGCATCCAAGCCACCATCATGGATGAAACAAGAGTATCCAGGAATTCATCAGAAAAATGGCACCAAAAATTGAAATGCTGAGAGAAATCCTAAGGCAGCAACAACAACAGATATGGAAGGAAGAACAGGAACATGAGCTCCATGGCAAGACAAGCCGCTGCATGGGATGTACCATCGACAGATAATGGAGGTTGCTGACATGGAGAAATGGCTGGAGAAAGCTGGACTCCAAGACTGCTCACAGATACTAATCATAGCTGCACAAGAGCAAGCACTAAGTACCAGATCCATAGAAGCAGGAATCTACCACACAGGACAAGACCCAAGGTGCAGACTTTGCAAAGAAACCTCAGAAACCGTCCCAACACATAGTGGCAGGTTGCAAAATGCAAGCAGCAACAGCGTATACCGAACGCCACAACCAAGTAGCGGAAATTGTATACACGAACATCTGCACAGCATATGGGCTAAGTCCCCCTAAGTCCAGATGGGAGACCCCAGAAAAAGTGGTGGAAAATGAAAGGGCTAAAATCCTGTGGGACTTCAAGATCCAGGCGGCTAACCAACCAGACATTGTGATAGTAGACAAGGATCAGAAGACTGCAATGATAGTAGATGTGGCAGTGCCAAGTGACAGCAACATCAGAAAGAAGAAATATGAGAAGCTGGAGAAATACCAAGGCCTCAAGGAGAACTGGAGAAGATGTGGAACGTGAAGGCAACAGTGATTCCAGTGGTGATAGGAGCACTTGGAGCAGTGACCCCTAAGTTGGATGAATGGCTACAACAGATCCCAGGAGCAACATCTGAACTCTCTGTCCCGAAAAGCGCAATGCTGGGAACAACTAAGATCCTGCGCAGAACCCTCAAACTCCCATGCCTCTGGTAGAGGACCCGAGAATGTAAATCAAACTTCTGTGAAATCAACTGTCCGGGGGCCGTAGGAGGGCAACAACCCAGCAGCAGAACCGCTACCACTGCCTTTGTGCAAGGAGGAACAGGAGGAGCACTGCCAGAGCCCTGCAAAATGACCTCCAGCAGGCCACAAATGTGCGTATGTCTGCACAAACGGTTAGAAACAGACTCCATGAGGATGGTCTGAGTGCCCGACGTCCACAGATGAGGGTTGTGCTCACAGCCCAACACCATGCAGGACGCTTGGCATTTGCCACAGAACACCAGAATTGGCAAATTCACAACTGGCGCCCTGTGCTCTTCACAGATGAAAGCAGGTTCACACTGAGCACGTGACAGAGTCTGGAGACGTCGTGGAGAGCGATCTGCTGCCTGCAACATCCTTCAGCATGACCGGGTTGGCAGTGGGTCAGTAATGGTGTGAGTTGACATTTCTTTGGAGGCCACACAGCCCTCCATGTGCTCGCCAGAGGTAGCCTGACTGCCATTAGATACCGAGATGACATCCTTGTGAGACCATATGCTGGTGCGGTTGGCCCTGGATTTCTCCTAATGCAGGACAATGCCAGACCTCATGTGGCTGGAGTGTGTCAGCAGTTCCTGCAAGATGAAGGCTTTGAAGTTATGGACTGGCCCACCCGTTCCCAAGACCTGAATCCGATTGAACACATCTGGGACATCATGTCTCGCTCCATCCACCAATGTCACGTTGCACCACAGACTGTCCACTAGTTGACAGATGCTTTAGTCTAGGCTTGGGAGGAGATCCCTCAGGAGACCATCCACCACCTCATCAGGAGCATGTCCAGGCGTTGTAGGGAGGTCATACAGGCACAGGGAGGTCATACAGTCACGTGGAGGCCACACACACACTACTGAGCATCATTTTGACTTGTTTTAAGGACATTATATTCCACTTTAATTTTGTGTGTGACTCCAAATCCAGGCCACCATTGGTTAATAAATTTGATTTCCACTGATGATTTTTGTGTGATATTGTTGTCAGCACATTCAACTTTGTACAGAACAAAGTATTCAATGAGAATATTTCATTCCTTCAGATCTAGGATGTGTTATTTGAGTGTTCCCTTTATTTTTTTGAGCAGTGCATATATATATATATATATATATATATATAACTTTTATTTATTTGTATAGCACCATTAATTCCATAGTGCTGTACATGAGAAGGGGGTTACTGTAATGATATTATGGTCTTCAATGGAGAATGAAAAAGAAGAGGTTGAACAAGAAAATGACATCACAATTCTTTTTTTTATCTTTTTTATGTTATTTTAATAATAGATCTTTGTTTAGCTCTATGGATTTACAAAAACACATGCAAAAACGCATAAAAAACGCACGTATTTTCCACTGCGTTCTTCTGCCAAGAGATGCAGAAACTTTGCAGAAATTTCTGCAAGCAAATACGCAACATGCGCACATAGCCTAAATCACTGAAAACTGTGTGACTTCTGAGCTTCAGATCGCTGTACCACTTGCTGTTATGGTAAATTGACCCCTCATGCTATATATTCTTTTCCTGTTGTTTCTTGTCTTCAGTTAACATCATATATTATTGATTACTGTATCATTGTTATATTCTGTCTCACTGGTTAATTGTAATAAGTTTTTGTAATAGGTAATTACATTTTCCACCCACTTGCTTTTTTTTTAACAGGAAAGTGAAATATTTTAATTTGAAAGCCAGTCTTGTGGATGAACACACTGTACATGCCATAGAAAACACTGGAAAAGAGGTTTGTTTTACCAAATCAAAATCATGTTTTTCACAAAGTTCAAAATACTTTTCTGCCTAAAACACAATATAGAAGTGCACAACTAGTAGCCTATAACATTAAGGCTTGTATTTGGGGAGATCACTTTATGGGGGATAATTTGGAGGCATATGAATTTCATATAAAGCCCCTATCCGGCAGGATACCATACATGAACTTCATCAATATCACTTGGAAATAGGAGGTGGAGGTGGAGTTGTACCTGTTCAATCACTGTGGAACCCTGGCTGTAATTGATTGTCAGCAATTAATGGATCAGGTGGGCGTCTGACACCAGACAGCCCAACCCATCAGCTGCTATAAGCTACGGTGGCAGCCAAATGAAAACACATTAATAGAATCTGCACTGCTTGCTGTATTCAAAATGTAGTGATCTCTGTTGGCTACTGCAGAACAGTTCCTATTTACTGCACTGCACAGCTCCATTCAATGTGTTGCGGCCACTGCCGGATACTGCAGATCAGCTCCTATTCGGTGCACTTTACAGCTCCATTTAATGTGTAGTGGCCGCTGCCAGAACAATGCCTATTTAGTGTAGTGCGCAGCTTTTTTCAATGTGTAATGACTGTTTCCAGATACTGCAGAACAGTTGCTATTTCCCTGAACAGAACCCCGCAGCATCCTCAACAATTTGAATGGAGCTGTGTAGTGCACTCAACAGGATCTGTTCTGCAGTACCTGGTAGTGGGCACTACACATTGAATGGAAATGCTCAGTGCAGTTCTGTTTTGACCTCGATGTTTGGGTTCGACTGAACAGTTAAAAAAAAAAATATGTTGGGGTTTGGGTACCAGAACAGTACCCATACCCCATTCACTTGAACGCTGTCATGTGCATGGCAGCACAGCGAACACTGCTTCTGGTCGGTGGAAAAATCATTACCGCCGGTCAGAGAACTGCGGTTCCCACGTTGTCATTATAGCGAGAGCCGACAGCTGTGATCAGAGGTATAAAGTTTTCCATCAGTCACTGGACTACTGCTTCCATCAGCCTACGCCTTCTGCTGCTAATAGCGAGAGCAGGCACGGAAGACGGGAGTATTCATCAACCGGTGCCTGCGCTCTAAATTAATTTAAAAAGAAAAAAAACAGTGTGGATTCCCCTACAATTTTGATAACCCGCCAGACAAAACTGACAGCTGGGAGCTGCAACCCTCAACTGTCAGTGTTAGCAAGGTTGGTTATCAAGAATAGAGGGGTCCCCAAGCTGTTTTTTTTTTAAATTATTTAAATAATTAAAATTGATGTGGAGTCCCCCCATTTTTGATAACCAGCCTTGTAAAAGCAGACAGCTGGAGGCTTTTATTCTCAGGCTGGTAAGGAGCCATTGATATTGCCCCCCCCAGCCTAAAACAGCAGTCGGCATCTGCCCAGAAAATGCGCTTTTCCCAGCTCTTCCCTCTTGCCCTGTAGTGGTGGGGTTCATATTTGTGGGTTTGATGTCACCTTTGTATTGTATTGCATCTATAAGACACCTATCCATTACTAATCCTATAGTTATATTGTAAATAAACATACAGCCAAAATGTAAAGAAAACCAAGGAGATGCTGGTGAGTTATAGAAGGAAAAAGGAGGATTACATACCAATCACCATTGCTGGCCAGGAGGTTGAGATTGTTGAGAGCTACAAATATTTGGGGGTTCACCTTGACAGTAAACTCGATTGGAGGTGTCATACAGAAAAGGTTTACAAGAAGGGAATGAGCAGACTGTACTTTCTGCGGAAGCTCAGGTCGTTCAATGTGTGCAGTAAAATGCTGGAGATGTTCTACCAGTCCGTTGTAGCAAGCGCCATCTTTTTTGCTATCATTTGCTGGGGCAGTAGTGTGCGAGTAGCTGACGCTAATAAACTCAACAAACTTATCAAGAAGGCAAGCGCAGCTGTTGGCCTCCATCTTGACTCTTTTGAGGAGGTATTGGAGGATAGAATTCAGAAGAAGTGTAGGGCAATAATGAACAATAATACACACCCACTATACGAGCTGTTCTTGAATCAGAAGAGCACATTCAGCAGCCGTCTAATCCTACTAAGGTGCAAGAAGGAGAAATTCAGGAAATCGTTTGTACCTACTGCTATGGGGATGTATAATAATTTCCTAAGGGTGGCAGAAAAATAATGACTGATGGCTGGTGTACTAATGTCAATTAACATTATCTTATATACACCTGAACTACCCACTTTTATTTATTATGTAATGTTGGTACACCTGTGCAAGATTTGTGTCCTAATATTTTATGTACTGCTGTTTGTATTGCTGCTGTAATACTGTAATTTCCCCCCGGGATCAATAAAGTGTATCGTATCGTATAAAGTCCTTTAATTGAAAGAATGACACTCCGTTAATGGTTCTAAATTAAACCATGCTCACGTCAATGCCCATTCCATTGAAGCCATCGTCTCCTGTAATAAAACAAAAATAAAAAACAACCATATCCTTCACATGTCCGTCATTCTGTCCAACACTGTAATCCATGTCTGGGGAAAAAGCATTTTTCGACCTAGACGGTGCCAAAATGCCAAAGCTTATAACAGTTGATCAGTGGGGGTGCTGGGTGCCTAAACTCCACTGATTCTATACTGATCACCTATTCTGAGGATAAGTAAAAGACAGGTTGCGTGGCATTCCTATTCAGTAGGTGCTCAAGTAGGATTCCACTCCAAGAACAGTAAAAATATATGAACTTGGCACACCAAAATTGTGCAAGAAGGTGATTTTATTAATCATTAGCAATCCACTTGTATAAGTAATTGACGTTTCGGCCAATCAGTAGGCCTTCATCAGAATGGATTGCAACAATGTGGTAAAGATAAAGAAATGCTAATGGCGCTCCTGAGATAAGCAGATCAGTGCCTGTGATAACTCAGGATAGCTCATCAATATGTGGTGACTATACAACTCCTTTTAAGGTGTAAAAAAAAGCCTGTTAGTTTTATTGTAGCCTTTAGGAGTTGTAGAGTTTGGCAGTGTTTGAAAATGTTGTGCAATGCAGGTTCTTCCCTCAATTTGAAAATAACAGGTAAGGCCCCGTCACACATAACGAGATCGCTAGCGAGATCGTTGATACGTCACGGGTTTTGTGACGCAATAACGATTTCGCTAGCGATCTTGTTACGTCTGACAGGTAGCAACGATCAGGCCCCTGCTGTGAGATCGCTGATCGTTACAAAGCTTCCTGGACCATTCCTGGGTCGTTGCGCTCCCGCTGGGCAGTGTGCATCGCTGTATTTGACACCTAACCAACGACCTCGTTAGCGATTCAGAACTGAAACACGTAGGCGTGCATAAATTGGACTTTTCTGTGCCCCTCGTCCCCGATTGGTGGTCGCTACAGCGTTCTCATTTCCCGCCGTGCATAAAGAAAGCAACAGAATAGCGATTCCATCCTTTGTTTCTGACCTCGTGCTGGATTGCAGATCTTAGAAGAATTCTCCGGGCTCTGTGGAGTCACAGCCGAAGAACACTACAATCCACAAACCATAACGCTTGTCAGGAACAAAGCCCAGATGAATGGATACAGAGTCACAGCCGAAGAACGCTGCTACGATCCGAACAAGAACGCAAACAGGAACAAATGGACGGAACTGCTACAACGTGGTTTTATTTTAAACCTGCCGCCCAATCAGAACGCAGTAGCGTCCACCAATCGGAGATGATTGGTGACACATTACAACCCCTATCAAGGTGTGGATCGTTGAAATAGCTGCTGTGTGAAAGCGTCCCAACGAGCAACGAGACCGTTAGTTAGATCGCTGGGGCGGCCGAAATCGTTGGGAAGTTCTGCATGTTTGACAGCTCCCCAACGATCACGATACGGCTCTCCAGCGATCTCAAAATCGTGACGTAATAACGATCTCGCTAGCTATCTCGTTATGTGTGACAGGGCCTGTAGGGTAGAGATTGATGTGCCATTGGAGAGATGTTGACATATCACTTTTAATGAACATTCTAATTTGTTAATAGTCACTTCCCTGGTCAAGAAAATATCATTGTATAGAGATCATAAAAGGGTAGTGGAAAAAAGGAATAAACAGATTTGATTATTAGATGCCGACTATTAAACATTTTGCCCATAATATAATTTTTTTTTTTTTATCTGAAAGACAAGAGTAACTGCAAACAACATAGTCCTGGCGACAGGAGGAAGACCCAGGTATCCCAATCATGTAAGTTTGTTGAGACTCCCAGCATGCGTCTTACAGCATTTATGTTTAGGCAAAGGACTGTATATTAAAGAGTAAGAGAGTTGGGCAGCACGGTGGCTCAGTGGATAGCACTGCAGCCTTGCAGCGCTGGAGTCCTGGGTTTGAATCCCACCAAGGACAACATCTGCAAGGAGTTTGTATGTTCTCCCCGTGTTTGCATGGGTTTCCTCCGGGCACTCCGGTTTCCTCCCACACTCCAAAAAAAACCATACTGATAGGGAATCTAGATTGTGAGCCCCATCGGGGACAGCGACGATAATGTGTGCAAACTGTAAGGCGCTGCGGAATATGTTAGCGCTATATAAAAAATAAAGATTATTATTATTATTAGTTGTTAACAATTGATGTACAAGTAATTTATATATTAGTATAAAGGTTCCTAGCATCATGTACACGGCTTACTGAAATCAACAAAAAACGTAGGCTCTATAGATTTTTCAGATGTCAAGGGGGACGCTGACGCAGTGAGAGAGGCACTCCCTCCGTTGGTCAAATCTCATATGTGCCCTGGTCACTATTGATGATGGCATTTAAAGGGAATCTGTCAGTAGGTTTTTGTTATGTAATTTGAGGACCGCATAATGTAGGGGTTAAAGCACTGTATTTGACAATGTGTCACTCATCAAGCTGTGTACTAATGTTTACGTACAATGAGGGTTTTATCACTAGGGCATTATCATTGCTTAGACTAGCTGGCATGTGCTTGCTAGTCTGACTCTGAAGCAATATTAATCAATGATATTCCTGAATTGTTGTGCACGTGCTGCGGAAATTTCCGTCCTTATTTGCAGTGTTTTATTTTCTGCAGCATGTCAAATCTTCTTGCAGATCTGCAGCGTTTCTGCACCTATTGACTTACATCGAGTCAGTCAAATCCGCAACAAAACCGTAGACGTAAAAAGGTTTGCGGATTTGCTGCCAAAAACGCTGCAGAAAAGGAAATGATGTCAGAAAAAGGAAGAGTGTGTGGGCAGAGAATATATGTGTGGGCGGAGAATATGTGCGTGTCTGTGTGTGGGTGTGTGCGGCTGTGTGCGGTAACGCTACCGCCAGTACTGTTGGTCACAACGCTGTGGGATCATGCTGGAAGATGTCAGCGTGATTCCGCAGCTGACTGTGACCTGTGGTAAAAAAGCAGGCGTGTGCCGATGAGACTACTGCTCCCATCGGGCTATGTCTGCTGTAAGTAAAGTTACATACATATTCACATAAAAATAAAAACCCATTATACTCACCTCACACCAAATCCCCGATGCCCTTGTCTCCTAGAGATAATGTAAAATAATAAACCAACATAAACTCCTTGTCCGTCGTAGTCCAGATAATCCGAGTGTCCCACGGTGATCTCACGTGTAGAACAGTCACATTGGGAGATGTGACCGCTCTACCCGGCCTCCGGCGATACACTGACAGGAGGTAATCGCTCCCGCAGTGTATCACTGAGCTGCCGTGAGAGTTCATCTGACTTTGTCAGCTCCTGTGCTCTCGCTTACGGAACCGCTGCTAAAGTTCTCACACAGCGGTAGTGCCATAAGTGAGAGCACCAGAGCTGATGAACTCTGGTGAACTCTCTGTAAGATGCGCCATTTCTGGGCGGCTGAGAGCTGATGTTTTTAGCCTGGGGGGTGCCAATATACAAGGCCCCTTACCAGGCTATTAATATCGGCCCGCAGCTGTCTGCCCGGCCTTTGCTAGTTAGATTTTATAGGGGGACACCATGTCAATTTTTTTCTGGGGTTCCCCTTTAAACTAGCCAGTAAAGGCACTATCACTATGGGGTTACTAATAGAGTGGTGTCTTATAGACGCCTCTTCATTACCAATCTGTGGGCTTGATGTCACCTGATAATACAAAATGACATCAACCCCACAAATATGAACCCCACTTACCACCGCTACAGGGCAAGTGGGAAGAGCAAAGCTAAGTGCCAGTTTTGGTGCATCTTATAGATGTGCCCTTTCTGGAATGGCTGAGAGGGGCCGATATCCATGGCCCCTTCCAAGGCTATTAAAATTAGCCCGCAGCTGTCTGTCTAGCCTTTGCTGGTTTGATTTTATAGGGGGACCCCATGTCAATTCTTTTCTGGGGTTCCCTTGTAAACTAGCCAGTAAAGACTAAGCAAACATCTGTGAGCTGATATTAATAGCCTGGGAACCTTTATGGCTATTGGCTCCTTCCCAGAATATTAACATCAGCCCTCAGCCGTCGGCTTTCCCTCTGCTGGTTATGAAAATTATGTGGGAGCCCACGCAATTTTTTAAAAAAATATTTTGAAAAATAAACAGATATTGCGTTTCATGCAGATTTCGTGTGTGCGTGTCTTTATTTAACTCTTTGTGTAGCATTTTATTTATGAAGGTATCTGGCTGACACCTGTTACGAAAACCTCGGACTTGGTAATGGCCGCATAGTTAATGGGAGGTATGTATCACAGGGATGGCAGCTCCCTGTGATGTAGCCCGGAGTGTTTTTTCTGAAGTGTAAGTAAATTCTAAGTAGTTGTTCTTCACATTTGTGTCCGGGCTACGGGTAGCTTTGAGAGTTGGGAGGGTCGGGCTACCCAATTTACCTCGCTGCGTGATGAGGGGGGCTCACTGTACCCCGTTTGCCTGAAGATATGTGTGTGGTTGTGAATTTTGAGGACCTGTGATGAGGTCATGAACATGTGACTAGCCATGTGATAGGTAACTGGGAGGGGTTACAACTATGTAAGGAATGTGTGTTGCACATGTGGGAGAGTGGGATGGGAGTCTGTTAGTCTGGACAGACCTCCCATGTTTCCAGGCTGGACGTCGTGCAGACTGGAGAAGCAGTGCTGGCGAGTCTGAGCCAGAGGAATGGACGGTCTTGAAAACCGTGAGTGATACTGACCGGGGTCGGTGAGAAGTGTTTATTGGAGACCTCTGCGGATAAGATGGATCTGGGAACCTGCGTGGCCAACAGGTAACGGAACGGAGTCCGTGTTATACTGATCGGGATCAGTGAGAAGTGTTTATGAGAAAGAGACTGTGTTTTACGTGTTGCTTATGGGATACCTCTGAGGACAAGAGGAGTCCAGGAACCTGTGTGGTGATCCAACAGGTAACGGTCTTGACAACCGTGGTTATACTGATCGGGATCAGAGAGAAGTATTTGTGAGAAAGAGACTGTATTTTGTGTTATGTTTACTGGATACCTCTGAAGCTAAGAGGGATCTGAGAACCTGGGTGGCCAACACCAGCAGGTAACGGACAGGAGTCCGTGTTATACTGATCGGGATCAGTGAGAGACTGTGTTCATTTGTTAAAGCTGAATGTGTAACGAACAGTGTAATGGCTGCTGAAACTGGTGAATACCAAATGGACTCATTTTATCCCTGTGCAAAGCGAATAATCTCCGTCCACAGACACTGTGGAACGTTACAATATATATATATATATATTATATATATATATATATATATATATATATATATATATATATAATATATGCTAGTGGAAGAGAAACAGTAGACAGCACCGCTAATATACCATTTGCTGTGTGTTCCTGCCAGAGAGCTTCTTATCACGGTCTACACCTCAAGATACTGGGTGCTTATCCATAAATCACAGTGTAAACATAACATATATATATACAGTACAGACTAAAAGTTTGGACACACCTTCTCATTCAAAGATTTTTCTGTATTTTCATGACTATGAAAATTGTAGAATCACACTGAAGGCATCAAAACTATGAATTAACACATGTGGAATTATACATTACACTTTACAAAAAAGTGTGAAACAAATGAAAATATGTCTTATAGTCTAGGTTCTTCAAAGTAGCCACCTTTTGCTTTGAATACTGCTTTGCACGCAGAAAAGGTGAACGGCTGGACTCTACATGCCTGGTTCCCACCGTGAAGCATGGAGGAGGTGGTGTGATGGTGTGGGGGTGCTTTGCTGGTGACACTGTTGGGGATTTATTCAAAATTGAAGCGGTGAGCGGTCCAGCTCACCCCAAACCATCTCGATTGGGTTCAGGTCTGGTGACTGTGGAGGCCAGGTCATCTGGTGTAGCACCCCAACACTTTCCTTCTTGGTCAAATAGCCCTTACACAGTCTGGAGGTGTGTTTGGGGTCATTGTCCCGTTGAAAAATAAATGATGGTCCAACTAAATGCAAACCGGATGGAATAGCATGCTGCTGCAAGATGCTGTAGTAGCCATTCTGGTTCACTATGCCTTCAATTTTGAATAAAGCCCCAACAGTGTCACCAGCAAAGCACCCCCACACCATCACACCTCCTCCTCCATGCTTCATGGTGGGAATCAGGCACGTAGAGTCCATCCGTTCACCTTTTCTGCGTGCAAAGCAGTAATCAAAGCAAAAGGTGGCTACTTTGAAGAACCTAGAATATAAGACATATTTTCAGTTGTTTCACACTTTTTTGTAAAGTGTAATGTATAATTCCACATGTGTTACTTCATAGTTTTGATGCCTTCGGTGTGATTCTACATTTTTCTTAGCCATGAAAATATAGAAAAATCTTTGAATGAGAAGGTGTGTCCAAACTTTTGGTCTGTACTGTATACTGTGTATATATATATATATATATATATTTATACCGTATATACTCATGTATAAGCCGACCCCCCCCCCCCCCTAATTTTGCCACAAAAAACTGGGAAAACTTATTGACGCGCGTACAAGCCTAGGGTGGAAAATGCAGCAGCTACTGGAAAATTCTAAAAATAGATACCAATAAAAGTAAAATTAATTGAGACATCAGTAGGTTAAATGTTTTTGAATATATATTAATCATATTGAATCAGTAGCCCCATATAATGCTCCATACAGTTCATGGTGGCCCCATAAGATGCTCCATACAAAATACTCCCCATATAACTCTGCATAAAGGTTTTTAATGGCCCCATAAGATGATCCATAGAATAATATCCCCCATATGCTGCTCCATAAAGGTTATGGCCCCATAAAATGCTCCATAGATTATGCCCCCATATGATGCTCCATAGATTATGCCCCCATATGATGCTCCATGGATTATGCCAACATAGGATGCTCCATAGATTATGCCCCATATGATGCTCCATAGATTATGTCTCCATATGATGCTCCATAGATTATGCCCTAATAAAATGCTCCATAGATTATGCCTCCATATGATGCTCCATAGATTATGCCCCCATATGATGCTCCATAGATTATGCCCCCATATGGTGCTCCATAGATTATGCCCCCATAAAATGCTCCATAGTATAGGCCCCATATGCTGCCGCTGCTTCTGCTGCTCCAAATGAAAAAAAAGAAGACATACTCACCTCTCGTCGCTGGGGACCAGGTGCCGGTGTCCTAAACAGGCGGGGACACCGATGCGTTATGGGGGACAGGTGCCGGTGTCACCGCTGGCTCAGGTCCCCGGTTCACCGCTGCGCGTCGCTGTCTTACAGGTCCTCTGTCGGTGAATGCTCAGGCAGAGGGCGTGGCGCGCACTAACTACGTCATCACGCTCTCTGACCTGAACGTCACAGCCAGAGGACGCAGAGGATAGAGCGGTGATCAGCGGTGGACCGGGGACAGGTGAATATCGCATACACTTACCCCCTCCTGGAGCGTCTCTGCAGCCCCCCTGCTTCTCCCACGGTCTTCGGCAGCTAGTCCTTCCTTCAGTGGTCACATGGTACCGATCATTAACCCCTCTCTGCCATCCGACGTACTATCCCATCCATGAAACCCGTGACAATCTGACCATGGACGGGATAGTACGTCGAAGCGATCAGCTGCACTCCCGGGGGGTAGCGCAGCTGATCGCAGCCGGGTGTCAGCTGTATATCACAGCTGACACCCCGCACTATGTGCCAGGAGCGGTCACGGACCGCTCCCGACACATTAACCCCTGGCACACCGCGATCAAACATGATCGCGGTGTACCGGGGGCACAGGGGAGCATCGCGCAGGGAGGGGGCTCCCTGCGTGCTCCCCTGAGGCCCTAAGAACAGCGCGATGTGACCGCGCTGTTCTGAAGGCCTCTTCCCTGCAGGACCCCGGATCCAAGATGGCCGCCGGATCCTGCAGGAAGCCTGCAGCACTGCCTGTGAGATCGCTGGTCTCACAGAGTGCTGTTCACACTGTGAGACCAGCGATCTGACCCTACACTGTAATGTCCCACCCTGGGACAAAGTAAAAAAAATAAAAATAACAAGTGTAAAAAAAAAATCCAAAATAAAGGAAAAAAAAAAATCCCCAATAAATTAATTTCTTCCTGTAATTAAAAAAAACAAACCAATAAAAGTACACATATTTGGTATCTCCGCGTCCGTAACGACCTGCCCTATAGAACTGTCCCACTAGTTAACCCGTTAGTGAACCCTTTAAAAAAAAAAACACAAAGCAAAAAATCAATGCTTTATCATCATACCGCCGAACAAAAAGTGCAATAACACGCGATCAAAAAGACCTATATAAATAAACATGGTACGGCTGAAAACGTCATCTTGTCCCGCAAAAAACGAGCTGCCAAACAGCATCATCAGCAAAAAAATAAAAAAGTTATAGCTCGCAGAATAAAGCGATTCAAAAATAATTATTTTTTATATAAAATTGTTTTTATTGTATAAAAGCGCCAAAACATAAAAAAATGATATAAATGAGGTATTGCTGTAATCTTACTAACCCGAAGAATAAAACTGCTTTATCAATTTTACCACACGCGGAACAGTATAAACACCCCCCCCAAAAAAATTCATGAATTACTGATTTTTGTTCATTCTAACCTCCCAAAAATCGAAATAAAAAGCGATCAAAAAATGTCACGTGCTTAAAAATGGTACCAATAAAAACGTCAACTCGTACCGCAAAAAATAAGACCTCGTATGACTCTGTGGGCCAAAATATGCAAAAATTATAGCTCTCAAAATGTGGTGATGCAAAAACTATCTTTTGCAATAAAAAGCGTCTTTTAGCGTGACAGCTGCCAATCATAAAAACCCGCTATAAATAGTAAATCAAACCCCCCTTTATCACCCCCTTAGGGAAAAATAATATTAAAAAAATGTATTTATTTCCATTTTCCGGTTAGGGTTGTGGTTAGGGTTGCGCCTAAAGTTAGGGTTAGGATTAGGGTTAGGGTGTGTGTTAGGGTTAGGTTTGTGGTTAGGGTTATGGTTAGGGTTGGGACTAGGGTTAGGGGTGTGTTGGGGTTAGGGTTGGAGTTAGAATTTGGGGGTTTCCACTGTTTAGGCTCATCAGGGGCTCTCCAAATGTGACATGGCGTCTGATCTCAATTCCAGCCAATTCTGCGTTGAAAAAGTCAAACGGTGCTCTTTCACTTCTGAGCTCTGCTATGCGCCCAAACAGTAGTTTACTCCCACATATGGGGTATCAGCGTACTCAGGACAAATTGCACAATAACTCTTGGGGTCCAATTTCTTCTGTTACCCTTGGTAAAATAAAAAATTGGGGGCGAAAATATCATTTTTGTAAAAAAAAAAAAAAAAAAGTTTTTTATTTTTACGGCTGTACGTTATAAACTTCTGTGAAGCACTTCGGGGTTCAAACTGCTCACCACACATCTAGATAAGTTCCTTGGGGGGGGTCTATTTTCCAAAATGGGGTCACTTGTGGGGGGGTTTCCACTGTTAAGGCACATCAGGGGCTCTCCAAATGCGACATGACGCCCGCAGACCATTCCATCAAAGTCTGCAATCCAAAACGTCACTACTTCCCTTCCGAGCCCCGACGTGTGCCCATACAGTAGTTTTCTCCCACATATTGGGTATCAGCGTACTCAGGACAAATTGGACAACATCTTTTGGGGTCCAATTTCTCCTGTTACCCTTGTGAAAATAAAATATTGGGGGCTAAAAAATCATTTTTGTAAAAAAAAAAGAAAGATTTTTTATTTTTATGGCTGTACGTTATAAACTTCTGTGAAGCACTTCGGGGTTCAAAGTGCTCACCACACATCTAGATAAGTTCCTTGGGGGGTCTATTTTCCAAAATGGGGTCACTTGTAGGGGGTTTCCACTGTTTAGGCACATCAGGGGCTCTCTAAACGCGACATGACGCCCGCAGACCATTCCATCAAAGTCTGCAATGCAAAACGTCACTACTTCCCTTCCGAGCCCCGACGTGTGCCCATACAGTAGTTTTCTCCCACATATTGGGTATCTGCGTACTCAGGACAAATTGGACAACAACTTTTGGGGTCCAATTTCTCCTGTTACCTTGTGAAAATAAAATATTGGGGGCTAAAAAATCATTTTTGTAAAAAAAAAGATTTTTTATTTTTATGGCTGTACGTTATAAACTTCTGTGAAGCACTTAGGGGTTCAAAGTGCTCACCACACATCTAGATAAATTCCTTGGGGGGTCTATTTTCCAAAATGGGGTCACTTGTAAGGGGTTTCCACTGTTTAGGCACATCGGCTCTCCAAACGCGACATGACGCCCGCAGACCATTCCATCAAAGTCTGCAATGCAAAACGTCACTACTTCCCTTCCGAGCCCTGATATGTGCCCATACAGTAGTTTTCTCCCACATATTGGGTATCAGCGTACTCAGGACAAATTGGACAACAACTTTTGGGGTCCAGTTTCTCCTGTTACCCTTGGGAAAATAAAAAGTTGGGGACTAGAAGATCATGCTTGTGGAAAAAATATGATTTTTTTATTTTCATGCTCGGGCGTTATAAACTTTAGTGAAACACCTGGGGGTTCAAAGTTCTCACCACACATCTGGATAGTTCCTTGAGGGGTCTAGTTTCCAAAATGGTGTCATTTGTGGGGGGTTTCCACTGTTTAGGCAGATCAGGAGCTCTCCAAACACGACATGGCGTCCAGCCAATTCTACCTTGAAAAAGTCAAACGGCGCTCCTTCCCTTCCGAGCTCTGCCATGCACCCAAACAGTGGTTTACCCCCACATATGGGTTATCAGCGTACTCAGGACAAATTGCACAATAACTTATGGGGTCTTGTTACCCTTGGGAAAATAAAAATTGGGGTGAAAAGATCATTTTTGTGGAAAAAAATATGATTTTTTAATTTTACGACTTTACGTTATAAACTTGTGTGAAGCCCTTGGGGGTTCAAATTGCTCACCACAGATCTAGATAAGTTCCTTAGGGGGTCTAGTTTCCAAAATGGGGTCACTTGTGGGGGGTTCCACTGTTTAGGCACATCAGGGGCTCTCCAAATGCAACATGGCGTCCAATCTCAATTCCAGCCAATTTTGGTTGGAAAAAGTCAAATGGTGCTCCTTCCATTCCGAGCTCTGCCATGCGCCCAAACAGTGGTTCCCCCACATATGGGGTATCAGCGTGCTCAGTACAAATTGGACAACAAGTTTTGTGGTCCAATTTCTCCTGTTACCCTTGGGAAAATAAAAAATTGGTGACTAAAGATAATTTTTGTGGGAAAAAAATAGGATTTTTTATTTTCATGCCCGGGCATCATAAACTTGTGTGAAGCACTTGGGGGTTCAAAGTGCTCACCACAGATCTAGATAAGTTCCTTAGGGGGTCTAGTTTCCAAAATGGGGTCACTTGTGGGGGGTTTCCATTGTTTAGGCACATCTGGGGCACTGCAAACAGAACATGACCTCCATCAACGTCTGCATTCCAAAACGTTATTACTTCCTTTCCAAGCCCTGCCGTGCGCCCAAACAGTTCCCCCCCCCACATATGGGGTATCAGCGTACTCAGGACAAATTGGACAACAACTTTTGGGGTCCAATTTCCTTGGGAAAAATCAAAAATTTGGGACTAAAAAATTATTTTTGTGGAAAATTGTTTTTTTTTTTTTTTTTCTCACCCAGGCATTATAAACTTTTGTCAAACACTTGGGGGTTCAAAGTGCTCACAACAGATCTAGATAAGTTCCTTAGGGGGTCTAGTTTCCAAAATGGTGTTACTTGTGGGGGGTTTCCACTGTTTAGGTGCATCAGAGGCTATCCAAACGCGACATGGCGTCCAATCTCAATTCCAGCCAATTTTGGTTTGAAAAAGTCAAACGGCGCTCCTTCCCTTACGAGCTCTGCCGTGTGCTCAAACAGTGGTTTTCCCCCACATGTGGGGTATTGGCGTACTCAGGAGAAATGGCACAATAACTTTATCTGTCCATTTTCTCCTTTTACCCTTGTGAAAATGAAAAATTTTTTGTAAAAGTTGATTTTTGTGACTAAAAAGTTATTCATTTTTTCCTTCCACGTTGCTTCAGCTCCTGTGAAGCACCTGAAGGGTTAATAAACTTCTTGAATGTGGTTTTGAGTACCTTGAGGGGTACAGGTTTTAGAATGGTGTTACTTTTGGGTATTTTCTGCCATATAGACCCCTCAAAGTGACTTCAAATGTGAGGTGGGCCCTTAAAAATGGTTTTGTAAATTTTGTTGTAAAAATGAGAAATCGCTGGTCAACTTTTAACTCTCATAATTTCCTAACAAAAAAAAAATTTTGGTTCCAAAATAGTGCTGATGTAAAGTAGACATGTGGGAAATGTTATTTATATAACTATTTTGTGTGACATATTTCTCTGTTTTAAGGGAATAAAAATTCAAAGTTTTAAAATTGCAAAATTTTCTAAATTTTCGCCATATTTGCGGTTTTTCAAAAATAAACGCAAGTTATATCGAAGAAATTTTACCAGTAACGTGAAGTACAATATGACACGAGAAAACAGTCTCAGAATCGCAAAGATCCGTTGAAGCGTTCCAGAGTTATAACCTCATAAAGAGACTGTGGTCAGAATTGTAAAAATTGGCCCGGTCATTAACGTGCAAACCACCCTTGGTTGTGAAGGGGTTAAAGTTATGAATATGCGCATATTCATGACTTTAATGAGCGGTACCATGTGACCGCTGAAGGAAGGAGCCTGAGATCGTGGGAGAAGCAGCAGGGCTGCAGAGACGCAGCGGGGGAGTGAGCATGATCTGACTCCCCCCGCCGACCCCTTGGCGTATATGACTCGCCTATAAGCCGAGAGGGGGACTTTCAGCCTTAAAAAATGGGCTGAAAATCTCGGCTTATACGCAAGTATATACGGTGTGTGTGTGTGTGTGTATATATACAGTTATATGAAAAAGTTTGGGCACCCCTATTAATCTCAAGCTTAATGTTTGATAAAAATTGGTGTTTTTGCAACATCTATTTCAGTTTGATATATCTAATAACTATTGGACACAGTAATGTTTCTGCCTTGAAATGAGGTTTATTGTACTAGCAGAACATGTGCAATTTGCATTCAAACTAAATTTGACAGGTGCATAAGTATGGCCACCCTTATCATTTTCTTGTTTTAAATACTCCTACCTACTTTTTACTGACTTACTAAAGCACTTTTTTTGGTTTTGTAACCTCATTGAGCTTTGAACTTCATAGCCAGGTGTATGCAATCATGAGAAAAGCTACTTAAAGTGGCCACTTGCAAGTTGTTCTCCTGTTTGAATCTCCTCTGAAGAGTGGCATCATGGGCTCCTCAAAACAACTGTCAAATAATCTGAAAACAAAGATTATTCAACATTGTTGTTCAGGGGAAGGATACAAAAAGCTGTCTCAGAGATTTAACCTGTCAGTTTCCACTGTGAGGAACATAGTAAGGAAATGGAAGAACACAGGGACAGTTCTTGTTAAGGTCAGAAGTAGCAGGCCAAGAAAAACATCAGAAAGGCAGAGAAGAAAAATGGTGAGATCAGTCAAGGACAATCCTCAGACCACCTCCAGAGAGCTGCAGCATCAACTTGCTGCAGATGGTGTCACTGTGCATCAGTCAACTATACAACGCACTTTGCACAAGGAGAAGCTGTATGGGAGAGTGATGCGAAAGAAGCCGTTTCTGCAAGCACGCCACAAACCGAGTCGGCTGAGGTATGCAAAAGCACATTTGGAGAAGCCAATTTCTTTTTGGAAGGTCCTGTGGACTGATGAAATTAAGATTGAGTTGTTTGGTCATACAAAAAGGCGTTATGCATGGCGTCAAAAAAACACAGCATTCCAAGAAAAACACTTGCTACCCACAGTAAAATTTGGTGGAGGTTCCATCATGCTTTGGGGCTGTGAGGCCAATGCCGGCACCGGGAATCTTGTTAAAGTTGAGGGACGCATGGATTCCACTCAGTATCAGCAGATCTTGACAATAATGTTCAAGAATCAGTGACAAAGTTGAAATTACGCAGGGGATGGATCTTTCTGCAAGACAATGATCCAAAACACCGCTCCAAATCTACTCAGGCATTTATGCAGAGGAACAATTACAATGTTCTGGAATGGCCATCCCAGTCCCCAGACCTGAATATCATTGAACATCTGTGGGATCATTTGAAGAGGGCTGTCCATGCTCGGCGACCATCAAACTTAACTGAACTGGAATTGTTTTGTAAAGAGGAATGGTCAAAAATACCTTCATCCAGGATCCAGGAACTCATTAAAAGCTACAGGAAGCGACTAGAGGCTGTTATTTTTGCAAAAGGAGGATCTACTAAATATTAATGTCACTTTTCTGGTGAGGTGCCCATACTTATGCACCTGTCAAATTTTGTTTGGATGCAGATTGCACATTTTCTGTTAGTACAATAAACCTCATTTCAAGGCAGAAACATTACTGTGTCCAATAGTTATTAGATATATCAAACTGAAATAGCTGTTGCAAAAACACCAATTTTTATAAAACATTAAGCTTAACTGTATATTCACTCGCATTCAAATCGGTTCTCACCTCTGCTAAACAGACTTAAGGTACTGCCACACTGAGCTATCCCGCTAGCGATCTCGTTAGCGTTGCATACTAATGAGATCGCTAGCGGGATTGTTTCTATATCGCTAAATGCGGCCACATTTAGCGATATAGTTAACGACGCTATCGCCGTTAGCGATCTTCTTAACGACTTATGCGGTACAAAAGTACCGCTAAATCGCTAAGAAAAGGTGCCACACAGCGATTAGATACTTACCCAGCGGGAGCGCCAGCGATGAAATAGGGTCCGGAACGATTCCAGCGACGAGCAAGATCACAGCAGGAAGCTCGTCGCTGGAAGCTGCCGCACTGAACAACATCGCTAACGGGATCGCTAAATAGTGACGTTTTTTAGCGATCCCGTTAGCGATATTGTTTAGTGTGGCATACCCTTTACTTTACATTCCTTGTATCTTCCTTATCCCACAGCCCCAAACAGTTGTTCAACACTTTTAGCTCCCTCCTCCGCCCACCTCTGCCCCCTCCAACTTCCCTAATCTCTGCAGAGGACTTTTCCACACACTTCAAAAATAAGATAGACCAAACAAGGCAAGTCTTTGATGTCTGACCACCACAATCCCTTTGTATGCCAGACCAATGCCCTAACCCCATAACTTCCCTCTCCAAAATCACTGAAGGAGAAATTGCTCATCTTCTCTCCAAATCACATCTCACCACTTGTGCCCTTGACCCCATCCCATCCCACCTCCTCCCCAACCTCACCACTACACTTATCCTATCCCTAACCCATCTCTTCAATTTATCACTAACTTCTGGTACCTTCCCTTCTGCTTTCAAACATACCACAATTGCACCTATCCTCAAAAAGCCATCTCTTGACCCGAGCGCTATGTCCAGCTATCGCCCATATCTTTGCTCCCATTTGCTTCCAAACTCCTTGAGCAGCACGTCCACGCTGAACTTTCCTCTCACTTTGTATCTATCTCACTCTTCGACAACCTACAATCTGGCTTCCGTTCCCACCATTCAACTGAGACTGCCCTGACCAAAATTACTAACGACTTACAGCCAAAGCTAACAGACAATTTTCTATACTCCTCCTTTTATTCCTTTCCTCTGCCTTTGACACAGTTGACCACTGCCTCCTACTACAGATCCTCTCTTCCTTTGGTGTCAATGACCTTCCTTATCCTGGATTTCCTCATACCTTACTAACCGCACATTTAGTGTTTCCTACTCCCACACTACCTCCTCACCTCGCCCCCTTTCTGTTGGTGTCCCTCAAGGCTCTGTCCTAGGACCCCTTTTTTTCTCAATCTATACCCTTGGACTGGGACAACTCATAAAGTCCTATTGCTTCCAGTACCATCTATATGCTGATCTACCTCTCTGGCTCAGATGTCCCCTCCTTCTCTCCAGAATCCCAGAGTGTCTATCAGCCATATCCTCCTTCTTCTCCTCTTGCTTCCTCAAACTCAATGTGGACAAATCTGAACTAATTGTCTTTCCTCCATCTCACATACCTTCCCTACCTGATCTATCTATCACAATAAATGAAATCACACTTTCTCATCGCGGTAATTTGCTGCCTCGGAGTAACCCTTGACTCTGCCCGGTCCTTCAAACCGCACATCCAAGCTCTCGCCACCTCCTGTCGTCTCCAGCTCAAAAATATTTCCAGAATCCGTGCTTTTCTCAACCCTCACTCTACCAAAATGCTTGTGCATGCCCTAATCATCTACCGCCTCTACTACTGCAACATCCTCCTCTGTGGCCTACCTTCTAACACTCTCGCACCCCTCCAGTCTGTCCTTAACTCTGCTGCACGACTAATTAATCTCTCTCCTCGCTACACTCCTGCTTCCCCTCTTTGCAAATCCCTTCACTGGCTCCCAATTTCCCAGCGTATCCAGTTTAAACTACTAACACTGACCTACAAAGCCATCCATAACCTTTCTCCTCCGTATATTTCCGAACTAATCTCTCAATATCTTCCCTCACGTAATCTCCGGTCCTCCCAAGACCTCCTTTTCTTATTCGCTCCTCACCCAATCGCCTCCAAGACTTCTTCCGAATATCCCCCATCCTCTTGAATTCTGTGCCCCAACACATCCGGTTATCCACCACATTTGGATCCTTCAGACGGAACCTGAAAACCCACCTCTTCAGGAAAGCTTACAGCCTGCAATGACCACGCGGCCACCTCAAACCATCGGAGCTACTGAAAACCCTGACCTACTGTCTCCTTCCCATAATCCTGTAGAATGTAAGTCCTCAAGAGCCAAGGGTCCTCTCCCTTCTGTACCAGTCTGTCAATGTTAGTTTTGTTTACTGTAGCGATATTTGTATTTTGATGTAACCCAGGGTTCGACAAACCCGGGCGCCAGGTCGCCAGTGGCGCCTAGAAAATCATGCCTGGCGCCCGGGAATTAAAGAGGGGAAAAAAAATAAGTTTTACTCCTGCGCCGTCTGGATTGCCTCCGCTGCGCCGCGCTGATTGGCTGTCACCATAATTCTGTTTACTGCCGCTAGCCACTAGCGGCATGTTTGTTATGGGAGGCAGGGCCGGCGTCAGCACCCGGCCAACCCGGGCAAGTGCCGGGGCCCTGAGCAGGTGGGGGGGCCCACTCGCCGTCGGGCACCCCGGCGCCCGTTAGCAGAGGAGAGTGGTGTCAGCGCCGCCACTGGGCCCCCCCCGCTTGCTCAGGGCCCTGGCAGCAGCTGACACAATACTTACCTCTCCCCGTGCCTCCGCTGCCGCAGCTCCGGGCTCCAGGGGGCGCCGGCGCTTCCTCTCACAGCAGCGCCACTGAATGACGTCATTCAGCTGCCGGCTGTGGCAGAGAGCGTGCGGACGCCGGACAGGTGAGATGTGATGTGTATGTGTCTGTGTGTGTGTGTCTGTGTGTATCAGTGTGTGTGTGTATGTAGTGCGGTGCTTTGTGTGTGTGTGTATGTATGTATGTATGTGAGAGAGTGCTTGTGTGCTGCGGTGCTGTCTGTGTGTGATGATGGGCAGGCATTGATGATAATGGGCAGGCATTGATGATGATGGAGAGGCGATGATGATAATGGGCAGGCATTGATGATGATGGGGAAGCGATGATGATGGGCAGGCATTGATGATAATGGGGAGGCCATGATGATGATGGGCAGGCATTGATGATGATAGGGAGGCAATGATGATGATGGGGAGGCAATGATGATGATGGGCAGGCAATGATGATGATGGGCAGGCATTGATGATAATGGTCAGGCATTGATGATGATGGGTAGGCCATGATGATGATGAGGAGCCAATGATGATGATGGGCAGGCATTGATGATGATGGGGAGGCAATGATGATAATGGGCAGGCATTGATAATGATGGGGAGGCAATGATGATGATGGGCAGGCATTCTGGCTCCTAAATTTTTTGGCTGACTCCTAGATTCTGAACAACTTTGTCGACCCCTGATGTAACCCCCTTCTCATGTACAGCACCATGGAATTAATGGTGCTATACAAATAAATAATAATAATTATTTATATATATATTCACTTTTATTTGTTTTTTTGTGTGTAAACATTATATTTGAATATGGTATTTAATGATATTATGGTCTTCAATGGAGAATGAAAAAGAAGAGGTTGAACAAGGAAATGACATCACAATTCTTATTTTTTTTTTAAATAATATATCTTTATTTAGCTTACAAAACCGCATAAAAATTTGCATCAAATCCACATAAAAAATGCATCAAAACCACGAGAATTTCAACTGCGTTTTCTGCCAAGAGAGGCAGAAACCGTGCAGTAATTTCCACAAGCAAATCGGCAACATGCGCACATAGCCTTAGACACACCGGACCATAAGACACACCTAGGTTTTAGAGGAGGAAATTAGGAAAAAAAATTGAAGTAAAAAATGTGGTCTATTCTGTACTTAATATCCTCGATCCTGGTAAATATGGTCCCCTCATCCCCATCCTGATACACATGGCCCCCTCATCCCTATCCTGGTATACATGGCACCCTTCATCCCTACCCTGTTATTCATGGCCCCCTCATCCCTGTGCTGGTGTGCATGGCCCCCTTATCCCTATCCTGGTGTGCATGGCCCCCTTATCTCTATCCTGGTATGCATGGCCCTCATCCCCATCCTTGTATGCTTGCCTCCTCATCCCTAGCCTGGTATGTATGTCCCCCTTATCTCAAGCCTAGTAGGCATGGTCCCTCTCATCCCTATCCTGGCAGGAATGATTGCCCTAATCCTTTATCCTGGTTTGCTGCGTCCCCATCTCATCCTAATATGCATGGCCCCATCCTTATTCTGGTATGATTGGCCCCATCTTCCCATCCTGGTATGCATGGCCCCATCAGAAAACATTTAAAAAAAAAAACATTATACTTACCTTCCCGTCTCTCCCTCACAGCATCTTGTTCCGATGCCAGCAGCTTCTTTATGCTTGTAAACAGCGCATGTCAGGGACGGTCATGCACTGCTTGCAGGCCGAAGGGCAGCTGCCCGAATACTCACTTCTCTGCATGCCGGGACTGTATGCGCGCAGAGCAGTGAGTATTCATTGCTCTTCAGTAGCACACGGCGCACAGTGTCAGCCGCTGGCTTCCTGCTGCTGCCAGTGGTCACGTGTGCCGCTACTTAAGAGAAATGAATATTCACCTATCTCCATTACCATGGGCGTGGAATGCGGTGAATATTCATTCCCTTTAGTAGCTGCACACGTGACCGCAGGCAGCTGCAGGAAGGCTCCGGCTGACACCGTGCGCACTATCACTACTCTGAGCGCACACAGACCCAGCTTGCAGAGCAGTGAGTATTCCGGAAGCTGCCCTTCGGCTTGCAAGCAGCGCATGACGTCCCTACCATGCACTGCTTACAATAGGGAGAGGAGAATGACGCACACTCAATAAATTAGATAGGTGCAGACTGAACTGGGAAACAAGCCTACTTTAACAAAGTAGAAAAGCACTCGCACTCAAGAGCAAAATATTGGGCTAATGAAGTTTCTTTTTATTATTCAATGTATATTTAAACAACATCACATGGACGAAAAAAGGACAAAAAAGTATGCCGAGGTAACGTTTCGACCCACAATAGAGTCTTTATCAAACCTCACTGAGGACTGTCCTTAATAAGGAAATATAGTGTAGACACCGCAAAAGACCCAGCCGGGTCTGAACACCATATCCTCCATTCAGGCCCGGCTGGGTCTTTTGCGGTGTCTACACTATATTTCCTTATCAAGGACACTTCTCAGTGAGGTTTGATAAAGACCCTATTGCGGGTCGAAACGTTACCTCGGTATGCACTGCTTACAAGCATAAAGCAGCTGCTGGTATCGGAACAAAATGCTGCAAGGGTGCGCTGGGAAAGTACCGTATATACTCGTGTATAAGCCGAGATTTTCAGCCCATTTTTTAGGACTGAAAGTCCCCCTCTCAGCTTATACGCGGGTCATATACGGGGGTCGGCGGGGGAGCGGGGTGTCGGATTATACTCACCTCTCCGCCGCCGCGGTCTCTGCAGCCCCCCTGCTTCTCCCACGATCTCCGGCTCCTTCCTGCAGCGGTCACATGGCATCGCTCATTAAAGTCATGAATATGCACATATTCATGACTTTAATGGGCGGTACCATGTGACCGCTGTAGGAAGGAAGCGCTGCGGAGAGCGCCGGGAGAAGAGGAGAGGCTGCAGGGACGCGCGGAGGAGGGGTGAGTACAGCGATATTTACCTGTCTTCTCTCCACCGCTGCAGGCTGCGTCCTCGTCTGACTCCTCTGGCTGTGAATGGTCAGCAGAGGGCGCGATGACGTCATTAGTGAGCGCCGCGCCCCCTGCCAGATCATTCACTGCCGAGGACCCGGAAGAGGGAGCAGCCCTGCGGTGCAGAGAGGACAGGTAAATATCTCAGGTGCCGGGGTCCTGAGCGAGCGGTGACACTGGCACCTGTCCCCCATAGCGCGCCGGTGTCCCCGCCTGCTCAGGGCCCCGGCACCTGGCCCCCAGCAACGAGGAGTATGTCATTTTTTTTTTTTTTGCAGCAGCAGCATATGGGGCATAATCTGGAACATATGGGGGCATAATATGGAGCATATGGGGGCATAAGCTGTGGAACATATGGGGGCATAATATGGAGCATATGGGGGCATAAGCTGTAGAGCATATGGGGCATAATCTGGAGCATATGGGGCATAATCTGGAGCATATGGGGGCATAATATGGAGCATATGGGGGCATAACTTGGAACATATGGGGGCATAATATGGAGCATATGGAGGCATAATTGGAGTATATGGGGCATAATATGGAGCATATGGGGCATAATATGGAATATGGGGCATAATATGGAGCATATGGGGGCATAAGCTTGTAGAGCATATGGGGCATAATCTGGAGCATATGGGGCATAATTGGAGCATATGGGGGCATAATTGGAGCATATGGGGGCATAATATGGAGCATATGGGGGCATAAGCTGTGGAACATATGGGGGCATAATATGGAGCATATGGGGGCATAAGCTGTGGAACATATGGGGGCATAATCTAGGGCATATGGGGGCATAATATGGAGCATATGGGGGCATAAACTGTGGAACATATGGGGCATAATATGGAGCATATGGGGGCATAAGATGTGGAACATATGGGGCATAATCTGGAGCATATGGGGCATAATCTGGAGCATATGGGGGCATAATCTGTGGAACATATGGGGGCATAATCTGGAGCATATGGGGGCATAATCTGGATCATACGGGGGCATAATCTGTGGAATATATGGGGGCATAATCTGGAGCATATGGGGGCATAATCTCTGAAGCATATTGGGCATAATCTGGAGCATATGGGGGCATAATCTGGAGCATATAGGGGCATAATCTGTGGAGCATATTGGGCATAATCTGTGCAGCATATGGGGGCATAATCTGTGGAGCATCATATGGGGGCATAATCATTTTTCACCCTAGGCTTATACGCGAGTCAATAAGTTTTCCCATTTTTTTGTGGCAAAATTAGGGGGGTCGGCTTATACACGGGTCGGCTTATACATGAGTATATACGGTAAGTGTAATTTTTTTTTTCATGTTTTCTGATGGGGCAATGCAGACCAGGATGGGGAAGAGGAGGGCCAATCATACCAGAATAAGGATGGGGCCATGCATACCAGGACTGGGATGGGGGCCAATCATACCAGTATGCTAAAGATAAATGAATATTCATTGCCCTCCACTCTCATGGGCGTGGAATGCAGTCAATATTCATTTCTCTTTAGCAGTGGGCACAGGAATTAGCCGCAGCAGCCAGTTCCTGCATCTATGATCTCTGCTCCGCCGATACTGCTCCCCCACTTCCCCATCAGAGCCAGAGCCAGTACATCCGGACTATAAGATGCACCCCTCATTTTCCTCCACATTTTTGGAGGAAAAAAAGTGCATCTTATAGTCTGAAAAATACGGTATATCATGTACTTAGTTAACATGTTTATTTATTAAAAAAAATGCAAAATCCATCCCACCACTTCACGGTGACCCTAATTGGGACAGTCCTAACTGTAATATTAAAAACCTTACCATTTGTCAAGTGACGTGCATGTGGATAATGGCTGAGAAGGACTGAGCCCAGCTAACGGACACACAGCCATTGGCAACCACATCTCAGATGACACAGTCCCATATTCCCCACATGAGGTCTGCAGCCAATCCCTTTTCTCACCGGTCTCAGGCCACCTGCTGAGAACAGTGGGGTCTTCAGGCTCTGATGTCAGCCGCTAATGTTAGCAGTATACTAGAAGGGAGAATCATTAACACTGCTGGAACAGAGGATCACTAAGTATTATTTCAGTTTTTTAGCTGGTTTGTTATTTCTTTAAATTAAATTTCCCTAAAAATTTTGGATTGTACCATAGTTCAAGCGGTGTGCTCTATTTTTTTATTATTCTATGACATATATGTCAGATATAAATATTTAAAAATGCATGAAAGGTTGCAGCTAAATGATTTGCAACGATGCCTGAACTGTATTATGTTTTGGGTTTTGTTACAAAATACTTCTGCTTCTGAACTACTGCTATAAATCTGAATGTGGCAAGTGTATCACAGTGTTCTCATTGCAAAGAGTTACAATTCAGAAGTGAACCTCCAAAATGTATTTCTCTTCTGTTTTATACATAGTAATCTTAGACATTGACTCGTTATTTATGTGGTAGATTCCTGGTGCACTGGAATATGGTATTACAAGTGATGATCTCTTCTGGCTGAAGAATTCACCTGGGAAAACGTATGTAAATAGTTTGTTTCGTGGTTTTTTTTTATAGATTTTAATAAGACGTTTGTTCTGACAATATCTGAATCAAGTTCTGCAAGAAATAACGCCAATATCCCTAATTTGTTGGATATAGGTGAGGGAGACAGAAACCCCATGTTTGTGAACTTTGGGGGTTAATCACTATGGCAGCAGAGAGACATCTGTAGCATAATTTTGTCTTTTAATCTGCAAACTTCTGCTGATAACAGAAGATCTCTACCTGTCACTGAATACGGGATTCTTTAAAGGGAACCTGTCACTTTGTACATGCAGTGTGGCTCTGTGGAGAGCGAAAAGAGAATCTGCTGAGAATTATTGGAAAAGATTCAGTATAACTTGTCTTTTGTTCATTGAAATCTCTGGTATTTGTATGCATATGCGTCCAGTGGGCGGTCCTACCCATCTGTCTGCATGCACAGTCATACAGGGAAGACTGTGCATCACTAGGTAGGACCGCCCACTATACTCTACGTACAAACTCCAGGGATTTCTATGAATAAAATGCAAGTTTACTGAAACATTTCCCTCCAAAATGTATATCACTCTTATCAGCTCCTCCTGCTCTATAAAATCCTACAGATCTGAGACCATTTTCAACGTGACAGTTTCCCTTTAATAATCCATGAAAAAATGTCCCTCTTTTTGTTGAGGAGTTTTTTTAGTGTTAAACATGGAGAGGACTGACAAAGGTCTGAATTAATAGTGGAGACATCATTAAATTAGTAAACTGTGGAGACACGGGGGTCGATGGGTGCCCCAGGCCAGCTAGCCGGAACCACATAGACTAGAGATCGTCCCGCCTAATGCCCGCTCTCCCTTCAATGCAGGTGTAATGCTACTCGGATTACACAGGGTGTAAAACAGTGTGGCAATACTTTATTGAACCATAAAACAGGCAGATAACACATAGAACAGTCCCAGCACAGTACCCAAGATGATGCACATTAGAGTCTCACCCTTCTGCTGACTCGCCGAGATAATGGCGGCTGTTAGGGCCCCGTCTCACATAGCGACACACCAGCGATCCCGACAACGATCAGGATCGCTGGTGTGTTGCTACATGATCGCTGCTGAGCTGCCAAACAGGCAGCTCAGGCAGCGATCAGGACAGCGACACTGCGGGTAACATCGCTTAGTTACCCGCAGTGTACTTTGGATACCAGCCCGCTGATGCAGGGAGCTGGTAACCAAGGTACACTTCGGGTTTCCAGGCGCTGCGCAGTGCCTGGAAACCCGATGTGTACCTTGGTTACCAGCTCCCCTGCAGCAGCGCTCTGGTATCCAATGTACACATCGGGTTTCCAGGCACAGCCCCGCGCCTGGAAACCCGAAGTGTACCTTGGTTACCAGCTGATCGCTGGTCACCTGCCTGTCACACGCAGCGATGCGTGCTGGCCAGCGGGAACCAGTGATCAAAAAAAAGTCCTGGCATTTCTGACACGACCAGCGATTCACAGCAGGGGTCTGATCGCTGTTACGTGTCAGACATAGTGAGATCGCTGCTGAGATCGCTGTTTAGCAGCGATCTCGCTAGCGATCTCGCTATGTGAGACGGGGCCTTTACTTCAGAGCTCCCAGGGTCGCCTACCCCACCTGTGGCAGGCACACAGAGAGGAGGTAACGACAGGCTTAGGGAGATGACAGTCCATTGAGGTACAAGGCCAGTTAATCCGAGGATCACAACCTGGCTTCTCCGATCATCTCAATGGAGCCAGGCGACCAGCAGGTCCCAATCCTGTCTTTCGCCAAACGTATCCATGGTTCAGCGATGGTCAATGTAGCCGATCTGTATTCTTCCAACCGGAGCCGAAAACCCCTAGAATGAGAGATCCGTGTCCTTCATGATGGTGCCATGATGAATTGGCTGCTGTCCTGTCTCTTGTCCTTTGGATGTCTTGGCAGAATCTCTGGCTGTCTCTCCCTCTCTTTGTCTCTGTCTCTTTATACAGACGCATGAAACCTTTTAAATTTACCCAGTGTCCTTCAGTCCAACCTCACAGATAAGGGAAAGAATGGTGATGACCAAGTCACCTTGTTTGATTATGTAATCTATTTGCATAGATTTTCCTCCTGTTTTAAAAATCAACAAACTGTCTGGACTAGACAGTGAATAATTAGCATATCACTAGTCATCAAGGATAAAGGCTGGGTCTCACATAGCGATACACCAGCGATCCCGACAACGATCAGGATCGCTGGTGTATCGCTACATTATCGCTGCTGAGCTGCCAAACAGGCAGCTCAGGCAGCGATCAGTACAAGCGACACTGCGGGTAACATCGCTTAGTTACCCGCAGTGTACCTTGGATACCAGCGCCCTGATGCAGGGAGCTGGTAACCAAGGTACACATCGGGTTTCCAGGCGCTGCGCGGTGCCTGGAAACCCGCTGTGTACCTTGGTTACCAGCTCCCTGCTTCAGGGAGCTGGTATCCAAGGTACACAGCGGGTTTCTAGGCACAGCCCCGCGCCTGGAAACCCGCTGTGTACCTTGGTTACCAGCGGATCGCTGGTCTCCCGCCTGTCACACGCAGCGATGCATGCCTGTCAGCGGGAGACCAGCGATCAAAAAAATGTCCTGGCCTTTCATCGACGATCAGCGATACCCGGCAGAGGGGCTGATCGTCGCTGAATGTCACACACAGCGATATCGCTGGTGAGCTCACTGCTGCGTCACAAAACTAGTGACTCAGCAGCGATATCGCTATGTAAGACGGGGGCTTTAGAGCACGCTGTGTTATATCAAATTTCAGCTTACAAGTCAATATTCCAGGCTTACACAAACAAAAGTATAGATAATAGTATATTCTTCTTGGTTTGCTAAAAATAGTCATCTGGGTAATTAAGATATAATCTGGTTTCTTCACATAAACATTTTAAAAATCTGCTGTTTTTCACATGAATTAGTTTTTACACTGTAACATTACCAGTCCACAATATAGCACAGTATATAAGGGCACGGCCATGATCCATTTTTGGCAAATTATTGTGAGCAAATATAAATCATAATGCAGCATGCACTGAGTGCAATGGATCTGATTTAAAATATTAAACTCTTTGGGTCCGTAATTAAACATTATAGGTCTGTGTTCTGTTTTTAAAATGGACAGCTCACTGATGAGGAATAGTTGTGTGTGAATATGGACTACGGTAGATCAGTCCGCAATTTCTATGAATCCACAAGGGGGCAGCATGGATATGTGAATGCTGCACATTCACTGTCACAGCTGTATTAGCAGACTTTCTCCTGATTCTGGGGTGATTATCATTTATGTGTAACTGGTACCAGCTCTCCAGGTGAGTTTACAACTTCTATCACATAAACCTAGATTTTATGTATAGCCAGGCAGGTTATACGTACATAATTAACATGTCTGCAGGAATGTATTGGTAAAATCACTTTACAGGATTTTGTAAATCGCTTATATGGTTGAAATTTGGTGAATTATTGTTGACCAATTGTCTTACATATATAATATATTGTATTTACAAGTAGATCTTTGTTTGCAGTGTATGCATTCTTGTTTTTTTCTAATCTTCTTTACTATATGTTATTTGCAAAGCTTTTATATTAATATAGTTTTTGGTGTACACAATGCCGTTAATACTGTGTACTTGCACGTGTTTCTATAGTCTTCTAGGGTAAAAAGGTAAATTGACAATGTGAATTGATAGATTTGTCTGTATTTCTAAATCTTATTGTATTGTGTATACTAATTTTAGAGAAAAGGGATAGAAAATTTAAAAAGTCTCTTTTGGATCACATACTATTTTTTATTTCTGTATTTAGATGTTTATTATGGCTTTGCATAATCTTAATCGTCTGTAGATGGTGTATGGATGCATGATTTACATGATTTATAGTTTCAGGGGTTTTGTTAGCTTTTCATTGCTTTGCCCTCATTACCACGCTTCCATGTAATCAATCTGTTCTGTACCTGTGGCATCTCAGTGCTAAATTGTTTACCATAGGACAGAAGCCTCTGGCTGTTCCCCTAGCTGTAAAATGCGACATTTGTCCTACGAGCTCCACTTAGGGTTTCTATGTGTTTACAATGTGTCAGCATCCTCAGAAATTCTCCTGGCATGATTAATGTGAGGAAGCTGCTTAAAAAAACGATATCCTTCTAATACATATCTGTGAAAATGCTGCTTTTGTCCAGATACTGTTAATGCAAGTCGTAACAGTGTAATATAGGAGTCTAATGTTTACATGTTGCATTCCAGAGCCTTAGTCAAAATAAGCCTTGAGGGCTACTGTAGCATTTCTGTACATTATCAGCCACTATTTCAACAGCTGGGAGCGAGAGCAGCTCACATGGAGTCTGAAACCTGACTCATTGATCTGGAAATAGATACATGTGTGTGTTCCCGACCAATGGGTCTGAAATCGCACTTCTTGGCTTTGACATATATAAAGAAAAGGTGAATAAAATATTTAAAAAAATAATATTTTTTGTATATATTTCAAAGTGAAATAAATACATTCCACGTACTATAATTTAGAATATACAGTCTTATCGTTCTTGTGTGACAATGGGATCAGCAAAATTCCTGTTTAATTTTTTTCTCTAATCCCTTAACTCCACCTGCGGTTCACTATAAGCACTATCAGCTAACATAATATTTTTAGAATCTCACATTAACCATATATTTGTATTTTTTTATGCATTTTTAGCTTTGAGGGGTGTGTTTTACACTGTTGGTTCAGTTGCAAAAGCCCCACAGAATATCATGGATACAAGTGCTATCCGTGAAAACCACAGATAGCAATCTTCCGAGACAATCGTTTGTGCGCACCAGATGATAGACTGTGAATTGTGGACTATTGTATTGCTTTATTACAGGGAATCAGTCATCAGATTTCACATTACAAACTACATACATTATATAGATCTCTTAGACCTGATGAGGCTGGTGTACATACATTATATAGAGCTCTTAGACCTGATGAGGCTGGTGTACTTACTTTGAAAATCCATGACTGTATAATCTTGATATATTAATGTTGATGTATTTTATAAAATGCTCATTTTAGAAGGATTTTTCAAGAACATTGTAATTAAAGTTTGTTTTCACATGCAATAAAATAAAAAATTGTACTCCCTCGCAGCGTGTCCCCTGCTGGACTGCTGACATCCGCATCAGGTGGGGTGTGTAGTATGACAGCTGCAGCGTACCCCCCCCACCAGATGTTGATGTAAGTTGTCCAGTCCGGGTAAGTATGTAAAAACCCCTTTAATATTATTATGCAGCCTTTCTAGCACTGATTTTCAAAAAAATGTACACTAGTCTCATCAAGGTTAATTGATCTATTTAACCCCTCAATGACTAGACCTTAAAGAGCTTTATTGACTGGCCAGTTTTTTTATTTTTGCGCCTCTGCTTTTAGCAGCTATAGCTTTTTAATTTTTTTCACTAACACGGCTATATGAAGTGCCGAGTATTGAGGTGCGAAACTCGTGCAAATTTCTCGCAAGTGTGACCCCGGCCTAAATCTCTCTCTCTCTCATTTTATTTTAAAATATTTTTCTTCTATGTCACGGGTTGGTTTTCATAGGAGATCTCATAGCCATCAGAAGGCCCTTGGCTGCCAACTGCACTGTCTATCATGTAGCGTGGTGTGCTGGTGGCAGTCGGAAGTAACGGCTACTATCTTGAAACCTTTTAAATTCTGCTATTACTCTATGTAAGGGCCCCTGCAAGTCGGTCCTAGATTAGAACGCAATGCATAGACTGGCCGCCGGTCTCTCGACCCGAGCATCCCATTTTCATAGAAATATATGGGTCGAGAGAGCAGCAGCCAGTCTGTGCATTAGTGGTCCGTGCTCGAATTGATTGGCATGGACCCCGAAATGAGCTCTAACACAGCCAGCTCCCTTGCTCTATGGAGCTGAGCCTGTTCTGTACAGAGAGAGCACGGGGCCGCTGTACATGTACAATGCCCTTTCCTAAGGGGCTAAAGGATCTACTGCTGTCGTCTTGGTGTTACATATCACAATATTAGATTGGTAGTTTTAATGTTGTGGCTGTTTGGTGTATAAATGCATGACATCTAGTACCAGTCAGTAATAATTATATAGTAAAAGCTGCCAGCACGGTTCAGAAAATTGAGATAATTTGAAGAACAACATAAAATCCTGTTTCCAGCGCTGAAGGTGGTAGCAGACTCATCTGCTGCCTGCACAGCTCTTCCTCCTCTAGATACATAAATGCAGGTCTGATCCTCTGAGCCCTTCTGGGATACCAGATAAACCTAGCTATACAATAGCCGGGCAGTTGTAAGCTGGAGCTGTCTGAGCAGCTTCATGTGTTGCACTCCAGACAATTACCCCAGGCGCATTCCTGTCACCTGTACCTCACAGGATCAGTAAGCCAAGCGCTGGTCCCAGCGGCTTCTCCATCCTCATTTACAGGGATATAATAATGCTTGTTTTCTTAAAAGGGAATTATATTATTAGCACTAACAAGGATTACCAGTGACGTTGGGCTCAAGCTCTCGAACATTATTCTGATGCCTCCAGAAGGTGCACTTTTCTCCTGTGGCGAGGCCACCCACATCTCATGTCCCTGGTGGCTGATGCCTAACTAAACACTCGAGCAATTTTTCACAGTTAATATGAAGGACGTTTTAAAGAGTGAAAGCTTTTCACAATATTTATGGAAACACCTTTAACAGCTTGGGAGTGGTTGGATTATGTTGTGCAAACGTGGGTTAGAGCGAAACATATATTTTGAGATTTTTAAAAATGGGCATTACTATGAGAGTAGTAATTAAAAATATAGGTGGTGAGCTGACACCGCATGGCTCAGCATGAAACATGGAAACACTTTATTATCAGGAACATGGAAGCGGTGACTTAGAGATACTTTGCATTTTCTCTAAATTGCCTCAGGTTTTGATTATACTGTACTGTTTGTTGAGTCTTACTGTTTAAAGCATCAGTCATTTTTTGTTTGATTGTGTTGGTAAAAAATAAATGCTCCTACTCCTCAACACAGTTTAGCAAAAGCGTGATTGGTCTTTTCCATTAAGCACGATATGTGGTGGCACAGAATATTGACAAGAGGTAGTAACTTGTTTTTTTTGCACGGTTTGTTGGGCTGAGGGCATGAAATCCATCAAAAATGTCAGTGATTAACACTGTAACCAATCATGCAACATGCGTATTTGGCTTGCCGCCCTGATGCTGTGTTGCTATAATGCATAAAGAACAAAAAAGGAGTGAGAACGCCAACTGTATCATGTCCATATGCTCTAATCCAATATATAGACAGGGGTTGTCATCCTGAGACAGATAATTTAGGGCTCAAATTAGTACAGTCCACACTAGCAACATTTATCACCAGAGAAGAGGTAATGTGTGATTGTCAAGAGTTCAACCTCTGGGACCCTACCAATCACAAGGGTCTTGTGCCCCCCCCAGGACAGAGGTGTGGTAGTACGCATGTCTGACCACCACTTGTTCCATTATACGTAGTAGCAGTGGTCACAAATGTGTGCTACCTCTCTGTGAGTAAGCACGTGCACTAGCAATCAACCCATAAGATTCTGAGATCTAATTGGTCAGACTTCTGCTGATTACACATTTATCATCTACCGCACAAATAGCTAATAAATGTTTGTGGGATAATAACCCTTTATGTAGCTAGTTTTGGTAACGCATATAACAGCACTCCTAGTGCAGCACACAGAGTCCTTGCAGGTGCATCTTATCGACCCATGGGCAATGTATGTTGCCTGCATGTTCTTCACTAGAAGAATGTATTGAAACATGCCTAATTTTTTTTTTGTCCTGAACTGTGTTCACACCACATTCTTCTTCCCAAATAGCACTCTTTTGGGTGTTCTGTTTATGTAACTGAAAAACTATAGTCAGATGTTTTCCTCGATGTAGCCATTCCCTTAAGGAGGTGGTCCACCACATTGTATAATGTCCTTATCGATTGAAATCTTGTAAATAAGTATTGTTGTAAATACATACTGCTGCCATATGTGCCTGTGAGCGGCGCTATCGCTGTCTTCTCAGTCTGCATGACGTGACCCTGGCTGCAGCCGCCGCAGACATCCGCTGATATCACGTCAAATGTGCCTGTGAGTGGCTGACCGCTAAGTGCGCATCACGTGACTGCAGCTGCCGCTGATGTCATGTTACGTTTCAGAGCGTGCTTTCCCTCTCCCCTCTGCTTTCATTGGCTGCAAGCATGCGCTGGATACTGGGCTGTAACGTGCGGTGACACTCCGCCTATAGACCAGTCAGTCGGGGGATCCTGCGACTGGGTCACGACTGGGTGATGCAAGGGATACTGGAATTTGACGTGACATCAGCGGATGTCCGCGGCGGCTGCAGCCGGGGTCACGTCATGCAGACTGAGAAGACAGCGATAGCGCCGATCACAGGCACATATGGCAGCGGTAGGTATTTACAAAAATACTTATTTACAAGGTTTAAATCAATGGGGGCATTATACGATGTAGTGGACCACCTCTTTAAATAGGGCAGATAAAATCTAAATATGAAATTTTCGACTCTTGACTTTCTTTCCAGCTTTGTCTCTCCTTGTCTCTCAATAGTGAAGTAGACTGCTCTATAGTAACTGTCCGATCCGCCTCTCCCCCAACTCATCTGTTCATCGGAGTTCCATGCAGTCATTTATGGGAAATGTTGATTGTTAGATATCCCACTTTTATTGCAGCATTAAGTGAGAGCTGACTCCTGCGGAGAGTAAGGCTTCTCTATTCAGCAAAATACTTTCCGATTTTATGAGCGTGGAAGGATTTCTGTTTATTGTTTTCTCTAATGGAAGGACAGATTACATCTCTAATCTTGTAATCGCACAACAATTAGGATATTATTGAGGTGTGGTACTTATGCGACAGCATACAATAAAAAAAATAAACTCTGTTTACTTTCTTGACAGATTGGTGGTTGGAGCAAGCTGTATCCTTTTATATCAGAGCTGCTTATTTCCGCTTCTGACGTACGTTTGTTATGGTTTCTCTTCACATTTAGCTTAAGAGTCTAAATGATAAAACACATTGACAGGTGGTGTGACGTGTAGATGATATTGAAAATTTAGAATTTTGCAAAAATCAATTTGCATGCTGATAATACAAGTATGCAAACTTGTGCAGAACGAAAGGCACTATGTCACAAGTAACTCCAAAGAGTAGTTGCTGCCCTATAACTCAATATTCAACTCTTGAACTAGTTTCCGATCTGAGACTAAAAATGGACGTCACATTACTATACTGTAGAGCTGTAAGTTGTGAGATAAGTGGCAAGGTTAGAGGTGAATTACTTACGGTACCACTCCTGTTTCAACTGCCAGGATCGATGCTAATGCTGATCCGATCAATTTACCCTTCTTCATGCTACCAACTGCAGCATCTAGATGATTAGACAAAGGGAGGCAACTCCATATATTTCCCAATAAAAATGCCCTAGAAAATTAAAAATATATACAGCTCTGGCAAAAATTAAGAGACAGCGGCAACATTTTCAGTTTGTCTGATTTTTCTCTTTATAGGTATATTTTTGAGTAAAATCTAAATTGCTCTTAAACTACTGACAACATATCTCCAAATTTCCAAGCAATAAATTTTGTATTTTCTGAAAATGAGAACTGGTCAAAATAACAAAAAAATGCAGTGCTTGCAGACCTCCTTTGCTTCTCATTGATGAAAGGCTTTTTTCTAGCTGTACATGACTTGAGCCCTGCCTCTAGGAGTCTGTTATGAACTGTTCTTGCCGTGCATTTCACCCCAGCTGCCATTTGCCATTCCTTTTGTAGGTCACTTGATGTCATCCTGCGGTTGCTGAGTGACATTCGAATAAGATGACGGTCATTCCTGTCAGTGGAGAGTCGTTTTCGCCCTCTGCCGGTCTGTAGGTTTGTTGTCCCCAATGTCTCCTGCTTGACCTTGTTGTAATGGACTGCCGTCTTAGAAATTTTAAGGATGGAGGCAACATGTCGCTCACTGTGTCCCTCTGCTAGTAAAGCCAGAATTGAGCCCACCTTTTCCTCACTCAAGAATTTTCTTTTCAACTCCTTTGGCATGGTTACTAGTTATTTTTTCATTCCTATTACTTTTGGGATATTACTAGCACTTGTTTTGCCAACTAGCTTGTCCTATTGCAAGAGGATTATGAACACTACAGCAGTGTTTTTTATTCTTTCCTTCGTTAAATAAGATTTGGTTCAGATGATCACCTAATCAGAAGCACATTAAGTAGAATGAGGTGTACTCTGGTTGGAATTCAACTGACACTGGAATGGAATGGCTGTCAGACATGTAGAGAAGTTGATTTTTATAAAACTGTGCAGTGTCTCTTAATTTTTGCCAGAGCTGTATATATGCCTCATATTTTTCAGATTATAAAACACACCTAGGTTTTAGAGGACGAAATTAAAAAAAAAAAATTGAAGCAAAAAATGTGGTCAAGTCTGTGCTTAATATCCCCTATCCTGGTATATATGGTCTCCTCATCCCCATCCTGATACACATTGCTCTCTCATCCATATCCTGGTGTGCATGGCCCCCTTATCCCTATCCTGCTATGCATGGCCCTCATCCCCATCCCGCTATGCATGCCTCCTCATCCCTAACCTGGTAGGCATAGGCCCCCTCATCCCTATCCTAATAGCAATGGTCCCCCTCATTCCTATCCTGGCTGGAATGATCGCCCTCATCTCTATCCTGGTATGCAGTGCCCCATCCTTAACCTGGTATGATTAGCCCCCATCCCGGTCCTGGTATGATTGGCCCCCACCCCCATTCTGTTATGCATGGCCCCATCAGAAAACATAAAAAATAACATTACACTTACCTTCCCTGCGCTCCCTCGCAGCATCTTGTTCCGATACCAGCAGCCGTTTTATGCTTGTAAGCAGCGCATGGCAGGAATGTCATGCTCTGCTTGCAAGCCGAAGGGCAGCTTCCTGTATAGTCACTGCTCTGCACACCGGGACTGTGTGCGCAGAGAGCAGTGAGTATTCATTGCTCTTCAGTAGCGCGCACAGTGTCAGCCGCCGGCTTCCTGCAGCTGCATGTGCTGCTACTTAAGATAAATGAATATTCACAGCATTCTACGCCTATGGGCGTGGAATGCGGTAAATATTTGTTCCCTTTAGTAGCGGCACACGTGACCGCTGGCAGCTATGGAATGCAGTGAATGTTAATTTCTCTTTAGCAGCGGGCACAGGAGTTAGCCGCAGCAGTCGGCTCCTGCCTCTGTGACCCGCTGCTCCGATGCCGCTCCCCAACCTCCCTCTCCACAGCCAGAGCTGGTACATCCGGACTATAAGACCCTCCCCCTATTTTCCTCCATATTTTTAGAGGAAAAAAGTGCATCTTATAGTCCGAAAAACACGGTATATACACATAGTTTATACAGTACAGTGTTTGTGTGTGTATGTGTGTGTATATATATATATATATATATATATATATATATATATTATACACATTTTATACAGTATATATGTGTGTATTTATTGTGGTAGATCGCCTCACTCAACTGTACACGAAGGTAGACACTGTCTTTTTAAGATCTTCACTGGTTTATTATATGTGCGGCATAAACCTTAGTGAAGTAGAAAATAAACACTGCCCTTTGGGCAAAAACAGGAAAAACAAGCAAAGTGGTAACACAAAGCTCAGTCCTTGTAGTAGCAGGTATCCACCCGCTGGGGTTAGCTAAACACACAGTTCAAGTTAGCACAAGCATGAACACTTCTCTGGAGTAAGCCTCTCCAGACACATTGAACACTGAATCCCTCTGGAGGCCGACTATTTAAACCCCAGACCACACCCTGGGGTGGAGATAAGATGGACAACCTTCCACCCACTATGGTTGTCCACAAAAACCCAGCCCTTAAAATGTCCGATTAACCCCTATCAATGCAGTGTGCTGCAGCAAACTTCTGGGATGCAAATCACTGAAACTAATACGGTAGCCTCCGTGAAACGCATCTCCCCTCCAGCACTTTGCCAATGACTTTGTCTCAATATATATATAGAACATATATATATACTGTAGAGTTTCAGCTTTCTGATAGTCGCTTGGATACACACATGCACAGAGTTTTTGTATCAAAACAGTTAAGGTTTGTCGTCCATCATAACCTTCATAGCTCCAAAACGAAAACGGCCTTTCTCCAGTACGAGTATCATAAATAGTGCTTTCTTCAGGTGCAATGAACAAAATAAGTGTAGCAGCCTCACCAGTCTTGGTTTTCCAAGCAGAATTAGCCCAAAGTATTAAATGTGATCTTAAAAACAAACGCCTCTATTCAGCTCCAGCACAACTCCACTTGACTGAGCAAACCCAGCTGCTGTTATTAGGCATGTACAGTCAGTCACGGACTGGCTTGTGTGAACATCTTTTTTCGGCCAGACTCTCTTGTTTGCTCCTAATGCGGGACCCAAAATCCGGTCAAATTAACCCTCTCAGTAAGCTAGTGTTACTGGTACACATTCTTACATTTCCAAGGCAAACCACCTCAGTGGCACATATCTGCCATCCAGAACTTTACCTCCTGCTTTCTTACAATACACACACTGTATATGTATCTTGCAGTTACTTTTTTTTTTGTACATAATATATGATTCATTTTGCAGGTGTCCATACCTAAACCTATTATTTCTTTTATGACTCTTGACATAATACAGTCTTTCGATCTTGTAGGTGTTAATTTTGCACAATGAAAACAATTTAATACATTATGCCAAGGGTAAAAAAGGAAATAATATGCTTGGGTGCGGACACCTGCAAAATGAATCATATAAGACATACTAAAAATCAAGTGCTGCACATTTAAAGGTCATAATGCATATAAAGTACAGAAACTCCTTGAAACATCATGATAACAAATATATGTATAATACTATTCATTAGGCAATATGCATTGCTGGAATTGCTGCTTTTTGCCTTTTAACCCACCCCCATCCCCCCCCCACACGAAAGAATCCAACTCCCTTGTGCTGTCTTTAATGGTGTCCTTGCAAGCACTTTATAAGATCACATTGGCTCAGCATACCTAAGGAAATGTCTTCTATATGCCGTATGCTAATCAGCGCTGAGCAGTTTGATGGGCATGACCGGATTTTGCTCGGTGCCTCCTCTGTCCTTGCAATGGCCACCCCTGCAGCCTTGATTGACACGGCTGATGTCATACACACACACTATTATGCATGCATAGATCTTGTTCCCTTCTGGACAGAGAAAAGAGTTGACCAGATTGTGGATGACTTACGAAATGTCATTGCAGGGACAGAGAAGGTGCCAAGCACAGTCCGAAGGCTCATCGATGATCAGCATATGGCATGTGACAACTAGGAAGGGATTTTCGTAGGTATGTGGGGCAGCTGAGCTCTTGTGAAGAGGAGTGTTATGAATGCATGGACTCCACAAGTTTAGTTGACTAGTTTTAGGGAATTGCTAAAATGATTACTATGCACAAACATGTTTCAAGGATTTTTCTGGGTTTATATAGCACTGCACTATAATTTTCTTCTGTGAGCTTTTCAAATCTCCTGGTGTGACAGTTTTTTAAAAAGAAAAGGGTGAAAAGAAGCTATGATCACCAGTTTGTCCGAAAAGGGATGCTAAAATCAGAATAACTGACACTAAAATGCAAAACCCATCAAAGATATCACATATCACTAGTATAAAAATACTAAAAATTGTTGAGGTGTCAAGTACACACGTTGTCTGACTCAAACCACACAATCATTTCCATCGTATATTGTCAAAGAAAAGGTACAGTATCCAAAACCAATTAAAATCAGCTCTATATAGCACGTAAAATGGTCATAGCCTACATATGTAAAAACATCCAGCCTAGTACACAGAAGACAAAATAAACCCCAAAAGCACTCGCCATATCAGTTGAAATCGGTAAACTGATTTCAGACGCCGCCAAGAGAGCACAGGACTTTTTGTTAGGTAGACAAGTGAGGCTAAGGGTGCATTAGGCAAGTAGACTGGCAAACAAGAATTTATAGGAATTCCCAATTATCGGCCCTTGTGAATATGCTGACGATCACCCGACGAACAAGCAAAATAATTGTTCGTCAGGTGATTGGATCGTTTCTGCTGGAAAACAAATTGTAATTGGCGGCATATCACCTTGTGTAAAAAGGGGATGTGCTGCTAGTAACATAATACTGTATAAAGGCAGATTAATCGCTAATAATTAAATCATTCTGTCCTTACCATTGTTTATCGGCCCGTGTAAATTGGTCAGTAAACGAATGCAATATGACTTCTTAGAAGGTTTATTTTCTGGCCAAAACTGGCACTTCTAAATGCACCATAAGAAAAATTGAGTTAGATAAGACTATATAGTGTGGAAGCAACCCGGCCATTGGCACTTCTGTATGAAGCAAGTGGCATCTTGGGCTGCACTGTAACAGAATAGACAGTAGAGAAACAAGCTATCCACGTACTAGGACAGACAGTCTTCTTCCTCAGGGAACATGAACAATACCAGAATGATTTTAGTTTGAATTATTGGGCATAATATAATATGTCATAGCCTATATTGCTTGGGATAGGGAAGTGTGGCAAAGAAGGGATACTGGAAAATGGAGAGTAAAAAAAGGCAATAGTATAATAGTATAGTAATATACAGTGTGATTGAAAATATCTACTTTGTCCTTGACACATTCTTTCAGATGTTTCATTGGAGTGTGCAGGTTTTTTGACTGGTCTTGGACTGGATACCTCTGCAATGGTGAGAAGCATTCCCCTAAGAGGGTTTGATCAGGTATTATGCTGTTTTAATATTATATATTGATCTTTTTATGCAAAGAGAACAACTCAGTCTTCTTAATGTGAAATCCAAAATATCTAGCTATAATCTACATCAAACGTGTATTTATTTGATGTTTTACAGCAAATGGCTAGTCTAGTGACAGATTACATGGAGTCATATGGGACAAGATTCTTGAGGAAATGTGTTCCATCTAGAGTTACGAAGCTGGAGAATGGTAAACTTCAAGTGACCTGGAAGAATACAAATTCCGGTCAAGAAGAATTGGACACGTTTGATACTGTTATGTGGGCTGTAGGTAAGTTATCATATGCAGGAGTAGACCTCAAACTGCAGCAGGTGTCCCTCTCCACTGGGGTAGATGAAGAGTTACAGCAAGCAAACACCCTTCTAATGACCACCAAATATTGGTTATTAGATGCTTTTGGCTATTTTTAATTCCCTTATAATAAAACAGATTATAGGAGCTCTTTCCTTTTTTGTAAATATGTTCATTGTAAAATACCATTGTACCAGAAAACCTCTGTAAAGTCGACAAGGAAAAATTGGTGACAGCAGCAAGACAGATACAGTATGTCATCCAAACCAACACATCAACCTATAGAAGCTAATGCAAACTATGAAAACTTTTTTTTTACATTTATTATTATTCTCTTTTATCTGACAATGTGTTTCACCATTTTTTTTCAGATACAGTTGTGCTCAAAAGTTTACATACCCCGGCAGAATTCTTTTTTTCTTGGCCTTTTTTTCAGAGAGTATGACTGATAACACCAAAACTTTTTCTCCACTCATGATTAATAGTTGGGTGAAGCCATTTATTGTCAAACTACTGTGTTTTCTCTTTTTAAATCACAATGACAACCCAAAACATCCAAATGACCCTGATCAAAAGTTCACATACCCAATTTCTTAATACCATATATTGCCCCCTCTAACATCAATGACAGATTGAACTCTTTTGTGGTAGTTGTGGATGAGGTTCCTTATTTTCTCAGATGGTAAAGCTGCCCACTCTTCTTGGCAAAAAGCCTCCAGTTCCTGTAAATTTCTGGGCTGTCTAGCATGAACTGTGCGCTTGAGATCTCCCCAGAGTGGCTCAATGATATTGAGGTCAGAAGACTCAGATGGCCAGTCCAGAACCTTCACTTTGTTCTGCTGTAGAGAAAGACAGGGGTTTTGGATTGTTGTCATGTTGGAACGTCCAAGTACTTCCCATGCTCAGCTTCCGGGCTGATGATTGCAAATTTGCCTCCAGTATTTGCTGATAACATGCTGCATTCATCTTTCCTTCAACTTTGACCAAGTTTCCTGTGCCTTTGCAGTTCACACATCCCCAAAATATCAGCAATCCATCTCCGGGCTTGACAGTAGGAATGGTGTTCCTTTTTTATTATTATTATTATTATTATACATTTTTATAGCGCCATTTATTCCATGGCGCTTTACATGTGAAAAGGGGCAAATATAGACAAGTACAATAAACGTGAGTAATACAAGGCACACACAAGTACAGAAGGAGAGAGGACCCTGCCCGCAAGGGCTCACAGTCTACAGACCTTTCATCATAGCCTTGTTAACCTCTCTCCAAATGTAACATTTATGGTTGTGGTCAAAAAGTTCAATTTTGACCTCATCACTCCAAATTACCTTGTTCCAGAAGTTTTGAGGCTTGTCTCTGTGCTGTTTTGCGTATTGTAGGCAAGCTACTTTGTGGCATTTGAGCAGTAATTGCTTTCTTCTGGTGACTCCACCATGCAGCCCATTTTTCTTCAAGTGCCTCCTTATTGTGCATCTTGAAACAGCCACGCCTCTAGTTTTCAGAGAGTCCAGTATTTCAGCTGATGTTATTTGTGGTTTTTTTTTTGCATCCCGAACAATTTTCCTGGCAGTTGTGGACGAAATTTTTGTTGGTCTACCTGACTATGCTTTTGTTTTTACAGAGCCCCTGATTTTCCATTTGTTAATCACAGTTTGAACATTACTGACTGGTATTATCAATTCCTTGGATATCTTTTTGTATCCCATTCCTGTTTTATACAGTTCAACTTCCTTTTCCCGTAGATCTGTTGACAATTCTTTTACTTTCCCCATGACTCACAATCCCGAAACATCAGTGGCTGGATGAAAGATGCAAGAGTCTGTCTGGACCCAGAAACTCACTCAGCTTTTATGCACACACACTGATTACAAGCAAACAGATGTTGTGAACACTTTTGATCTGGCTTCTGAGTTTGGGCTCCCTCTGGTGGTTGCTGCTGGTAATGGAGCTGGTCTTATTGTGCATCTTGAAACAGCCATGCCTCTAGTTTTCAGAGAATCCAGTATTTCAGCTGATGTTATTTGTGGTTTTTTTTTTTGCATCCCGAACAATTTTCCTGGCAGTTGTGGACGAAATTTTTGTTGGTCTACCTGACTATGCTTTTGTTTTTACAGAGCCCCTGATTTTCCATTTGTTAATCACAGTTTGAACATTGCTGACTGGTATTATCAATTCCTTGGATATCTTTTTGTATCCCATTCCTGTTTTATACAGTTCAACTTCCTTTTCCCGTAGATCTGTTGACAATTCTTTTACTTTCCCCATGACTCACAATCCCGAAACATCAGTGGCTGGATGAAAGATGCAAGAGTCTGTCTGGACCCCAGAAACTCACTCAGCTTTTATGCACACACACTGATTACAAGCAAACAGATGTTGTGAACACTTTTGATCTGGCTTCTGAGTTTGGGCTCCCTCTGGTGGTTGCTGCTGGTAATGGAGCTGGTCTTATTGTGCATCTTGAAACAGCCATGCCTCTAGTTTTCAGAGAATCCAGTATTTCAGCTGATGTTATTTGTGTTTTTTTTTTTTTGCATCCCGAACAATTTTCCTGGCAGTTGTGGACGAAATTTTTGTTGGTCTACCTGACTATGCTTTTGTTTTTACAGAGCCCCTGATTTTCCATTTGTTAATCACAGTTTGAACATTGCTGACTGGTATTATCAATTCCTTGGATATCTTTTTGTATCCCATTCCTGTTTTATACAGTTCAACTTCCTTTTCTCGTAGATCCGTTGACAATTCTTTTACTTTCCCCATGACTCACAATCCCGAAACATCAGTGGCTGGATGAAAGATGCAAGAGTCTGTCTGGACCCCAGAAACTCACTCAGCTTTTATGCACACACACTGATTACAAGCAAACAGATGTTGTGAACACTTTTGATCTGGCTTCTGAGTTTGGGCTCCCTCTGGTGGTTGCTGCTGGTAATGGAGCTGGTCTGGCTGACAGAAGTCAATCACCTGAAGAGGATGATTGGAGCTCAGGTGTTTCTGACTGGAGAGATTTAAGTGAGCAGCCTTCCCTTAGTTGTTGCCGGTGATTTGGTTTTCTTCCTGAGCCTTCTGGAAGTCTGCTTGTTCCCTGCTTTGTCCTGCATATTTCAGATAAGTTATTTGTTTTATTCTGTGGCATTTTTCCCGTTTTGCTTTTCTCTGTTCTCTGCCTTGCTGATGTGAGTACAGCCGGGTTCCCTGCTGGGACCTGTGCTGGACTCTGTTTTCCTTTGCCACAACTTATGTCAGTCTTTTCTGTATTTCTCGTCTCCTGTTATTTCAGTATCTGTTGGTTTGCATCCAGTTCACACCAGAGTTCTGATTTAGTGGGGGAGAAGTCGTGTGGCCTCAGTATTTTTGCATATCAGACGTGTTGGAATTTTTCTTAGAGTTTTTGCGGGATTGCAGACAGTATCCTTTCCTGTCCTGTTCTATCCAGACAGTTTGGGCCCCAGCATTTGCTTACTCTATTTTCTGCCTGTGTATTGTACTTCATCTGTCTCACTGGCAATATATGTTTGGGGTCTATCTATTCCTTTGGGGCTCTACTCCGGGGCAGTTTAGCTTTCCCCTTTCTCTCTTTAGGCTTAGTTAACTCTTTGGCTGTGTCGAGGCGTCTAGGGCATCGTAGGTACGTCCCACGGCTAATTCTAGTTGTGTTGTCAGTTTAGGGGTCTAAAGGGTATGCCACACTAAACAATATCGCTAACGGGATCGCTAAAAAACGTCACTATTTAGCGATCCTGTTAGCGATGTTGTTCAGTGCGGCAGCTTCCAGCGACGAGCTTCCTGCTGTGATCTCGCTCGTCGCTGGAATCGTTCCGGACCCTATTTTCTCGTCGGCGCTCCCGCTGGGTAAGTATATATCGCTGTGTGGCACCTTTTCTTAGCGATTTAGCGGTACTTTTGTACCGCTAAAGTCGTTAAGAAGATCGCTAACGGCGATAGCGTCGTTAACTATATCGCTAAATGTGGCCGCATTTAGCGATATAGAAACAATCCCGCTAGCGATCGCATTAGTATGCGTCGTTATTGTGATCGCTAGCGGGATTGTTTAGTGTGGCAGTAGAGAAAGTTACCAACCTCTATAGGTGTTTGGTTGCGTAGCCTATTTCTTTATTATCCTCCTCGGTTACCAAATCATAACAAACAGGTCACAGGTGAGGATGTTACCTTTAGTAGCCATTCAAACCCATTTGTGTCAACTTCTGTGCATGTTATCAGGCCAAAATCACCAGCGTATGTGAACTTTTGATCAGGGTCATTTGAATGTTTTGGGTTGTCATTATGATTTAAAAAGAGAAGACACAGTAGTTTGACAATAAATGGCTTCATCCAACCACTAACCATGAGTGGAGAAAAAGTTTTGATGTTATCATTCATATTCTCTGAAAAAAGGCCAAGAAAGAAAGAATTCTGCCGGGGTATGTAAACTTTTGAGCACAACTGTACACAATAGAAATGTTTAAGATAATTCACAAATGTGAACTTGACCATGGCGTTCGATAACATATCACTGCTTCTTTGAGGACACTCGCAAATGTCAGTCCGGCTTCTGCACATCTGAAAGTGATTGTAGCTCTATTTTACTTAGTCTTTTTTTTTCTTTATTAATCTATCCCAATGGTCTTGCCTGTATAGTAGCTGCTTGTACGAATCATGTTACAGACATAAAGTTAGGGTTACTTGTAGGGAACGGAAGAAAGTTTTCTATATATGAAGTATGTTTGAAAATAGATATGTGGTACGCTACATACTCTCTCATGTTTATTTCTTTGTATCCAGGCAGCGAAAACCTAGGAATAAAGACAAGTCGTAGATTTACTTCCTATGTGTTTTAATCTAAACTCCACCCTTTTAAAATTAGCATAGTGTTACTTCTGATAAATAGATGTGGTATTGGTTATGATTCATTGTATTTTTTTCACTCCACTTGAGCACACCAACACCAGGTGTCTCTGATAAAACCTTGGAAGCGATAGCAGTCATAGGATTTCCTGCCCGCAGATGTGCCACTTAATGGACTAGTAGAAAAAAAAATCCCATTTAGATAGTTAATGAGGTCAGACTCATGGGCCCTATATATCCTTAGCTCTGCGATCCAAATAATGGTTATACTAAAGTATGATATGTTTGCCGGCACAACAATTAGTAGTTCCCAGCCAATCAGTCTAGTTTATGGTCTTGTATTAATTGTCCTCATGAGACAACGTAGCTGTGCTCTAGATATGCCTATAGATTGTTTTTTATTCTGACACTTCTGCCTACCAGGATGCTAACGTTTAGGTATAAAATTACAAAGTATAAGTGACTTGCCACTGGCAACAAATGACCTACACATTTTGTAAACGTGTCGTAAGGTCGTCTGACACATTTCGCATGAGTACTGCTAGCCTTATGCTTAATTTGATAAATGTAATTTATTTCTAAATTTACCCCCAATAAACAATTGTTGACCCATCATGAGACACTTACCTTTTAGTTGGGTAACGTCTACTAGTACTGTCTCCACTGGCGGAGCCAACAAGATATTTACTGATTGAGCACATAGAACAGATCCTCTGTAATTTGATGTGTAAAGGATCTAGATTGTGCATAAAAGCACATTTCTTTAATTTAAAAAAAAAGAGTTGAATAAAATTTGCAGTAAAATTATTATGATATTAGTATTTTAAACTATTTAGCCCTTTCAACACTTTATAAAAAAAAATTAAAGTATTTCTGTAATGAAGCTTTCTTACCAATATTAGATAAGAGCATATGAACATCATAAAAAGGGTCCCATGCTCAGCACTCCCCTGTATAATCAGAACAGAGTCACCCTATACATGCTTTGCTGTCAGTTGAATCATCCTTGTATCATCCTACACTGATGATATACTACAATTCTCCTTCATTGGGGAATGCACGGCTGGACATGGCTTCCCCCAGTCAATAGATTAATATGCAGCTATATTTATGATATTGGAGGTATACATAGGTACAATTGGGCCTATAGAATTTTTTCAATGTGTAGGAGGTGTAATAATATTAATAATAGTAGCAAACAGCTCCAATTAGAAAGGTAGTATTGTTTTTCTGATTCGCTGTGCCGTTTACTCCATGTGCAGGGCTTTGCAGTAGCTCAGGCAGCAATAGTTATGACTACTCATATACAGTAGTGACAGTTAACTAGTTGCTAATGGTCATAACATGGATATCTAAGCTACTGCAATGCCCTACATATGGGGTAAAGGACAAACCTTATCAGGATATCTATACTACATTTCTATTTGGAGGTATATTCTAATATTATTAATATTACGGTATATCTCCTACATATTGGGATAGGATCTTGGAGATGGGAATACCCCTTTCAGACTAATTTTAACCTGTTCAAAATGTCAAGTAATTCAAATATGTATGCGTTATACATACTCCCATCCAGAGCCTGACTAGAGGGTGCGGCCTCGTTCCGTACAAGTTTGGAGTAAGGCCGCACCCACTGGACGGAAGTATGTATAACGCATACATGCCTTCTGGTCCCAGCTCAGAAACCGAATCCTTGCAGCGCACAATATGTGTGCTGGGAAGATTCATAAGTCTGCAGTCTCACAAAGTGACTGCAGACTTACCGATATGGACCGGACAACCATTTTATAGAAGATCTGTAACTTGCTCAAAATATTTGACTTAATACTTTACAAAAATCCCTAATCTTTCCTGATTCTGCTGCTCTTTTCAGCTATTCGTTGCATCATTCCATTGCAGAGATTTTCGTGCTTGTTGCTTTTGGAATATACCATGTGAAATCTCTGGTTGTAGACCAACTGGTCAGTCATCCCTCCCTCCCTCCCAATTGCTGCCAATCACTGCTCAGCTGCTGGTCTTTCAGTCTCAGACATTGCCAAGCTGTGATTAGCAGTTGGCAACATCTGGAAGGGAGGGTTGAAAGTGTACGACCCCAGAGAAGACTGGCAAGATGGTCTGCAAGCAGAGATTTCACATACTACACTTCAAAAGCAACCAACGTGAATATCTCTGTGTCATGTATAGTGTACAGTTCCTATAGCGTCTTGTGCTTGGGTGCGAGGAAAACACATGAGACACAGGTTGATATGAAATGACTTGTATTACTTCATACAAGCATGCAGAAAAGGTCACACAGTTTGCAGGAACAGATGCAGGAGACACAGCAGGCCAGAGTAACTTCAAGCTCTACAATAACTCTCCAAAGCAGGTTCAGGATCTCTTCTCTGTACCGTATAATTCCTCTGCAAACATGGATTCACCAGACAGCAGGTTTCCAGAGTCCAAAAGTGTTCCAAAGTTCCTCAGTAGGAAATAGCTGGAGTCCAAAATCCTAGGTTTCCAGGAGTCAGGTCACAGGCTGACTGAAGCTTGATTCAGGAGCACTGATTGTTCAGCTGAGGCTGCTTAAGAAGCAAGAGGAGAGAATCAGGGCGGGAACATGAAAGCTGGAACCTCCATATTAACTGAGGGCAAGATAGCTGCAGCAAGACAGAAAGCAAAATGGCCGACGGAAAACTGAGTTTCAAGGAACATGTCAAAAGAGACAAAGAACCTTACACTCTGCAAAGTAGTGACTCAACGCAAAGAGTGGCAGAAACAGGAGATAATGGATTTTACAAGGTATTAAACTAAATTTTCTTGAACAGGTTACAGCTCCTCTTTAAGTGATGACACATTCACTCATCCAACAACCTTGGATTTCTTACCCACATCAAAACTAATAGTGGATTCTCAATTCAGCTTCACAAATGTAGTTTGCGGTGCATTTTAAAGTATAGGCTATTCCTTTTGGACCCACTAGCTATGGCTAAAAACAGAAAGAAATCAAAACAGTTCTAATGTTGAATTGTCTAATGAATCATCCAAATTAATGGATTCTGATTCGATTGCTATTTAAAGGGAATCTGTCAGCAGCTTTTTTGCTACCCAATCTGTGAGCAGCCGATGTAGGCAAAGGAGAAGCTGAATCCAAGGATGTATCATTAGTTTAGTGGGCGCAGCCATTCTGACACAATCAGAGCTTTTAGATCTAGCAATGCAGCAGAGCTGAGAAAGCTAACCCCACCCACACCAGGCTCTGTATATACAGTGTCCATAGACAGTGAGCTGCCTATCACAGTAGGGAGCGGAGTCAGACTTGCATGAACAGCCAGCTATTTACAGCATTGTTAATCACAAAGTGATTAAAGCTTCAGTCTAAGTAAACAACAGCACACAGCCAGGTATGTGACATTGTTGAGTTCTGTGTTTTAACCCTGCAAAAATCTGCTGACAGATTCCTTTTAAAGTGTTTCACTTTCATGTGTTTATACCTTAATTTTGCACATATTTATATGCACTGAATAGTAGCACACAGCAAGTTCTGCATGTAACCATGAGAATCATAGTCGTCTACAATCTAAAACAATTCAGACAAGTCTTTACCACTTCATTTATTAGTGACGTTTTTAAATTGTACTTTCAGCAGCAGATGGAAGGAAGAGAGACACACTAGTCATTACTAGTGGGTAGGCGGAGCCCAGATAGGATTGACACCTCAGATTAAAAAGAGTGTTGACCGGCCCCTCCAGCTCGGGCTCCTCCTACACCAGCTTCTCCAGTCTAAAATTTGAGGTCTCAGAGGATGGTCGCTGCTGAAGCAGCTCCTCAGAAGATTTTATTATTTTTGTCGGACAGAGACTTGGACTCAGGGTCTAGAGGTCTCAGGGGTCTCAGCGCTGCTGGACCCCCACCTCTCCCTTGGCGGATCTGTATTACCCTGTATGGTGGTCCCTGCAGAACCCTGCCGACCCGGGGGGATGAGGATGGCTTCCCTGGCGGGGACGCAAACCGCGCTGCAGGGGTCACTGCGTTCCCCGCCCTGGGGGGAAGCAATGGGCATAGCGCCACAAATCCCTGGGGGTCCCTGTGGCACTCAGCTGGGTGAGTACTCAACATGTTAATGTGCTTTGAGTGCTTCAGCGACTGCTGCGGCAGCCGCTGTTACATGTATACATGTCGGTGACTGGTGTTTTTTTGTCCGCAGGTAAATGCCTGCAGGACATAGGAGCGGGGGAGAGAGGAGTTGCGCGCCTTTTTATTTGAATTTTCGCGCCGCTCTGAGCGCGCGCTTTACTGCTGTCTCCATTTCCGGCTTCTCTCATGGAGCACATCGGAGGCACAGCGCGGCGGCCATTACTGAAGCAGGCTGAAAGCTTCCTCGGGCCTTTCACTCCTCCCCTCCGGCAAGACGCTACACCGTGACCAGCTGGGTGAGTCGCTTCTACCTGTCTGGGCAGAAGCTTAACCCCCTCACCCCCACAGCGCGAGCGCCTTTCTGAAGCACAAATGAGTGGCAGATAGCGCTGTCCTGCAGCTTTTATTCCATAAGAGAGCTCGCACACCCTTTCCATTAAAGAGGTTGTGGGGAGTCTGCGACATTAATGCCACCATACGTTCCCGCTAACGATCCCGATAACGACGCATACTAATGCGATCGTTTGTGTGATCGTTTAATGTCGCTAGTAGCTGCCAATCTGGGCGATCTCCTTTACGAATTTGGCGGTCATTGCGATGTACAAAACACGCAATTTTTTAGCGATCTCGTTGAACGTTCTTGTTTAGTGTGGCATAGCTGCCCTGCAGCTGCTGCCTTATAAGAGGCACTTGGGGCTCGCACACCCTTTTCATTATCAAGGTTGTGGGGAGTCTGCTACTTTAACCCCTTCTTAGGCGGTTAACTCTTAATGGGGGACAGCTGGGGTAGCTCTCTCTTTAAGAGCTTTAACCCTTCAGCGTTAGTTTTTTTCTTTAAAAAACACACTGTTCTAGTTACTGACAGGTTTAACCTGCCATATACTGTGCACGTTTCCCAGATCCGCTACAGGATCAGTCTCGCGTATCTGACACGCAGACCTCGACGGCGTCATGCGCAGCGCTCGGAGGTTCCAGTGGTGTCAAAATGGAGGCCCTCGCTAGTTTCTATTGATGGCCTGTCTGACCTTCTAGGTTATTGGGTGCCAGCTAGATCCTCTCAAGGAAGCGACACAAGCCGGTGCCTTCCTTCCCGCGTAATGAAGATGTCCGATTCGGACAAGGAGGATCGGCAGGGACACTCTGCCTCTCTTTAGGGCCGTACAGAGGCTTTTATTGGAGCCATGAGGGCGTTACAGTTACCGGAGGAGGTAACTAGACGTCCTGGTAATTTGGCCCGGATTTTTCAGGAGTCGCATAGGTCGCGATCAGCTTTACAACGTTTTCAGGCACTGTATCCATGTTCTACGGAGTTGATTGATAATTGGATCCCTTCTCCTGAAGTGGATGTCCCTTTATCCCAGCTTAGCAAATCTTCCTGTTAAAGGGAAGGCGAGTCTGCAGGACCCGCTGGACAGAAAAACGGAAATGGCAGCAATATCCATCTGCGAGGCCGCGGGTCATGGATTCAGTACTAAGGATCCATGTGTGCTTGTAAAGCTTCCCTGAGCCGGTTGGACCGTTTACGGACGGCGTGGCAAGATGGATCCCCACTATCGAGGTAGATGGGCTTTTCATGGAGGATACTGCGTCACTGCTATCCAGGGCGCAATCCTCGGCAGTCACAGTCAGAAGAGCACTGTGGCTTAGACAGTGGACTGGGGATGCGGTTTCCAAGCAGGGTATGCTATCTTTAGCTTACAAGGTGGTCAGCCTTTGGATCTGACCTCACGGAGCTGATTGCCAAGGCAAGGCAAAAGAAACAGCTTTACCGCAGCGCAGAGCTGTGACTTCTGCGTCTGGCAGGACTAGTGCCGGTAGTTGTCGGCGGTCCTTTCGGTCCAGGGGATTATTCGGTCATCGGGTTGTCCCTCTTTTTTTAAAAAAAAAAAAAAAAGAATTTTCTGAAATTCCGCATTCCCTGGAAACAGAACTTCCGTTAAGACAAGCAGGAAGCTAGCAAAAAGCCCGCTAAGGCGGACTGACGCCTGGGTCTCACTCGAGCGCTCTCGAGTGGGGGGTCGTTTACTCCAATTCAAACCGATTTGGGCTTCCCGCGTGTCGGACGCCTGGGTGACACAGGTTGTGTTGGCAGGCTACTTCATAGAGTTTCTTTCTCGACCCCCAGACACAAGTTTTTTTTTTTGCCACTCTACTGCGGGAGGTAGATTCCTTTCTGCAGAAAGGTGTGGTGGTGCCGGTTCCGCCGGAGGGCCGGGGAAGAGGGTTTTATTCTAACCTCTTTGTGGTCCCCAAAAAAGAGGGCAAATTTCGGCCCATTCTGGATCAAAAGATTGAATCGGCATGTCCACGCCAGGAAATTCCGCATGAAGTCGCTTCTCTCCGTTTTGGCGGTCCTGTCGCAAAACGCTTTTTTGGTGTCAATCGACATTCGCGACGCTTATTTGCACTTTCCAATCGGAGGACCATTACCAGTTTGTGGCTCTGCCATTCGGGTTGGCCTCAGCGCCCAGAATTTTTACAAAAATTCTGGCGCCTCTCATGGCAATTCTTCGAAGACAGGGGGTTTCGATTCTTCCCTACCTGGACGATCTTTTGATGTGGCGTCCTCAAAGGAGGAGGCAGTGACTGCTCGCAATCTATCCCTTCAGCTCCTGGAGGACTTCGGGTGGCTGATCAGTTGGGAGACTGGAACCGTCGCAGTCAATCCTGTTTTTGGGGTTGCATTTCGACACGGTACGAGCAGTGGTGTCTCTGCCTCCAGACAAGCAAGCATGTCTCATTCGACATGTACAGGTTATGAAGTCTTCGACAGCGATGTCCCTTCAAAGGTGTATGCGCCTTCTGGGTTTGATGGTGGTCCATGGAGGCACTTCCGTTTGCTCAGTTTCATTCCAGGGCCTTCCAAAGGCTCAGTCTGAGCCGTTGGCTATCGCAGGCTTCGCTGGATTGCAGTGTCATCATCTCCCACAGGGTACGAGAGTCTCTAGGATGGTGGTTACGTCCGGAAGCGTTATCCCTGGGGAAGTCCTTCCTCTCTCCGAGGTGGTCGGTCATAACCACCGATGCCAGCCTGACGGGCTGGGGAGGTGTCTGGAACGATCTCTGGATTCAGGGAGTATTGTTGTCGGAGGAGTCTGTCCTGCCGATCAACATCCTGGAATTGAGGGCAATTTTCCTTTGCCTCCAACACTGGACGGTCCCCTTAAGCGGTCTGCCAGTTCGAGTGCAGACAGCCAATGCGACGGCAGTCGCGTATATCGAACATCTAGGCGGGACAAGGAGTTCCAGGCTCATGGTGGAGGTATCTCGGATCCTGGTATGGGCCGAGACCAGAGTGCCAGCCATCTCTGCGATCCATATTCCAGGAGTTCAGAATATCACGGCAGACTTTCTCAGTCGCGAGAAGATGGATCCCGGAGAAGGGAGTCTTCATCCGGAGATTTTTGCACTGCTGTGCTCCCGTTTGGGGAACTCCCCAAGTGGATTTGATGGCATCCAGGTTCAATGCCAAGTTACCGACTTTCATGTCCAGGTACAAGGACCCGAAGGCTGTGACGGTGGATGCTCTGGTGGCTCGTTGGACCAATTCGAGTTAATCTATGTGTTCCCGCCGATACCCTTACTTCCTCTGGGGTTACGTCGGATCAGACTGGAGAGAATCCCGGCTATGTTGATAGTCCCAGATTGGCCAAGGAGGACGTGGTTCTCGACACTGGTGTCGCTTCTGGCAGCGCCTCCTTTTCCACTTTCTCTTCGCCCGGACCTGTTAACCCAAGGGCCGTTCGTCATCCGGACCTGAAGTCTCTGCGTTTGATGGCGTGGCTCTTGAGACCGAAATATTGACCGTCAAGGTTTTTCAGCCAAAGTCATTGCCACTTTGCGGGCTGCCAGAGGTCCGGCTAATACTAGGATTTATCACAAGTCTTGGGAAGCCTTCTTTTTGTGGTGTTCGGTTTCTTCAAGGAACCCGAGGATTCTTTCCATTCCCAATTTGTTGGCCTTTTGCAACGGGCTGGACAAGGGTTTGGCAGTTAGCACTCTGAAGGGTCGGGTTTCTGCCCTGTCTTTGCCTTTCGGAAGGCTATCGCCTCGCGTAGGGATGTACGTTCCTTTTTTCACGGAGTAACCCGTCAGTTTCCGCCGCGGAAGGCGCCTGTGTCTCCTTGGCGGCTCAACCTTGTCTTGGAGGCTCTTCAGCATGGGCCTTTTGAGCCTATGAACTCTGCTAACCTTTCTTTACTTTCTTGGAAGGTTGCCTTCCTAGTGGCGGTCACCCCTTTGAGAAGGGTTTCTGAGTTGGCGGCTCTTTCCTGCTCGCCTCCCTTCCTGGAGTTTTACCCGGATCGAGTAGTGCTTCGCACACGGGGCGACTTTCTACCTAAGGTGGTGTCGCAATTTCATGTTAACCAGGATATTGTGTTGCCCTCGCTTTGCCCGGGCCCGAGGAATGCAAAGGAACGGGCCTTGCACACATTGGATTTAGTTCGGGCATTGAAGTTCTATTTGTCTGTTACTCAAGGTTTTCGGAAGTCAGACTCTCTGTTTGTGATTCCAGCAGGTCGTCGGCGTGGTCAACGAGCTTCCAAGGACTCTATAGCTTGTTGGTTTCGGTCGGCCATTTTGGAGGCTTACCGACTTAAAGGCAAACCTTGCCCGATTAGGATTCGGGCTCACTCCACGAGGGCTGTGGCTTCATCGTGGGCCTTTCATCAAGGGGCCTCGGCAGCTCAGCTCTGCCGAGCGGCGACCTGGCGTTCCGTCCACACGTTTACAAAGTTTTATAAGGTGGACGTCAGTGCTTCCGCTAATGCGGCCTTAGGACGTAGGGTCCTGCAGGCGGCCGTAGTTTAAAGTTCTAGTTAACTTGTATTTGGCGCCGGTTGCGCATTTATCTAGGTTGTTGGGATTCTGCCTCTTTTGGTTTTTTTCCCACCCTTAGTTTTTGGACTGCTTTGGGACGTCCCACTAGTAATGACTAGTGTGTCTCTCTTCCTTCCATCTGCTGCTGAAAGACGGATTTTGGTAAGAACTTACCTGTAAAATCCTTTTCAGCGAAGGAAGGAAGAGAGACACAGCTCCCTCCCATGGCAGAAGTGTGTTGTTGTTTTCAGATGCGGCGTGACCCTTCTCTGATAGCGATTATCTGGGCTGAGGTCGGCGCGCTAAGGCTCTGTTCCAGCATCGCCAGCTCATCGCAGTGGTCAGGTCCAGTGAGTAGTACCTGGAACTGTGTGGTTTCTTCCTGTTGCATGCATAACCTGTATTCTTGTCTTTTCTCTGAAGTCCTTCAGAAGGGGTTATGTTGCTCCGCTGGTGATATTGGCTCTTCCTTAGCTTGGTACGACTGGAGAAGCTGGAGTAGGAGGAGCCCGAGCTGGAGGGGCCGGTCAACACTCTTTTTAATCTGAGGTGTCAATCCTATCTGGGCTCTGCCTACCCACTAGTAATGACTAGTGTGTCTCTCTTCCTTCCTTCGCTGAAAAGGATTTTACAGGTAAGTTCTTACCAAAATCCGTCTTTATGCTTTTTAAAAATTTCCACCGTGGCCAACCACATTACATTTTCTCTCTAGACAGGCCATTATTCTAACATGTTCTCTTCTGAGAATAGTACGTCAATGTGTGATCAGTGATACCGCCACCGATACACAATAAAGGGGCAGTGGTACCACTTTGTGCACAGGTTTATAGTCCTCATTGAAAGAATTCTGTGTTCGTCATATATTCCCCTATGTTTGCTCTACCAGCTCTTTGTTGTGCATAGCAACCAATCACAGCGCCGCTGTCATTTTACCAGCAATGGTTAAAAAAATAAAAGCTAAGCTCTGATTAATGTGGACAACAAAATCAGTTTTAGACAGTACAGACAGGGCCGGCGTTAGGAGCAGGCAGACCAGGCAGCTTCCCCAGGGGCTCCCAGCTAGCGGCACATCACACAGCTGCTATGGGGCCCCTGTGAGGCAGGGGGGCCCGCCTGACGCCAGCGCAAACTCCCCCCGCCGCTGCCGCCGCATTGAACTATACCGGCGGCTGCTGGTACGGTTCAAAGTAATGATGGAAGAGAGAGCGTCAGCTGGTGCTCCCTCTCCCATCATTCCCCTCTGCCTTTGACACTGCGGGTGCGCAATGACGTCATATCATCGCGCGTCCACTGTGTGCCGGGCAGACTGCAGCCAGGAGCAGCGCGGGGCACGAGGAGAGGTGAGGGTTGCTGTTTTTTTTTTTTTTATATATATATCAGTGAGTACTGGACTGTGGGGCCATTCCTGGGTTTGGGGGGTGTTATGTGGGCTGTGTTATATGGGCCGTGCTATATACTATGTGGGCTGTGCTATTTACTATGCGGGCCGTGCTATAAACTATGCAGGCCGTGATATATGCTATGCGGGCCGTGCTATACAGTACAGACCAAAAGTTTGGACACACCTTCTCATTCAAAGATTTTTCTGTATTTTCATGACTATGAAAATTGTAAATTCACACTGAAGGCATCAAAACTATGAATTAACACATGTGGAATTATATACTTAACAAAAAAGTGTGAAATAACTGAAAATATGTCTTATATTCTAGGTTCTTCAAAGTAAAGTGGACCATCAGCTGTGTTGTGCAGAAGTCCACCTTTTGCTTTGATTACTGCTTTGCACACTCTTGGCATTCTCTTGATGAGCTTCAAGAGGTAGTCACCGGAAATGGTTTTCACTTCACATGTGTGCCCTGTTAGGTTTAATAAGTGTGATTTCCTGCCTTATAAATGGGGTTGGGACCATCAGTTGTGTTGTGCAGAAGTCTGGTGGATACACAGCTGATAGTCCTGAATAGACTGTTAGAATGTGTATTATGGCAAAAAAAAGCAGCTGAGTAAAGAAAAAAAGTGGCCATCATTACTTTAAAAAATGAAGGTCAGTCCGAAAAATTGGGAAAACTTTGTAAGTGTCCCCAAGTGCAGTGGCAAAAACCATCAAGCACTACAAAGAAACTGGCTCACTTGAGGACCGCCCCAGGAAAGGAAGACCAAGAGTCACCTCTGCTTCTGAGGATAAGTTTATCCGAGTCACCAGCCGCAGGTTAATAGCAGCTCAGATTAGAGACCAGGTCAATGCCACACAGAGTTCTAGCAGCAGACACATCTCTACAACAACTGTTAAAGGGAATCTGTCATCCCATTTTTGCCATATCAACTAAAGATATGGCTGAATAGTGCGTCCCTGAAGAAAGCTAGCGGTATTTACCTTATATCCTGATACCCCCGTTTTCATATAAAAATACCTTAGTAAAGTTGGTATTTTGGGCTGCCAATCAGGGCAGTCAGGTCAGCTGGGCGGCGGTTATTCGCTTCCCCCAACCCTCCTCCATTCTTGGCGTACGTAGCTTTTTTTTTTCTTGTCCATTGTCTTTCCGTGCTTGCGCTGTGTAAAAGTCCCTCGCTCGTGCGCAGTGTTGTTTTCCCAACAGTGGGCCAGCACACTATCACTACCTCGCAAGTAATTTCTGGCACTTCACTTGACCCGGAAGTCGTCCAGTGATTGCTGATGACTTCCGGGCCAAGGAAAGTCAGGAAGTCTGACGCATGCGCAGTAATGTTTTACTACTTTGCCCACTGTTGGGCAAAGAAAACTGCGCACGCGCTGGGGCCCTGCTTCACAGCGCAATTGCGGAAACAGTCATTACGTGACAGAAGCGGAGGAGAGGGGGGGAGCGAATAACCGCCGCCCATCTGACCTGACCGCCCTGATTGGCAGCCCAAAATACCAACTTTACTAAGGTATTTTTATATGAAAATGGGGGTATCAGGAAATAAGGTAAATACCGCTAGCTTTCTTCTGGGACGCACTATTCAGCCATATCTTTAGTTGATATGGCAAAAATGGGATGACAGATTCCCTTTAAGAGGAGACTTTGTGCAGCAGGCCTTCATGGTAAAATAGCTGCTAGGAAACCACTGCTAAGGACAGGCAACAAGCAGAAGAGACTTGCTTGGGCTAGAGAACACAAGGAATGGACATTAGACCAGTGGAAATCTGTGCTTTGGTCTGATGAGTCCAAATTTGAGATCTTTGGTTCCAACCACTATGTCTGCGTGTGCGATGCAGAAAAGGTGAACGGATGGATTCTACATGCCTGGTTCCCACCGTGAAGCATGGAGGAGGAGGTGTGATGGTGTGGGGGTGCTTTGCTGGTGACATTGTTGGGGATTTATTCAAAATTGAAGGCATACTGAACCAGCATGGCTACCACAGAATCTTGCAGCGGCATGCTATTCCATGTCGTTTGTGTTTAGTTGGACCATCATTTATTTTTCAACAGGACAATAACCCCAAACACACCTCCATGCTGTGTAAGGGCTATTTGACCAAGAAGGAGAGTGATGGGGTGCTACGCCTGATGACCTGGCCTCCACAGTCACCAGACCTGAACCAAATCGAGATGGTTTGGGGTGAGCTGGACCGCAGAGTGAAGGCAAAAGGGCCAACAAGTGCTAAGCATTTCTGGGAACTCCTTCAAGACTGTTGGAAGACCATTTCCGGTGACTAACTCTTGAAGCACATAATACAAAAAACATGGCACTCAATGAACTAGTATAGATGTAGGTGCACAAGTAGGGTCTCCAGCCCAAATAATAGAAACAAAATATACTTGGCACTCAAGCATAAGAATGATAGACCAAAAAGAGGTAATAGTTGCTGTGGTTTTTTATTATTATTGTCCGTGGAAGAAAAAAGTGCTGTACATAGCGGGTAAACGTTTTCGGCTGCAAAACATCAGCCTTCCTCAGACCATATGTACAATTTAACACTTAAACAAAGCGGATGTAGAAAAATAAACCACAAAAGGTAAGTAACTTGGAAGTAGTGACGTGTTAGAGATCAAGAGAGAAGCGCTGTGGGCTATAATGGTAGCATAAGAAAAGCGCTGAAACCGCTAGCAAGGGTTGGTGTGGCCGTATGGAGGAAGGACGCTAGGACGCTTCTCTCTTGATCTCTAAGTGGCCCTTTTTCAGTTCACCTTTTGGCAGTACACATTACTACTATCTACAGCGCGTTATCTTCATTAGCAGTTGCCTGCAGCGCTCTTTCTCTAGCCACACGTCACTACTTCCAAGTTACTTACCTTTTGTGGTTTATTTTTCTACATCCGCTTTGTTTAAGTGTTAAATTGTACATATGGTCTGAGGAAGGCTGATGTTTTGCAGCCGAAAACGTTTACCCGCTATGTACAGCACTTTTTTCTTCCACGGACAATAATAATAAAAAACCACAGCAACTATTACCTCTTTTTGGTCTATCATTCTTATGCTTGAGTGCCAAGTATATTTTGTTTCTAACTCTTGAAGCACATCAAGAGAATGCCAAGAGTGTGCAAAGCAGTAATCAAAGCAAAAGTGGATACTTTGAAGAACCTAGAATATAAGACATATTTTCAGTTGTTTCACACTTTTTTGTTAAGTATATAACTCCACATGTGTTAATTCATAGGTTTGATGCCTTCAGTGTGAATGTACAATTTTCATAGTCATGAAAATACAGAAAAATCTTTGAATGAGAAGGTGTGTCCAAACTTTTGGTCTGTACTGTATACTATGTGGGCCGTGTTATAAACTATGTGGGCTGTGCTATATACAGTACTATGTGGTCTGTGCGATATACAGTACTATGTGGTCTGTGATATATACTATGTCGGCTGTGTTATATACTATGTGGGCTGTGCTATCTACTATGTGGGCTGTGCTATATACTATTGGGGGTATATCATATTCTATGGGGGAGGCTGTGTTATATACTATAGGGGTATATTATATTCTATGGGGGAGGCTGTCATATACTATGTGGCAGTGTTATATACTATGGGGGCTACATTATATTCTATGGGGGGCTGTATTATATTTATTATATTCTATGAGGTGTGATTGCATCATACTCTGAGGAGGCTACATTATAATATATGAGGGGCTACATTGTATTCTATGGGGGCTGCATTATATTCTATGGGGGCTAGATTATATTGTATTGGGGCTTCATTATACTTTATGAGGGGGTTACATTATATTCTATGGGGGCTGCATTATACTATATGAGGAGGGCTACATTGTTTTCTATGGAGGGGCTGCATTATGCTATATAAGGGGTCTGCATTATATTCTATGGGGGGCTGCATTATACTGTATGAGGGGGCTGCATTATATTCTATGGGGGATTACATTATATCTGTGGAGTGGCTGCATTATACTCTGGGGTGGCTGCATTATGCTCTGTGAGGTGGCTGCATTATGCTCTATGGGGTGACTGCATTATACTATATGTGGGCTGCATTATACTGTATCGAGGACTATGGGGAATACATTATACTATATGAAGAACTATGGGGTGCATTATACTATGGGAAGTGAATTGTACTACATGGATGACTATGGCGGTGCATTATACTATATGGAGCACTGTGAGGAGTGTATTATTCTATATGGAGGACTGAGTGTATTTTAATATATGGAGGGCTATGAGGAGTGTATTATACTATATGGAGGGCTACAGAAAGTGTATAATACTATATGGAGGACTGAGGAGTGTTTTATACTATATGGAGGACTATGGGGTGTGCATTTTACAATATGGAGGACTGTGGTGCACATATGGAGGACTATGGGGTGTATTATACTAAACATGCAAAATGCTGCATAGTCATCCAGTGATTGGATTGTTTAAGCCGAAACAAAAATCATTGTTTTCAGCAGCACATCGCCCTGTGAAAACTGCAGATATGCTTCTGATAACATGATACTGTATGGGGATCTATTAGTGATCCATTAGTGATTGTTCCTCAGCCGGTGAAAAGAGGCCAGGAAACAAGTGTTGAACAATTTCAATATTGTCGATCACACTCATTTAACGTCCTGAACTCGGCTCATGTACATTAAATACAACCGAAATGCTTCTGTGTGATGTGCAATATGTTAGCATTTGGGGCCCCATTTTAAACTTTGCCTAGGGCCCCACTTTGCCTAAAATCGGCCCTGAGTACAGATAAAAGCCCAATTGTATCTGTAATATATTTATGTGTAAATATGGACAGAAATATTGATGCTTTTAATTAGAAAAACTAGTGGTTTTGTAGTTGGTACGTTTGTGCTCGCTTTACTGCATCTATCACATAGCCGAACTGCACAGTCAGAGTAGAGAATGGCTGCTTCTCCTTTGGCGACAGAAGATGCACACTGCCTTTGTCCACTATGTTGGTGCCAAAATCATGTTTTCTCACAGTAAGACTGCTAGAAGACTAGCCTGTATCTACTGGGCATGTGCGGCCTGTCATAAAGGAACTACAGGACATATCCATGAGCAAATTTTCTGTTAGCGATATCAGGAGTAGTGAGCACTTTTGGAAATTGATTGCATTTGCCAAGTTTTATTTATTTTAGAATTTTTAAGCCAATGATTGAAGATGCACATTGTTGGGAGTAACCCTTTAAGAGGATAAACATTATCGTGTATCTGCTAATTACACTGTTGCTGTTTAGGTTTCATTTACAGTAATCGCAGATTCGTGCTGGCATCAGGATAATTTGTGTTCGCCTCCTTTGCACATTTTTTACATGGTAGGTTTTTTTTTATTTTAAGAAATTAGGTCACACTTATACTCATAAACGTGTCTTGTGGGAAAATGCATCTCTATACAATCCAGTGGAAAACAATTATACTGCCATTAAATTGCATTGGGATCCCTACTTATTCAAAGTTTATCCTTCCTGGCAGTTCAGAAGAAGCAATTAATTTCTATTAATTCTGAATTTGGCTGTTTGTGGTACAGTTATAAATGGTCTACTGATACGAAGCATCTGTGTGGACTTTTCTTTTATGAGATTTAAACTTATTGCGGGATCTGAATATTGGTTCCATATTTCTATCTGCGTTGTGATTTTGTAGAGGCAACCTCCACACTCTGCAGCACTGAAGGGGTTTAGGGGAAAAAAAAGCAATATATTAAACTTGTTTGAAACAGCCAAGTGGTTTTCTGGCATCAGCTCCATAAATTTACCGAGAGAGCGGACCTCTAGATCTTGGGGAAAAATTGATTTACAGGAGGTGGAAAAAAAACCGCCAGACTCAGGAGTCGGGGGATTAAGGTTGCATGTGAAAATGTTGGAGCATTTTAAAACCTTAACAACTTGACTAACGGCTTTGGGGTCTCATTTACCAAATGTTAACAAATCTGATACAAAATCTGATTGCCAAATGTAATCCTAGTTGAGGAACATGAGACAGAATGGCTGGCTGCCAGTTTGAGTCTAGCAGTAGTGTAATGTTTTAATTGCACTTTGATATGTCCAGGAGAATGGGCTATGAAGGCAAGAGAAGTGTTTAGGAATATGTTTCATGTGGCTTTTTTGTGATTAAAGCAGAGTGCTCACAGGTGGAGACAGTAAATTGGGAAGCCATCAGTGTTGTGGCATTGATAACCCCAGCTGTTGTTTTTGTCAAAGCAAACTGGGCTTGGTGGTTTTGCCCTGAATGAAGATCTTCCACGCCTTTGCGTGTTAAGCTTGCTTTTGGCTTCATACAAGCAGGAAGAGAGGAAAGCAGGGAAACCCATTAACTATCCATTTGCAGAACATCCAGACCTAAACTCTCAATACACAAAGAGCTACAAGGGTAGGAAGTTGTTTCACATCCGAGCCAAGATAAGGTCCTGGAGGTTTATTTTTTGCTTCTTGATAGCATCAGCCTGGAGAACAACGGCCAGAGAGGGAACAGCAGATCTCCATCCCTAGGGGATGACAGGAGGAAAGACAGACAGATAACCAAGTGCGACAACTTGAGTCAGAGCTCCCAGAGGAAGTGTTGGTTTCAGCAGTTGAAATGTATATGCAGAAGTCCATAGCGAGGCATGTAGAGGTGGCATTGTTATGTTCAGTGGGAAGGAGGAAGGTGTGAGGGTCCCTGCATTCCTAACAGATGTAGGAAATTATTGAATCATTTTTGTTATTGATGTATTTGGTCAGCTTTGACGTGCCATGTTTTTTCCACTTGTTTGCTCCAAATTCGCCTGGCCTGAACATCAAAAGA
>JARQOD010000001.1:779910762-779954046 GCA_033576555.1 Oophaga sylvatica | reverse complement strand
AAACACAAAAGGGGAAACACAGAGTTCGGACAGGGAGAGGGAATTAAACAGACACGGGTCAAGTCAGGAATTACAGCAGGACAAATCAGGACGTACCAGAATCAGCTACTCACGCCGTAGGCAGAACTATAACTGACATCGCCTGCAGGAAGCAGCGGCGATAAATAGCAAACCTGAACCCAGACAGAGGCTGAGAAAGGTTAACCTCTAACATGACCAAACCGGAAAATGGAAATACAGGACTCAAAACCCGATCTGGATCATGACAGACACATTTTGGAGATGTAATTGAGGTGCAGATGATGTGCGAGTAATTGGATATTGGGAGCAATGAAAAAATCTCTGTTAAATATATGTAGGTTCGTAACGGACAGGAACACAAGAAGTTCAATTTTGGAAAGATTCAATTTCAGATAGAGAGAGAACATGACAATGCCTGGTGTTTTGTATTATAGCAAATAAACTCAGAACTCAACTTCAGTAGAGTGATGATTTTTAATCGTGTCCACAGTAATAACAGAAACGTTTCGGTCCTGAACTTGGACCTTCATCAGTCACTGTGTGGTTATAGAAAAAGTAAAATAAAGTAAAATAAAAGGATTTTACAAAAGGGAAACAAAGTATGTACAACAATAGTAATAAATCTTGGTCAAACGAAAATAACAGTTCATGAGTATGCTGTAATTCAGGAGCATAACTAGATCAAAAATTGAGGACGGATGTGATGCGAGAGTAATAGGTAATAAAACATACCATAGACTACTGTGAGTAGGTGGACCCAGCAAAAAGAGGGGCTATGCCCGGAATATCTGTATAATGATATAATAGGCATAGTGAGACAATGTGGCTAAGTAAAAGGATCAGTGATAAGTGAGAGATAAACCTACCAGGTTTAAATTCTGTTCGATATAGGTGATCAAATATGGCAGCGGTTACCTGGAGAAAAGCAGGTGGAACATGAGCAGAGTGCGGTACTGAGCGGTATTCCATGAAGGATATACTGGATAGCGAGTAACTAACCTGGGGGGTCCCGGTGGAGCAAAAATGTGCCTGCGGTGGACGCGGTATCCGCCGCTAGTCCGTGCATGTAGTGAATGCAATTGTGCAGGCTAAATAAAGGGAAGAGGCGGGACTATGTAGCTATGGTGCCTATCAGGCGGCTCCAGCTCAGAACAGGAAGTGACGTGGCAGGAAGTGAATGGCCGTGCGTGTCACTGTCAGGTGATTTATTCCAGTGGATAGCCAGCATTCTCTAGGTCTTAAAGAGCGGTGCTGTGAGAGGAGGCATTTTGTAAAGTAGAAACAGGTAGTGCGGATATCAAAGTAAGGTGTCCGGCATGTGAGGAAACATGTTCAAAAGGCTAGTATAGGCGGCAGAAAGGAAATATTTGTTAGTCCTTATATTATTAAGGCGGTATTATATCATAGCAGAAAAAAGATTCATACATAAGTTATGTTCTATATATGTAGGTATCGTCATGATGGTTTTATCCCAAACCATTCAACAGGGACATAAAAATTGCATAGATAGTAGAAATATAGTAACCACTTGAACACTTAGTACATTTACTTAATTATGATGTCACACATTTTTAACCTATGGGTGAGAAACAGATATGGAGTCAATGGACAGCGGTTCTAAATACAAAGTTGAGATATATAAGAGCTTATATACACACAGCAGAGGTATAAGTTGATAAACAGCCACAATTGGTATGAAGGGAATACAGATATTGTATGTGACAAGTAGGTTACGTAAAAGATAATAGATCATAATCCCTATTTAGTCCTTTAGGAGATAAGGTATCCAGGGTGTGTATCCAGTAGGCCTCACGGCGTTTTAATTGTCGTATACGGTCACCACCTCTCCTTGGTTGTGGTACTTGTTCCAGGACCTGGAACCTCATTTGAGCTATGGTATGACCCTGGGTTAAGAAATGATGTGGTATAGGGAGAAGTGTATTCTTACACCTGATTGTGGACTTGTGTTTGGATATACGGTCCTTAACGGGTTGGGTTGTCTCCCCACATACAATAATCCACAGGGACATTTAATGACATAGATGACAAAAGGAGTGTCGCATGTGAAAAAACCTCTAACTTTGTATGCTTTGCCTGTGTGGGGTGATGAATAATTTCACCCTTTAGTACGTTACTGCATTGTGTGCAGTTTAAGCAAGGAAAAGTGCCCAATTTGGGTCTTTTGAGGAATCTCTGTGTTCCCTTAGGTTTAGTTGGGCCCAAATCCGCTCTAATTAAAGTGTCCTTGAGATTGGGTGGACGGCGAAAGCAAGGAAGAAATGGTTTTGCGAACTCAGAGATGTCTGGATGTGCCGTATGTAGGAGGGGCCAGTGTTTCCGAATAGATTTGTGCAGTATATAAGCAAAAGGATGGTATGAGTGTACAAAGGCTATTCTGCCCTTAGTGTCCTGTTTCTCATGAGTATGGGGTGTGAGGGATGAGTCCAAAACTTTTTGTGGGTAACCCCTATCTCTGAACTTTGAATTCATCTCAGATAGGCGGACCTCCTGAGTGGCTTGGTTAGAGACAATCTTGCGTACACGGTGAAACTGAGACTTCGGAATGGATTTTTTCATGGCAGTGGGATGGAAGCTGTTGAAATGGAGTAGGCTATTGCGGTCGGTGGGTTTGACAAAGAGGTCTGAACTTAGATAGCCCTCAGTATCTTTCATGATTAAGGTATCTAGGAAATTCATTTTGGACGGGTCCTGGGAAATTGTGAAACTCAGTCCTGGCCATGAGTTATTTAAGAAATCATGGAAAATTGATAGGGACTCTAACGTGCCCCCCCATATGCAAAAGATATCGTCTATGTAGCGTTTCCACGTTATGACATTATCTTTGAAGAGAGAGCAGGTGTATATGGTTGTCTCCTCAAAATGAGCCATATAACAGTTAGCATAGGGGGGCGCTACGTTCGAGCCCATTGCGGTCCCGCGTATTTGTAAAAAGAAGTCATCCTGAAATAGAAAATAGTTTTTATTGAGTACTGTGGAAAGGAGGTCTATACACAGATTAATTTGTGTTGTGTTAAGGTCAGATGTTTCCAATAGGCGTTGGACCGATCGAATGCCCTGTGCGTGAGGTATGGAGGTATAGAGATCCTTCACGTCAAAAGTGACTAGTAGGGAGTCTCTAGGGACTTGACCAATGGAATGGATGATGTCCAAAAAAGAGCCTGTGTCCAAAAGAAAAGATTGACTGAGTTTGGTTAGTGGAGTAAGAATCTTTTCTAAGTAAATTGCAATTGGTGAAAGTATGGAATCTGAGGCGGCAACTATGGGTCTGCCAGGAGGTTGTTGAAGGTTTTTGTGGATTTTCGGTAATATGTAAAATACCGGTATGACTGGGTTTTGGGAGATGAGAAAGTCCTGAGTTTTTTTGTCTAAAGTTCCTAAATCACTATATCGTTGGAGTATCCCCTCTATGTGGGATCTGATAGTGCTTGTGGGATCATGGGGTAGCTTCTGGTATACAGTGTTGTCACTAAGTTGACGAAGGGCCTCAGTGATGTAATAGGACCGGTCCATAACAACTATGGCCCCCCTTTTTTATCAGCGGGTTTTATAATGATATTGGAGTCTTCTTGTAGAGATTTGATGGCATGGTGGTCAACCGCTGGTAAATTGGCAGGATAGTGTAGTTTACCTTTTTCTATGTCTGTTTTCAGACTAAGAAATGAAGATTGAATGAAATCAATGAATGTCTCTAAACCATTTGAGCCCAGTGGTGGTCTGAAGTGGCTCTTAGATCTGAGGCCTAAGGTGGAGGCAGAAAGTCGGTCTGCATCCTCTATGGAGTGAGAAGGGGTGCCTGTGTTTGTTGGAGGTTTAGAAAAATAGGCCTTAAGTCTAAGTGAGCGGAAGAACCGTTGAAGGTCCATCTCCAGTTCAAATGTCCTGTACTTGTAAGATGGACAAAAGGATAGTCCTTTCTGAAGGACGTTATATTCCGCTATACTTAGAGTCCGTGACGAGATATTAACGATGATCTATTATCTTTTACGTAACCTACTTGTCACATACAATATCTGTATTCCCTTCATACCAATTGTGGCTGTTTATCAACTTATACCTCTGCTGTGTGTATATAAGCTCTTATATATCTCAACTTTGTATTTAGAACCGCTGTCCATTGACTCCATATCTGTTTCTCACCCATAGGTTAAAAATGTGTGACATCATAATTAAGTAAATGTACTAAGTGTTCAAGTGGTTACTATATTTCTACTATCTATGCAATTTTTATGTCCCTGTTGAATGGTTTGGGATAAAACCATCATGACGATACCTACATATATAGAACATAACTTATGTATGAATCTTTTTTCTGCTATGATATAATACCGCCTTAATAATATAAGGACTAACAAATATTTCCTTTCTGCCGCCTATACTAGCCTTTTGAACATGTTTCCTCACATGCCGGACACCTTACTTTGATATCCGCACTACCTGTTTCTACTTTACAAAATGCCTCCTCTCACAGCACCGCTCTTTAAGACCTAGGAGAATGCTGGCTATCCACTGGAATAAATCACCTGACAGTGACACGCACGGCCATTCACTTCCTGCCACGTCACTTCCTGTTCTGAGCTGGAGCCGCCTGATAGGCACCATAGCTACATAGTCCCGCCTCTTCCCTTTATTTAGCCTGCACAATTGCATTCACTACATGCACGGACTAGCGGCGGATACCGCGTCCACCGCAGGCACATTTTTGCTCCACCGGGACCCCCCAGGTTAGTTACTCGCTATCCAGTATATCCTTCATGGAATACCGCTCAGTACCGCACTCTGCTCATGTTCCACCTGCTTTTCTCCAGGTAACCGCTGCCATATTTGATCACCTATATCGAACATAATTTAAACCTGGTAGGTTTATCTCTCACTTATCACTGATCCTTTTACTTAGCCACATTGTCTCACTATGCCTATTATATCATTATACAGATATTCCGGGTATAGCCCCTCTTTTTGCTGGGTCCACCTACTCACAGTAGTCTATGGTATGTTTTATGACCTATTACTCTCGCATCACATCCGTCCTCAATTTTTGATCTAGTTATGCTCCTGAATTACAGCATACTCATGAACTGTTATTTTCGTTTGACCAAGATTTATTACTATTGTTGTACATACTTTGTTTCCCTTTTGTAAAATCCTTTTATTTTACTTTATTTTACTTTTTCTATAACCACACAGTGACTGATGAAGGTCCAAGTTCAGGACCGAAACGTTTCTGTTATTACTGTGGACACGATTAAAAATCATCACTCTACTGAAGTTGAGTTCTGAGTTTATTTGCTATATTTATATGGTGTGGGAACCTACTCAGATACTCCTATACGGCTGTGCACATGATTATTCACTTTGCAGTGGTGTTTTGTATTAGTCTGGGGTTGTGTTGAGCGTGTATGGCACGTTTGAATGACTGCAACCTTCAATATGGCCTAAAATGTGTATGGCTGCCTCTGTAAAACCATCAGGCTACTTCTGTCTAATATGGCTCTCAACCTTAAGTGGTGAAACAGAAAATTGATTTAAAAATCCCTCTTATTCTTGTTATATTTTGTATACTCTTTTTGAAATGACGTTTAAAATGTTTAACACGTCGATAAAGAAAACGTTTACCTTTTGGAAGTGCCTTTATAATCTATTCATTGTCGTATCATCTCATCAAGCAATTTAGTCCAGATCCTGTATATTTCCATGTATTCGATTGGTAAGCTTTGTCTTGTATATATTTTGGAAAGCCCTGGTGACATATATTTCTGTTCTGTAGGTCGTGCACCTGAGACAAAGTCTCTAAATTTGGACAAGGTTGGTGTCACTATTAAACCAGAGAGTGGGAAAATCATTGTTGATGACTCAGAATCCACATCAGTCCCCAACATATATGCTATTGGTGACATCACTGAGGTATTGTATAACTTATAGAAAAGATCAGCGATTTGTTTCTTTTGGTGGGTTCTTTGTATTGAATACTCAAAACATAAATATAAAGTCCGTTTTGGGTGGAGTCAGAGTTGATGGAAGTGTACTATAATGTGACTATAAATATTACAGTCATGGCCAAAAGTTTTGAGAATGACACAAATATTATATTTTCACATGATCTGCTGCCCTCTGGTTTTTATGTGTGTTTGACAGATGTTTTTATCACAGACAGAAATAGAATTGCAAACATATGAGTAACAAAAGCTTATATTGACAGTTAAGGGTATGCCACACTAAACGAGATCGCTAACAAGATCGCTAACGAGATCACTAAAACGTCACTATTTTGCGATCTCGTTAGCGACCTCGTTGTGTGTGGCATGTAGCAACGATGTGGCCCCTGCTGTGATGTCGCTGATCGTTCACTAGTGTTCTGGACCGTTTTTTGATCGTTGGTGTCCCGCTGGTGAGCCTATATCGCTGTGTTTGGCACCTTTTGCGAACGACGAGCGACCTCGTTTGTGACGCATGAGTTTTTAGCGTCACGGAGTGGATCGCAATATCTGTAAGTTCTCTTTTGCATCACAGAGAGGATCGCAGAAGTTGCAAAGCAGGCTAGCAGGACGCTGAGAGCAGGAGCGATGCTGGAAATTCCTATGAATCAGAAGCGCTCAGTACATGCTACTGACATCCTAACGACCGCCAAAGTCGTTAAAGAGATCGCTGACTGCTGATGAGTCGTTTATGAGATCTCCTGTATGGCAGCTACTAGAGACCTAAAAGCGATCACACCAACGATCTCGTTAGCTTGCGTCGTTATCGAGATCGCTAACGAGATCGCTAAGTGTGGCAGTACCTTTAGAATGAGTTAATGCAGCAAGTCAATATTTGCAGTGTTGACCCTTCTTCTTCAGGACCTCTGCAATTCTCCCTGGCATGCTCTCAATCAACTTCTGGACCAAATCCTGACTGATAGCAGTCCATTCTTGCACAATCAAGGCTTTCATTTTGTCAGAATTTTTAGGTTTTTGTTTGTCCACCCGTCTCTTGATGATTGACCACAAGTTCTCAATGGGATTAAGATCTGGGGAGTTTCCAGGCCATGGACCCAAAATCTCTATGTTTTGTTCCTTGAGCCATTTAGTTATCACCTTTGCTTTATGGCAAGGTGCTCCATCATGCTGGAAAAGGCATTGTTGATCGCCAAACTGCTCTTGGAGGGTTGGGAGAAGTTGCTCTTGGAGGACATTCTGGTACCATTCTTTATTCATGGCTGTGTTTTTAGGCAAGACTGTGAGAGAGCCGATTCCCTTGGCTGAGAAGCAACCCCACACATGAATGGTTTCAGGATGCTTAACAGTTGGCATGAGACAAGACTGGTGGTAGCGCTCACCTTGTCTTCTCCGAATGAGGCGTTTTCCTGATGTCCCAAACAATCGAAAAGGGGATTCATCAGAGAAAATAACTTTACCCCAGTCCTCAGCAGTCCACTGCCTGTACCTTTTGCAGAATATCAGTCTGTCCATGATGTTTTTTCTGGAGAGAAGTGGCTTCTTTGCTGCCCTCCTTGAGACCAGGCCTTGCTCCAAGAGTCTCCGCCTCACAGTGCGTGCAGATGCACTCACACCTGCCTGCTGCCATTCCTGAGCAAGCTCTGCACTGCTGGTAGCCCGATCCCGCAGCTGAAACACTTTTAAGAGACGGTCCTGGCGCTTGCTGGTCTTTCTTGGGCTCCCTGGAGCCTTTTTGGCAACAATGGAACCTCTCTCCTTGAAGTTCTTGATGATGCGATAGATTGTTGACTGAGGTTCAATCTTTCTAGCTGCGATACTCTTCCCTGTTAGGCCATTTTTGAGCATTGCAATGATGACTGCACGTGTTTCTTTAGAGATAACCATGGTTAACAGAAGAGAAACAATGATGCCAAGCACCAGCCTCCTTTTAAAGTGTCCAGTGGTGTCATTCTTACTTAATCATGACAGATTGATCTCCAGCCATGTCCTCATCAACACCCACACCTGTGTTAATGGAGCAATCACTGAAAAGAGGTTAGCTGATCCTTTTAAGGCAGGGCTGCAATGATGTTGAAATGTGTTTTGGGGGATAAAGTTCATTTTCTAGCCAAATATTGACTTTGCAAGTAATTGCTGTTAAGCTGATCACTCTTTATAACATTCTGGAGTATATGCAAATTGCCATTAGAAAAAGTGAAGCAGTAGACTTTGTAAAAATTAATATTTGTGTCATTCTCAAAACTTTTGTCCTTGACTGTATATATTATTCACACCTTCACTCTCCATGGAATGCCATTATGTGATGGTACGGTTGTATGGAGAAGGCTCAGCTCCTGAGCCTGCTCCTCAAAAGCATCGGACCCTAGTAGCAGGGGCTAGAGCTAGCTCCAGTTACTGCTGTTAACACCTTAAATAATGCTGTCATTCACTGACAGTGGCTTTTAAGCAATACGATCCTGCCTGGGTGGCCTCTCTATCCACCTATCGCTCCTCGCCTAGTGAAGGTCCCCGTAGCTGACAATCAAATTGTTTCTTCCACACCAAATTGATACCAATGAAATCTACTGTTTGGCATGACAAGGTTTCATATTGCTCCATCAACATTATAATTTTTTTTTAAGTTTTTTTTTTATAAAGTACCTTAAAATAGCGATACCAATTGTGAGGGATCTCACAGGGGAGGGGGGCGTCGACTTCGCTCACCTCAGGGAGGGGAAAGAAGGACCCAGCAGGTTTAGCCTCTCTGGCACCACCATTTGCTTCTGGTCCGTCAGGGAACTGCACCAAGGGCAAATAGTCGCCGGAAAGGCTTCCCTTATAGGTATGAGTTAGTGAGGCGCTCCTAGTGAGGGGGGATATATATCACCAGTCCAGGCTGGGGATATATATATATATATATAATATTATATATAAACCTTCCGGCTGTCACTGCCAGAGTTCCTCACTAAAACAATAAGGTATTCTGCCACCAGTTCCTCGTTTGAAATAATCCCCGTCCGAAAGCAGGCTTATATCGGGTCAGAAACCAACACGGGTAGCGTATCATATAACCAACCAAGCATGCGGATGTGGGGATTCGTGGATCGAGATAAAAGAGCAGCCCAAGATTAGTTTTATATTTAATCGCCTAAAAGGCGCACGAGAAATATACAAGCATATATTTACAGAACAATATACAAGTATGCAGTCAGGAGTGTAGTACAAAGGATAGGGTATAGATAGGTTGCAATTACCGTGTTATGTAGCATGTGACCGGAGGGAGACGTTGATGAATCACAGGTCCAAATCTTAGTTAGAGGCTTCCCTGGCTGCGTCAGCTAACGTATTCTCTGGCCATGAAAAAACTGAGCTCCAAATGAGGAGCTGACACTTATCTCCTAGGCTGCTCCTCCCATCCCTGGGCTTGTGCAGCCTCTCTTCTCCCATCCCTGAGAATATGATATATACACATGAACCCACAGTACATCTCTGTGCAGTTATTAATGTACAGTGTGTTATGTACGTACATACATGTTTCACAAATGTAGGGATGATACATGTTTTACCTTACAGAAAGAAAGAATCAGCTGTGATCCCGTGCTGTAGTGTTTGTATACTCTTTTGCTTCCTGCCCTGCCCAGGAGCTGTGGTATGATGAGACCATGTTCCTGCACAGGAAGACACCGCCATTACACAGTACACAGCACACAGCACACAGCCATTACACAGTACACAGCAGGAACAATTTTTTTTAACACATCCAATTGTGAAACTTACTTTCATTCCAAGATCTATTGATTAACATGTACTTTGTTTGTGGGAAAACCCCTTTCAATCTAAAAAAGTAGGTGTTGTGTACATCAAGACGACTACAGTATGTCAGCTCTTCCATGTAAGTATTATTTCATTGCTATGTTCTTAGCTATGTGCATATAACCATGGATCTACATTTCCAGTTTGAGTGATACACAGGAGTTCCACAGCATTTTGCTATTGTCAGAATTGCTTTCTATAGCTGCAGGAATGATCTTTTCATATTCTGGACTACTGGAGAAATTCCCCACAAACCTAGAACAATGCCAGCCTCACCTGTTACGGCAGTGGTCCCCAACCTTTCTTACCTGGAGAGCCACATTGAGTTCTGAGATAGTGATCCACATCCAGACCTTTCTCACTCTCCCTCCCTGAGTAGTGACTTCCAAATTCTGTTACCAATCTCAGGATAGCCCTATATATTTTTAAGTAACAGATGCTATGACTCCCTCAGGATCTAATATACATTCCCTCAGGATGTGCTCCAGTCAATTGTGAAGAAAATGAATGCCAATCAACACAATACACCCTCATTCATATTGTCAGGGGGCGCACTCTGGTATAGATAAACTGATCCAAATAGAGAGATGCCATTGTTTTCAGCTTGAGTGCAATATCTATAAGGATGTTTGCATAACTGTGAGCCCTGGACTAAAGTGTTGGCCTTTCATCTGTCCAGTCACTCTACAATGCCTGAATGCCAGGGCACAACTTCTGTTTCCTGCTGTAGCGATGGCCGCCAAGTGGTGGACGGGAAGTCGCAGTAGAATAACTACACAGCACGTACTGTACTTTTTATGAGCACATGAGTGGGTATGTGAAGCTAAATATGTGTGTGTATATGTATGTAGTATATATAATACACACACATATATTTACATATATTAGTTTTTGTGTTTCTGCACTTTTTTGGTGCACATTGATGCTTGAATAATAGACACTTGTATAATATAACATATAATCAGATCTGACAGAATTGTGGAATATTTTGCAGGAAGAATTTTCTATGTTAAATTTTGCAGGATCGCCCAGAACTGACTCCCACAGCCATTGCTGCTGGAAAGCTTTTGGCCCGCCGCTTGTTCAGTAACTCCACCGAGTTAATGGATTATAACAGTGTAAGCAGGTCCACGATTTTGTATCAGTTGTGCTTTTCTACATCTAGCTCTCCTTAAACACTGAATACTGCACATACTACCAGGTGTACCTTGTGCATAACCTGCATTGAGATGTAATGTGTGTAGGTATGTTGTATAAGCATGTGTGTATATATATTGTGTGTGTGTGTGTGTGTGTGTGTGGTGTGTATGTATTGTGAGACAGTGAGAGTATGTGTATTGAATGGGGTGTATATTTCACCTAGCTACTTTACTGACTGGTATAAGGGAGGTGTGTGGCTTTGTAAACCTAGTGGTAGAGAAAGGTCACTACACCTAACATTCAGTACACACTTGCAGCTCAGGCCTGAAATCACTCAGGTGTTAATTAGGAGACCAGAAGTAGGTGTGTTTGAACACAGTCAGAGAGCTCGCTTAGTCTGGACAAGGAGTCTAGGCACAAGAAGCAGTCTCCAGGAGTTTGAGCTATCTCAGTCTGGGTGCTCGATGTACCCCGGACACAGGAGTAGTCTCAGTGAGAATCCGTGCGAATAGCGGCTGAATAGGAGTGGAGCTCTCTCAAGTCTGGACGTTGGATGTGCCTTCAGACACAAGGAGGAGACTCTGTGAACCTCAATGCTGGTAAATGCTGAACATATGTGTTGTTTTGGCCCAGGCTGGTAGAGCCGGGACCCGGATAGAAAGGGAAATCTATCTAAGTGTAATTAGTGGCTAGACAAGCCTAGGTCTTCTGTTTATGATTTGTTTTTATCTGTTTGCTGTGGACTTTAATAAAACTGGTTGCGGCCAGTTTTCACCAGAACTGCTGTCTGAATGAACTGTTTTCGTGCCACTCTGTCTACCCAGACAGCGATCCTAGAGCTATATCCCCTGAAAAGCTTACAGTATGTATGGTTATATATATATATATATATATATATATATATATACAGTACAGACCAAAAGTTTGGAAACACCTTCTCATTCAAAGATTTTTCTGTATTTTCATGACTATGAAAATTGTACATTCACACTGAAGGCATCAAAACTATGAATTAACACATGTGGAATTATATACTTAACAAAAAAGTGTGAAACAACTGAAAATATGTCTTATATTCTAGGTTCTTCAAAGTAGCCACCTTTTGCTTTGAATACTGCTTTGCACACTCTTGGCATTCTCTTGATGAGCTTCAAGAGGTAGTCACCGGAAATGGTTGGGACCATCAGTTGTGTTGTGCAGAAGTCTGGTGGATACACAGCTGATAGTCCTACTGAATAGACTGTTAGAATGTGTATTATGGCAAGAAAAAACAGCTAAGTAAAGAAAAACGAGTGGCCATCATTACTTTAAGAAATGAAGGTCAGTCAGTCTGAAAAATTTGGAAAACTTTGAAAGTGTCCCCAAGTGCAGTTGCAAAAACCATCAATAGCTACAAAGAAACTGGCTCACATGAGGACCACCCCAGGAAAGGAAGACCAAGAGTCACCTCTGCTTCTGAGGATAAGTTTATCCGAATCACCAGCCTCAGAAATCGCAGGTTAACAGCAGCTCAGATTAGAGACCAGGTCAATGCCACACAGAGTTCTAGCAGCAGACACATATCTACAACAACTGTTAAGAGGAGACTTTGTGCAGCAGGCCTTCAAGGAAAAATAGCTGCTAGGAAACCACTGCTAAGGACAGGCAACAAGCAGAAGAGACTTGTTTGGGCTAAAGAACACAAGGAATGGACATTAGACCAGTGGAAATCTATGCTTTGGTCTAATGAGTCCAAATTTGAGATCTTTGGTTCCAACCACCAAGTCTTTGTGCGACAAAAGGTGAACGGATGGACTCTACATTCCTGGTTCCCACCATGAAGCATGGAGGAGGAGTTGTGATGGTGTGCGGGTGCTTTTCTGGTGACACTGTGTTAAGGGCCTGCGGAACGCACCTAATAGATATTAAGGAGAGGTGCGTTCGCAGCCCGGGGTCCACCGTGCAGGCAGAGCCTGCTGCTAGTAAGATGGCGTAAATAGGCAGTATAAGCGAACTCTGTTATCCCGCAGAGTGGCAGATGTAAACGCCGTAGCACTATATGGCGGAATAAGCGGTCTCTGTTAACTCACAGAGCTGCTGTAACAAAGACTGTGTCCTGTTAGACTCATAGGGAGCACAGATCACTGCTAAGCGGATTGCAGTCTGTGGTCATGCAATCAGAACCCAAGCAGTAATCTCCTCACCGGAGTAACCGGTATTCTAATGGCGTTTTCAGCCGAGCCCTGAACACGTGCACACAATCTCCTCACCGGAGGTGCTGATTTACTAGGGGCTTATTTCAGCCAGACCTAACCACATGTATACATGACCACATTGACGCAAGCACGTAACAGATTTGATACTAGTGCACGGCCGTGTGGTAAGGACAGCCTTTTATAGCAGCCACGAGAAAAAGACCTTCCAGGAAGGACCAATGGAAAGCTGCTTCAGAACATCAACAGCCACAGGACCTTCCTGAAGGACCAATAGGAGTGGCAACTGTATCTGAGCATGTGACCCCTGATCTCCAATGGGAGATCTTGCTCTGGGCATGCTCAGATGAAGCAACAAAGGACTTAGTCCTAAAGACGTCTGCTCGCCGCTGACCAGTGCTGGCTACAATAGCAGAACCTGAAGATGCAGCAGCAAGTCTCTGCACAGTATTAGACCGGGCGAGACGCTGGGACCGACGTCTTTGCTGAGCTGGCTCCACTGCGGCCGGAGATGGATGGGGGACCGCAGCGGGACTGGTTCGAGACTCCCATTGTGCAGCAGCGGGAACTCGAACCCTAACACACTGTTGGGGATTAATTCAAAATTGAAGGCATGCTGAACCAGCATGGCTACCACAGCATCTTGCAGCAGCATGCTATTCCATCCGGTTTGCGTTTAGGTGGACCATCATTTATTTTTCAACAGGACAATGACTCCAAACACACCTTCAGGCTATGTAAGGGCTTTTTGACCAAGAAGGAGAGGGATGAGGTGCTACGCCAGATGACCTGGCCTCCACAGTCACCAGACCTGAACCCAAATCGAGATGGTTTGGGGTGAGCTGGACCGCACAGTGAAGGCAAAAGGGCCAACAAGTGCTTAGCTTCTCTGGAAACTCCTTCAAGACTGTTGGAAGACCATTTCCGGTGACTACCTCTTGAAGCTCATCAAGAGAATGCCAAGAGTGTGCAAAGCAGCAATCAAAGCTAAAGGTGGCTACTTTGAAGAACCTAGAATATAAGACATATTTTCAGTTGTTTCACACTTTTTTGTTAAGTATATAATTCCACATGTTAATTCATAGTTTTGATGCCTTCAGTGTGAATGTATAATTGTCATAGTCATGAAAATACAGAAAAATCTTTGAATGAGAAGGTGTGTCCAATCTTTTGGTCTGTACTGTGTGTGTATATATATATATATATATAATATAATATATATATATATATACTAGATCAGAGGTCTCAAACTGCATTCCTCAAGGGCCGCAAACAGGTCATGTTTTCAGGATTTCCTTGCATTGCACAGGTGATAATTTAATCACCTGCACAGACAATGAATCCAGCACCTAGTGCAATGCTACGGAAATCTTGAAAACACACATGGTTTGCGGCCCTCGAGGAATGCAGTTTGAGAACCCTGTACTAGATGGAGGCCCGATGCTAACGCATCGGGAGGGCGCTAATGTCACGATAAGGGCAGGCTTTGAGGCGTTGAGAATCTCCCCCCATGTGCTAACCCACCTATCCACTCTCTCTTAAAAACTGCGCATGTGCTCCTCCTATACAAAGATGGCGGCAGTCAGTGAATCATTCGGCTGATCCCGGCGGCGGCATGTTCGCGACGGTGTTCCGCTGGTGGTACCGCGCAAAAGGCTGCGTACGGAGTATACAGTGTGTGTGGTGCGTACGGCATATACAGAGTGTGTGTGTGTGTGGTGCATATGGCGTATACATGTGTGTGTGGTGCGTACGGCGTATACAGTGTGTGTGTTTGGTGCATATGGCGTATACTGTGTGGTGTGTACGGCATATACAGTGTGTGTGTGGTGCATACGGCGTATACAGTGTCTGTGTGGTGCGTACGGCGTAAACAGTATGTGTGTCATGCGTATACAGTGTGTGTTGTGCGTACGGCGTATACAGTGTTTATGTGTGGTGCGTACGGCGTATACAGTGTGTGTTTGTATGTGGTGCATACGGCGTATACAGTGTGTGTGTGTGTGTGGTGCATATGGCGTATACAGTGTGTGTGTGGTGCGTACGGCGTATACAGTGTGTGTGTTTGGTGCATATGGCGTATACTGTGGTGTGTACGGCATATACAGTGTGTGTGTGGTGCGTACGGCGTATACAGTGTATGTGGGGGGGTGGTGCATACGTCGTATACTGTGTGTGGTGTGTACGGCGTATACAGTGTGTGTGTGGTGTGTACGGCGTAAATAGTGTGTGTGTCGTGCGTACTGCGTATACAGTGTGTGTGGTGCGTACGGCGTATACAGTTTGTGTGTGGTGTGTACGGCGTATACAGTGTGTGTGTGTGGTGTGTACGGCATATACAGTGTGTGTGTGTGGTGCGTACGGCGTATTCAGTGTATGTGGGGGGCGGTGCATACGGCGTATACAGTGTGTGGTGTATACGGCTTATACAGTGTGTGTGTGTGGTGCGTACGGCGTAAACAGTGTGTGTCATGCGTACTGCGTATACAGTGTGTGTGGTGCGTACGGCGTATACAGTGTGTTTGTGTGTGGTGTGTACGGCGTATACAGTGTGTGTGTGTTGCATACGGCGTATACAGTGTCTGTGTGGTGCGTACGGCGTAAACAGTATGTGTGTCATGCGTATACAGTGTGTGTTGTGCGTACGGCGTATACAGTGTTTATGTGTGGTGCGTACGGCGTATACAGTGTGTGTTTGTATGTGGTGCGTACGGCGTATACAGTGTGTGTGTTTGTGTCTGGTGCATATGGCGTATACAGTGTGTGTGTGGTGCGTACGGCGTATACAGTGTGTGTGTTTGTGTGTGGTGCGTACGGCGTATACAGTGTGTGTGTGTGGTGCGTATGGCATATACAGTGTGTGTTTGTGTGTGTGGTGCATATGGCGTACACAGTGTGTGTGGTGTGTGTGTGTGGTGCGACGGTGTTCCACAGGTGGTACCGCGCAAGAGGCTGGTACCACAAGTAGTTTCCATATTGAGACACCCATCACTTGGGTGTCCCAAAATGGCGGTCGGTGAAATTCCGCCGCTTTAAATTCTGGGATCCGGACACATCTGGACGGAACAGGATGTGAAGACATTATAAGGTAAGTACAGTATATTTTATATATATATATATATATATATATATATATATATATTCTGTATATATATAATGTGTGTGTGTGTGTATATATATACACAGACACACACAAACGCACACATACACATGAACACACAGTACATCTCTGTAGTTATTTGTATACAGTGTGTTATACACATACATACATGTTTCAGAAATGTAGAGGTGATATGTTTATTTCTGGCATCTGAGTAACATTTCATGTTTTCTTCATACTCCTAATTCAGGTTCCCACTTCGGTATTCACACCTCTGGAATATGGCTGCGTGGGTCTGTCTGAAGAAAAGGCCTTAGAATTCCATGGAGAGGATGGTATTGAGGTACATGTTTATGTGCTGTCTGTTACGATCAGCCATAATATTCTTTGGTTCACATGTGTTGGATAACCATGCACCTTCTAATACCTTTACTACGTCCCATATATATGGGGAGCCTAGCAGACTCAACTTCTCATGAACTAAATACTTTGTTGGTAGCTATGTTTTTTTAATAATGTTAATATTGGTACAGTGGAATATTAGAAGATTTTTAATAATACCTTTTGAAGTGTACATGTCATACTTATAATGAAGGGATACAGCGCACAGCAGTTAGATAAGCTTTGCAGTGTTCTCCTCTAATAGCCAAGCGAGGAGTGTACAGATTCCTAAACTTTCTACGGGCCTGTACACCGCTTGCTCTTTTCCAAGATGAGACGAAGGAAGTAACATGAACCGAAGGCATACATCTTTCAGCTGAGGGGGTTTACATACATTTTTATTCTTTTTAAATAAAGCACCCTCTTACTTTTTTAAAGAGGTCTGCTTCTTTGTTTTAACGTTTGGAGGGGGTCCCTGACCCTGGATTCCCGCCAATTTTAAGTTTTCAAATGTCACTATTACACAACAAAAGTTTTATAATACAAAAGGTGCTCTTTAAGATTTTTCATCCTTACCTGTTATGAATCCATCCACATATTCTTCATCACAATTTCTTTCCCAATGACCATCTTTACGTTTCTGCATTAATAATAAATGTTGCATAATGCAATAGTAAGTGAGTTTGCTGCAATATTTGCTGCCAGTGAAGCCATTATCATTTTTTCCACTTATATTATGAATCGTTCATTAATCTTTAAGTGTCTTAACACCACCTGCAAGGTTACTTATGACAAAAATGTCATCTATCCGGCCCCGTCTCCACTTCCATTTGTATGATTGACACCTGGATACAGTTTGTGACAGAGCTATAGCTGCAGGGCCGGTGTGACGTTTTTTTCAACAACCCTGATGAGACTATCCAGGACTGCTCTGAACCTCAGGCAAAATGCAGAGGACATGGCAGAAAATGGTGAGTCAAAGGTTGGTGCAGAATTATGCTGCCTGTGGCTGCGGTGCACTTTCAGCTATCCACAGGTTCATTCTTGAAGATTCTTATATTTTCAATGAACCAGAAATGGACAGATCACTTTGGAGTTGCTTTCAAAGTACAAAGAACATTTAATGTGGTTTTCGTGTTCAAAATATCAAGTTAAGTGAGTGATGAAATATTTTCTTACCTACTCCATGTAGATGGTACATCTCTCAAATAGTGTTTATCAGTTCTAATGTTAGGAATGCATTAGTTATGTAGACTTCAAACTGGAAAATCTGAAATGTTTCTAAAGGAAAATTTACTTTTACGCTGTTTTTGTTAATAACGCTTCCCAAGAGACTATACAATAACCTAAAATTCATCCAAATATTGCCCTATTTGTTTGTTGTAGAGTATTATATTAGTTATTATGGCCAATACAACTACTGATGAAGTGGGGCAAATTTATTAACACTGTCTAATTGTTAGATAATCTTTAAAATCTGTCACTTGATCAATCTATTTTAAAACTTTCTATGGAGCCTGCTACCCTTATCTATGTTGTGATGTCACTATACCTCCTACACTGCTTCACAGCAGTCTGTCTGATGAAGGTCTGTGTGACAGACCAAAACGCTAAATTGGATTGCGGTTCTAAATAAATCTCGTTTTGGTGGTTCTTGCCATTGAATGCCAGATTTTCCTTTATATTTGGATGGAATGGAACCCTATTTGTGCACCATCTGGACAGAGTGATGTATAACCACAGCTTTAAGTTAACCACCACCTATTAGTTGGCTTACTTTTTGCCAGAAACTTGCATCAAAATTTTGTATTTTTAGCGCCCTGTGTCTCACATTAGCTCACACTCCTTTCAGCGTGGCCATGCTCTCTTGTCACAGTGCAGAAAGTGTCTAAAACACATGGTAAACATAATGCAGCCAATGGAAGACAGGTTTTTATTACACTAGAATTTTGTTCCCTTAAACCTGATAAATATTCCCCAGTATATGAAAATTTGCCAATGAATTTGATTTATTCTTCATAGACTCACAAGGAGCAGAAGTTTACTAACTGCTGTATTTTTACACTTCAGGTCTTCCATGCATTTTACAAACCTTTGGAATTTACGGTTCCTGGAAGAGACTCAACACAATGTTATATTAAGGTAAGATCATCCAAAGCTGCCCATGCAGAATGCGATTTAAGGGGCATTTACACTGCAATATAATCGTGAACACGGGTTGTTAAAAACTCTTGTTTCACGATTATCTTGCCATGTAAACAGGCTGCTGATCACCAGATGCTCAAGCAAAATGCTCATTCAATGGGTGAATTGATCGTTTTTAGCAGTGGATCGTCCTATGTAGCAAGATTCACACTGCCGAGAACTATGGCAGCCTATGCACACCCAGAGATCTAGTATAGATTGCTCAGCGCGCTTCGTTTACTGTGGTCTGCTGGTGTAAACAGACATTTAAACGACTGCTGATCAGTAAAAGTTTAATGATAGGCACAATACAACTGCCGATCGTATATATGGTAGTTTTATCCTCATGGGTTAGCATTATTTACAAGTGAACACTACAGAGATAATCAAAGTCCTAACCTCGATAGATACTTAATATTAAATACTGGGTTGCAAAGGCTAAAATGCATGTGGTGTTAAAGGTCAATCGTACCAAACGAATGCAAAGAAATATTCTATAAGACTTTAGCTACGTGATTTAAACTTTGATTTATGAATTCTTTTGTATTCATTTATTATAGATGATTTGTCTTAAGGGGTCACAGCAAAGAATTGTGGGTCTACACTTCATTGGGCCAAACGCTGGAGAAGTTATCCAAGGATTTGCCCTTGGAATAAAGTATGTATGTTTTAGACAGTTTTAATGATTTGTTAATAACAAAAAATGGACTTAATAATATTGGTAACTTGAGTAGCCTTAGCTCAATGGATCAACCCAAATTTGAAAGAACTCAAAAATGTGGCTGACCACTCTAAAACTTAGCCTTTAACCATAGTCATCAAATTACATGCATTTCCCAAAGACCAGTATTAGTCACCCTCGTACCCATGCAGTAATCACTAAAGGGAACTAAAAAACTACAGTAAAAGATTGACCATAGTCATCCATGGGCTCCATCAGAAAAACAACCAAAGCACATCTGAGCGGCATAGAAGTGAGTACAGTTTGTCTTACTGCTTCTGTCATGCAGCGGTCAGGTAGGGTCCGTGCTGAGTGGTCCTCCAGGTGTAAGGGTTGTTTTTTATGCCTAATATGCCCTAATGGGAAGACTGCAAGTACCTTATGTTCTAATCTTGGTTGCCACCTCCGTTTCAGGAGGACCTAAACTGGAATCTGACCCTACTCTGAGGCCATCACTACATGCATGACTGAAAGCCAGCGGCAACCGGGAGAAAATGAACTTTTATTTTTACTTTCAGTACTGCTGCCGAGCACATTCATAATGATATTACCCTGAAGATTAACCCTATCTCTGCAGGTTAATAGCGTTCTAAATGTATAAAAAAAAATTCAGTTTGTTTGGGGAACTTCAATCTGCGATTGTCTGATTGCTTATGCTATATACTGTAATATCATTGTATTACAGTATATAGTATAAATTACAGTCACCTTACGAAAGCCAGCCATAGGATGGTTTTCATATGTGCAACATCATGGTATCTTCAGCAGATCCCTGGCTGCCATGGCAGCCCATTGACACTCAAGTTCACATCACAGGGAAGCCGATGGGCGCGTTGATTGGAGCGTCTCTGGATTGCAATCTTTAAATGTTCACAGCAGGTACAGGAGCTAAGCTCCACTCGCTGCTGTAAGAGGCAAATCATGGCAGATTATCACAGTCCTCATCTGCTAGGAATAGGGCAGATTCAAGTCCTCTCCACACAGATACTCCGATGAGCAGCGTTCATGATTGCTGTCGGCTGAAATACTGTTTGACTGGCAGGTATCTCACATTAATCTTCAATACACAGAAAGGCTCGGCAGAGTGCTTCTGGGTTCTCTGAGAGCTGCTGCTAGACTATTCTGGCATCAGTTTTGTCTCTGCGTTGAACTGATGGATCAGCCATTAAAATTGTACAGACTAGATCCTTCTTTTCCTACACATATTAGATCGTCTGCTGAAATTGGCAGGTTCTACCTAGTTTTATCTAAAATGAATGGGGGGCCTTAGACATGAGCATGAATGATTTTAACCCACCACAACTGTGTGACACACTGCTACCTAAAAAAAGAGGAACACCGAAAAAATGTTAATTGGATTTTGAATTATAGAAAATTCATTGCAAACAACTATAAATCAGTTGTTAGTTCTTGGCAATTGTAAAGCGATACCACAGCCTTTTCTTAAGCTATCGCTAAGTCAAAGTGCTGAAGATTGATTACTTGAAGTATTTCTTTCTTTTTCCAAAGCTTCAAAAAAATTCACTCAAAGCTTGTTCCTAGCTGTTTATCACTTGAGCATGTTTATCAACGAGAGCATGTTTATCACTTCCTGCAAAAAATGAATAACTTCTTAGGAGTTGTATATTAAATGGTCAAAGTTGTTATTTCAAATAGATCAAATTATTAGTTAGTTTCTGATCTCATTAGTATCATATCTTTTGTTCATAATGGTCCGCTTTACCAGACTCATTTTCATACAGAGTCCAAAGATCCCGGTGTGTCTGTCAGATTTCAATTAAGGTTCTGGTATTTTTGATTTAAGAGGTTCTCTGGGAAAAGAAAAAAAATAGCCAAAGGAAATGTCATTATAAATTAATTCCTAAATACTTGCTATAGAATTAAAAAAACAGAGACCTGACCTAGAATGTTAGCTGGAGATAATATACTGCCATTCAGATAGACATAATGGACAGAAGGGTGAGCAGCCTCTTCTTACCTCAGCAGCTCTGTTATATCCAGTATTATATACTGACAGGATGGACAGCAGTATGAGTAACCTCTTACCTCAGCTTCTCAGATATCATCAGAATTAGGTCAGAAAGACAGTAGACCTGGTATCTCCAGTATTAGATCAAAAATACAGTGTGGATAGCATTGTGAGAAGCCTCTTCTTACCTCAGCACCTCTGTAATTTCCAGTGTTGGATTATAAACAGGGTGGAAAGCAGTGTGAGCAGCCTCTTCTTACTTCCGCACCCCTGGTTTCTCGAGTTTTAGATCAGATAAAGGATGGACAGCAGTGTGAGCAGCCTCTTCTTACTTCCGCACCCCTGGTTTCTCCAGTATTAGATAAAGGATGGACAGCAGTGTGAGCAGCCTCTTTTTACCTCAGCACCCCTGGTTTCTCCAGTATTAGATAAGATAAACAGGGTGGAAAGCAGTGTGAGCAGCCTCTTCTTACGTCCGCACCCCTGGTTTCTCGAGTATTAGATCAAATAGACAGGATGGACAACAAGGTGAGCAGCCTCTTCTTACCTTTGCAGTTCTTGGATGTCTCCAGGATTTGATCAGAAAGACAGAGTGGACAGCAGTAGGAGCAGCTTCTTCTTACCTCAGCACTATTTTTATCTACAGTTTTAGGGCCGAAAAACAGGATGGACAGCAGTCTGAAGAGTCTCCTGATATCTCAACATCCCTATGAGCACTCTGCATTGTGCTCTTCCTCTATTATTCTGCCTAACATATATGAATAAATTGTCAGTGTTACCACTTGGGGGGTGTTTTAAAATACTATCCAATCAGTGCTGACAGTGCTAAGCTATACAAAAACACAAACAGGCTCTAAGAAGAATCCGGCACTCTGAAGTGAGTAAAGTGAAAAAAATGAGACTTTTATTATAGTGGTCCTAATAGATATTGTGTATCATACGTGACTTTTCAGTCATGGACGTCAGTCGCTAGAGCATGGAGCACACATACACACAGCGCTGCCAGCTTTATTACTTCTCCCACACTTTGTAGCCTGACACACATGTGTATGTTTGATAAAGGTCTTTACTGACCAAAACGTCATGTATGATGCTCAATATCTACAAGGCCCACTATAATAAAAGTCTCATTTTTTCACTACACTTACTTCAGAGTGCCGGATTCTTCTTAGTGCCTCTATATTACGGATTGGGATCCGGTCCGGGCCCCTGATCCTGACCCGGGAGTGCTGTATTTCCTCTCCGACTGTAAAAAAAAACACATATTTGGGGAAAAAATGTTAACTCCCAGTTGATGATTTATTCAGGAGGAGGAACAGAAGAATGTCACCGTAAAGCATTTTAAGAACATAATCTTATGGTAAATATGAGTATTTACTAAAACAGACATGTCAGGAGAGCTCATTAACACCTTCACAACATATGACTTACTGGTGTGCCATATGTTGGGTCATGTTCTTTGTTGCATGCTCCGCTATTATCTGCTGTAAACAGCCACAGCCATCAGCTGTTAATCTGTTAACCCCTTACTGACATCCGCTGTACCTGTGCGGCACAACTCGATAGCGGGTGTATAGAGAGTGCTCATGGGGTTAGCCCACCCCATACTGGCATATAGTGGCTATGACACACAGTCAGGACCTACCTCTAATAGCTGTGGGTGGAGCAGAGTTTTGCCCGCAACTGTTATCCTGTTAAATGCCACTTTCAATCTCTGACAGCGGCATTAACAGCATGTCGGCATCATTCTATGGACCCATTAGTGTGTCTGTGATGCAATCGAGGGACACTGATTAGGTTGCTATGACATCTGTGACTGTCATCACGGAGGTCCTTTGAAACTCACCCTGTGGCTGTGCTTTAAAGGAAATCTTAATTTTCACTTATTAAAGCCATTTTGTGGTATTGCTGTGTATAGTACAAGCAATCAGACAATCCCTAAGGGGATTAATAAATACAGTAAAAAGGTTAAAAAAAATGAATCACCCGTCCATTTTCCCCCATTAAAAGTAAATATAATTTAAAAAATCCACATATGTTATCGTTGCATCTATAAATGTCCGTTATATTAAAATAACCTAATCGCTAAATGGTGTGAACAGAAAAAAATCAAAACACCAAAATTATGGTTTCATGGCTGCCGCAACACAGCAAACAAATGCTGTAAGAAATTATCGCAGGGTCAGGTAATGGTACTCCTGTGAATGCTAGACCATGGCTGGCATTCATAGGAGATCATGATTTTTGCTATAAAGAGCAATACTTTTGTATTCCTGTGTATTAGTACAAGTAATCAGTTTTTTAAAAAATTAAATAAAGCAAAAATTTAAAAAGTTAACTTTGAATCACCCCTCCCTTTTCACCCATTAAAAGGGTTTTCCTACTAAGAAAAGTTCATTTTATTCACTAGATCTTGTGATAAAAATAAGTTCCACAATTGGATGTGATTAAAACAAATGTTCCTGTGCTGAGATAATCTTATAAATATTCCCCTCCTGTGTACTGTGTAATGGCTGTGTCTGACCGTGCAGGGGCATGGTCTGATCATACCACAGCTCCAGGGCATGGGAAAACGCAAACAAATATACAGACAGTGAGACAGCACAGCATCACGGTTGATTCTGTGAGGTAAAACATTGTTTAAAAAGAGGCAGAGAAATGTTTTACCTCACACAAAGAATCAGCTGTAATGTGTATATACTCTCTTGTGTCCTCCGATGCCCAGGAGATGTGGAATGATCAGACCATCATGGTGAGACACAGCCATTACACAGTACATAGCAGGGGCACATTTATAAGATTATCTTAGCACAGGGACATTTCCTATTGTGGAAATTATTATTATTCCAACATCTAGTGAATAAAACTAATTTTTGTTCATGGGAAAACCAGTTAAAAATGAATGGATAAAAATACACGTGGTATTGCTACGTCTGTCAAAGTCCGATCTATAAAAATATAAAATTAATTAATCCAATCTGTAAGTGCTGTGATGGCAAAATAAATCAAAATGCCAGAATTGCATTTTTTGGTTGTTGCAACACCTGAAAAATGCAATAAGAGGTGATCAAAACATCATTTCTACCCCAAAATGGTATTTATAGTCATCCCAGGGTGGAAGAAACAAGTCCTCACATAGCACCATTTGCTGAAATTTAAAAACTGAAAATGGTGACACAAGCAAATATTTTTTTAACTTTTTGATTTTTTTTTCCCATTTAACCCCTTAATGTCCACTGACGTGCACAGTCCGTCATGGCCAGGTGTCACTTTTGGCACCTTGACGGACTGTGCACGTCAAGCCTTTGAACTACCACTGCGTGTAAACACGCAGTGATACTTCAGTGCTGACAGGCATGGCAAGAGGTGCGGGGACCCATGCCGTCGGTCCCCGCACCCACAGCGCTGTGATTGGTCAGTCAATCTGACTGACCAAACACAGCAGTGATCGGGCAGAAGAGGCTGAAATTTCAGTGCAAGAGCTCGGCGCTGCAGTGGCCGAGCTTCCTGCACTAACAGCCGGGAGCGGCGCCCCCGCTGCCCCTGGCTGTTAACCCCCTGACTGCTGCCATCAAGCGCGATCGTAGCGTTCAGGGGGAGAGGCAGAGGGTCGGGAGCTCCCTCTGCCTCACATCGGCGTCCCCGCAATGTATTTGCAGGGCCCCATCTCTGCCTTGATGACCCGGGGGTTGTCATGACAACCTCCGGGTCATCTAGCTACGGAAAGCCGCTGTGACCATGCTCACAACATGGTCACAGCAGCTTTCACCATAGGTACAATGCATTGCAATGCTGGAGCATTGAAATGAATTGTACCTGCAATCAAAAGTAAAAGTCCCATAAAGGGACAAGCTAAAAAAAACATTTTTTAAAAAAAAAGTTAAAAAATAATAAAAAAAATTCCCCTAAAAAATACACATTCTTATGTAAAACAAAAAACACGTTTGGTATCGCCGCGTCTATAAAAATCCCATCTATAAAAGCGTAACCCTAGTTAACCCCTTCAGTGAAAGCCGTAAAAAAAAACACGGAAGCGATCAAAAAACGTTATGTGCCCGAATATGGTACCAATAAAAACGTCAGCTCGTCCCGCAAAAAATGAGCCCACACATGACTGTCGGAAGAAATATGGAAAAATTATAGCTCTCAAAATACGGCTATGCAAAAATTTCTTACAAAAAATTCTTACAAAAAAAGCGTCTTTTAGTGTGTGACAGAAGCTAATCATGAAAAAAGGATGTAAATCTGGTATCGCTGTAATCACACCGACCCGAAAAATAAAGTCGCCTAATCACTAATACCGCACGAGGAACGGCGTAAAAAACAAAACCAATTCTTCACCTTTTGTGAATTTGTTCATTCTGCCTCCCAAAGATCGCAGTAAGGCAATCAGTGGTTTACCCCACATATGGGGTATCAGTGTACTCAGCACAAATTGCACATCAACTTTTGGGGTCCAATTTCTCCTGTTACCCTTATAAAAATAAAAATTTGGGGGCAAAAAGATCATTTTTGTGGAAAAAAATGATTTTTTTATTTTCACGGCTCTACGTTATAAACTTCTGTGAAGCACTTGGGGTTCAAAGTGCTCACCACACATCTAGATAAGTTCCTTGGTGGGTCTAGTTTCAAAAATGGGGTCACTTGTGGGGAGTTTCTACTGTTTAGGCACATCAGGGGCTCTCCAAACGCGACATGACGCCAGCAGAACATTCCATCAAAGTCTGCATTCGAAAACGGCGCTCCTTCCCTTCCGAGCTCTGCCATGCCCCCAAATAGTGGTTTACCCCCACATATGGGGTATCAGCGTACTCCGGACAAATTGCACAATAACTTTTGGGGTCCTGTTACCCTTTGGAAAATAAAAATGGGGGGTGAAAAGATCATTTTTGTGGAAAAGATATGATTTTTTAATTTTACAGCTCTACGTTATAACCTTTTGTGAAGCCCTTGGGGGTTCAAAGTGCTCACCACACATCTAGATAAGTTTCTTGGGGGGGTCTAGTTTCCAAAATGGGGTCACTTGTGGGGGGTTTCCACTGTTTAGGCACATCAGGGGCTCTCCAAACGCGACATGGTGTCTGCTCTCGATTCCCGCCAATTTGACATTCAAAATCTCAAATGATGCTCCTTCCCTTCTGAGCACTGCCGTGCGCCTAAAGATTGGTCTTCCTCCACACATGGGGTATCGGTGTACTCAGGAGAAATTGTACAACAAATATTGTGGTTCATTTTCTTTTGATACCCTTGACAAAATTAAAAAAATTGTGTCGAAAGAAAAATTTTGGGGAAAAAAAGGTAATTTTTTCCTTCCACATTGCTTCAATTCTTGTGAAGTACCTAAAGGGTTAATAAACTTCTTGAATGTGGTTTTGAACACCTTGAGGGGTGCAGTTTTTAGAATGGTGTCACTTTTGGGTATTTTCTGTCATATTGACCCTTCAAAGTGACTTCAAATGTGAGGTGGTCCCTTAAAAAAATGGTTTTGTAAATTTTGTTGGAAAAATGAGAAATCGCTGGTCAACTTTTAACACTTATAGTGGTGGCCAAAAGTATTGGCACCCCTGCAATTCTGTCAGATAATACTCAGTGTCTTCCTGGAAATGATTGCAATCACAAATTATTTGCTATTTTTATCTTCATTTAATTTGCTTGCAAGGAAAAAACACAAAAGAGAATGAAGCAAAATCAAATCCTTGATCATTTCACACAAAACTCCAAAAATGGGCCAGAAAAAAGTATTGGCACCCTCAGCCTAATACTTGGTTGCACAACCTTTAGCCAAAATAACTGCGAACAACGGCTTCCGGTAACCATCAATGAGTTTCTTACAATGCTCTGCTGGAATTGTAGACCATTCTTCTTTGGCAAACTGCTCCAGGTCCCTGATATTTGAAGGGTGCCTTCTTCAAACTGCCATTTTGAGATCTCTCCACAGGTGTTCTATGGGATTCAGGTCTGGACTCATTGCTGGCCACCTTAGAAGTCTCCAGTGCTTTCTCTCAAACCATTTTATAGTGCTTTTGGAAGTGTGTTTTGGGTCATTGTCCTGCTGGAAGACCCATGACCTCTGAGGGAGACCCAGCTTTCTCACACTGGGCCCTACATTATGCTGCAAAATTTGTTGGTAGTCTTCAGACTTCAGAATGCCATGCACACGGTCAAGCAGTCCAGAGGCAGCAAAGCAACCCCAAAACATCATGTTTGACTGTATGGACCGTGTTCTTTTCTTTGAATGCCTCTTTTTTTTTTTTCCTGTACACTCTATGTTGATGGTTTTTCCCAAAAAGCTCGACTTTTGTCTCATCTAACCAGAGAACATTCTTCCAAAACGTTTTAGGCTTTCTCAGGTAAGTTTTGGCAAACTCCAGCCTGGCTTTTTTTGGTCTCGGGGTAAGAAGTGGGGTCTTCCTGGGTATCCTACTATACAGTCCCTTTTCATTCAGACGCCGACGGATAGTACGGGTTGACACTGTTGTACCCTCGGACTGCAGGGCAGCTTGAACTTGTTTGGATGTTAGTCGAGGTTCTTTATCCACCATCCGCACAATCTTGCGTTGAAATCTCTCGTCAATTTTTCTTTTCCTTCCACATCTAGGGAGGTTAGCCACAGTGCCATGGGCTTTAAACTTCTTGATGACACTGCGCACGGAAGACACAGGAACATTCAGGTCTTTGGAGATGGACTTGTAGCCTTGAGATTGCTCATGCTTCCTCACAATTTGGTTTCTCAAGTCCTCAGACAGTTCTTTGATCTTCTTTCTTTTCTCCATGCTCAATGTGGTACACACAAGGACACAGGACAGAGGTTGAGTCAACTTTATTCCATGTTAACTGGCTGCAAGTGTAATTTAGTTATTGCCAACACCTGTTAGGTGCCACAGGTAAGTTACAGGTGCTGGTGATTACACGAATTAGAGAAGCATCACATGATTTTTCAAACAGTACCAATACTTTTGTCCACCCCCTTTTTTAGGTTTGGTGTGGAATTATATCCAATTTGGCTTTAGGTCAATTCTTCTTGTGTTTTTTCATTGAAGACAAATTAAATGAAGATAATAATAGCAAAGAATTTTTGTTTGCATTCATTTTCAGGAAGAAACTGAGTATTATCTGACAGAATTGCATGGGTGCCAATACTTTTGGCCACCACTGTATAACTTCCTAACAAAAAAAAAATTTGGTTCCAAAATTGTGCTGATGTAAAGTAGACATGTGGGAAATGTTATTTATTAACTATTTTTGTGACATATCTCTCTGATTTAAGGGCATAAAAATTAAAAGTCTGAAAATTGCAAAATTTTCAAAATTTTCGCCATATTTCCGTTTTTTCTCATAAATAACCGCAAGTTATATCGAAGAAATTTTACCACTAACATGAATTACAATATGTCACGAGAAAACAATCTCAGAATCGCCAAGGTCCGTTGAAGCATTCCAGAGTTATAAGCACATAAAGTGACAGTGGTCAGAATTGTAAAAATTGGCCTGGTCATTAAGCTACAAAATGGCTTGGTCATTAAGGGGTTAAATATATATAAAAAAAAAAAACAATGTCTGTTATCAACATAATCGAGTTGATCTGGAGAATCATATTGCCAGGTAATTTTTACCATATAATCATCGCTGTAAAAACAAACCTCGAAAAACAATTGCGTTGCGTAATTGCGCCTTTTTTTTTTTTTTTTTTTTTTGCAATTTTGCAGTGCTTGGATTTTTTCTCTGCTTTCGAGTGCATCACTTGATAAAATGAATGGTGTCATTCAAAAGTACAGCTCGTCCTGCATAAATCAAGCTCTCTTACAATTATGTTGATGGCATATTTTATAATATAATACTCTATAATCAGAAGAAACACTTTGCTTTTCAAATTTGTGTAGAAGAAAAAAAAGAAACACAATCCACACAACAAAGCTTCTCATCCTTCCAATTCTCAAAAGAGAAATTACAGGTTAATCTAGCATTCATCTAGGTAAATTATGTCTTCCTTTTCTTTTTCTACACATCGTGCTCTAACTTGTCATGTGTTTTCACGCACACATAACACTTCATTTTTTAGACAGCCGGGAAATTAGATTACTGCTGTTTTAGCTGCAGCTCCTGATCGATTGCTCAGTTATGTCAGTCTATAGCTACAGGCTGGCAGAAGAGAAGCAGTTTGACACAGTGTTTGGAGCATCTGATCAAAGACAGGCCTTTGAAAAATTCAGGGCCAGACAGGCGGCCACAATCCTCTGTGTTTCCTCTACATACATTCTGGGACTGTTTTGCCACTAATTGTATATATAGATCAAATGTTAATGTGACTTTGTACACCAGCAATGGAAAGCAATGGAGCAATGGGAAGCAATGGAGCAGCAACTTCAGAATCTCGACAATGTATGAGGGATATGAATTTTAACATACTACGATAGGGTGCCCAGTGTGGGAGTTGACTCACAAATGTTGTCTAACCTATGTTGTGTGCTGGGTAAGAGATCACTGAATTCAGTCACCCTAGATGGTGTTATTCAGACAGTGAGATTCGTACATTTAATCTCTAATCCCACACTCTGGTTAGCAATTCCTTCATCTGAGGAAAAAATTCACTTTGCTGCCCTAGCCTTGTATGTAGTAATTCAGGCCAAGGCAGAGGGGCTTGCACATGCCCCGACAGTCCTGCTCCCAACTGTTGCTTCACTCATTTTAGGAAATCAGTAAGTTACTCATATCATAGCATTTAAGGCCTCTTCTGAAGATAGGTCATCATTATTAGATTGGAGATATTCTGACTCTCACCAACCCCACTGTTCGAAAGGATCAAAGCTGCAATACCAAGCACGAGTACTACAAAAAGTCCAACTTTGTGTGGCCTTTTCAAAGAGCTAATTGGTAGGGTTATGAATAGTAAATCTAATATTGAGAACAAATCTTAAGAACAGATAATTACCGTATATACTCGCGTATAAGCCGAGATTTTCAGCCCATTTTTTAAGGCTGAAAGTCCCCCTCTTGGCTTATACGTGAGTCATATACGCCAGGGGGTCGGCGGGGGATAGGGAGCGTGGGTGTCAGATCACGCTCACCCCCCCCAGCCCCGTCACGTCTCTGCAGCCCCTCTGCTTTTCCCGCAATCTCAAGCTCGTTCCTTCAGCGGTCACGTGGTACCGCTCATTAAAGTCATGAATATGCGCATATTCATGACTTTGATGAGCGGTTCCACGTGACCGCTGAAGAAATAACTGCTGGAGATCGCAGGAGAAGCAGGGGGACTGCAGAGACGCACCAGGAGGGGTAAGTATATGCGATATTCACCTGTCCCCGGTCCACCGCTGCGCACTGCTCTCTTCTCTGCGTCCTCTGGCTGTGAATGTTGAGGTCTGCCTGAGCACTCACTGACAGAGGACCCGGAAGACAGAGGCGCGCAGCGGTGGAACGGGGACAGGTAAATATCTCAGGTGCCAGGGCCCTGAGCCAGCGGTGACATGGACACCTGTCCACCATAGCGTGTCGGTGTTCCCGCCTGCTCAGGACACCGGCACCTGGCCCCCAGCGACAAGAGGTGAGTATGTAATTTTTTTTTTTCATTTGCAGCAGCGGCAACATATGGGGCCTATACTATGGAGCATTTTATGGGTGCATAATCAGGCGCATCAAATGGGGCATAATCTGTTGAGCATCATATGGGGATATAATCTATGGAGCATCATATGGGGCATAATCTATGGGGAATTATATGGGGGAATAATCTATGGAGCATCATATGGGGGCATAATCTATTGAGCATCATATAGAGGCAGAATCTATGGAGCATCTTATGGGGCATAATCTATGGGGCATCATATGGGGCATAATCTATGGAGCATCATATGGGGGCATAATCTATGGAGCATCATATGGGGGCATAATCTATGGAACATCATATGGGGGCATAATCTATGGCGCATCATATGGGAGCATATTCTATGGAGCATCATATGGGGCATAAAAATATGGAGCATTTTATGGGGGCATAACCTTTATGGAGCAGCATATGGGGCATATTATTCTATGGAGCATCTTATGGGGCCATTATTAACCTTTATGCAGCGTTATATGGGGAGTTTTTTGTATGGAGCATCTTATGGGGCCCATCATGAACTGTATGGAGCATTATATGGGGCTTCTGATTAAATATGGATATTCAAAAACATTTAACCTACTGAGGTCTCCATTAATTTTACTTTTATTGGTATCTATTTTTATTTTTGAAAATTTACCAGTAGCTGCTGCATTTTCCACCCTAGGCTTATATGCGAGTCAATACGTTTTCCCAGTTTTTTGTGGCAAAATTAGGGGGGTCGACTTATACACGGGTTGGCTTATACCTGAGTATATACGGTAATATTTAAAAGCATTGTCCAGTATAGACATATCCAAGAGATAGTTGATAACTTAGAGATCAGTGTGGGTACGACTGCTGAGACCCGCACGATGAGGAGAATGTGGCACTTTTATCCAGAGTCAGAGCCCATTTTGTTGGAGTTGGAGTCGGTGTCTTGGAAATTGAGGAGTCAGAGTCGGAGGTTTGGCTTACCAACTCCACAGCCCTGGTATGAAGGAGTCGGAGGCGTTGTCATGGAAATTGAGGAGTCAGAGTTGGAGTCGGAGGTTTGGCTTACCGACTCCACGGCCCTGCTTTTATACCTGTTATTCCCATTTAGAATAGATTGGCAAAAGGCGCATGCTTGACCGCTGCTCCATTTAGTCACCATGGAGCTGACGAGCCATGAGCTCTGCTTTTTCCAGAAGCTTCATAGGGAATGTAAGGAGCAATGGTCGGGCATGCGCACTTCAGCTCGTTCTAAAGCCCCGGCCACACGAAGCGAGATCGCTAGCGAGATCGCTGCTGAGTCACAAGTTTTGTGACGCAACAGCGATCTCAGCAGCGATCTCGCTATGTTTGACATTTACCAGCGATCAGGCACCTGCTGTGAGATCGCTGGTCGTGTCAGAAATGCCTGGACATTTCTTTGGTCATTGAGATCCCGCTGGGTAGCATGCATCGGTTTGTTTGACACCTTTAACCAACGATCTCGCTAGTGACTCAGCACTGAGACACATAGGAGACACATCGTTACACAAGTCGCTACGGGTCGCCGATCGTTGCTGCGTTGTTGGGAAGATCTAACTGTTTGGCATCTCGCCAGCGACCACATAGCGACGCAGCAACGATCCCTGCCAGGTTGTATAGTTGTCGGGATTGCTGCTGCGTCGCTGAGTGTGACGGTACCCTAAATTGGGACAACTGTCATAAAAACACACATTCTGCCGATCGATGTGACAACCAGCAGTCGAACCCTTATCAATTTTTAAGTTATCACGTATCTTCGCTGAATAGCTCCTTTAACAACTGGATAACTCCTTTGACTGAGGAAAACTGACAATCCTGAAGTAGGATTTAAAACTAAATTGGGGGCATATTCAAGTGTAGTGAAAACGCTGCAGATTTTTCATCTGTATGTATGGCTGGAAAAGCCCAGCATATTCCAATGGCAGCAAAGTCTGTGACTGATCTCATTAATGAACTGTAAGGAAAATTACAAGTGGAAGTTGACTTGCAGTGTAGATTTTAAATTTGCTGTATGCCAGTTGTTCCACTGCAAGAAATGCAACAAAACCCACATGTCATGGAATTGCAGTGAAATTACATATCCCCAAAATTATATTAGATATTCATATAGCAAACCATTATGCCACCACACACCACCGCATAGTCTCAAAGTGTTTCATGTTTGCTGTATACAGGAATACGCAGAAATCTCTAAAAAATAAATAAATATAAAAACAAATTCGACCAACACCATGTTTCACAGATGGTAGGTATCATGGCATGAGCCTGTTTTGCTGCCTGTGGGCTAGGATAACTTTCCATCATTGATGGAACAATGAATTCTGAATTTTTTTTTCAGTATTTTGTAAAGGAAAATGCTAGGATATCTACCCATGAGATATATCTAAAGAGAACAACCCAAAGCGCACAAGTCGTTCTACAAAAGAATTTTCATCCATAATCCATACTGTCAGATTAGACAGAGACTACAGGTCCCAGCCATCCCAGTCTCAGTGGCTAGACAGTGCCTGTACCTCGAAGATCTGGGACATCATGTCTCATTCCATCCAGCGACGCCACGTTGCACCACAGACCTGTTAGTTTTTCTTTAAGAAGCCCTCCTACTCTGCACTAATTACCTGCATTAATTTTACCTGTTTGAACTCATTACTTGTATAAAAGACACCTATTCACACACTCAATCAATTACACTCCCAACCTCTCCACCATGGCCAAGACGAAAGAGCTGTCTAGGGAAGCCAGGTACAAAATTGTAGACCTGCACAAGGCTCGGATGGGCTACAGAACAATAGGCAAGCAACTTGGTGAGAAGACGACAACTGTTGGCACAATTAGTAGAAAATGGAAGAAACACAACATGACTGTCAATCTTCCTCTGTCTGAGGTTTCATTCAACATCTCGCCTTGTGGGGTAAGGATGATTCACGGGATGACCTGGTCAATTACTTGAAGAGAGCTGAGACCACAGTCTCAAACATTACCCTTAGTAATACACTACGCTGTCATGGATTAAAATTCTGAAGGGCATGCAAGGTCCCTCTGCTCACGCCAGCACATGTCCAGGTTGAGGTTCGCCAATGACCATCTGAACTATCCAGAGGAGGCATGGGAGAAGGTCAAGCGGTTGGATGAGACCAAAATAGAACTTTTTGGTATCATAGAATGGTAGAGTTGGAAGGGACCTCCTGGATCATCTAGTCCAACCCCCTGCTCAAAGCAGGATTCACTAAATCATCCCAGACAGATGTCTGTCCAGCCTTTGTTTGAAGACTTCCATTGAAGGAGAACTCACCACCTCTCGTGGCAGCCTGTTCCACTCATTGATCACTCTAACTGTCAAAAAGTTTTTTCTAATATCTAAACTGTGTCTCCTCCCATTCAGTTTCACCCCATTGTTTCTAGTCTTTCCTTGTGCAAATGAGAATAAAGTTAATCCTTCTACAATGTGACAGCCCTTGAGATATTTGAAGACAGCTATTAAGTCTCCTTTCAGTCTTCTTTTTTGCAAGCTAAACATTCCCAAATCCTGTAACCGTTCCTCATAGGACATGGTTTGCAGACCGGACACCATTCTGGTGGCTCTTCTCTGAACTTGCTCCAGTTTGTTGATGTCTTGTGGTGCCCTAAACTGGACACAGTATTCCAGATGAGGTCTGACCAAAGAGGAGTAGAGGGCAATAATGACTTTACGTGATCTAGACTGTATGCTTCTGTTAATACATCCCAGAATTGTATTTGCATTTTTTGCTGCTGCATCACACTGTTGACTCATGTTCAGTCTGTGATCTATTAGTATACCCAAGTCTTTTTCACATGTGCTGTTGCTTAGCCCTATTCCTCCCATTCTGTATATGCTTTTTTCATTTTTATTTCCAAGATGTAGTACTTAGCATTTTTCCCTGTTAAAAACCATTCTGTTAGTTGCTGCCCACTGCTAAAGTTTATTTATATCTTTTTGAATCTTCTCTCTCTCTTCTCTAGTATTAGCTATTCCTCCTAGCTTTGTGTCATCAGCAAATTTAATCAGTTTACTCTCAATTCCTTCATCTAAATCATTGATAAAGATGTTGAACAATACAGGGCCCAAGACAGAGCCCTGTGGTACCCCACTTGATACATTCTTCCAGCTGGATGTGCAGCCATTTACGACCACTCTTTGGGTCCTATCACTAAGCCAGTTATGAATCCACCTAACAGTTGCCTTGTCCATTCCATACTTAGTCATTTTTTCAATAAGGATTGTGTGAGATACTTTGTCAAATGCTTTGCTGAAGTCAAAATATAATATATCTACAGCATTTCCCTGATCCACCCAGTCAGTTATTCTGTCATAGAAGGAAATTAAATTAGTCTGACATGACTTATTAGTTACAAACCCATGCTGACTCTGGTTAATCACTTCATTCTTGTCCAGGTACTTACATACATGTTGTTTAATAATTTGTTCAAAGATCTTTCCTGGTATAGATGTCAGACTCACCCGCCTATAGTTCCCTGGGTCCACCTTCCCCTTTTTGAAGATAGGAACAACATTTGCTCTTCTCCAGTCTTCTGGGACTTCTCCTGTTCTCCAAGAATTTTCAAAGATTATGGAGAGTGGTTAAAAAATTTCTTCTGCTACCACCTTAAATACTCTGGGGTTTAATTCATCTGGACCTGGAGACTTGAATTCATTTATGTTAGCTAAGTGTTTCCTCACTATTTTTCTGTTTATAGATATCCTGGATTCTTCTATTCCCTTAATAGGACAGTGAAGATCAGTTGATGTTACATTTCCTTTCTGAGAGAAAACTGATGCAAAATAGGAGTTTAAAAGTTCGGCCTTCTCGACATCCTTTCTTACCATTTCATAATTTTCATCCTGTAAAAATCCTATAGCATCTTTGACTTTTCTTTTACTTTTGACATATCCCCAAAATCCTTTTTTATTGCTTTTGACATCTTTTGCAAGCCTTAATTCATTGTCAGCTTTAGCTAATCTGATTCTTGCCCTGCAGGTTCTGCAGACGTCATTATATTCTTCTTTGGATATGCCTCCCTCTTTTAGCAGCAGTACGGAAGGAAAGGAGACACACTAGTCATAACTAGTGGGTAGGCGGAGCCCAGATGGGATAGACACCTCAGATTAAAAAAGAGTGTTGACCGGCCCCTCCAGCTCGGGCTCCTCCTACTCAGCTCTCCAGTTTTCAATTTGAGGTCTCAGAGGATGGTCGCTGCTGGAAGCAGCTCCTCAGAAGATTTTATTATTTTTTATCGACAAGAGACTTGGATCACCTAATGTGGTCTAGAGGTCTCAGGGGTCACAGCGCTGCTGGACTCCAACCTCTCCCTTGGCGGATCTGTATTACCCTATATGGTGGTCCCTACAGAACCCTGCCGGCCCGGGGGGATGAGGATGGCTTCCCTGGCGGGGACGCAAACCGCGCTGCAGGGGTCACTGCGATCCCCGCCCTGGGGGGAAGCATGGGCACGTGCCAGAAACCCCTGGGGGTCCCTGTGGCGCATGGCGGGGTGAGTACTCCACATTTTTATAATGTGTATGAGTGATTCAGCGGCTGCTGCGGCAGCCGCTGTTACAGTATATGTGGTGACTGTTATATTTTGTCCGCAGGTGGATGCCTGCAGGACGGGGATCGCGGGACCGGAGAATGGAGGAGTTTCGCGCTTTTTTTGAAGGCGGGGGGCGTGGCTTCACGCTTCCCGGGCAGGAAGCGCTCACTGAGCGCGAGTTTCCTCTGCCTTCTCTTCCGGCTGCCTCCTCAGTGCGGCGGCCATTGCAGCGCTCCGGGCTCCTCACTCTCCGTTCCTCCCGCACAAGATTAAGAAGACAGCACCGCGAAGTTTAACTGTGAGTCGCTTCTGCCTATCAGGGCAGAAGCTTAACCCCTTCACCCCCAAGGGTGGTTTGCACGTTAATGACCGGGCCAATTTTTACAATTCTGACCACTGTCTCTTTATGAGGTTATTACTCTGGAACGCTTCAACGGATCTTCGCGATTCTGAGATTGTTTTCTCGTGACATATTGTACTTCACGTTAGAAGTAAAATTTCTTCGATATAACTTGCGTTTATTTTTGAAAAAAACGCAAATATGGTGAAAATTTTTAAAATTTTGCAATTTTCAAACTTTGAATTTTTATTCCTTTAAAACAGAGAAATATGTCACATAAAATAGTTAAGAAATAACATTTCCCACATGTCTACTTTACATCAGCACAATTTTGGAACCAAAATTTTTTTTTGTTAGGAAGTTATAAGGGTTAAAAGTTGACCAGCGATTTCTCATTTTTACAACAAAATTTACAAAGCCATTTTTTTTAGGGACCACCTCTCATTTGAAGTCACTTTGAGGGGTCTATATGGCAGAAAATACCCAAAAGTGACACCATTCTAAAAACTGCACCCCTCAAGGTACTCAAAACCACATTCAAGAAGATTATTAACCCTTCAGGTGCTTCACAGGAACTAAAGCAACGTGGAAGGAAAAAATGAATATTTAACTTTTTAGCCACAAAAATGATCTTTTACAAACTTTTTTTTTATTTTCACAAGGGTAAAAGGAGAAAATGGACAGATAAGGTTGTTATGCAATTTCTCCTGAGTACGCCAATACCCCATATGTGGGGGAAAACCACTGTTTGGGCACACGGCAGAGCTCGTAAGGGAAGGAGCGCCGTTTGACTTTTTCAAACTAAAATTGGCTGGAATTGAGATTGGACGCCATGTCGTGTTTGGAGAGCCCCTGATGCGCCTAAACAGTGGAAACCCCCACAAGTGACACAATTTTGGAAACTAGACCCCCTAAGGTACTTATCTAGATCTGTTGTGAGCACTTTGAACTCCCAAGTGTTTCACAAAAGCTTATAATGCCTGGGTGTGAAAAAAAAAAAAAAAACAATTTTCCACAAAAATGATTTTTTAGTCCCAAATTTTTGAATTTTCCCAAGGAAATTGGACTCCAAAAGTTGTTGTCCAATTTGTCCTGAGTACGCTGATACCCCATATGTGGGGGGGGAACTGTTTGGGTGCACGGCAGGGCTTGGAAAGGAAGTAGTAACGTTTTGGAATGCAGACGTTGATGGGGGTCATGTTCCGTTTGCAGTGCCCCAGATGAGCCTAAACAGTGGAAACCCCCCACAAGTGACCCCATTTTGGAAACTATACCCCCTAAGGAACTTATCTAGATCTTTGGTGAGCACTTTGAACCCCCAAGTGCTTCACACAAGTTTATAATGCCCGGGCATGAAAATAAAAAATCGTATTTTTTTCCCACAAAAATTATATTTTAGTCACTAATTTTTTATTTTCTCAAGGGTAACATGAGAAATTGGACCACATAAGTTGTTGTCCAATTTGTCCTGAGTACGCTGATACCCCATATGTGGGTGGGAACCACTGTTTGGGCGCACGGCAGAGCTCGGAATGGAAGGAGCACCATTTGACTTTTTCCAACCAAAATTGGCTGGAATTGAGATTGGATGCCATGTTGCATTTGGAGAGCCCCTGATGTGCCTAAACAGTGGAAACCCCCCAAATGACCCCATTTTGGAAACTATACCCCCTAAGGAACTTTTCTAGATCTTTGGTGAGCAATTTGAACCCCCAAGTGCTTCACACAAGTTTATAACATAGAGCCGTAAAATTTAAAAATCATATTTTTTCCACAAAAATGATCTTTTCACCCCAATTTTTATTTTTCCAAGGGTAACAAGACTCCAAAAGTTATTGTGCAATTTGTCCTGAGTGCGCTGATACCCCATATGTGGGGGTAAACCACTGTTTGGGTGCATGGCAGAGTTTGGAAGGGAAGGAGCGCCGTCTGACTTTTTCAACGCAGAATTGGCTGGACGCCATGTCGTGTTTGGAGAGCTCCTGATCTGCCTAAACAGTGGAAACCCCCATAAATGACACCATTTTGGAAACTAGACCCCTCAAGTAACTTATCTAGATGTGTGGTGAGAACTTTTAACCCCCAGGTGTTTCACTAAAGTTTATAACGTACAGCCGTAAAATAAAAAATCCTTTTTTTTTTTACAAAAATGATTTTTTCGTCCCCAATATTTTATTTTCACAAGGGTAACAGAAGAAATTGGAACCCAAAAGTTGTTGTCCAATTTGTCCTGAGTACGCTGATACCCAATATGTGGGAGAAAACTACTGTATGGGCGCACGTCAGGGCTCGGAAGGGAAGTAGTGACGTTTTGGATTGCAGACTTTGATGGAATGGTCTGGGGGCGTCATGTCACATTTGGAGAGCCCCTGATGCACCTATACAGTGGAAACCCCCACAAGTGACCCCATTTTGGCAAATAGACCCCACAAGGAACTTATTTAGATGTGTGGTGAGCACTTTGAACCCCGAAGTGCTTCACAGAAGTTTATAACGTACAGCCGTAAAAATAAAAAATCTTTTTTTTTTTACAAAAATGATTTTTTCGCCCCAATATTTTATTTTCACAAGGGTAACAGAAGAAATTGGAACCCAAAAGTTGTTGTCCAATTTGTCCTGAGTACGCTGATACCCAATATGTGGGAGAAAACTACTGTATGGGCGCACGTCAGGGCTCGGAAGGGAAGTAGTGACGTTTGGATTGCAGACTTTGAAGGAATGGTCTGGGGGCGTCATGTCGCATTTGGAGAGCCCCTGATGCGCCTAAACAGTGGAAACCCCCCACAAGTGACCCCATTTTGGAAAATAGACCCCACAAGGAACTTGTCTAGATGTGTGGTGAGCACTTTGAACCCCGAAGTGCTTCACAGAAGTTTATAACGCACAGCCGTAAAATAAAAAATCCTTTTTTTTTTGCAAAAATGATTTTTTTGCCCCAATATTTTATTTTTACAAGGGTAACAGGAGAAATTGGACCCCAAAAGTTGTTGTCCAATTTGTCCTGAGTACGCTGATATCCAATATTTGGGAGAAAACTACTGTATGGGTACACGTTGGGGCTCGGAAGGGAAGTAGTGACGTTTTGGATTGCAGACTTTGATGGAATGGTCTGGGGGCGTCATGTCGCATTTGGAGAGCCCCTGATGCGCCTAAACAGTGGAAATCCCCAACAAGTGACCCCATTTTGGAAAATAGACCCCACAAGGAACTTATCTAGATGTGTGGTGAGCGCTATGAAGCCCCAAGTGCTTCACAGAAGTTTATAATGTACAGCCGTAAAAAACAAAAAAATATTTTTTTTTGTACAAAAATGATATTTTCGCCCCCAGTTTTTTATTTTCCCAAGGGTAGCAGAAGAAATAGGACAAATTGCACAATAACTCTTGGGGTCCAGAGTACACTGATACCCCATATGTGGGGATAAACTACTGTTTGGACGCATGGCAGAGCTGAGAAGTGAAGGAGCACCGTTTGACTTTTTCAACGCAGAATTGGCTGGAATTGAGATCAGACGCCATGTCACATTTGGAGAGCCCCTGATGTGCCTAAACAGCTGAAACCCCCCAATTCTAACTCCAACCCTAACCCCAACACACCCCTAACCCTAGTCCCAACCCTAACCACAAACCTAACCCTAACACACCCCTAATCCCAACCCTAACCCTAATCCTAACTTTAGCGCCAACCCTAACCCTAACTTTAGCCACAACCCTAACCCTAACCCTAATGGGAAAATGGAAATAAATACTTTTTTTTAATTTTATTATTTTTCCCTTACTAAGGAGGTAATAAAGGGGGGTTTGATTTACTATTTATAGCGGGTTTTTATGATTGGCAGCTGTCACGCTAAAAGACGCTTTTTATTGCAAAAATAGTTTTTGCATCATCACATTTTGAGAGCTATAATTTTTGCATATTTTGGCCCACAGAGTCATGTGAGGTCTTATTTTTTGCGGGACGAGTTGACGTTTTTATTGGTACCATTTTTGAGCACGTGACGTTTTTTGATCGCTTTTTATTTCGATTTTTGGGAGGTTAGAATGAACAAAAATCAGCAATTCATGAATTTCTTTTGGGGGAGGCGTTTATACCGTTCCGCGTGTGGTAAAATTGATAAAGCAGTTTTATTCTTCGGGTCAGTACGATTATGGCGATACCTCATTTATATCATTTTTTCATGTTTTGGCGCTTTTATAGAATAAAAACAATTTTATATAAAAAATAATTATTTTTGCATCGCTTTATTCTGCGAGCTATAACTTTTTTATTTTTTCGCTGATGATGCTTTATGACGGCTCGTTTTTTGCGGGACAAGATGACGTTTTCAGCGCTACCATGTTTTTTTATATCGGTCTTTTTGATCGCGTGTTATTCCACTTTTTGTTCGGCGGTATGATGATAAAGCATTGATTTTTTGCTTCGTTTTTTTTTTTTTTTTTTAAGGGGTTCACTAAAGGGGTTAACTAGTGGGACAATTTTATAGGGGGGGTCGTTACGGACGCGGCGATACCAAATATGTCTTCTTTTATTGTTTTTTTTTTTTATTTACAGGAAGAAGTGAATTTATTGGGGAATATTTTTTTTTTTTTTTTTATTTATTTTGGATTTTTTTTTATAACATGTTTATTTTTACTTTTTAACTTTTTTACTTTGTCCCAGGGTGGGACATCACAGTATTTTATCAGATCGCTGGTGTGACAGTGTGCACAGCACTCTGTCACACCAGCGATCGCACAGGCATAGATGCAGGCTTCTCAGTGCCTGCTCTCGGCAGGCACTGAGGTAGCCGCCTCCCTCCAGGACCCCGGCGCCATCTTGGATCCGGGTCCTGGGAGGGAGGAAGCCCTCAGAACAGCGCGATCACATCGCGCTGCTCTGAGGGTCTCAGGGGGGCGCGCAGGGAGCCCCCACCCTGCGCGATCCTCCCCTGTGCCCCCAGTACACCGCGATCATGTTTGATCGCGGTGTGCAAGGGGTTAATGTGCCGGGAGCGGTCCGTGACCGCTCCTGACACACAGTCATGGGTGTCAGCTGTGATAATCAGCTGACACCCGGCGGCGATTAGCTGCGCTCCCCTCAGGAGCGCAGCTGATCGCCTATGACGTACTATCCCGTCCCCGGTCATACGGGCCCAGGTACCATGGACGGGATAGTACGTCCGATGGCAGTAAGGGGTTAAAGACTGCTCTCCCCCGCAGCGCAGGGCTCTGCCACACTGAACGTCGCTAAAGTTAGCGACGCTTTTTAAGTCGCAGGATTTTTATGAGATGCGAAAAAAGACGCAATATTTTAGCGATTTTTTGGGTTTAGTGTGGCATTCCTTGAGGACGTTTTCTGTCAGCACCTGCTACCTCATAAGAGGCACCTGGGGCTCACACATCTGTCACATTAATACAGGTTGTGGAGAGCTTGTGACTTTAACCCCTTATCAGGCGGTTAACCCTTAATGGTGGGACAGCTGGGGTAACTCTCTCTTTAAGAGTTAACCCTTCAGCGTTCGTCTTATTTTTTTCTAGAAACCACACTGTTTCTTGTTACTGCCAGGTTTAACCTGCCATTGTACTGGGTAAGACATGTCAGATCAGAACCCAGGTGCGGACCATGTCCCGACTCCGCTACAAGATCGGTCTCGTGTATCTGACACATAGACATCGACCGCGTCAAGCGCAGCGGTCGGAGGACCCAGTGATGTAAAGATGGAGGCTCTCACTCGTTCGATTGATAGCCTGTCTAACCTTATAGGTTATTGGGTGTCAGCCAAACCCCCTCATGGCAGGAAGCGACACAGGCCGGTGACTTCTTTCACATATAGCGACTCAGAGAGTTCTGATATGGAGGGTTCCCCTTTAAGTTCAGGGGGAATATCCGATTCGGATAAAGAAGATCAGCAAAGGCACTCTGCCTCTTTTTCGGGCCGTGTAGAAGCTTTAATTGAAGCTATGAGAGAGGCGTTACAGTTACAGGAGGAAGTAACTACTTGCCCTGGTAAGTCGGCCCGGATGTTTCAGGAGTCGCATAAGTCATTTTCGACTTTGCCATCCCTGAGTGAGTTTAATCAAGCAGTGGAGAAGGAGCGTCTGTGTCCAGACAAACGTTTTCAGGGGACACGTCTATTTGAGTCACTGTATCCGTGTACTACGGAATCGATTGACAATTGGATCCCTTCTCCTGAAGTGGATGTCCCTTTATCTCAGCTTAGCAAATCTTCTTTACTTCCTATTAAAGGGAAGGCGAGTCTACAAGACCCACTGGACAGAAAAGCGGAGTCGGCGGCAAAATCCATTTACGAGGCCGCGGGTCATGGTTTCAGAGCAGTGCTAGGCTCCATGTGTGCTTATAAAGCTTCCC
>JARQOD010000001.1:779865328-779910662 GCA_033576555.1 Oophaga sylvatica | reverse complement strand
GACTCATCCTGCGTACCATAGAACCATCCGACCGACCTGGTTGAAATGAGGTTCTGACCCTCCCAGGGGGGGTACTGTTTGAATGGGCTTGAGATGATTTTAAGAGGCCCCCTGGTGGTTACAAGCGGTACGGTCTGTCCTTGAAGTTGTGAAGATTTGAGATTGGGAATCAGGTGTAACTGACTGGTCTATATAAGGGAGTCACCTTCCCCAGGGTTGCCGGTGATCAATTGTTCTGGTCTCTATCCTGATTCCGTTCCCTTTCCGCTGTGTCTTGTCTGCATCTCCTCTAACAATAAGACATTTTCTTCTTTTTTTTGTGCTTATTTTTTGCATTTTTCCGCACTCTGTGGGGGCTTCGGGTCCGTTATGTTTCGGTACGAGGAGGCAAAAAAAAGGAAATACCAGACATTGGAAACATGAGATTGCAGACCCTGCTAACCACCGCAACTAAGGCAGCCGTGGATTTCCTACGTTGGTCCTAGACCCCTTCACAGCCTGAAAACTAACTACACCTAAAGATAAAATAGGAAAGCTATCTGCCCACAAACCCCAAAGATAATAAAACCCCCAAAATTAATGGCTTAGACAAGAGGAAATACTGACCAGAAGAAAATAGTATGAGCAAAGTGGGCCCAAACCTCTAAAAAGAAAAAGGAAAGAAGGGCATTACTGCCAATCCCCAGAAAACCCTAAAACCCAACTCTACTAATTTCAAAATCACCTGAATCAAGACCTCTCCACCTAAATTATTTCTTGGTGTAACAAAAACAAAACAGCAGCCATGAAAAAAAACTGTAAAAGCAAAAGTACAAAAACACAGTGGCTGGACTAAACTGAAGGGCAAAAGCCCCCGGAGGGGACCCTGAAGGCCCCCACAAAGTGCGGACAAAATGCAAAAATATAGCAAAAACACAAAATAAGAAATTGTCTTATCTGATAGCAGGAGATGCAGACACGACACAGCAGGCTACAAGGGAAACTGGAAAGAAGGATTCAGACCAGAACAATTGATCACCGGCAAACCCTGATGGGAAAATGACTCCCTTATAAAAGACCAATCAGTAACACTGATTCCCAGTCCTACAATCCTCACTAGTACCGTTTGTAACCACCAGAGGGACCTCTGCTCAGAACTCATCTCAAAACCCATTCACAACAGTACCCCCCCTTGAGGAGGGGTCACCGAACCCTCATTTGAGCAACCAGGTCGGTCAGGATGAGTTCTAGATACGCACGATAAGTCTCCTAGCATGATGTCCGAAGCAAACACCCAAGAAATTGTCTTCCTGACCATAACCTCTCCTTTAAACCAAATACTGGAGTCTTCGTCTAGAAAAACGAGAATCCAATATTTTCTCAACCCATACTCCAGATTGCCCTCAACCAAAACAGGGTCAGGAGGCACAGCAGGGAACCACTGGCTCACAACCTCTTCAACAAGGACTTGTGGAACACGTTATGGATCTTAAATGCCCTGGAAGAAGCAAACGAAAAGAAACAGGATTAATAATCTCCATGATCTTATAAGGTCCAATGAACCTAGGCTTAAATTTAGAGATGCTACTCTCATAGGAATATTCTTGAGGACAACCAGACCAAGTCCCCCACTTAAACCGAGGACCATCAGTCCTATGCCGGTTAGCAAACCGCTGGGCCTTCTCTGAAAGGGACAATTCTCCACTACCTGGTCCCAAATCTGCTGCATACGCTCAACAACAAGTCAACACCTGGACAGACAGAAGCCTCCGTCTGTCTGAAGAAAATCGAGGTGAAACCCAAATTACAGAAAAACAGACATCAAAGTGGCAGAGCTAGCCCTATTATAAGACAAACTCAGCCAAAGGCAAAAAAGAGACCCAGTCACCTGATCAGCAGACACAAAGCATCTAGATAAGTCTCCAATGTCTGGTTTGTTCTCTCATTTGACCTGGCTGAGGAGAAATGCCGAGGAGAAAGACAATTGAACACCCAGTTTAGAACAAAAAGTCCTCCAAAATCTGGAAACAAAACTGGACTCCTCGTTCAGACACAATTTCTCAGGAATGCCGTGTAAACGAACCACGGCTGAAGGAATCAACGGCACCAATTCAGAGGAGGAAGGCAATTAGGTAATGCACAAATGTATTCATTTTGGAAAACCTATCACAAATTCCCAGATGTGGTCATTCTCTGAGAAACAGGAAGATCGGAAATGAAATCCATAGAGATATGGGGTCCATGTCTCTTGGGCACAGGCAATGGCATCAACAAACCACTAGAGCGAGAGCAAGGCTTGGAGCGAGAGCAAGTCCCGCAGACTGCACAAATTCCCTGACATCGCAAGACAAGGTAGGCCACCAAAAGGACCGACTAACCAAGTCTCTGGTACCAAAAATCCGGATGCCCAGCCAATGCGGAACAATGAATCTCAGACTTCACACTCTTTTTTCCATTGGTCGGGACAAACAATTTTCCAACAGGGCAGCGCTCGGGCCTATCCTCCTGACACCCCTCCAAGCAAGTCTCAAATTGGGCGAGATGGCGAAAGAACTACACCCTCCTTCAAAATAACAGAGGGATCAGATAGCTCAGGAGAGTCCGCAAGAAACCCTCGAAGGGCATCCGCCTTAACATTCTTAGTGCCAGGAAGAAAGGAAACCACAAAATTAAAACGTTGAAAAACAAGGCCCACCTGGCCTGTCTAGGATTGAGTCGCTTGGCAGATTCCAGATAGACCAGATTCTTATGGTCCGTAGGACCACCACCTGATGTTGGCTCCCTCCAGCCAATGTCTCCACTCTTCAAAAAGCCCACTTCAATGGCCAATAACTCCCGATTACCTACTTCATAATTACGTTCATAGGAGAAAATTTTCGAGAGAAAAAGGCACAAGGGTTCTTTTAGAGGTCCTCTGGATCTTTTTGGACAAAACGGCACCTGCCCCAATTTCAGAGGCATCAACCTCCAACCTGAAATGGCAGAGAAACATCAGGCTGCCGTAGAACAAGCAGAAGTGAATCTCTGCTTAAGTTCCTGAAACGCAGAGACTGCCTCAGGAGGCCAATTCACCACATAGAACCCTTTCTGGTCAAATCAGTTAATGGTTTAACAATAAACCGAGAAATTACCAATAAATTTACGGATAAAAATTGGCAAAACCCCAAAAATCTCTGAAGAGCCTTTATAATGAAGTAGGTTGGACCCAATCACAGATGGCCTGAACCTTGACGGGTCCATTTCAATAACCAGATGGGGACAAAATGAATCCCAGAAATGAGACCTTCTGTACGCCAAAAAAGACACTTTTATCCCTTCACATACAGAGCATTCTCTCTCAAAAGGGAATACAGTTCGAACATGTTCACATGAGAGTCCCCAGTCATTAGAAAAAATCAAGATATCATCCAAAAAACAATCAAAACTTGTCCCCAAAATCCCTGAAAAGTCATTCATGAAGGACTGGAAGACGGAAGGAGCATTAGTGACCCAAAGGGCATCACAAGGTACTCAAATGCCCTTCAGGTGTTTAAATGCCGTCTTCCATTCATCCCGTGCTTAATGCAATAAGGTTATACGCCCCCTGAGGTCAAGCTTGGTAAACCAATAGCGTTTTTCACCCTGGAAAAACAGGTCAGAAATCAAGGGTAACGGGTATTGATATTTCACAGTAATATTGTTCAAGAGACGATAATCAATACACGGCCTTAATGAACCATCTTTTTTGGCCACAAAGAAAAAACCGGCACCTAAGGGTGAAGAGGTGGTCTGATATGACCCTTCTCCAATGATTCCTTGATATAAGACCGCATAGCGTCATGTTCAGGTACAGACAAGTTAAAAAGGCGACCTTTAGGGAATTTACTACCTGGCACTAATTCAATAGCGCAGTCATAGCTCCTATGGGGAGGTAAGGATGCAGATTTACTTTCGCTAAACACATCAGAAAAATCAAACAAAAAGTCAGGAACATCCTCAGCCTGGGGGGAGGCAGAAAAAACAGGAGTGTTGGTATTAACACATTGGCAGCCCCAACTGGTTACAGACACAGATTTCCAATCCAAAACAGGATTATGAGACTGTAACCAAGGGAAACCCAGCACTATAATGTCATGCAGATTATATAGAACCAAAAATTTGCAGCACTCCTGGTGATCAGGTTCAACCCTCATTATCACCTGAGTAGAAAACTGGGGTTTATTCTCAGCCAAAGGGGTAGAATCGATCCCCAGTAAAGGAATAGACTTCTGTAGGGTATCAAGGGAAACCCACAACGTTTAGCAAAATCATAATCCATCAGGTTAATAGCTGCTCCAGAATCAACGAAAGCCTGAGCAGAAAATGAGGACAGAGAGCATATCAGAGTGACAGTTAATAAAAACTTAGTCTGAACACTACCCAAGACAACTGAGCGTGCAAAATGTCTTCCCCGCTTAGGGCAGACTGAAATAGCATGAGAGGCATCACCACAGTAGAAACATAACCCATTGCGCTTTCGAAACTCATGACGCTGTGCCCCAGACACCACTCCATCACACTGCATGGGCTCAGCAGCTGGCTCACAAGGCAACACCACTCCACGCATACTTCTCCGCTCACGCAAACGTCTGTCAATTTGAATCGCTAATGACATAGAATCATTGAGACCAGAAGGGACAGGGAATCCCACCATAACATCCTTTACATTATCCGACAGACCCTTCCGGAAAAGGGCCGCCAAAGCGTCGTCATTCCACTTGGTCAGGACTGCCCACCTACGGAATCTCTGACAGTATAACTCAGCGTCATCAAGCCCCTGATTTAATCCAACAAGGCTTTTTCAGCTTGATCAGTGACATTAGGCTCATCGTACAATAACCCCAAAGCCTGAAAAAATGCATCAACATCACTCAAAACAGGATCCCCAGGTATCAGGGAAAAAGCCCAATCCTGAGGATCGCCGCGCAGGAGAGAGATGATAATTTGAACCTGCTGCGCTGCGTTTCCTGAGGACTTAGATTTTAAGGCAAGAAACAATTTACAATTATTTTTGAAATTCTGAAACTTAGCTCGATCCCCTAAAAACAAATCTGGCATGGGGATCCTAGGTTCCACAACAGGCAACCTAGCAAGATATGCAGCAATACTCTGAACCTCAGTGGCAAGCTGATCCACACGGCCAGACAACTGTGCAAACTCCATTGGGAGAAAAGATCCTCCCCAGCACCCAGAGATACAGAGGGAAAAAAAAAAAAAAAATGCAACAAACAGAAAAATATCTCTGACAACTTTTCTTCCTTCAAAATATTTTTCCCTTCTGTGAGTACCATACAATCTTTAGGCCGGTGATACTGTTATGTTTCGGTAGCTGAGGAGTGCAAGTAAAAAAGAAATACACCAGAGCAGTTGGAAACTATGAGATTGCAGTACCCTGACTAACCACCGCAACTAGAGGCAGCCGTGGAGCGTTCCTACGTTGGTCCTAGACGCCTCGCCACAGCCTGAGAAACTAACTACACCTAAAGATAGAAATAGGAAAGCTATCTGCCCCGGAGCAGAACCCCAAAGATAATAGAAAGCCCCCAAACATGTAATGGCGGTTAGACAAGAGGAAATACTGACACAGAAAGAAAATAGTATGAGCAAACGCTGGGGCCCAAACTATCTAAATAGAAAAGGATAGGAAGGGCACTTACTGCAATCCCAGAAAACCCTGAAAAACACCAACTCTACTAATTTCAAAATCACCTGAGATCACACGACCTCTACCACCTAAATTAGTTCTCTGGTGTAACAAAAACAAAACAGCAGCCACTGAAAAAAAACTGGAAAAAGCAAAGTACGAAACACAGTGGCTGGACTAAACTGAGAGGGCAAAAGCCCCCGGAGGGGACCCTGAAGGCCCCCACAGAAGTGCAGGACAAAATGCAAAAATATAGGAAAAACACAAAATAAGAAATTGTCTTATCTGATAGCAGGAGATGCAGACACGACACAGCAGGCTACAAGGGAAACTGGAAAGAAGGATTCAGACCAGAACAATTGATCACCGGCAACCCTGATGGGAAAATGACTCCCTTATAAAAGACCAATCAGTAACACCTGATTCCGAGTCCTCACAAACCTCACTAGTACCGTTTGTAACCACCAGAGGGAGCCTCTGCTCAGAACTCATCTCAAACCCATTCACAACAGGTCCCCTCCGGGGGCTTTTGCCCTCTCAGTTTAGTTCAGCCACTGATGTTTGTACTTTTGCTTTTTCCAGTTTTTTCAGTGGCTGCTGTTTTGATTTTGTTACACCAGAGAACTAATTTAGGTGGTAGAGGTCGTGTGATCTCAGGTGTTTTTGAAATTAGTAGAGTTGGTGCTTTTCAGGGTTTTCTGGGATTGCAGTAAGTACCCTTCCTATTCTTTTCTATTTAGTTAGTTTGGGCCCCAACGTTTGCTCATACTATTTTCTGTCTGTGTCAGTATTTCTTCTTGTCTAACCGCCATTACATGTTTGGGGGCTTTCTATTATCTTTGGGGTTCTGCTCCGGGGCAGATAGCTTTCCTATATCTATCTTTAGGTGTAGTTAGTTTCTCAGGCTGTGACGAGGCGTCTAGGACCAACGTAGGAACACTCCACGGCTGCCTCTAGTTGTTGTGGTTAGTCAGGGTACTGCAATCTCATAGATTCCAACTGCTCGGGTGTATTGCCTTTTTTGCCTGCACTCCTCAGCTACCGAAACATAACAATTGTCATGTTGCCACTGTTACACTGATTAAAATAATACCTGAGGTGAAGAAATCCATCTTGTGTTTCTTATGTAATCAGTGTTAGAAGTTTTCAGTTAAGGGTATGCCACACTAAGCGAGATCGCTAACGAGATCGCTAAAACGTCACTATTTAGCGATCTCGTTAGCGACCTCGTTGTGTGTGGCATGTAGCAACGATGTGGCCCCTGCTGTGATGTCGCTGATCGTTCACTAGCGTTCTGGATCGTTTTTTGATCGTTGGCGTCCCGCTGGTGAGCCTATATCGCTGTGTTTGGCACCTTTTGCGAACGATGAGCGACCTCGTTTGTGACGCATATGACAGCGGCAGCTATAGGGTTTTTAGCGTCACGGAGTGGATCGCAATATCTGTAAGTTCTCTTTTGCGTCACAGAGAGGATCGCAGAAGTTGCAAAGCAGGCTAGCAGGACGCAGAGAGCAGGAGCGATGCTGGAAATTCCTATGAATCAGAAGCGCTCAGTACATGCTGACAGATCCTAACGACCGCCAAAGTCGTTAAAGAGATCGCTGACCGCTGATGAGTCGTTTATGAGATCTCCTGTTTGGCAGCTACTAGCGACCTAAAAGCGATCACACCAACGATCTCGTTAGCTTGCGTCGTTATCGTGATCGCTAACGAGATCGCTAAGTGTGGCAGTACTTTTAAAGGGAATCTTTCACCCCATTTTTGCGATATCAGATAAAGATATCACTGGATTGTGCGTCCCATAACTAATCTATAGGTACCTATCATATCTCCTGACACCCCAGATTTCATGTCAAAATACCTTTGTAAAGTTCGTTTTTGCAAATACATGCGGTCCAGTCCGATGGGCGGCGTTTATTCTCATTCCCACACCGCCTCTATTCTTGCCCTACGCCCTTCTTTTCTTCCTTTCGCGTCCGGTTTCCGCGCTTGCTCTTTGAAAAAGCCCCTCGCGTGTGCGCAGTGTGCTTTGCCCAACATGGGCAAAGCATAAAATCATTACTGCGCATGCGCCACTATTTTGCCTGACTTCCCTTGCCCCGGAAGTCATCCAAGGCAAGCAGTCATTTCCTGGACACCGGAAATACTGGCGCATGCGCAGACCTGATTTTCTACTTTACCCACTGTTGGGCAAAGCACCCGGCGCACGCGCAAGGGCACTTTTGAATGCGCAAGCGCGGAAACCGTACGCCGTCTGTGATATTCACAGACGAAGATACGTGGAACAAGCCGAGGAGCGGGGGATGAGAATAAACGCCGCCCATCGGACTGGACCGCATGTATTTTACAAAGGTATTTTGACATGAAAGCTGGGGTGTCAGGAGATATGATAGGTACCTATAGATTACTTATGGGACGCACTATTCAGTGATATCTTTATCTGATATCGCAAAAATGGGGTGACAGATTCCCTTAAATGAGATGCTCGTGCTCTGTGGCGCGACTGTTGGCAGAATCTTATCTTCCTGCTCTAAGCCAGAGAAACCAAGGAAAGACTTGCTCACAGGCTGCCCCAAAGCACAAACAGTCTGTGTCTCTATGATGAGGAACATGTTTGTGCTTTGGGTGCCCAGCTTTGTCATTTTAGCCAGTTGCAGCATTGGTCATATGCAGGGGCTTAACTACCACATTCACCGCTGCGACCTGGCCCGGTGGGTGAGGGGTCTGCCAACACCAGCAAATACTTCAGCTGGATGTGCATCCTCGAAATCGTGCGTGGCAATACACGCTGCTGGGCAATCGGAGGCCAGCAGCTGACGTCAGCATGCACATGACTGGGTGCCGCATTGCAGTCACAACATGCACTCTGATCGCTTGCACATGTAAGTTAGCTGCCGACTTCAGAAGAGGACATCGCAAGGCTAGGGAAGTGGAGAGAAGGTGAGTATTTTTTTTTTTTTTAAATCAGTGAGTACACCTTGGCCATACTACTACATGGAAGACTATGGGCTGTGCTGTTATGTTTAGGTAGCTGAGGAGAAAAAGCAAAAACGGTAATACACCAGAGAGGCTGGAACCTATTGGATTGCAGTAACCTGAACTAACCACACAACTAGAGGTAGCCGTGGAGCGTTCCTACGTTGATCCTAGACTCCTCGTCACAGCCTGAGAGATAACTACACCTAAAGGCAGAAAGATGAAAGCTATCTGCCCCGGAGCAGATCCCCAAAGAAAATAGGAAGCCCCCAAACATATAATGGCGGTTAGACAAGAAGATAGCACAGACACGGACAGAAAATAAAATGAGCAAATGTTAGGGCCCAATCTGTCTAGACATCCTAGCATGGATGTCCGAAGCAAACACCCAAGAATTGTCCTCCTGACCATAACCTCTCCACTTAACCAAATACTGGAGTTTCCGTCTAGAAAAACGAGAATCCAATATTTTCTCAACCACATACTCCAGATTGCCCTCAACCAAAACAGGGTCAGGAGGCGCAGCCATAGGAACCACTGGCTCGACAAACCTCTTCAATAAGGACTTGTGGAACACGTTATGGATCTTAAATGTCCCTGGAAGAAGCAAACGGAAGGAAATCGGATTAAGAATCTCCATGATCTTATAAGGTCCAATGAACCTAGGCTTAAACTTTGGAGATGCAACCCTGATAGGGATATTTCTTGAGGACAACCAAACCAAGTCCCCCACTTTAATCCGAGGACCATCAGTCCTATGCCGGTTGGCAAACCGCTGGGCCTTCTCTTGAGAGAGAGACAACCTCTCCACTACCTGGTCCCAAATCTGCTGCATTCGCTCCACAACAGAGTCAACACCCGGAAAGGCAGAAGCCTCCGCCTGTCCCGAAGAAAATCGAGGGTGAAACCCAGAATTGCAGAAAAATGGAGACATCAAGGTGGCAGAGCTAGCCCTATTATTAAGAGCAAACTCAGCCAAAGGCAAAAAAGAGACCCAGTCATCTTGATCAGCAGACACAAAACATCTCAAATAAGTCTCCAAGGTCTGGTTTGTTCTCTCGGTTTGTCCATTGGTCTGAGGATGAAATGCAGAGGAGAAAGATAATTTAACACCAAGTTTAGAACAAAATGTCCTCCAAAATCTGGAAACAAACTGGACTCCTCTGTCAGACACAGTGTTCTCCGGAATGCCGTGCAACCGAACCACGTGCTGAAGGAACAAAGGCACCAACTCGGAGGAGGAAGGCAACTTAGGTAATGGCACAAGATGTATCATCTTGGAAAACCTATCACAGATTACCCAGATAACGGTCATTCTCTGAGATACAGGGAGGTCGGAAATAAAATCCATAGAGATATGGGTCCATGGTCTCTTGGGCACAGGTAATGGCATCAACAAACCACTAGAGCGAGAGCAAGGCTTGGAACGAGAGCAAGTCCCACAGGACTGCACAAAGTCCCTGACGTCACGAGACAAAGTAGGCCACCAAAAGGACCTACTCACCAAGTCTCTGGTACCAAAAATCCCGGGATGACCAGCCAACGCGGAACAATGAATCTCAGACATCACACTCTTCTTCCACTGGTCTGGGACAAACAATTTCCCAACAGGGCAGCGCTCAAGGGTGAAGAGGATGGTCTGATATGACCCTTCTCCAATGACTCCTTGATATAAGATCGCATGGCATCGTGTTCAGGTACAGATAAGTTAAAAAGGCGACCCTTAGGAAATTTACCACCAGGCACTAACTCAATAGCGCAGTCGTAGTTTCTGTGAGGAGGTAAGGACACAGACTTACTTTCACTAAACACATCAGAAAAATCAGTCAAAAAGTCAGGAACATCCTGAGACTGGGGAGAGGCAGAAAAAACAGGAGTGCCAGCATTAACACATTGGTAGCCCCAACTGGTCACAGACACAGATTTCCAATCCAAAACAGGATTAATGTCATGCAGATTATGCAACACCAGAAATTTGCAACTCTCCTGATGATCTGGTTCAACCCTCATTATCACCTGAGTAGAAAATTGGGGTTTATTCTCCGCCATAGGGGTAGAATCAATGCCCAATAGGGGAATAGACTTCCGCAGGGGTATCATGGGAAAGCCACAATGTTTGGCAAAGTCGAAATCCATCAGGTTAATAGCTGCTCCTGAATCAACAAAAGCCTGAGCCGAAAATATGGACATGAAGCAAATCAGGGTAACAGTCAACAGAAATTTAGTCTGAACACTACCCATGACAACTGAGAGCGCAAAACGTCTTCCCCGCTTAGGGCAGATGGAAATAGCATGAGAGGCGTCACCACAGTAGAAACATAACCCATTGCACTTTCGAAATTCATGACGCTGTGCCCCAGAAGTCACTCCATCACACTGCATGGGCTCAGGAGCTGGCCCACAAGGCAACACCATCTCACGCATACCTCTGCACTCACGCAAACGTCTGTCAATTTGAATAGCCAAAGACATAGAATCATTGAGACCAGAGGGTACAGGGAATCCCACCATAACGTCCTTTACATTCTCTGACAGACCCTTCCGAAAAAGGGCTGCCAAAACATCATCATTCCATTTGGTCAGGACTGCCCACTTTTGAAATTTCTGACAGTACAGTTCAGCGGCTTCACAGCCCTGAATTAATGCCAACAAGGTCTTCTCAGCCTGATCAGTGACATTAGGTTCATCGTACAACAACCCCAGAGCCTGAAAAAATACATCAACATCATTCAAAACAGGATCCCCAGATGTCAAGGAAAAAGCCCAATCCTGAGGGCGCCGCGCAGGAGAGAGATGACAATTTGAACCTGCTGTGCTGCGTTCCCTGAGGACTTAGGCTTCAAGGCAAAAAACAACTTACAGTTATTTTTGAAATTCAGAAGTCTAGCCCGATCCCCCAAAAACAAATCCGGCATGGGGATCCTAGGCTCCACAACCGGCAACCCAGCAAGATAGGAAGCAATACTCCGAACCTCAGTGGCAAGCTGATCCACACGGCCAGACAACTGTGCAAACTCCATTGAGAGAAAAATAAAATCCTCCTCAGCACCCAGAGAGAAAGAGGAAAAAAATGCAACAAACAGAAAAAAAAATCTCTGACAACTCTTGACAACTTTTTTCTTTCCACACTATTTTTCCCTTCTGTGAGTATCATATAATTTTAGTTTTGGGCCGGTGATACTGTTATGTTTAGTTAGCTGAGGAACTATGGGGGTGCATTATATTATTTGGAGGACTATGGGTGTACATTATACTATATGGAGAACTATAGGGAGTACATTATACTTGTGTTATGGGCCCCATGACTTCTATGTACGCCCTGGTGAGTATAATGGTTTATGTTTATCTATACATTAAAGAACAGTGACAGAACAGGGGGACATATACCCTAATAGGGCTCAGGATAAGGGACATATACCAGGATGGGGGATATATATCTGGATGGGGGGGCGGTCCAAATCTTGCACTGGGGCTCAACAGAATCTAGTTACACCATTGGTCATATGAGTCCCTATTACTTGGCCATTCTGTCTTCTTGGTGGTGCTGCATACTAAATGTATCCATATAAAATTCATGCAGGAGCATTTGAGCGATGTATTTGAGCTACACATGCTTACTATAAGACCACGGAAGAGAAGAAAAGTACAGTGAACAACATCACATAACCCCCAGCTCAGTCAAGAAAAAAAGCACATTTCATTACAATAAATACATGTAAATGTACATTTTAGAGTACAGTTACTGTGACTTCTTTATCTAGTGCGGTGGATTTGCAGTATGTTGTGGTAATTATACAGTACATTTCTGTTGTAAAGCACTTCTGCTTTATCAGTCTCAGCAGAATGCACAGCTCTACTCATGGCCAAATTCATCCTGCTAGTTCTATCCACATTCACACCATCAGTTTATACCAGTTACTCAGCTCCGTTGGCAGTCATGCAGGTCCATGCCACAACACTGTATTCGCCATGTTTGACAGATGATGAGGTATGCTTATAAGCCTTTTCCTGTCTTAAGGTACTGCCACACTAAGCAATCCCGCTAGCGATCTCGTTAGCGTTGCATACTAATGAGATCGCTAGCGGGATTGTTTCTATATCGCTAAATGCTGCCGCATTTAGCGATATAGTTAACGACGCTATCGCCGTTAGCGATCTTCTTAACGACTTTAGCGGTACAAAAGTACCGCTAAATCGCTAAGAAAAGGTGCCACACAGCGATAACATACTTACCCAGCGGGAGCTCCAGCGATGAAATAGGGTCCGGAGCGATTCCAGCGACGAGCGAGATCACAGCAGGAAGCTCGTCGCTGGAAGCTGCCGCACTGAACAATATCGCTAACGGGATCGCTAAATAGTGACGTTTTTTAGCGATCCGTTAGCGATATTGTTTAGTGTGGCATACCCTTTAATGATTGTCTTCCCAGCTTAATGGTTTAGTTAATCTTGGCTTCATCTGTCCATAAAAAGTAGTCATTCTTCTACTAAAGTCTAATCTGTTAATCCTAATCTTTCTGTTCTGTAACAAATTATTATAGTTTCTTAACCCTTTCACAAAGCTCCATAAATGTACAGCAGATATGTGCGTTCACTATATAAAACTTTAAGTTTTGCGGATGAAATCGCAAGATCAGCCTTGAATATCTATCTCAGAGTCTCCTTAAAGGGAATCTGGCAGTAGGATCAACCCTAATAAACCATCTACATGGCAGTGCAGGTCATAGAAAGCTGAATGAAATGATACCTTGATATATTCGATCCGATGTCTTATTACAAATCCGCTTTTTTCTTACATGTAAATGAGCTGTTCCAGGCTGTGGGTCGGACACCGATCTCCCTGACAATTTGCCTCCTGAGCTAATTTTAAATGAAAGGGGAGTTACCAGTGTGAGAAATGTAATGATTGACATTTTGCTCTCATAATCACAAACAGTTCTGCAGTGAGATCAAAGTTAACACAGTAAAGCAAATGTGAAATTCTCTGATTGCAAACAATTCCAGCAGCACTTGCCCTCTCATAGTGCTGGCAGCTCTGCTGCAGAGCTGTGTTTGATTATAACAAACACAGTACATCATAGTTAAACCTTGTTTCATTGCAAACATATTTGCAATGATGTCAGCTCTGCTGTCCTTGCACCACACACTCACTGGCTGTCTGTGAGATGGAAGCTGAAACAGTGACAGGACACCTGCAATACAAATGTGTTAGTACAACAGAAGTGAACTTTGTCTCATTACAGTGTTGGCACTGCTGTACAGTGTTAGTTCTGATCTCACTGTAGAGCTGTGTGTCAGCATAAGAACAAAGTGTCTCATTACTTTGTTCACACTGGTAATTTTCCCTTTAATTTGCAATAAGCTCTGGAGGCAGATTCTCTGGGTGATCAGTTTCGGTCCTATAGATTTTAACTGCTCAATTACATATAAGAAAAACGTGGATTTCTCTGGAATAAGACATCGGATCACAGATATCAAGTTATCATGCTATTCCGCTTCCTATGACCTACATGCTCATATAGACAGCTTAGGAGGGTTGATCCTACTGACAGATTTAAAATCTGCTGTGTGAACATTCCTTTATGGGTGCCTTGAATATACCAGACTATCCCATGTACTGTATGTGTCTTATTAAAGCAATACACATGCTGAGACATATGTAATTGACTGTTTTCTCCTTGCACCTTTTTGGCCTTAACAAAAATATAGTTTATATAAAAAAAAGTTACAAAATTAAAAATGCCACCAAAATGATTGGGAAATGACCTTAAAAATGATTGTAAGGCATAGTGATCTAGCATTTTAATACGCTGAATAAAAAGTGTGTGTGAAGGAATCTTTAAAGGGTTCACTATTTTAGACAATCCCTATTTATTTGAAGGGCCTTTTGAATGTAAGCTGTTCACAAACACTCCCAGTACTTGAACCTAATACATCATCTGTAATCTGTGGGGAAAGCTAATAGTAAGTGTTCAATTTTTCTGCAGCAACCATCACAGGGAAACTTAAGTATTACACAGTGCCAAATGGCTTGTCTGTATATTGCAGAAGAGGACAGGTCCTCCATAGGCTGAAACTGTCTTTGTTACTGCTCACGACTGGCCAAGAACAGAGGATCCCCCTCTACTAACTCAAAATTCTCCAGTAGGGTAGATGAAAGTGGTTTTCTAACCTGGTCCAAGTAGAACAGGGCTATATAAACAACAGACATGCACACAACTCATGACATGGACTAAATCTGTAATAAGTGTATATTACAGTGTTAGAGCTGATTTAATGATCTGTCCACACATTTGCTTTGGAAAAGTACATTTGTATGTATCCAGTTTTCTACATTGGTAAGACCAATAACTGTCATACCCAATTTTCTTGTGTAACAGGTGTGGAGCCTCCTATCCTCAGTTGATGAGTACAGTGGGCATACATCCTACATGTGCGGAGGAAGTGACCAAACTGCATATCACAAAACGTTCAGGACTGGACCCCACAGTCACTGGTTGCTGAGGTTAATTACCATCTCTGAAAAGGAAAGGAGCCATCTGTCTGCATGTGAACTGGAGACCTATCAGCGTGTTTCTTGCGTATACATCTCACATTTCCCAGAAGTAGTTACAAAGCACTACAGAAAGCATTCCTTATGTGTTTAACGATTTACCAGGTGCCAAGGACTAAAATGTTCTGTGATCTAGTCTAATACTCCTACCATCCAGGAGGTGGAACTGCAGACCAGAAGATGCTGGAGTCCCAGGTACGTAGTGTAATGGTATCTAGATCCGCCTTCTGCAGAACAAACATGACAAGGACTTTTCTATATTTAGAGTTCATTCATTATAAAGGAGCAAGTACGAGTCAGAATGAGCAGCCTTGTATTTCCTCCAGAAATCTTCTAGCACCGCTCTCTTAGTGGCAGTCATCCACTGGATCACATTTTTCAGCTGCAGATGAAGGAAGAGAGCCACAGTATTCATTACTGATGGGTAGGCGGAGCCCCAGATCAGGATGTTACCTCAGATCAAAAGAGTGATGACTGGCTGGCCCCTCCAGCTCGGGCTCCTCCTACTCAGCTCCAGTCTAAGATTTGAGGTCCAGAGGATGGTCGCTGCTAATGCAGCTCCTCAGAAAATTTTATTATTTTAATATTCGGACAGGAGACTTGGATCACTAGTTGGTCTAGAGGTCTCAGGGGTATCAGCGCTGCTGTACCCCAACCTCTCCCTTGGCGGATCTGTATTTACTCAAAGTCCCTGCAGAATCCTTGCCGGCCCTGGGGATGAGGAGAGCTTCTCTGGCGGGAACGCAAACCACACGTGCGGTCACTGCGTTCTTCGCCCTGGGGGAAGCATGGGCACTGCGCCAGAAACCCCTGAGGGTCCCTGTGGCGCCTTGGCTGGTGAGTACTCCACACAAATTTTAATAATAATTATGTGTGAGTGCTTTAGCGTCTGAATGAGCAGCGCTATTACTAATGTCAGCGTTACTGTGTCAGTATGCGTCAGCGCTGCTGTGACAGCGCTAATACATGTAAGGTCAGTATGCTTCAGCGCTGCTGTGACAGCGCTACTACATGTAAATGTCAGTAAGCTTCAGCGCTGCTGTGACAGCGCTACTACATGTAATGTCGGTATGCTTCAGCGCTACTGTGACAGCGCTACTACATGTAATGTCAGTATGCTTCAACGCTGCTGTGACAGCGCTACTACATGTAATGTCAGTATGCTTCAGCGCTGCTGTGACAGCGCTACTACATGTAATATCAGTATGCTTCAGCGCTACTGTGACAGCGCTACTACATGTAATGTCAGTATGCTTCAACGCTGCTGTGACAGCGCTACTACATGTAATGTCAGTATGCTTCAGCGCTGCTGTGACAGCGCTACTACATGAAGATGTGGTGATTTTTTGTCCGCAGGCAGATAGCTGCAGGACAGAGAGGGAGCAGGAGCGGGGAGAGTTCGCGCTCATTATTTGAGCTAGCAGGGGCGTGGCCTATCTATCCCGGTCTTTTGAGCAGGAAGACGCGCGCTCTGGCTTTTCTCCTGCGACCCCCTCACTGTGGCGGCCATTACTCAGGCTCCTGGGCTCCTCGGACCGCTCCCCTCCTCATATAGACACCACGGCCAGCTGGGTGAGTGCGGATTCCTCACCCCGCAGCGCAGCGATTGCTATCCTGCAGCTGCAGTCTCATCAGAGACATAAAAATTGGCTGGGGCTCACAAATATATTTATATTTTGGTGAGTTTGCAATATTAACCCCTTTGAGGGTTATTTCTACCTGCTAAATTTGCTGACTGAATACCGCTGGGGTAACTCTGCTTGGTGGAGCGTTAACCCTTCAGCGTTTGAAAAAAAAAAAAAAAAAAAAACCGCATAGTTTTTTGCTGGTATTACCGCTTTGACCTGCTCATACAGGCGAGACATGTCTGAACAGAGTTCAGATGCCGCGGATCACGTCCCAGTGCCATTGCGGCAATCAGATACGCAGACCTCCACAGCGTCTAGCGCTGCGGTCGACAGCGGTGGAAAATTGGATGATATCGCTCGATCGATTAATAACTTATCTGACCTTTTAGGTCAATATGTGTCTGCTAATTCCTCTCAGAGGAAGCGACGCAGGCCGTTACCGGCCTCTACACGGAGCGAGTCAGATGTATCTGATATTGGGCAGAGTTCCCCTTTAAATTCGGATGGAGAAATATCCGATTCAGATGCGGACGAGCCGCAGGGGCGTTCCTCTATGACGAAGCGTACGGAGGCATTAATTGAAGCCATGAGAGATATACTACAGTTACCGGAGGAGGTAACTAGTCGTCCTGGTAAATCAGCACGCATTTTCCAGGAGTCCCGTGCTTCGCGCACAACATTGCCAGCTCTGGATGAGCTTAATGGTGTAATAGAGGAGGAACGTCTATGTCCAGATAAGCGTTTTCATGGAACGCATTTCTTTGATACACTTTATCCTTGCTCTACGGAGTTAAAGGCTAATTGGACTTCTGCTCCTGAAGTGGATGTGTCTTTGTCTCAGCTTAGTAAATCCTCTCTACTCCCTATTAAGGGAAAAGCGAGCTTACAGGAGCCTTTGGATAGAAAGGCAGAATTGGCGGCAAAAGCAAGCTATGAGGCTGCGGGTCATGGATTTCGAGCAGTGCTAGGATCCATGTGTGCTGCTAGAGCTTCTCTAAGCTGGTTGGCACGTCTGAAGACGAGTTGCAAAATGAATCTCCGTTATCTGAGATACGGGAAACCTGTTATACCTTTGATGCCGGTCTGGATACGGCATCTCTGCTGGCCAAAGCGCAAGCTTCAGCGGTCACAGTCAGAAGAGCTTTATGGCTCAGACAGTGGGCCGGGGACGCAGTTTCCAAACAAGGGTTGTTGGCCTTACCTTACAAGGGTGGCCATCTTTTTGGATCCGACCTCACAGAGCTGATTTCCAAGGCTAAGGCGAAGGAATCAGCATTACCACAGCGAAGGGCCATGGCCTCGGTGTCCAGTAAGCCTGGTGTTTATAGTGGTCGGCGGTCCTTTCGGGGCCGAGGACGATCTAGTCACTCCTCGTGGGGATCGGGTCGTCCTTCTTTCTCAGGAAAGAAATCCTCTCAGAAAACTCGTACTCCCTGGAAGCAGAGTTTCCGCCAGAACAAGCGGGAACTTGACAAGAAAACCGCAAAGTCGGATTGACGCCAGGGGTCCACTCGAGGATTCTCGAGTGGGGGGTCGCCTGCTTCTTTTCAAGGAGACTTGGACGGCTCGCGTTCCAGATTCCTGGGTAACGCGGATAGTGTCGGCAGGCTATTTCATAGAGTTTGCTTCTCAACCCCCAAATGTTTTTTGTCAATCTCGCGTTCCGTCGGAACCCGAGCTTGTTGTCGCTCTACAGCGAGAGGTCGAATCGCTACTACAAAAGGGTGTAGTGATACCGGTTCCGTCAGAGGACCGAAGGAAAGGTTTTATTCCAACCTTTTTATAGTTCCCAAAAAGGAGAACAAATTTCGCCCGATTCTGGATCTCAAGCGATTGAACCGGCATGTCCATGCCCGGAAATTTCGCATGGAGTCGCTTCGTTCCGTTGTGGCAGCTCTGTCACAGAACGATTTTCTGGTGTCAATCGACATTCGCGACGCCTATTTGCATATTCCCATCGGAAAGGCTCATCAGCGCTTTCTTCGATTTGCCATAGGTCAGAATCATTACCAGTTCGTGGCTCTGCCGTTCGGCTTAGCCTCAGCGCCAAGGGTCTTTACAAAAATTCTGGCGCCCCTCATGGCACTCCTTCGAAGACAGGGGATTACGATTCTCCCTTATCTGGACGATCTTTTGATCGTGGCTTCCTCGGAGGAGGAGGCGTTGACGGCTCGGGATTTGTCTCTTCAGTTTCTGAAAGACTTCGGTTGGCTGGTCAATTGGGAGAAGTCGTCCCTGGAACCATCGAGGACAATTCTCTTTTTGGGAATGCATCTCGACACGTTTCGGTCGGTAGTTTCCCTACCACCAGACAAACAGTCATGTCTTCTTCGACATGTACAGATTATGACATCCTCAACGGCAATGTCCCTACGGAAGTGTATGCGTCTTCTGGGACTGATGTGGCGTCCATGGAGGCAATTCCTTTTGCCCAGTTCCACTCCAGGACTCTTCAAAGGTTCATCTTGAGTCGATGGAATCAGTCGCAATCGCTGGATTGCAGTGTCACCATTTCTCGCGCGGTGCGGGATTCTCTAGAATGGTGGTTACGGCCAGGGGCATTCTCCCTGGGGAAGTCTTTCCTCCCTCTGAAGTGGTCAGTCATAACCACCGATGCCAGCCTGACGGGCTGGGGGGGTGTTTGGAACAATCTCTGGATTCAGGGGGTATGGTCACCGGAAGAGTCTGTGCTTCCGATCAACATCCTGGAATTGAGGGCGATTTTCCTTTGCCTCCAACATTGGACGGTCCCTTTGAGCGGTCTGCCAGTCCGTGTGCAGACAGACAATGCGACGGCTGTCGCGTATATCAATCACCAAGGTGGGACAAGGAGTTCCAGACTCTTGGTAGAGGTGTCCCGAATTCTGATTTGGGCAGAGGCCAATGTACCAGCCATTTCGGCGATTCACATTCCAGGGGTTCAGAATATTACAGCGGACTTTCTCAGTCGCAGAAGGATGGATCCCGGGGAATGGAGCCTCCACCCGGAAGTCTTTGCACTACTGTGCTCTCGCTGGGGAACCCCCCAAGTGGATTTGATGGCATCCAGGTCCAATGCCAAGTTACCGACATTCATGTCCAGGTACAAGGACCCGAAGGCGGTGGCGGTGGATGCTCTAGTGGCTCAGTGGGATCAGTTCGAGCTGATCTAGGTATTCCCGCCGATATCCTTACTTCCTCTAGTGCTGCGTCGGATCAGACTAGAGAGAATTCCAGCTATTCTGATAGCTCCAGACTGGCCAAGAAGGGTGTGGTTCTCGACAATAATGTCGCTGTTGGCGGCACCTCCGTTTCCATTCCCTCTTCAACCGGACTTGTTGACTCAGGGGCCCATTTGTCATCCGGACTTGATGTCCCTGCGTTTGACGGCGTGGCTCTTGGGACCGAAATCTTGAACCGTAGAGGTTTTTCAGCCGAGGTCATTGCTACCCTTCGTGCTGCAAGATGTCCGGCTACTTCTAGGATTTACCACAAAATTTGGGAAACCTTCTTTTCGTGGTGTTTGGGGTCTTCTCGGAACCCGAGAAAATTTTCCATTCCCAACCTGTTGGCTTTTCTGCAGCATGGGCTAGACAAGGGTTTGGCAGTTAGCCTTTCTTTACTTTCTTGGAAGGTGGCTTTCCTTGTTGCAGTCACTTCCTTGAGGAGAGTTTCTGAATTGGCAGCTCTTTCTTGCTCGCCTCCTTTTCTGGAGTTTTTTCCGGATCGTGTAGTGCTTCGCACTCGGGGTGATTTTTTGCCTAAAGTGGTGTCACAATTTCATGTTAACCAGGATATTGTGTTGCCTTCACTCTGTCCGGATCCGAAGAATACGAAAGAGCGAGATTTACACACATTGGATTTAGTGCGGGCCTTGAAGTTTTATCTATCTATTACTCAAGGTTTTCGTAAGACGGACTCCCTGTTTGTGGTTCCGGCAGGTCGTCGGCGTGGTCAACGAGCTTCCAAGGGTTCTATAGCTCGTTGGATCCGGTCAGCTATTTTGGAAGCTTACCGTTTTCGGGGTGAATCTTGCCCGATTAAGATTCAAGCCCATTCCACGAGAGCTGTGGCTTCATCGTGGGCTTTTCATCAAGGTGCTTCGGCAGTGCAGCTTTGCCGAGCGGCGACTTGGCGCTCTGTCCACACGTTTACAAGATTTTATAAAGTGGACGTCAGTGCTTCCGCTGATGCAGCCCTCGGACGTAGGGTCCTGCAGGCAGCTGTAGTTTAAAGTTCTGGATGAACTTGTGTTTAGCGCTGGTTGCGCTTTGTTGTTAAGGTTGTTGGGTTTCTGCCTTTTGTTGGTTTTTTCCCACCCTTATTTTTGAACTGCTTTGGGACGTCCCATCAGTAATGAATACTGTGGCTCTCTTCCTTCATCTGCAGCTGAAACACGGATTTTGGTAAAGACTTACCTGTAAAATCCTTTTCAGCGAAGGAAGGAAGAGAGACACAGCACCCTCCCACGGCAGAAGTGTGTTGATGTTTTCAGATGCAGCGCGACCCTTATCTGATAGCGATTATCTGGGCTGAGGTCAGCGCGCTAAGGCTCTGTTCCAGCATCGCCAGCTCATCGCAGTAGTCAGGTTCCGTGAGTAGTACCTGGAACTCTGTGGTTTTTGGCTTTCTTTGCATGCATAACCTGTATCCTTGTGTTTTTTCTCTGAAGTTCCTTCAGAAGGGGTTATGTTGCTCCGCTGGTGATTTTGGCTCTTTTCCTAAAAGCTTTGATACGACTGGAGCTGAGTAGGAGGAGCCCGAGCTGGAGGGGCCAGCCAGTCATCACTCTTTTGATCTGAGGTAACATCCTGATCTGGGGCTCCGCCTACCCATCAGTAATGAATACTGTGTCTCTCTTCCTTCCTTCGCTGAAAAGGATTTTACAGGTAAGTCTTTACCAAAATCCGTGTATTTTGCCCCTTTGCAATTTTTTTTTTACAGTCAAAAATTAAAGGTTTTTCCCATCTCAGTATGTGATGGCATGTTCAGCGATATGCCATCACTTTAGGATGTTGGTGTCCAACTTCTGGGACAACCACAGATATTAAGAATATATAGTGGATACCAAAATCGTACACAGTATTTTAGTAACTGCTATAGATGCAAAACTATGTTCTTCCTATGGACATCTGCATGCCATCATTTTATTTGCATTGTTAGCAGCGGCCTGGCAGTGGTCACTAAAGTTGAGTTTGCCATCTACCCATACGTTCGTAAATTAGCGCTTAGTACCCTTTATTCTCATAATCGGTGAAGGTTCATCATTAAATGATGGCATATCGTAGTGCTTTAACATTCAGAAAGCTCACTTATACACACGTAGTCAAAATTGTTGGTACCCCTTGTTTATTGACAGAAAAACCCACAATGGTCACAGAAATAACTTGAATCTGACAAAAGTAATAATAAATCAAAAATCTATGAAAATAAAAGTCAGACATTGCTTTTCAACCATGCTTCCACAGAATTTAAAAAAAATAAAAGTCATGAATTAGGCCTGGACAGAAATGATGGTACCTTTAACTTAATATTTTGTTGCACAACCTTTTGAGGCAATCGCTGCAATCAGACGATTCCTGTGACTATCAATGAGACTTCTGCACCTCTCGACAGGTATTTTGGCCCACTCCTCAAGAGCAAACTGCTCCAAGTTGTCTTGTGTTTGAACATTGCCTTTTCCAGACGGAATGTTTCAACTCTTTCCAAAGATGCTCAATAGGATTTAGGTCAGGGCTCATAGAAGGCCACTTCAGAATAGTCCAATGTTTTCCTCTTAGCCATTCTTGGGTGTTTTAGCTGTATGTTTTGGGTCATTATCCTGTTGCAAGACCCATGACCTGCGACTGAGACCAAACTTTTTGACACTGGGCAGCACATTTCTCTCTAGAAACCCTTTGTAGTCTTGAGATTTCATTGTACCCTGCACAGATTCTAGACACCCTGTGCCAGATGCAGCAAAGCAGCTCCAGAACATAACAGAGCCTCCATGTTTCACAGTAGGGACAGTGTTCTTTTCTTGATATGCTTAATTTTTCTGTCTCTGAACATAGAGCTGATATGCCTTGCCAAAAAGTTCCATTTTTGTCTCATCTGTCCATAGGACATTTTCCCAGAAGCTTTTTTGCTTTTCAACATGTAGTTTGGCGAATTTCAGTCTGGATTTTTTATGATTTTTTTTTTCAACAATGTCCTCCTTGATTGTCTCCCATGAAGTCCACTTTGGCTCATACAACGACGGATGGTGCGATCTGACACTGATGTTCCTTGAGCTTGACGTTCACCTTTAATCTGTTTAGAAGTTTTTCTGGGCTCTTTTGTCACCATTCGCATTATCCATCTCTTTGATTTGTCATCAATTTTATTCCTGCGGCCACATTCAGGGAGGTTGGCTACAGTCCCGTGGAGCTAAAATTTCTGAATAATATGTGCAACTGTAGTCACAGGAACATCAAGCTGCTTGGACATGGTCTTATAACTTTTACTTTTAACAGGTTTGTCTATAATTTTCTTTCTAATCTCCTGAGACAACTCTTTCCTTCGCTTCCTCTGGTCCATGTTGAGTGTGATACACACCATGTCACCAAACAGTACAGTGAGTATATGTAGCCCTCTATACTGGCCCACTTACTGATTCCAAGATTGTAGACACCTGTGCTAATTAGTGGCCACACCTTGATTTAACATGTTCCTTTTGTCACATTATTTTCAGGGGTACCATCATTTCTGTCCAGGCCTATTTCATGAGTTTTTGTTTTTTTTAATACTGTGGAAGCATGGTTGAAGAGCAATTTCTGACTTTCATTTGTTCATTGTCAGATTTTTGATTTATTATTACTTTTGTCAGATTCAAGTTATTTCTGTCACCATTGTGGGTTTTTCTGTCATTAAACGAGGGGTACCAACAGTTCTGACCACATGTGTATCTCCAGCTGTTAGAATGCTTTCACATATTACTATAGAAGTTAAACTGCGTAGTTCTTGAATAGTGTAATGTGCTAGCTTCACTAGCCAGAATACAGCCTGCAATAATGGGTCCCGGTATCCTGCTGACTGCAGCTGCAGGGCAGCCACAGATGGTGAAATCTGCAGTCCTCAAAATGCCGAAAATATGGGTGAAAACTGATAGAAAAGGTGGAACATTTACCCTCTGCAACCTGTCAGATTATTGCTTTCTTTTTTCATTGGTTGATTCAATTTTAAAAGGTAATATGAATGTTTGACATGAGCGACCCATCCACTCTTCTCTTTTTTTCTCTTTTTGCAGCTATATCTCCGTTGTATCACATACTGTATGTAATGTGTGTGTATTGTTCGTGAGCTGGCTATAATGTGCACAGTACCTGAATTGTGATAGTTTTATAATTTAAGGCTGTTCTTTTTCCAGTACATATCACGTCATTTCTGGCTCTATCGATTAGCTTATATCACCTTCATATCAACACCCATGTTTTTTCAGCCAGGCATAATGGGTGGATTTGAAGACTGAAATGATGTAACTCTGATCTAATACTTAATGATTCATTACTAGGAACAAGCACACTAACTTTCCATGAACTTCTGGCATTTCACTGTGCGGCAGCAGAGTGTTCTCCAGCAGTCAAGTGCTGCTTTACCTGTGAGTTGGACATAGGCGATCAGTAGCTTGCTGCCAGGTATATTATTCTCGGTCTTTCTATAGATTAATGTCACTCTCTGCAGCTCGCTCAGGAGTCTGCATTATTTCAATTACTACTTGGGAGGAAACAGATTGAGAACGAAAATACTTTTGGACTTCTGCCTGTAATTTGCGGCTATGCTCCTAAATATTCTTCAAACCCACATCACGCTCCTAGCCACCATCAAAGGCTTACTGTCTCCTTTAGTACAATAAAAAATAACAGAGGACATCCTGAGGAAACCGTGTCCTAATATCACCAGCCTGGCATTTCTTCCCCACAAGGAGTTCTGAAAAATTACATCTGACATTGAATATTCCATTAGCCAAGGAGCATGTACAGTGATTTCACAAGGCTCTGGATATCTGAGCTCACGATCTGTGTGCGTGATTTCCAGGTGGGATTTGGGAGTCCCAGTTCTTACTGTAATGAAAACAAAAGCTATTACTTTTCACTCACGCCATGAGCTATTTAAAGTGAGCTACTTGCCGCTGATTGTCCTGCAGCGTGTATATTATGTTTTACAGGCAGACTTTTTGACGGATATTTTTTTTTGTACACCATTTCCTTGAAGTACGCTTTCCAGCCATATCCCAAATTAAAAAAAATCTGCATAACCTTTATTTCGACATGGTTAAAAATGACATTTCGAGTATGTTCAAAAATGTTTTCCTACGCGTTTCAGTCTAAAGTTTAGTTCTTATTCGTAGATAATATAATTGTTATAATAATTATCCATGAATAAGGACTAAGTTTTAGTCTGAAACGCAAAACAAATATATTTTTGGGCATACCAGAAATTTAATTTTTAACCATGTTGGAATAAAGTTTAAACATATTTTTTAATCCAGAATATGGCTAGAAAGCTTCTGGATTCATATTGTTGCTCCACCACATTGGGCAGAATTGTATTTTCTATACTTAGTGTCGTTGGAGCCTTATCTGGGGTGAGCTGGTTTGCACATGTACTTTATATCATTTCCTTACAATATGTAAAAAAATTTTTTTTACTTAACTAGAATACAGGTCTATGGTATCCAATGCATTTCTTGTATTAATGACATAGATGTCCCAATATAGGTAAAGAAATGGAATAATTTGACTTCAGCAAACAAAGTGCAAGAGTGGTAGGATGGAGATAGTGCTTCTGGCTGGCCAAGAGATTTCTCAATAATTGTATGGGCCACTGTTTTTTTCATGTAAGATACACTTTTACATTTTCGATCCTTAGATCACAAGTTGGTGAAGGGGCATGGCTTATCTTTTTTGGCATATTATAATAGGATCAGATGAGTAAGGTTTCAATACCTGTAGGTGCTATATATGTATTTTATTACCTATTTCCTGAAATATACGGTTTTAGAACACAGTTATTCACAAAATATGTATACTCCTTACTTTCTTGTCAAAAGACATCAAAATAATAAAGACCTGAAGTGGCCAATGGCTGCACAATTTGGTCTCGAAACCGCACTGTCATTGGCCACCATGATGGGTGGAGTTTTGGCCACGTGCAGCCAGCCGCACCCTGTGGGTTTCACTTTTAGAAATAAGCAGAACAAGAATAATTTTCTTGTTTGTTGTTCACATTTTTCATGCTTACTTATGAATGCAAGTAAACGAGCACCAGCCCACTTTCTGTATCACTAACCGGCGCCCATGACTTACCAATATATCGCTTGTGTAAAATGACTTCGTTTTTCCACCTTTGTTTTGGTTTCACTAACTTTATTTATCCTTTTCTTTTTAGTTTCTACACATTTTGTTGCAAATACAGAATGAAGATATTCAAAGCAGCAAAGAGTAATTGTGATTTTGGCAATGTGACCAAAGACTTCATTAGAACAACGACTGCATTAAAGGTTGAATACAAAGTGTGCACTGAAAGGGATTATCTGGGACTATTTTATTTTTCACTTTTTGCCTAACCACCTGCCTATTGTGCCCAGTGCCGATCTTTGCCGGCTCAGAGCAGTCATGGACAGCTTCTGCAGGTGACTCTAAGGCTTCCAGTGAAGTCGCGTCAACAGGTAGCTGCTTCTCTTCCTCTCTGTTGATGGGGCGTAACTTCTGACATCATGCTGATTTGTAAGCCAGATCTCTACTGCCTAACTGCAGGGTGGTGGCTGTCAATCAGCATCACGCCAGCAGTCACACCCCGTCGACAGAGCAAGCCCGTTCTGTTGACACGATGCAGCAGGAGCAGTCTGTGATTGTACTGAGCTGACACCAGGCAGATAGTTAGCCTGTCAGTTCTTAGCCCCATGAAAAAATAAGGAAATGGTTCCAGATAACCCCTTTAAATGTATAGATGTGGGGTATTTAATGGATACATAGTGATGCTATGCATGCTGATGTCCTCCTGCTCTATGAAGGCAAACAGTATGGTGTCTTCTTTCAGAGATGGTTACTAAAAATTGTAGTTAGAAGCAGATAACAATACCAGTGAATGACGGCCTGTGTAAAAACTCATTCTCTGAGATGCATCGGCCAGAGAATCTCCTGGTGCTTGTGTTTAATCTGTTAAATGATTAATAAAAAAAAATGGTCTTGTCTCTGTGTTGAGTGAATTAATATTACAAATAATGGTAAGCATAGTTGTAAGAGTATTTTACCCAACCCCAAGTCCAGTGGAACTGTAGTACTGATTTTCCAACTTTTTATTAGCATATGGAGGTGTCATTTACAGATTCTGATCTAGTCATCTGACAAGTTTTGGTGGGTTAAACTTTTGTATGAGCATAGTAAAGAAGGTTACCATAGCCTTTTTTTTGTAAATTCTTTATGAATGTTGAAATAAGCAGTACAACAGCAAAGATAGTAAAGGCAGATGTTTTAATGTGTTGTTGGTCACAATCTTCAAAATAGCAGACTTAAAAAATCACGGACTTTTTCCAGAGTAGTCTGCGGGATCTATCCACCTTCAATTTGCTGAAAAGACAACCACTTTAAAAAATTATATATTTTTATTTGTTTTTAATAGTTATAAGGTAACATACAAACAAAAAAAGTCAAGTGCTTATTACAGGTTACAAAATGTTGGAATTTTAGAGAAAACTGCACAAATTACGGGAGCTAAATCTTGTGTCTTCTCACTGGTGTAGTGGATTTGAAAAAAAACTTTTTTCTATTTATTTGCATCTTGTTCTTTGTCTCTTTTGTATCAAGTTGGTCTATAGCAAACAATAGTTTCAATTGTAATATAACAGCTGCCAGATCTGGAATCTGTGGCCTAACCACTGATGGAAGAGACAGGGCTGCCACTAGGAATTTCAGGGCCCCATACTGGCAAATTTTCTTGGCCCCTTTGAGAGTCCGCCCAGGCTTCACCCCAGCCCCGCCTCCACTCCTCGAACCATCCACAGTCCCACCGCCCTCTCTTGGAAAAACTCCACTTCTGCACCACATCCTCACCAATCACACATTTACAGTTCCCATCACCACATGCATAACCAACAGCTTTTGTTTTGGCCAAAAGATTTTTTAATCCGCCACCACGACAAAGTCGACTCTTTTTGCCTCTACTGTAACTTACTAAACATTTGTTAAAATATCCAATGCAATTTAGGTATATTTTTATTTATTTTTCAATTTTTAAAATAACATCACAAACAAGGAACAAATACCGCCACACCATGACCAGATCACATATTACCACCATATAGTGATCAAATAATACCACATACAAGTAAGAAAAACCGTCACACCATGACCAGACCACATATTACCACCACATGGTGACCGAAAAATACTACATACAAGGAACAAATACCGCCACACCATGTCCAGACCACATATTACCACCACATAGTGACCAAATAATAGCACATACAAGGAAAAAATACCTCCACACCATGACCAAATCACATATTTCCACAACATAGTGACCGAATACTACAATACTGATCATTAATAAAAAAAAATACAATACTAATATCACCATAAGTGCCATTATACACAGGAGATCTGTACTTCATATACAGTGTCCGTGTACAGGTTATACAGTGATCACCAGTGACATTATTCACAGGAGCTCTGTATATAATGTACAGGTAAATAGTGATCACTAGTGACATACACAGGAGCTCTGTATATAGTGTTTAGTGCACAGGATATGCAGTGATCACCAGTGAAATTATACACAGGAGCTCTGTATATAGTGTCAGTATACAGGTAATACAGTGATCACCAGTGACATTATACACAGGAGTTCTGTGTATAGTGTCAGTGTACAGGTAACACACTGAGTCACCGGTGATGTTGCTAGTTGAAGTTGTTCATCTTCGCTTTTCATCTTCATCCAGCGCACACCGCCATCACTTCTTCCAGCCAGGTCTTGTGTCTGCAGAAAATAACAGTTATCTAGAGCACATTCCCCAATTTTTCCCCAACCTCTACACTTCGCCAGATGAAGAAAAAAAGCTACCGCGTCGTCCTGCACAATAACAGGACATCTCCTCCCCACACTAAAAACAGTATCATCAAACATAATATCCTTTAATTGGCCCCTACAGGAATAATATCCCACATTCTGGACCCTACGTGTCCTCCATTCTGCCTCATGTCTCTCCATACTTCCCCATAGTCGTCCATAATAGTATAATGTACCCCATAGTCATATATAGCAGTATAATGCACCCCCATAGTAGTAGAATATACCCACATAATAGTATAATGCACCAACATAGCACTATAATGCACCCACATAGCAGTATAAGGCACCCCCATAGCAGTATAATGCACCCCATAGCAGTATAATGCACCCTATAGTACTATAATGAAGCAGCCCCATAGGAGTATAATGCAGCAGCCCCATAGAAATATAATGCAGCAGCCCCATAGCTATATAATGCAGCAGCCCCATAGGAGTATAATGCGGCAGCCCCATAGGAGTATAATGCGGCAGCCCCATAGGAGTATTATGCGGCAGCCCTATAGGAGTATTATGCAGCAGACCCATAGGAGTATAATGCAGCAGCCCCATAGGAGTATAATGCAGCAGTCCATAGCAGTATAATGCAGCAGCCCCAAAGCAGTATAATGCAGCAGCCCCATAGTATAATGCAGCAGCCCCATAGGAGTATAATGCGGCAGACCCATAGGAGTATAATGCAGCAGACCCATAGGAGTATAATATAGCAGCCCCATAGGAGTATAATGCAGCAGCCCCATAGCAGTATAATGCAGCAGCCACATAGCAGTATAATGCAGCAGCCCCATAGCAGTATAATGCACCCATAGTATAATGCAGCAGCCCCATAGTAGTATAATGCACCCATAGTATAATCCAGCAGCCCTATAGCAGTATAATGCACCCATAGTATAATGCAGCAGCCCCATAGTATAATGCACCCCATAATGCATCACCTTTCCCTCCCCCCTCCAATAGTAGTATAATGCACCCTCATACTGGTATAATATGCCCCATACAGCGGCTTTATAAAAAAAAATAAAAAAAAGTTTTTCCTTACCTGGCTGAGCTCTAGCGATGTCCTTACCTACGATTCGGCTGAGGCGCACAGCATCGTTCCGGCGTATGACAGTGACGTCATACGTCTGCGACGTGCGCAATGTCAGCTGCCGGAATGTGATTGGCTGGAGTCTGTTAACTGATCGTGCATCGGAGGACGCGCGGTCAGTTACTGAAGCGGCAGGATCCTGCTGCTGCGGGCCCAGTGAGCAGAACAGAGGGGGCCTGCTGCGGGCCCCCTTTGCTCATTGGGCCCCATATGCCAGTAAGGGCGGTAATGCCCTGATGGCAGCCCTGGAAAGAGACACAATGAAGTTACAACTAAGATTACAGTGGCCTGTAATTTCACTGGTTTTTGTTTGTTTGTTTTTTTGACAGTTTGCATCAGTTCGTGTAAAGAACATGCCTAAAACTGTGAACATTTGGTTTGTTTTTTATTGTGAAGCCAACAACAAATAGAACAAAATAACTGAAAATTTCAGTGTGCATAACTATTCACCCGCCTAAAGTCAGTACTTTGTAGAGCCTCTTTTCAGCTGCAGATGAAGGAAGAGAGCCACAGTAATTCATTACTGATGGGTAGGCGGAGCCCCAGATCAGGATGTTACCTCAGATCAAAAGAGTGATGACTGGCTGGCCCCTCCAGCTCGGGCTCCTCCTACTCAGCTCCAGTCTAAGATTTGAGGTCCAGAGGATGGTCGCTGCTAATGCAGCTCCTCAGAAAATTTTATTATTTTAATATTCGGACAGGAGACTTGGATCACTAGTTGGTCTAGAGGTCTCAGGGGTATCAGCGCTGCTGTACCCCAACCTCTCCCTTGGCGGATCTGTATTTACTCAAAGTCCCTGCAGAATCCTTGCCGGCCCTGGGGGATGAGGAGAGCTTCTCTGGCGGGAACGCAAACCACACGTGCGGTCACTGCGTTCTTCGCCCTGGAGGGAAGCATGGGCACTGCGCCAGAAACCCCTGAGGGTCCCTGTGGCGCCTTGGCTGGTGAGTACTCCACACAAATTTTAATAATAATTATGTGTGAGTGCTTTAGCGTCTGAATGAGCAGCGCTATTACTAATGTCAGCGTTACTATGTCAGTATGCGTCAGCGCTGCTGTGACAGCGCTAATACATGTAATGTCAGTATGCTTCAGCGCTGCTGTGACAGCGCTACTACATGTAATGTCAGTATGCGTCAGCGCTGCTGTGACAGCGCTAATACATGTAATGTCAGTATGCTTCAGCGCTGCTGTGACAGCGCTACTACATGTAAATGTCAGTAAGCTTCAGCGCTGCTGTGACAGCGCTACTACATGTAATGTCAGTATGCTTCAGCGCTACTGTGACAGCGCTACTACATGAAGATGTGGTGATTTTTTGTCCGCAGGCAGATAGCTGCAGGACAGGGAGGGAGCAGGAGCGGGGAGAGTTCGCGCTCATTATTTGAGCTAGCAGGGGGCGTGGCCTATCGATCCCGGTCTTTTGAGCAGGAAGACGCGCGCTCTGGCTTTTCTCCTGCGACCCCCTCACTGTGGCGGCCATTACTCAGGCTCCTGGGCTCCTCGGACCGCTCCCCTCCTCATATAACACCACGGCCAGCTGGGTGAGTGTGGATTCCTCACCCCGCAGCGCAGCGATCGCCATCCTGCAGCTGCAGTCTCATCAGAGACATAAAAATTGGCTGGGACTCACAAATATATATATATTTTGGTGAGTTTGCAATATTAACCCCTTTGAGGGTTATTTCTACCTGCTAAATTTGCTGACTGAATACCGCTGGGGTAACTCTGCTTGGTGGAGCGTTAACCCTTCAGCGTTTGAAAAAAAAAAAAAAAAAAAAAAAACCGCATAGTTTTTTTGCTGGTATTACCGCTTTGACCTGCTCATACAGATGAGACATGTCTGAACAGAGTTCAGATGCCGCGGATCACGTCCCAGTGCCATTGCGGCAATCAGATACGCAGACCTCCACAGCGTCTAGCGCTGCGGTCGACAGCGGTGGAAAATTGGATGATATCGCTCGATCGATTAATAACTTATCTGACCTTTTAGGTCAATATGTGTCTGCTAATGCCTCTCAGAGGAAGCGACGCAGGCCGTTACCGGCCTCTACACGGAGCGAGTCAGAGGTATCTGATATTGGGCAGAGTTCCCCTTTATATTCGGATGGAGAAATATCCGATTCAGATGCGGACGAGCCGCAGGGGCGTTCCTCTATGGCGAAGCGTACGGAGGCATTAATTGAAGCCATGAGAGATATACTACAGTTACCGGAGGAGGTAACTAGTCGTCCTGGTAAATCAGCACGCATGTTCCAGGAGTCCCGTGCTTCGCGCACAACATTGCCAGCTCTGGATGAGCTTAATAGTGTAATAGAGGAGGAACGTCTATGTCCAGATAAGCGTTTTCATGGAACGCATTTCTTTGATACACTTTATCCTTGCTCTACGGAGTTAAAGGCTAATTGGACCTCTGCTCCTGAAGTGGATGTGTCTTTATCTCAGCTTAATAAATCCTCACTACTCCCTATTAAGGGAAAAGCGAGCTTACAGGAGCCTTTGGATAGAAAGGCAGAATTGGCGGCAAAAGCAAGCTATGAGGCTGCGGGTCATGGATTTCGAGCAGTGCTAGGATCCATGTGTGCTGCTAGAGCTTCTCTAAGCTGGTTGGCACGTCTGAAGACGGAGTTGCAAAATGAATCTCCGTTATCTGAGATACGGGAAACTTGTGAATGGTTAGAAACGGCAGCCTGTTATATCTTTGATGCCGGTCTGGATATGGCATCTCTGCTGGCCAAAGCGCAAGCTTCAGCGGTCACAGTCAGAAGAGCTTTATGGCTCAGACAGTGGGCCGGGGACGCAGTTTCCAAACAAGGGTTGTTGGCCTTACCTTACAAGGGTGGCCATCTTTTTGGATCCGACCTCACAGAGCTGATTTCCAAGGCTAAGGCAAAGGAATCAGCATTACCACAGCGAAGGGCCATGGCCTCGGTGTCCAGTAAGCCTGGTGTTTATAGTGGTCGGCGGTCCTTTCGGGGCCGAGGACGATCTAGTCACTCCTCGTGGGGATCGGGTCGTCCTTCTTTCTCAGGAAAGAAATCCTCTCAGAAAACTCGTACTCCCTGGAAGCAGAGTTTCCGCCAGAACAAGCGGGAACTTGACAAGAAAACCGCAAAGTCGGATTGACGCCAGGGGTCCACTCGAGGATTCTCGAGTGGGGGGTCGCCTGCTTCTTTTCAAGGAGACTTGGATGGCTCGCGTTCCAGATTCCTGGGTAACGCGGATAGTGTCGGCAGGCTATTTCATAGAGTTTGCTTCTCAACCCCCAAATGTTTTTTGTCAATCTCGCGTTCCGTCGGAACCCGAGCTTGTTGTCGCTCTACAGCGAGAGGTCGAATCGCTACTACAAAAGGGTGTAGTGATACCGGTTCCGTCAGAGGACCGAGGGAAAGGTTTTTATTCCAACCTTTTTATAGTTCCCAAAAAGGAGAACAAATTTCGCCCGATTCTGGATCTCAAGCGATTAAACCGGCATGTCCATGCCCGGAAATTTCGCATGGAGTCGCTTCGTTCCGTTGTGGCAGCTCTGTCACAGAACGATTTTCTGGTGTCAATCGACATTCGCGACGCCTATTTGCATATTCCCATCGGAAAGGCTCATCAGCGCTTTCTTCGATTTGCCATAGGTCAGAATCATTACCAGTTCGTGGCTCTGCCGTTCGGCTTAGCCTCAGCGCCAAGGGTCTTTACAAAAGTTCTGGCGCCCCTCATGGCACTCCTTCAAAGACAGGGGATTACGATTCTCCCTTATCTGGACGATCTTTTGATCGTGGCTTCCTCGGAGGAGGAGGCATTGACGGCTCGGGATTTGTCTCTTCAGTTTCTGAAAGAGTTCGGTTGGCTGGTCAATTGGGAGAAGTCGTCCCTGGAACCATCGAGGACAATTCTCTTTTTGGGAATGCATCTCGACACGTTTCGGTCGGTAGTTTCCCTACCACCAGACAAACAGTCATGTCTTCTTCGACATGTACAGATTATGACATCCTCAATGGCAATGTCCCTACGGAAGTGTATGCGTCTTCTGGGACTGATGGTGGCGTCCATGGAGGCAATTCCTTTTGCCCAGTTCCACTCCAGGACTCTTCAAAGGTTCATCTTGAGTCGATGGAACCAGTCGCAATCGCTGGATTGCAGTGTCACCATTTCTCGCGCGGTGCGGGATTCTCTAGAATGGTGGTTACGTCCAGGGGCATTCTCCCTGGGGAAGTCTTTCCTCCCTCTGAAGTGGTCAGTCATAACCACCGATGCCAGCCTGACGGGCTGGGGGGGTGTTTGGAACAATCTCTGGATTCAGGGGGTATGGTCACCGGAAGAGTCTGTGCTTCCGATCAACATCCTGGAATTGAGGGCGATTTTTCTTTGCCTCCAACATTGGACGGTCCCTTTGAGCGGTCTGCCAGTCCGTGTGCAGACAGACAATGCGACGGCTGTCGCGTATATCAATCACCAAGGTGGGACACGGAGTTCCAGACTCATGATAGAGGTGTCCCGAATTCTGATTTGGGCAGAGGCCAATGTACCAGCCATTTCGGCGATTCATATTCCAGGGGTTCAGAATATTACAGCGGACTTTCTCAGTCGCAGAAGGATGGATCCCGGGGAATGGAGCCTCCACCCGGAAGTTTTTGCACTACTGTGCTCTCGCTGGGGAACCCCCCAAGTGGATTTGATGGCTTCCAGGTCCAATGCCAAGTTACCGACATTCATGTCCAGGTACAAGGACCCGAAGGCGGTGGCGGTGGATGCTCTAGTGGCTCAGTGGGATCAGTTCAAGCTGATCTATGTATTCCCGCCGATATCCTTACTTCCTCTAGTGCTGCGTCGGAGCAGACTAGAGAGAATTCCAGCTATTCTGATAGCTCCAGACTGGCCAAGAAGGGTGTGGTTCTCGACAATAATGTCGCTGTTGGCGGCACCTCCGTTTCCACTCCCTCTTCAACAGGACTTGTTGACTCAGGGGCCCATTTGTCATCCGGACTTGATGTCCCTGCGTTTGACGGCGTGGCTCTTGAGACCGAGATCTTGACCCGTAGAGGTTTTTCAGCCGAGGTCATTGCTACCCTTCGTGCTGCAAGATGTCCGGCTACTTCTAGGATTTACCACAAAATTTGGGAAACCTTCTTTTCGTGGTGTTTGGGGTCTTCTCGGAACCCGAGAAAATTTTACATTCCCAACCTGTTGGCTTTTCTGCAGCATGGGCTAGACAAGGGTTTGGCAGTTAGCACTCTGAAAGGTCAGATTTCTGCTCTGTCCTTATTATTCCGGAGAACCATTGCTTCGAATAGAGACGTGATCTCTTTTTTCCGAGGTATCTCTCGTAAGTTTCCGCCGCGGAAGGCACCCGTGTCTCCTTGGCGGCTCACCTTGTTTTGGAGGCTCTTCAGCATAAACCTTTTGAACCTATGGTTTCTGCTAGCCTTTCTTTACTTTCTTGGAAGGTGGCTTTCCTTGTTGCAGTCACTTCCTTGAGGAGAGTTTCTGAATTGGCAGCTCTTTCTTGCTCGCCTCCTTTTCTGGAGTTTTTTCCGGATCGTGTAGTGCTTCGCACTCGGGGTGATTTTTTGCCTAAAGTGGTGTCACAATTTCATGTTAACCAGGATATTGTGTTGCCTTCACTCTGTCCGGATCCGAAGAATACGAAAGAGCGAGATTTACACACATTGGATTTAGTGCGGGCCTTGAAGTTTTATCTATCTATTACTCAAGGTTTTCGTAAGACGGACTCCCTGTTTGTGGTTCCGGCAGGTCGTCGGCGTGGTCAGCTATTTTGGAAGCTTACCGTCTTCGGGGTGAATCTTGCCCGATTAAGATTCGAGCCCATTCCACGAGAGCTGTGGCTTCATCGTGGGCTTTTCATCAAGGTGCTTCGGCAGTGCAGCTTTGCCGAGCGGCGACTTGGCGCTCTGTCCACACGTTTACAAGATTTTATAAAGTGGACGTCAGTGCTTCCGCTGATGCAGCCCTCGGACGTAGGGTCCTGCAGGCAGCTGTAGTTTAAAGTTCTGGATGAACTTGTGTTTAGCGCTGGTTGCGCTTTGTTGTTAAGGTTGTTGGGTTTCTGCCTTTTGTTGGTTTTTTCCCACCCTTATTTTTGAACTGCTTTGGGACGTCCCATCAGTAATGAATTACTGTGGCTCTCTTCCTTCATCTGCAGCTGAAACACGGATTTTGGTAAAGACTTACCTGTAAAATCCTTTTCAGCGAAGGAAGGAAGAGAGACACAGTACCCTCCCACGGCAGAAGTGTGTTGATGTTTTCAGATGCAGCGCGACCCTTATCTGATAGCGATTATCTGGGCTGAGGTCAGCGCGCTAAGGCTCTGTTCCAGCATCGCCAGCTCATCGCAGTAGTCAGGTTCCGTGAGTAGTACCTGGAACTCTGTGGTTTTTGGCTTTCTTTGCATGCATAACCTGTATCCTTGTGTTTTTTCTCTGAAGTTCCTTCAGAAGGGGTTATGTTGCTCCGCTGGTGATCTTGGCTCTTTTCCTAAAAGCTTTGATACGACTGGAGCTGAGTAGGAGGAGCCCGAGCTGGAGGGGCCAGCCAGTCATCACTCTTTTGATCTGAGGTAACATCCTGATCTGGGGCTCCGCCTACCATCAGTAATGAATTACTGTGTCTCTCTTCCTTCCTTCGCTGAAAAGGATTTTACAGGTAAGTCTTTACCAAAATCCGTGTTTTGTGGCAATTACAGCTGCAAGTCACTTTGGATAAGTGTCTATGAATTTTCCACATCTATCCTCTGGGATTTTTGCCCTCTATTTATGACAAAACTGCTTCACCTCAGATTATCAATTGGAAGAAGGTCTGGGCTTTGACTAGGTCGCTCCAAAACATTTAGGGTATGTTTCCACGGTAAGGAAACGCTGCGTGTTTGACGCTGTGTACAGCCTCAGCGTCAAACACGCAGCGTCCATATGTTACAGATAGTGGAGGAGATTTCATGAAATCCTGTCTCCACTATGCGTTAAAACACGCAGGCGGCAGACCTGCGTAAACGGACATGCGGCGCGTCTTTTCAGATCGCAGGATGTCCTTTTACCAGTGCGCAGGCGCCGGGAAAGGTTAGAGAGGTCCAGCGCCTGCACACTGTAGTACTTTGCTCTGCCCTCACCAGGGCAGAGCAGTGCGCCTGCGCAGGAGCCGCGACGGGACGGAAAGAAGAGGCCGGCTTTGCTACAAGATGGGAGGCCCCGGACCGCGACGTCCATCGGACCCAAACGGACGGCGGAAATCCCCTGGGTGAGTTTAATATAACTCGTTTTTCTTCTCTTTCAGGTAACATCGGGGGCTTATCTACAGCATTACAGAATGCTGTAGATAAGCCCCTGATGGCGGTGGCCCTATCTCATAGGGCAAAAATGGGGTGACAGATTCCCTTTAAAGAGAGCCACCTCTTCACCACCCTCATCAGATCCTTCGTTATCATGATGCCCCTCTGCCGCCACATGGACCATCCACTATCCCCATTATCTCTGGGTGAGCCCCAAAAGCCATACCTTTAGAAATAGAAGAGTCTACAAACTTTTCAAACCTATTTCCATGTGTATGTTGTACCTCAAATGGGCTAAACAACATGCCCACTTTCATGTCTTGCCAAACAGAGTTTCACATTCAGGGTTGAATGTCGATCAAAGCTCATTGTGTATGTCATTAGAAGGTGAAGAGTCATTTTTGCTGCAGCACCACCCACTCGAAAGAGTGGTGCATTTTACTAAGGCTTAATTAAGCGTTAGCATGTTTAGCACTGTGTAAACATACACAATGGTGACATGAAATGGTTTAGTTAGCCTTATATATTGGTCTGACTAGTTCCCTTTAAAAATTACTAATTTTGCAATATTTCTTAATTTGTTAAGATTTTATGGACAGTTTCTAAGTACATACCGGAGTCAGTTTATATAAAAACTATTTCTTATTGATGTGTTCATCTGTAAAGTTTGTGGAATAGTGTCCTAATTAGATCCAAGGTGTGGAAACAGTGTGCTCATTATCTCCGACCTGACTCAACAAGTTCCTATATTTAAGCACTAACAGGTAGCAATTATTAGACATGTAACAGGAAACAATTTGACAAGATTTGATACATTGTGTTTTTCTTCTTAATCCCCATTACTAGAGATGAGCGAACTTGTTCAGAAAACGTTAGCTGAAATTCGGCACAAACGTAGCACATTCAGATTCGTGTTCGCTTTCACGAGCGTTTTTACTCGGCAAAATTCTATCACAGTTCGGTAAATCATCGCATTTCCACTAATGCTTTTGTTATTACTTTAGCTGGGATAGTGGTGCTGTATGATAAGCGGGGGGGACGGGGAGATATGTTTGATGAGGGGAGAGGGTGTGGAGAGGTTAGAAGGAGCGACGCGCTGTACCCCTCCTCCCCCCTTAACTTTGTGTTGATTCCGGCAGCCAATCAGTGCACAGAAAACACCCACAATGTCATGACACAAGGTCTTCTCTGATTGGATGCCGAAGTCACATATTCCTGGCCATATAAAAAAGAAGACATCTTGTTTTGCTGGTGTCATTGTCTCAGTGTCACAGTGCAGAAAGGTCACTTTTGCGCTAGTGGTGCTGCTAAAAGTGAACTTGTCAGCTATAAATAGGTAGGTTCCTTCCCTGTGTGAAATCGATCTTCCAGCATCGAAGTAGATTGTGCAAATACTGTGTAGCAGTCTCCGGAGGCACCGTTTGCTACTCCAAATCGTTTGTGATAAAACTGTTAAGGTGTCAAATCAGAAGGCCAGATTTCCACTTAAAAATCATTAGGCCTAATGTTGAGGTGCAGCCACAAGGCCTAATATTGGGGTGCAGCCACAAGGCCTAATTAGCTACTCCAAATCTTTTGTGATAAAACTGTTTCAGTGGCAAAGCAGAAGGCCACAATTCCACGGAAAAATCGTTAGGCCCAATTAGCTACTCCAAATCGTTTGTTTTCAAACTGTGTTTCAGAGACAATTCATCAGGCCAGATTTCCACTTCAAATTGTTAGACCTAATATTGGGGTATAAGTGTTCAATCACACTATCTAAGAAAATAAATAATGATTGCTCATTTAGTGACAGGTGACTGACAGCTGTGGGCCTAAGGTTATGAAACAGGTTACAAGATGAGAAGGCTACTTACAACATGAGTGGGAATAAGCTTGGTGTTCGACGTGAACATTGGTTAGGTGTTAATTAAAGCTCAACTGAACAAACACTGTCTTGCCTTATCCACAGACCAATGACAACATCTGTTACTGGCCGGGCTATGCGACCCCCTTTGGCAGATGAGGCTAAGAAAGAGCATGTGCTACAGTGGATGGCAAGTGCTCCATCAAGTGGCCTCTCTTCCTCTACCTTGTCACACACTGTACATTCCTCAGAGGTGTCATCCCAATCACCCTTGTTTCCCCCACGTCAAAAATATTCAAACCCCAAACTGACTGTGGGGAACCTCAGATGGGCCATTCTGCAGAGCTGTTCACACATTCTATTCCATGGGCATCAGAGGTCTGCATCGAAAAATAATCCAGAGGAGGAAAGCATCTGCACCGTTGCCTAAAATTTTTTTTGCGTTGGATCTGGGCTCGGACAAAGTAGTGTCTGAGCAGAATCCAGACCCTCGTAACCAGAAGTTAACCACCAAGGGTGCAGGTGATCTTGATGAGACTCAGATATCAGCGGTGCATGCGTACTGTACTGTGGTGTCAGGAAGAGGAGGAGGGTGACTCTCAGGGTGAGGAGTGTGAGAACAGAGATGATGACAATGAGGTTGTAGATCCCACTTGGTGTGAACCCAGAGGTACGCAGCTGAGTTGCTCAGCAGTGGAGGTGGAGAATGCAGAAGATGAGGTTACGTTGCGGCTTCCCACACAGAAGCGAAATGATGCAACCACGACAAGCACTGCATCCTCAGCCCCAACTCTGGCTGTGGCCAGCAGCAGTCAAGAGTGTGCAGTTCACAGTGGCGGCAAGAGTTGCCTAGTCTGGGCCTTTTATGAGACCACAAAGGATGACCCAATACATGTTATCTTTCAAATTTGCAAAAAAAAAAAACAGCGTAGGCAAAAATTGCAATGATTTGACAACTATATGCATGAACCGGCAAATGCGCGATCAACATGCCTTAGTGTGGAAATCTCACTGAACTAAAATGAAGACTGTTGGGCCTCACCAACCATCGGCCATCCCATCTGATGCTTATTCCTCCGTCACCATTCCATGTCTTCTCTCCAGCCGCAGAAACTACATTTGTTTACCCCCTACAGTCAGGATGAGAGCATATCAGCTGTTACGGAAGTAGACGTGACTGCTGCTTTTGTGTCACCTAGCACAACACATCTTTCTCAATCCACCATAAAATCTCCTCCTGCAACTCACAGTCCAGTAGTTTGTCCTGTTTTCCATATTCCACCCTACTCAGCACAGCAGCCAGCTCTCAGTCCCACAGTTGTGGTCACGTAAAAGAATGTTTCTTTCTACACATGCCAAAAGATACGAGCTTCAACTCCACCATCTTCAATCTATTGGCCACGGAAATGCTGCCTTTCCGCCTGGTGGATAGATGATTTCAGAAAGTTGATGGCCGTTGCAGTCCCCCAGTACCAGTTGCCTAGTCACCATTACTTCTCTAAGAAAGCTGTACCTGCACTACACCAGCATGTCGCCGACAACATCATCCGTTCCCTGAAAAAATCTGCCAGGGTGAAGATCGGCAAACATGGGCAAGGGCTTTGCATCTCACTCACTGGGCACTGGTTATGCTGGCTATGGGGGCAGGCGGCCAAGGGGCTGCTCCACTAGTCTGAATCGACAAGGCTTGAAGGTTTCCACTCTGTTAAATCCATGCTACAAGAGTAAATTTAGCCAGATGCTTCACCCCCTGGAAAGTGATGTGCGCATACTAGAGTATCGAAACACGCTTGTAGACAATCTTAAAAGTGGTTTTCCCCAAGACAGCAGTGAGGCACACAGTGTGCATCCCAGTTCTAGATGACAACCCCGGGACCATCATGGAGTCCTCGCGAAAACATTAGCAGCAATGTAAGTGGCATCAGCAATTTCTGTGAGTTTTTTTCACACATTTTTTAGACTAGCTCATGCACCAGCAGAACAGAGTACAAGTCTGACACGTGAACGACTGGAGAGGATGGTGCAGGAGTATCTGGAGCTCAATATCAATGCCATCGGGGGGGTTGGACCCTTTTGCATTTTGGCCTTCAAAAATGGAAGAGTAGCTTGAGCTTGCCTGTCACGCCTTGGAGGTTTTGTTATGCTTGGCAGCCAGCGTTCTCTCAGAACCTGTCTTCAGTGCTGCTTGTGGTGTCTTGATGGATAAGCACATCCTGCTGTCCCTGAAAGTGTATACCGCCTAACTTTCATCAAAATGAACAAGTCATGGATCTCCAATGACTTTTGCACCCCACTCAAACGAGTTTTATTGCAGTCTGCCACCTTTGTGGTGTCTTCTGTGCCTGCTGCTGCCACAGCTCCTGATGTTACGTTTTTTTTGAAATGTGGAGACTCCAAATTGGTTCTCCATCTGGTGAGTTGCCTATAGTGCAAGGTGTTATGTTTAGGTAGCTGAAGAGAAATAGCAAAAACGGTAATACACCAGAGAGGCTGGAACCTATTGGATTGCAGTAACCTGAACTAACCACACAACTAGAGGTAGCCGTGGAGCGTTCCTACGTTGATCCTAGACGCCTCATCACAGCATGAGAGATAACTACACCTAAAGGCAGAAAGATGAAAGCTATCTGCCCCGGAGCAGATCCCCAAAGAAAATAGGAAGCCCCCAAACATGTAATGGCGGTTAGACAAGAAGAAAGCACAAACACAGACAGAACATAGAATGAGCAAACGCTGGGGCCCAATCTGTCTAGACAGAAAAGTACAGGAAAGAGTTCTGACTGCAATCCAACAAAAAACTCTAAAAAAAAAAAAAAAAACAACACTTTTGATTGCCAAAAAACCTGAGATCACACGATCTCATCCACCTAAATCAGATCTCTGGTGTAACAAAACTAAGCCGCAGCCACTGAAAAAACAGGAAAAAGCAAATGAACAAATAACAGTGGCTACAGATAAACTGAGAGGAGCACAGGCCCCAGGAGGGGACCCGGCTGAACTCCAAAAGTGCAGAAAACTATGCAAAAAGCAAGCACAAAAAGAAAAGCAAAAATATCTTATCTGAAAGCAGCAGACGCAGGCAAGACTCCAGCAAACTTCAAAATGAACCAGGAACCACAATTGAGACAAGAACAATTGATCACCAGCAACCATCATGGGAGGGAACCTCCCTTATATCAGTCCAGTCAGTGATACCACCAGAGGGATAATCTGCTCAGAAACCATCTCTAGCACATTCACAACAGCAAGGTGTGTCAGAGGCCTATTATAATATTTCTACTCTGTGGAAATTGATGCCACGTTAGTGGTGTGTGATAATTTTTTTAAATCTGATGACTACATGTTGGGTCTCCATCTGGTGAGTTGCCAGTGTAAATAGGGCTCCAAGACATGCTGGCCTGCACTCACTTTCATTCAACTACCTGTGTTACTTTCCTTACATTTTTGTACCAATAGTACTGTATGAAACTAGTGTTTGTACTATCTGTTATGTTTCGGTAGCTGAGGAGAAATAGCAAATTAGCAATACACCAGAGAGGCTGGAACCTATTGGATTGCAGGACCCTAAACTAACCGCAACACTAGAAGTAGCCTTGGAGCGTACCTACGGTGATCCTAGACACCTCGTCACAGCCGGAGAGATAGCTACACCTAAAGGCAGAAAGATGAAAGCTATCTGCCCCGTAGCAGAACCCCCAAAGAAATAGGAAGCCCCCAAACATGTAATGGCGGTTAGTAGTGTTGAGCGATATTGCTCGATATCTAAAAATATCGTATCGAAATTGTATCGCCGATAGCACTAAATATCGTCGATATTCGATTTCGATAGCGGAAGTCCCATGTAAGTCTATGGGAACAAAATATTGAAATTAAAAAAAACCTTTATTTCCTTGTAAACACTAAATATACACACATAGAATACATATATATATATATACATGTCATTGTGACATATATATATATACATATATGTATAGTTTATATACTTCTACATAGTAAAATATCCTCTGATTCAATTGCCGGGTAAAGCCGGCTTCAGTGAAAAGACAGAAGTACCCGACATGAAATGACACTTGGTGTACATAGGGTTAACCATGTCTTTTCATGTCGTTTGCTATCTGATTTGCACAAACAATTAAATCAGTCTATGTTTGCAAAATTTCACACCTGTAGGGGTTAATTAAAGGTGTAAATTCGTTGAAAAAAAAAAACGGACTTTTTTGCTACGAATTTACACCTTTAATTAACCCCTACAGGTGTGAAATTTTGCACACATAGACTGATTTAATTGTTTGTGCAAATCAGATAGCAAAGGACATGGTTAACCCTATGTACACCAAGTGTCATTTCATGTCGGGTTCTGCATTTTCACAAAAGCCGGCAATTGAATTAGCGGCTATTATACTATGTAGAAGTGTATGAACTATAAATATAAATATATATGTGTCACAAATTTAATGACATGTATATATATATATGAGGTGTAAAATTGCTGAAAAAAAATGCGTGGGCTCCCGCCCTATTTTCGCAACCAGACAGACAAAGCCAGTGAGTGGGGCAGATAAATAATAGCCCAGAAGGGACCATTTTTTTTGGCCCCCCCCGGCTACTTAACATCTGCCCCCAGACACCCCAGAAAGGGAAAAATCTCTAATTAGATTTGCCCTTTCTGGCACTTTGCCCGTCTATTCCCATTGCCCTGTAGCGGTGGCGAATGGGTTAATAAGGGGTTAAAATGACCTTGCAATTGAAAGGTCACTTTAAGCCAGGTTAATAATTGAGAGCTGTCAATTAGACAACTATCAATTATTAATCCTATTGTATGAAAAAAAATCAAACACACACACTTTAATAAAAAAGAAGTTTAATGAAATAATCACACAGTTTTTGACCATATTTTATTTCCTGCTAAACCATTTCCTGTAATAAAAATAAAATAATAAAGCAAAATTATTCTTACCAATCCGATGTACAGTCATGTCCCACGGTGTAATCCTTCAGAAAGGGTTAATGTTTACTGCAGGGACCGCAGCTAATGCTGCAGCCTCACAGTAAACCCCCAAATGAATGAGTTCCTCTCCTGGCTGACAGGAGAGGAAGTGGAAAGCTTAATTGATTGCTTTCCACTTTCACTTCAGGTCAGCCAGGACACAATCAGTGACGTCAGAGGGAACTGGTTAACAAAAATAGGGGATCCCCTCGAAAAAAATTGGCGTGGGGTCCCCCCTATTTTTGTTAACCAGCCAGATGAAGCAGACCGCTGAGGCCTTGTTTTTCAGGCTGGTAAGGATCCAATATCCATGGACCTTGCAAGCCTGATAATACCAGGCCACAGCAGTCTGCTTAGCTTGGCTGGTTAACAAAAATAGGGGATCCCCTCGAAAAAAAAACGGCATAGGGGTCCCCCTATTTTTGTTAACCAGCCAAGTAAAATGCAGACTGCTGCGGCCTGGGATTAAAAGACTGTCAAGGCCCATGGATTTTGGCCCTCAACAGCCTGATAATACCAGGCTACAGCAGCCCCACATTTGGCGCATCAAAAGATGTGCCAATTGTGGCACTTTACCCGCCTTCCCACTTGCCCTGTAGCGGTGGCAAGCGGGGTAATAAGGGGTTAATGTCACCGTTGATTGCACGGTGACAATAAGCCCGGGTTTAATAATGGAGAGGTGTCAATAAGACACCGATCAATTATTAATCCCAAAGTTTTAAATGCATAAAAAAAAGACAAAGCAAGAAAAAAGTCTTTTAATGAAATAAAAGAGACAACACAGTTTTCATTTCTTTTATTGCACTCTCATTCCTGCGACGCCATCGATCTCCTGTAAAAAAAGAAAAAAAACAAACCAACAGTATACCACCTGTCCGACGCAGTCCATAGTACGACAGTCCCACGACGATCCAGCTCTGCTACATCGGAATGACAGGCAGAGCCTGACATCCCGGCGCAGCACAGCTGATTACCTGCTTCCCCGGCGGTGACGTCATCGGACTGACTGCTTTACGGGCCCGGGGTTACCCAGCAGTCACTGCAGTTATCGCGAGAAACTGCATGTGACCGCCGGGGAGAAGAGGATGGCGGCCATGAAGCAGTCCAGGACGTGACCGCCGGAGATCTTCTGCCAGGTAAGTGCCGCTGACTCCTGACAGACCCGACCGACGGACCTGACAGTGACAGACCCGACCGACGGACACAGACAGTGACAGTGACAAATCCAATTCCGGATTCGATATGACGAAAATCGAAACGAATTTATCGAAAG
>JARQOD010000001.1:779583242-779865228 GCA_033576555.1 Oophaga sylvatica | reverse complement strand
TATTGCACTTTTTCCAAGCGGTATAGTGATACCGCTTGGAAAAAGTATAATTTACTACTTTTTTGTTTTTTTTTACGGCTTTCACTGAAGGGGTTAACTAGGGTTATGCTTTTATAGATGGGATTTTTACGGACATGGCGATACCTAACATGTGTATTTTTTTTGTTTTTTATTTTTTTTATTACATAAAAATGTGTATTTTTAGGGGATTTTTTTAAAATTATTTTTTAATATTTTTTTACAATTTTTTTAAAAAAATGATTTTTTTCAACTTGTCCCTTTATGGGACTTTCACTTTTTTTTACTTTTGATTGCAGTTACAATGCATTGCAATGCTCTGGCATTGCAATGCATTGCAACTATAGTGGAAGCTGTTGTGACATGATCACAGCAGCTTCCCGTAGCTAAATGACCCGGAGGTTGTCATGACAACCCCGGGTCATCAAGGCAGACATCGGCCCTGCAAATACAGTGCAGGGTGCCGATCTGAGGCAGAGGGCTCCCGACCCTCTGCCTCCCCCCTGAGCTCTGCGATCGCGCTGGATCGCAGCAGTCAGGGGGTTAACAGCCAGGGGCGGTGGGGGCTCCGCTCCTGGCTGTCAGTGCAGGAAGCCTGGCCACTGCAGCGCCGGCTCCTGCACTGATCGCGCTGGGGAAGCTGAAATTTCAGCTTCTCCTGTGCGATCTCTGCTGTGTTTGGTCAGTCAGATTGACTGGACAATCACAGCGCTGTGAGTGCGGGGACCGACGGCAAAGGTCCCCGCACCGCTTGCCGTGCCTGTCAGCTGTCTGTGACAGCTGTCGGCACTGATCTACCACTGCGTTTTTACACGCAGTGGTAGATCAAAGCCATGACGTGCAGAGTCCGTCCTGGTGCCGGAACTGGCACCTTGCCATGACGGACTCTGCACGTCAGTGGACATTAAGGGGTTAAGTAGCTTTTCTCATTATTGCATACACCTGGCTATGAAGTTCAAAGCTCAATGTGGTTACAAAACCAAAAAAAGTGCTTTAGTAAGTCAGTAAAAAGTAGGTAGGAGTATTTAAAACAAGAAAATGATAAGGGTGCCCATACTTATGCACCTGTCAAATTTTGTTTGAATGCAGATTGCACATGTTCTGTTAGTACAATAAACCTCATTTCAAGGCAGAAACATTACTGTGTCCAATAGTTATTAGATATATCAAACTGAAATAGCTGTTGCAAAAACCCCAATTTTTATAAAACATTAAGCTTAAGATTAATAGGGTTGCCCAAACTTTTTCATATAACTGCATGTAATAAATAGGCTGCTATAAATAACGAGAATCCGATATGTAAGGGATGGTGCTTTACATAACAAGAGAAGGCACTGTGCAATAAGGAACAACAATATACACAATGAGAGTAAACTATGTAATATATATTTCTTGCGCAGGGGCCCCAATCTGTCAGTGTCCGCCACTGAATTACACCCAATGCCCCTAGTGGAAAATAGCTCCTTTATATGGCACCTGCTGGACTATGCCACAATTTTCTATGTGATTAATATGTGTTCTGTAGAATAAAACACCATATAATGGTTAGAGGATTATAGTCCTACAAAACTCTCACCTCAGAGGTACAGTTCTGTAATGTGATATTATACATTAAACCCACATATCTTAAATATCTTTTGTATCACTCTTTTTTAGTTAGAAAGTTGTGTAATACAACTATACTGGGAAATCATAATTTATGCATATGATTTAAACTTGGAAGCAACTTGTCTATCTCCACCTATGACCTATTTTTTTCTATCTTGCCCACTAGGGTGTGGGCATATATTCCAAACTCCTAATTAAAATGAATATTCTATAATAAATTATTGTGTAGGTATAATACTGATAATATCTGAATAGCTGTGGAAGCTCCTGCCAAATTGTGATGAATTATTCTAAATTGAACATCTTGCCATAATGCATGTATTTTAGAAGCTAGTGACTGTCTTTATCAGATTCTTGGCACATAGTCATAAGTTATAAGCCCAAGAGCAAATTTTTAATTGTTACATGTGATTAAACTTGCCAAAGTAGATAATTTACAGCTTACACAGAGAATTCGTGGAAATCCTTAACACCTTGTCCGATAGGCTTGGTTTTAATACAGCAGCAGATAAAATCACAGAACATTATGGATTGCTCTTATCATTTCAATCACCTGTCAAAATCTTATATGATCTATTTATATTAGAGATGATCTGTCTGCATAAATTAGCATTCTCATTATAAAGTTCTTTACAAATTACAGTGGGGGAAATAAGTATTTGATCCCTTGCTGATTTTGTAAGTTTGCCCACTGAACAGTCTATAATTTTAAGGGTAGGTTAATTTTAACATTGAGAGATAGAATACCAAAAATAAAATACAAAAAATCACATTGTATAAATTATATAGTTTCTTTTGTAATTTACAGTGAGAAATAAGTATTTGATCCCTCTGGCAAACAAGACTTAATACTTGGTAGCAAAACCCTTGTTGGCAAGCACAGCAGTGAGACTTTTTTTTGTAGTTGATGACGAGGTTTGCGTACATGTCAGGAGGAATTTTGGTGCACTCCTCGTTGCGGATCATCTCTAAAGATCAGGCTAGGCCACTCCATGACCTTAATGTGCTTCTTTTTGAGCCACTTTTTTGTTGCCTTGGCTGTATGTTTTTGGTCATTGTCTTGCTGGAAGACCAAGCCATGACCTATTTTTTAATGTTCTGGCAGAGGAAAGGAGGTTGTCACTCAGGATTTTACGGTACATGGCTCCATCCATTCTCCCATTGATGCGGTGAAGTAGTCCTGTGCTCTTAGCAGAGAAACACTCCCAAATCATAATGTTTCCACCTTCATACTTGACAGTGGGGACGGTGTTCTTTGGGTCATAGGCAGCATTTCTCTTCCTCCAAACACGGCAAGTTGAGTTAATGCTAAAGACCTCAATATTTGTCTCATCTGACCACAGCACCTTCTCCCAATCACTCACAGAATCATCCAGGTGTTCATTAGCAAACTCCAGACGGGCCTGCACATGTGCCTTCTTTAGCAGGGGTCCTTGCAGGCACTGCAGGATTTTAAACCTTTACGGTGTAATGTGTTAACAATGGTTTTCGTGATGACTGTGGTCCCAGCAGCCTTGAGATCATTAACAAGTTCCCCCTGTGTAGTTTTAGGCTGATCTCTCACTTTCCTCATGATCAAGAATACACCAACATGTGAGATTTTGCATGGAGGCCCAGATCGATGTCGATTGACAGTTAGTTTGTATTTCTTCCATTTTCTTACTATTGCACCAACAGTTGTCTCCTTCTCATCCAGCATCTTATGTATGGTTTTGTAGCCCATTCCAGCTTCGTGTTGGTCTAAGATCTTGTCCCTGACATCCTTATAAAGCTCTTTGGTCTTGCCCATGTTATATATGTTAGAGTCTGACTGATTAATTGAGTCTGTGAACAGGAGTCTTTTATAAAGGTGACTATGTAAGACAGCTGTCTTTAATGCAGGTAACGAGTTGATTAGGAGCATCTAACTCGTCTGTAGGAGCCAGAACTCTTAAGGGTTGGTCGTCACTACACCTACAGATAAATTCTCAAAGGGATATAAGTTCCAAAATGGGGTCACTTGAGGGGGGATTCTGTTCTTCTAGCACTTAGGGGCTCTGTATATGGAGTCCACAAACTATTATAGGAAAATCTGCAGTCCAGGAGGCAAATAGCGCTCCATCCCTCCTGAGTCTCACTGTGTGGCTAAGCAGTGCTGTATATCTTCATATGGGGTATGTCTATTTATTTTGGTGCCATTTTTACCCATTTTCCAGTGTGAAAATGCAAAATCTGGGGCTAAAATAAAAAATTTTCAGGTAAAAATTTAATTATTTATTCGTCACTGCCTAATGGAATAAAATTCTTTGACACACCTGTGGCGTCAATATGGTCACTGCACTAGGGGTGTAGTTTGTAAAATGAGGTCACATATGGGGGGATTCTGCTGTTCTGGCACCTCAGGCTCTGCCATTGTGACATGACACCTTCAAACCAGTCCAGCAAAATCTGAACTTCAACATGGCGCTTCTTCCCTTTTGAGCTCTGCACTGTGTCTCAAAAGTAGTTTTTGGCCAAATATGGGTATCAGTGTACTCAGGAGAAATTGCACAACAAATTTTGGTGTTCATTTTCTCCTGATATCCTTATGAAATTGAAAAAATTTGAAAACAACATTATTATGTGAAAAATATTTTTTTTGCCCTTTTCACAGATCAAGGTTGCAATATTCTCTGAAGCACCTGTTGGGATCAAGATGCTCACCACATGTCTAGCTACATTCCTTAAGTGGTCTAGGTTCCAAAATGGGGTTAATTTTATGGGGTTTCCACTCTTTAGGAACATCATGGGAGTCTACAAATGCAACAAGACACCTGCAGACATTCCATCAAAGTCTGAGTTCCAAAATGACACTTCTTCCTTTCTGAGCACTACCATGCACCCAAACAGTAGTTTTCCCCCCACATATGGGGGATCGGAATACTCAGGAGAGATTGCACACACATTTTAGGGTCCATTTTCTCCTGATACTCTTGTGAAAATAAAAAAAATTGGGGCTCTAAAACATTTTTGTGGGAAAAATGTGATTTTTTATTTTCATAGCTCTACGTTATAAACTTCTGTGAAGCACATGAGGGTTCTAGGTGCTCATCACACATCTAGATAGATTCCTTGAAGGGTCTAGTGTTATGTTTCGGTAGCTGAGGAGTGCAGGTAAAAAAGGCAATACACCAGAGAAGTTGGAATCTATGAGATTGCAGTACCCTGACTAACCACCACAACTAGAGGCAGCCGTGGAGCGTTCCTACGTTGGTCCTAGACGCCTCGTCACAGCCTGAGAAACTAACTACACCTAAAGATAGAAAGAGGAAAGCTATCTGCCCCGGAGCAGATCCCCAAAGAACATAGAAAGCCCCCAAACATGTAATGGCGGTTAGACAAGATGAAATACTGACACAGACAGAAAATAGTATGAACAAACGTTGGGGCCCAAACTACCTAAATAGAAAAGGAAATATCCAGGAATGGAGGAAGACACCCAGTGACAAGACAACAACAGAAAATCAAAGGTGACACAATATGAAAATAAAATATAATTTTATTGAATCAAATATACAAAATTAATAAACTACAGAATTGTATATGCAATAAAATACGTACATGAATTATTTGTTTAATAAAAACAAGAGGCAATGACCTATTAACGGAACAGCTATAAAATATAAAGTGAGCACCTTAGTATATAACCATATATCATTAGATGATTCCTGCAAAAACTTATAATATAAGGCAGGTGTAGTGACATATGCACATGTAGAAACTAGATTGCTCAATACAAATCCAGGTAATGAATCCTATATATAAAGCTGGCGATGTGTAATGACCTGCAATATCTGCTGTAGATGTGAACAACTATATATGATAAAGAAACAGTGTGCAACAAAAATAATGTGCATAAAATAATATATGTATGCAATTGTGTAGAAAAATGCCTCAAATAGAGATGCCCTGTGCCCTGAAAAAATGATAAACAACTACACAATAAAACCAATAATATATATATGTGTATGCACAGACTGGTGCAAAAAGTACTAAACTTGTGAGAAAATCATCATTAAATATGAGCGAAGTGCAAACGAAAATCCCATGCACCGCAAAAAGTGAAGTGAGAAAACACAAGCAACTAGGGAAAACTGATAGTGTCCACTATTGCAAAATATCAGCACCATGTATCGCAGTGACTAGAGTGGAGGGGATCGGAAATACCGCCAAACTTGTGGACAATTACCTGGGAGCTGTGGAAAGGTTATGGCCTCTGAAGAACGCGCCCCGACGCGCGTTTCGGAAATGTTTTCCTTCGTCAGGTAATTGTCCACAAGTTTGGCGGTATTTCCGATACCCTCCACTCTAGTCACTGCGATACATGGTGCTGATATTTTGCAATAGTGGACACTATCAGTTTTCCCTAGTTGCTTGTGTTTTCTCACTTCACTTTTTGCGGTGCATGGGATTTTCGTTTGCACTTCGCTCATATTTAATGATGATTTTCTCACAAGTTTAGTACTTTTTGCACCAGTCTGTGCATACACATATATATATTATTGGTTTTATTGTGTAGTTGTTTATCATTTTTTCAGGGCACAGGGCATCTCTATTTGAGGCATTTTTCTACACAATTGCATACATATATTATTTTATGCACATTATTTTTTTGCACACTGTTTCTTTATCATATATAGTTGTTCACATCTACAGCAGATATTGCAGGTCATTACACATCGCCAGCTTTATATATAGGATTCATTACCTGGATTTGTATTGAGCAATCTAGTTTCTACATGTGCATATGTCACTACACCTGCCTTATATTATAAGTTTTTGCAGGAATCATCTAATGATATATGGTTATATACTAAGGTGCTCACTTTATATTTTATAGCTGTTCCATTAATAGGTCATTGCCTCTTGTTTTTATTAAACAAATAATTCATGTACGTATTTTATTGCATATACAATTCTGTAGTTTATTAATTTTGTATATTTGATTCAATAAAATTATATTTTATTATTCATATTGTGTCACCTTTGATTTTCTGTTGTTGTCTTGTCACTGGGTGTCTTCCTCCATTCCTGGATATTTCCTTATATATTACCGGATGGTCTGCCATCCACACATTGGGTGGTATAGTCACTATATATTCACATATATTTTATCTTTTGATAAATTTATTATTTTTATTATTGTGATATATATACAACCTTTTTTCTAAATAGAAAAGGATAGGAAGGGCACTTACTGCAATCCCAAAAAACCCTGAAAAGCACCAACTCTACTAATTTCAAAATCACCTGAGATCACACGACCTCTACCACCTAAATTAGTTCTCTGGTGTAACAAAATCAAAACAGCAGCCACTAGTGTTGAGCGATACTACTCGATATCTAAAAATATCGTATCGAAATGGTATCGCCGATATTACTAAATATCGTCGATATCCGATTCTGATACCGGAAGTCCCATGTAAGTCTATGGGAACAAAATATCGCAACAAAAAAACCCTTTCTTTCGTTGTAAACACAAAATATACACACATAGAATACATATATATATATACATGTAATTGTGACATATATATATACATATATTTATAGTTTATACACTTCTACATAGTAAAATAGACTCTGATTCAATTGCCGGGTAAAAGCCGTGACATACCCCATAGAAGTCGACGGGCTCGGTGCCGAGTACCCCCAAAACCTCTGGCTCTGTGCGACTCAACTTGGGCGTCACGAACAGGATTCTGTAGCTCGCTATAAGCGAGTCCTGTGTGCCTGAATTGAACTGGTTTTGTGCTTGAGAATTGCTAAAATCATCAGAGAATGTATTTGCCATTTTTCAGCCATATCTGCGTCACGACGAGGCACTGGTGAAGAAGAAGGGCGTGCTCTTCGTGGGTGTCACTCAGTGGCGCGAAAACGATGGCCGACCACTGTAAATGGTACTGCAATGTAACATCGTGCCCCACAGCTCTTCAGTTCCGCCTCCTCATCCTCCTCAGTGTGCGGAAACTAACACGAAGGTCCCGCCTCCCTACAAAAGAGGGGCCCTCTCCAGATGCTAATGACACATGTGACTTGGCAGAGATGGCTAATGGACACGAGTAGAAGTGTGAAGGGATGGAGCAGTCAGAGCTCTCCCCCCACGGAAGCGACCCGATCGCCACGGAACCACCGTTGGGCACCCGGCCTGGAAACCCTCCTACGCTGCAAGAAGCGGAGGATACCCTAAGAGGCCTGGCCCGGCACCGGGAGGAGGTCGCCAGGATGGAAGCCAGCTGGCGTGCCCTAAAAATAAACTTGGAGCGGCGCCAATCCCTCTTACCTGAAGTGTCTGTACCGGAAGGTGAGGCACCTGTTCTAGTAGAGGAGCCCTTGCAATGTGATCCGGTTGACGTTGTCGCAGTGGAGGCACCTGTTCTAGTAGAGGAGTCCGTGCGGGCATCCCAGCCCTTGCAATGTGATCCGGTTGACGTTGTCGCAGTGGAGGCACCCGTTCCTGCAAAAAACTCTGCACCGGCAGCACCCCAGGTCCCGCTGTCTGCCCCCGTCGCTGAGACAGAAGAAGCGACACCCGTCCTCATGGAGGAGGCCGCACAGGCATCAGAGGTCTACCTGCCTGTACAGGAGCCCCGACTGTCATCTGTTCCAGAGCCGGCTGCTTCCTCCGCAGGTGAGCGCCGCCAGGACTGGGGGGTGCCAGGAGAGCTGCCGCAAACCGGACACTGTAAGCTGGCATTTGATGGTGGAGACATGGAGCAGCTGGTGGAGGAGAATTACAACCGGCGTCAGGAGGAAGAGTGGAGACGTTGGGAGCGGGAAGCAGAGCGACAAAGGGAGCAGCGAGAAACCCAAAAGCTTCGCCAACGTCAGCTGGAGAAGGACCGGGCAGATAAGGACCGGATGAGAAAAGATAAAGGAACCCTGTGGGAGCCGCGGCGTAAGGGTGCAGTACGGAGCTTTAAATTGAAAGGTGGTTGGGGCTTCATCCAGGAGCCTGGACTTTATTTAGAAGTTTTTGTGAACCGGTGGGACGTGGAGGCTCACCTCCCAGAAGGACACCCGGGGAGGGACCTGTTGCCAGGAGACTTGGTGACTTACACCCGACACTGGGGTTACAATGGATGGTACGCCCTAAATGTTACCAGGTGCGACCCCTACTCCCCAGAGTGTCAGGAACCTGTGAGACCCTCGGAGCCTTCAGCCTCCCACATCCAGGCCTCTGCAAAAGTGCCCACCCCACGCCGTAAATCTCCCCAGCCTCCCTCAGTGGTCTCCTCAGCAGCCCCAGCTATGGACATGATAAGTATAGCTGGCCCGTACCCGGCGCCTGTTAGGCCCCCTGGGGTTCGTTCAGTCCGGGACATAGGGTTCCAGACCCGGAGGGAGATGAAAGAGGTGGCCACACAGACCCAGATAGCGGGTCACGACTTGACTGTACAGGCCACACGACGTCATCAGGTCCTGGTGGTCCTTGGTGCCTCGGATGTTTGGCAAGCATCAGAAGAGTACCAGGTGGTACCTGGAACACCCCTGCCAAACAATTATAAATAACCCGGACAGGGTCCCTGTATGTAAATAGTTAAATTGTTGATGTACCCGGACGGGTGAATGTTCAAAAAAAAAGTTTTTTAATTTAATAAAACAAAACAAAACACAGTTTTCATAACTTTTATTACAGTCTCATCCTGCGACGCCATCGATCTCCTGTAAAAAAATGAAAAAAAAAAAAAGTATACCACCTGACCGACGCAGTCCATAGTAACGAGTGTCCCACGACGATCCAGCTCTGCTACATCAGAATGACAGGCAGAGCCTGTCATCCCGGCGCAGCACAGCTGATTACCTGCTTCCCCGGCGGTGACGTCATCGGACTGGTTTACGGCCGGGATTACCCTGCAGTCACTGCAGTTATCGCGAAAAACTGCATGTGACCGCCAGGGAGAAGATAATTGCGGCCATCAAGCAGTCCAGGACGTGACCGCCGGAGATCTTCTGCCAGGTAAGTGCCGCTGACTCCTGACAGACCCGACCGACGGACACTCACAGTGACAGTGACAAATCCGATTCCGGTATTCGATAAGACGAAAATATCGAAACGAATTATCGAAAGGCCGATAGAGCTAATATCGGCCGATACCCGATATTTGCAGTATCGTATCGCTCAACACTAGCAGCCACTGAAAAAAATGGAAAAAGCAAAAGTACAAACATCAGTGGCTGAACTAAACTGAGAGGGCAAAAGCCCCTGGAGGGGACCCTGAAGGCCCCCACAGAAGTGCAGGACAAAATGCAAAAATCAAGCACAAAAACAAAAAGAAGAAAATGTCTTATCTGTTAGCAGGAGATGCAGACACGACACAGCAGGCTACAAAGGAAACAGGACTCAAGGATTGAGACTAGAACAATTGATCACCGGCAACCCTGATGGGAAGGTGACTCCCTTATATAAGACCAGTCAGTAACACCTGATTCCCACTCCTCACAATCTTCACTGGACAGTCCAGTACCGCTTGTAACCACCAGAGGGAGCCTTTGCTCAGAACTCATTTCAAGTCCATTCACAACAGTACCCCCCCCTTGAGGAGGGGTCACCAAACCCTCACTTGAGCAACCAGGTCGGTCAGGATGAGTTCTATGATACGCACGGATGAGTCTCCTAGCATGGATGTCCGAAGCAAACACCCAAGAATTGTCTTCCTGACCATAACCTCTCCACTTAACCAAATACTGGAGTTTCCGTCTAGAAAAACGAGAATTCAATATTTTCTCAACCACAAACTCCATATTGCCCTCAACCAGAACAGGGTCAGGAGGCAAAGCAGTAGGAACCACTGGCTCAACAAACCTCTTCAACAAGGACTTGTGGAACACGTTATGGATCTTAAATGTCCCTGGAAGAAGCAAACGAAAAGAAACAGGATTAAGAATCTCCATGATCTTATAAGGTCCAATGAACCTAGGCTTAAATTTAGGAGATGCCACTCTCATAGGAATATTTCTTGAGGACAACCAGACCAAGTCCCCACTTTAAACCGAGGACCATCAGTCCTATGCCGGTTAGCAAACCGCTGGGCCCTCTCCTGAGAGAGGGACAACCTCTCCACTACCTGGTCCCAAATCTGTTGCATACGCTCCACAACAGAGTCAACACCTGGACAGACAGAAGCCTCCGTCTGTCCTGAAGAAAATCGAGGGTGAAACCCAGAATTACAGAAAAATGGAGACATCAAAGTGGCAGAGCTAGCCCTATTATTAAGAGCAAACTCAGCCAAAGGCAAAAAAGAGACCCAGTCATCCTGATCAGCAGACACAAAGCATCTTAGATAAGTCTCCAATGTCTGGTTTGTTCTCTCAGTTTGACCATTGGTCTGAGGATGAAACGCCGAGGAGAAAGACAATTGAACACCAAGTTTAGAACAAAAGGTCCTCCAAAATCTGGAAACAAACTGGACTCCTCTGTCAGACACAATGTTCTCAGGAATGCCGTGTAAACGAACCACGTGCTCAAGGAACAAAGGCACCAATTCAGAGGAGGAAGGCAACTTAGGTAATGGCACAAGATGTATCATCTTGGAAAACCTATCACAAATCACCCAGATGACGGTCATTCTCTGAGAAACAGGGAGGTCGGAAATGAAATCCATAGAGATATGGGTCCATGATCTCTTGGGCACAGGCAATGGCATCAACAAACCACTAGAGCGAGAGCAAGGCTTGGAGCGAGAAAAAGTCCCGCAGGACTGCACAAATTCCCTGACATCACGAGACAAGGTAGGCCACCAAAAGGACCGACTAACCAAGTCTCTGGTACCAAAAATTCCGGGATGCCCAGCCAACGCGGAACAATGAATCTCAGACATCACACTCTTTTTCCACTGGTCCGGGACAAACAATTTTCCAACAGGGCAGCGCTCGGGCCTATCCTCCTGACACCCCTCCAGAGCAAGTCTCAAATTGGGTGAGATGGCGGAAAGAACTACACCCTCTTTCAAAATAACAGAAGGATCAGATAACTCAGGAGAGTCCGCAAGGAAACTCCTCGAGAGAGCATCCGCCTTAATATTCTTAGTGCCAGGAAGAAAGGAAACCACAAAATTAAAACGTGTGAAAAACAAGGCCCACCTGGCCTGTCTAGGATTGAGTCGCTTGGCAGATTCCAGATAAACCAGATTCTTATGGTCCGTAAGGACCACCACCTGATGTTTGGCTCCCTCCAGCCAATGTCTCCACTCTTCAAAAGCCCACTTCATGGCCAGTAACTCCCGATTACCCACGTCATAATTACGTTCAGTAGGAGAAAATTTTCGAGAGAAAAAGGAACAAGGGTTACTTTTAGAGGTCTCTGGATCTTTTTGGGACAAAACGGCACCTGCCCCAATTTCAGAGGCATCAACCTCCACCTGAAATGGCAGAGAAACATCAGGCTGCCGTAGAACAGGAGCAGAAGTGAATCTCTGCTTAAGTTCCTGAAATGCAGAGACTGCCTCAGGAGGCCAATTCACCACATCAGAACCCTTTCTGGTCAAATCAGTCAATGGTTTAACAATAACCGAGAAATTACCAATAAATTTACGATAAAAATTGGCAAAACCCAAAAATCTTTGAAGAGCCTTTAATGAAGTAGGTTGGACCCAATCACAGATGGCCTGAACCTTGACCGGGTCCATTTCAGTAACAGATGGGGACAAAATGAATCCCAGAAATGAGATCCTCTGTACGCCAAAAAGACACTTTGATCCCTTCACATACAGAGCATTCTCTCTCAAAATCTGGAATACAGGTCGAACATGTTTCACATGAGAGTCCCAGTCATTAGAAAAAATCAAGATATCATCCAAATAAACAATCAGAAATGTATCCACAAAATCCCTGAAAATGTCATTCATGAAGGACTGGAAGACAGAAGGAGCATTAGTGAGCCCAAAGGGCATCACAAGGTACTCAAAATGCCCCTCAGGGGTATTGAATGCCGTCTTCCATTCATCCCCGTGCATAATGCGAATAAGGTTATATGCCCCCCTGAGGTCAAGCTTGGTAAACCAAGTAGCGTTTTTCACCCTGGAAAACAGGTCAGAATTCAAAGGTAACGGGTATTGATATTTTACAGTAATATTGTTCAAAAGACGATAATCAATACACGGCCTTAATGAACCATCCTTTTTGGCCACAAAGAAAAAACCGGCACCTAAGGGTGAAGAGGATGGTCTGATATGACCCTTCTCCAATGACTCCTTGATATAAGACCGCATAGCGTCATGTTCAGGTACAGACAAGTTAAAAAGGCGACCTTTAGGGAATTTACTACCAGGCACTAATTCAATAGCGCAGTCATAGCTCCTATGGGGAGGCAAGGATGCAGATTTACTTTCGCTAAACACATCAGAAAAATCAATCAAAAAGTCAGGAACATCCTGAGCCTGGGGGGAGGCAGAAAAAACAGGAGTGTTGGTATTAACACATTGGCAGCCCCAACTGGTTACAGACACAGATTTCCAATCCAAAACAGTATTATGAGACTGCAACCAAGGGAAGCCCAGTACGATAATATCATGCAGATTATACAGAACCAAAAATTTACAGCACTTCCCGATGATCAGGTTCAACCCTCATTATCACCTGAGTAGAGAACTGAGGTTTATTCTCAGCCAAAGGGGTAGAATCGATCCCCAGTAGGGGAATAGACTTCTGTAGGGGTATCAAGGGAAACCCACAACGTTTAGCAAAATCATAATCCATCATGTTAATAGCTGCTCCAGAATCAACGAAAGCCTGAGCAGAAAATGAGGACAGAGAGCATATCAGAGTGACAGTTAATAAAAACTTAGTCTGAACACTACCCAAGACAACTGAGCTGCAAAACGTCTTCCCCGCTTAGGGCAGACTGAAATAGCATGAGAGGCATCACCACAGTAGAAACATAACCCATTGCGCTTTCGAAACTCATGACGCTGTGCCCCAGACACCACTCTATCACACTGCATGGGTTCAGAAGCAGGTTCACAAGGCAACACCATTCCACGCATACTTCTCCGCTCACGCAAACGTCTGTCAATTTGAATCGCTAAAGACATAGAATCATTGAGACCAGAGGGGACAGGGAATCCCACCATAACATCCTTTACATTATCTGACAGACCCTTCCGAAAAAGGGCCGCCAAAGCGTCGTCATTCCACTTGGTCAGGACTGCCCACCTACGGAATCTCTGACAGTATAACTCAGCGTCATCAAGACCCTGATTTAATGGCAACAAGGCTTTTTCAGCTTGATCAGTGACATTAGGCTCATCGTACAATAACCCCAAAGCCTGAAAAAATGCATCAACATCACTCAAAACAGGATCCCCAGGTGTCAGGGAAAAAGCCCAATCCTGAGGATCGCCGCGCAGGAGAGAGATGACAATTTGAACCTGCTGCGCTGCGTTCCCTGAGGACTTAGATTTTAAGGCAAAAAACAATTTACAATTATTTTTGAAATTCTGAAACTTAGCTCGATCCCCTAAAAACAAATCTGGCATGGGAATCCTAGGTTCCACAACAGGCAACCTAGCAAGATAGGCAGCAATACTCCGAACCTCAGTGGCAAGCTGATCCACACGGCCAGACAACTGTGCAAACTCCATTGAGAGAAAAAAAAAATCCTCCCCAGCACCCAGAGATACAGAGGGAAAAAAAATGCAACAAACAGAAAAATATCTCTGACAACTCTGACAACCTTTTTTCTTTCACAATATTTTTTCCCTTCTGTGAGTGCCATACAATTTTCAATTTTTAGGCCGGTGATACTGTTATGTTTCGGTAGCTGAGGAGTGCAGGTAAAAAAGGCAATACACCAGAGAAGTTGGAATCTATGAGATTGCAGTACCCTGACTAACCACCACAACTAGAGGCAGCCGTGGAGCGTTCCTACGTTGGTCCTAGACGCCTCGTCACAGCCTGAGAAACTAACTACACCTAAAGATAGAAAGAGGAAAGCTATCTGCCCCGGAGCAGAACCCCAAAGAACATAGAAAGCCCCCAAACATGTAATGGCGGTTAGACAAGATGAAATACTGACACAGACAGAAAATAGTATGAGCAAACGTTGGGGCCCAAACTACCTAAATAGAAAAGGATAGAAAGGGCACTTACTGCAATCCCAAAAAACCCTGAAAAGCACCAACTCTACTAATTTCAAAATCACCTGAGATCACACGACCTCTACCACCTAAATTAGTTCTCTGGTGTAACAAAATCAAAACAGCAGCCACTGAAAAAACTGGAAAAAGCAAAAGTACAAACATCAGTGGCTGAACTAAACTGAGAGGGCAAAAGCCCCCGGAGGGGACCCTGAAGGCCCCCACAGAAGTGCAGGACAAAATGCAAAAATCAAGCACAAAAACAAAAGAAAATGTCTTATCTGTTAGCAGGAGATGCAGACACGACACAGCAGGCTACAAAGGAAACAGGACTCAAGGATTGAGACCAGAACAATTGATCACCGGCAACCCTGATGGGAAGGTGACTCCCTTATATAAGACCAGTCAGTAACACCTGATTCCCCCTCCTCACAATCTTCACTGGACAGTCCAGTACCGCTTGTAACCACCAGAGGGAGCCTCTGCTCAGAACTCATTTCAAGTCCATTCACAACAGTCTAGTTTCCAAAATAGGGTCACTTGGGGGTTTCCACTGTTTAGGCACATCAGGGGATCTCCAATCGTGACATGGCATTCGCTAATGATACCAGCCAATTTTGTGCTCCAAAAGTTAAATCATATGCAAATGGGAAAATATATAAACAAAGTTTTCAAAACATCTCGATTTATTCAGTATCAAGTATGAGCACTACACTCAGAAATACATGCACTTACACTCATGAAATGCTATCAGTGAGGTTATTAGTGGTTGTCTGAGGAATGTTCTGCAATACTGAATGCAGTTGGGCACAGGAATCAAGATCCGCTGCTGGCAGCTCCCTTTGCAATTGCCCATCAATCATGTTTCTGATGTGCTCCATGACAGACAGGCCCGGAGACGCTTCAGGCCATGGTAGGACATTTAGACTACACAGGCTGCTCACTGTAGAATGAGTAACATGCAGCCTGACATTGTCATGTTGAAAAGCAGCTCCTGAGGCACATTGAGAATTGGAGGTAACCACTAGTTCCATGACTGATTCTGTATTGTAGGTGAAATTAAATGTCACACGTCAAGCTTAAGACTTCAAACAATGTTTACACAAACTGTCAGAAGGTGTTTATACAACACTGGTCTATGAACTATAGCTCTCAAAGGCTATCATGGTGCAATGGAGGCTGGAATGATCGTCTACTTCAGCGATGAGTCTCTCAATTTTGTCTTGAGCACAATGATAGTCTAATGGTCTGAAGACCATGTGGGCAATACCATATAGCGACCTTCACGAGGGAATGTCACACCGGCCCTATTCCTGGGATTATGGTGTGGGATGGCATAATGTATGGTAGCCGTAATGTTTATGTGATATTATATTAATTACCTTTAAAATTGGGCAAGTTATAGCTATTTATATGATGATATGATATTGATTGATATGATACCTATTTAAATATGAAAGTGAATAAATGAAAAACACTGCTGAGAAAAATGTAAGCCAACAAAATAGGTTCAGTGCTTAGGGCAGCAGGCGTAATAAATGCAGCTCCTGGCTATAAGAGCAGTACAGAGATCAAAAGAATTAATCTTAATAAATTAATAAAATGAATCTTGTACTGCATTTACCTGTCATTCCTAAATACTGCAATAACCATGGGTCTATGTCATTTATACATGGTGTCATAGTCGGTTGTTGCTTCTTATGTAAGGAGCTTGTGGACTTAATATGTAACAGATCTGGAACTACTGGTATAACATGAGCAAAGGCGGCTTAGACTCCAGCTGTGACATGAGTGTGTGACAATTTTTATTTGGGTGCAATTGACTGCCAGGAAACTTCAACCTATGAATTTTATTATATTGTTTTATGAGCTTGTCTCACCCAGGCCACAATAAATTGTGGCTACTGAACATTTTTTTCTTTAATTAGGCTACAAAATAATCTTTATTACAACAGACACAAAACTGCAGGGGCATCCAGTTACATCGTGTTCACATGTCACAATAGGCCGCCTGCAAATCCTCAGTTGACATCGATGTCTACACTTTTTGGATGGATCGCATTCAATAATGGATATATCTATTGTGTAGTTCTCTGTTCTATATTTTATGACATTAAATTTATAAAAAAAGAAAAGTTGTATAATGTAGTATTGTTTAATTCAAGTTCTTTTTATTGACCATGCTGTGAATACAATGAAATTATAAACCTAATGATTGAAAACTGGCTACAGCACAAGCTATCGTAGTTTACAAAGGATTATTACGCCAAAGAGACAGAAAAATAATGTAAAGAAATAAGAGGATTGTGATTGGGTGCAGAAAGTTATAGAAGAATGCACAATGCTGAGGTCTTTCAGACATTGTAACATTTATATCAAGGTGGCTGTTAGCCTTAAAGTGTAACTGTCAATTTAATCTTTATTACATAAATCAATAATAGACGTGAAAATAAGGGAGGGAGGTGAGCAGCTTAGGCTACTTTCACACATCCGTTTTGCTCCTGACGGCGCATTCCGGCGTCCAGGTACGGACTGGGGCTGAAATTCAGCCCTGGCACTTGAAATCACACAGGCCCATGATGTCCCTGTCCCAAGCACCAGACAGGATATATTACTACGAATATTACCCTGGATAGAAGGCGGAAAATTTCTACTACAAGACCAATATTTCGAAGGATACCCATGGCCTGTTGGGGTAAGTGATGGAGTCAGCAACTTTGTGCTCTGTCACAACTCTTCACAGTATGTGTTGTGAGTGGGCTTGGGATGAGTTCTGAGCAGAGGCTCCCTCTGGTGGTTACAAGCGGTGCTGGTCTGTCCAGTGAAGATTGTGAAGATTGTGAGGATTGGGAATCAGGTGTTACTGACTGGTCTTATATAAGGGAGTCACTTTCCCATCAGGGTTGCCGGTGATCAATTGTTCTGGTCTTTATCTTTGATTCCTGTTTCCCTTGTAGCCTGCTGTGTCGTGTCTGCATCTCCTGCTAACAGATAAGACATTTTCCTCTTTTTGTTTTTGTGCTTGATTTTTGTTTTTTGTCCTGCACTTCTGTGGGGGCCTTCAGGGTCCCCTCCGGGGCTTTTGCCCTCTCAGTTTAGTTCAGCCACTGATGTTTGTACTTTTGCTTTTTCCAGTTTTTTCAGTGGCTGCTGTTTTGATTTTGTTACACCAGAGAACTAATTTAGGTGGTAGAGGTCGTGTGATCTCAGGTGTTTTTGAAATTAGTAGAGTTGGTGCTTTTCAGGGTTTTCTGGGATTGCAGTAAGTACCCTTCCTATCCTTTTCTATTTAGTTAGTTTGGGCCCCAACGTTTGCTCATACTATTTTCCTTCTGTGTCAGTATTTCTTCTTGTCTAACCGCCATTACATGTTTGGGGGCTTTCTATTATCTTTGGGGTTCTGCTCCGGGGCAGATAGCTTTCCTATATCTATCTTTAAGTGTAGTTTCTCAGGCTGTGACGAGGCGTCTAGGACCAACGTAGGAACGCTCCACGGCTGCCTCTAGTTGTTGTGGTTAGTCAGGGTACTGCAATCTCATAGATTCCAACTGCTCTGGTGTATTGCCTTTTTTGCCTGCACTCCTCAGCTACCGAAACATAACAGTATGGGTGTCTTGAGAACACCGATTCAGCTAACAACGTAGCAGAAGCAGACAAGGCAGCCCACGATCAGGCCCTTCTGACATTTGCCAGAATTGCCAAATGGCCAGTCCGGCCCTGCCAGCGTCGCGCCGGAACGCCGGATCCGGCAAATATTATGTAAAACCGGATCCGTTTTATCAGTTTCATACGTTTTTTTATCCGTTTTTCGCCGGATTACGACGGATCCGGTTTCTTAAACACGCCCCTTTGTGGCCTTCCAAACGTGATTGGCTACTGTAAACCTATATATACACTGTTCCTACAGCCCATCTTTGACAGGTTGTAAAGGAGCAAGTGCAGGTTGGAGAGAAGAGCAAGTGACTGGCGAAGATGGATGTTGCTATTGGAAATATTTTGAAGAATTTGGTGGATTTTACAGTGGAGGCTAATCGTTTGAAGGTGATAGTTCTGGAGAAGGAGAGAGCGAGACAGCAGCGCATTATGCGTCAGCGCCAACGACGATGCCGTATGTGGATCCACCCCATCACAGCCCAGAGACTAACTCATGGGGTGTATTCTACACTCTGCATGGAGCTTAGACAAAACCCGGAGACATTTTTTGCATACCTTCGGATGAAGAAAGAAAATTTTGATTTCTTGGTGGAGCGTATTGGAGAACAAATTCGAAGATCCGACACCTATTGCCACTTCTCAATTTCTCCGGCGGAGCGTCTCATGGTCACTATAAGGTAAGCTATATGTATTGGATCTGCTCGCTTGAGAGCACACTTGTAACTGAAATGCTGTTGCTAGTAGCTTTTAACAATTTTTTTTATAGTATTTCCAATTGTTATAGCTGAGTTCTGGTATGTAATGCTGTGATTGTGAACTAATTTTTTTTTTTTTTTTTTTACAGATTCCTAGCAAGTGGAGAATCGCTCTCCTCGCTACATTTCCAGTATCGACTAGGTATTTCAACGATATCTGGAATTATCGAGCACACCTGCCGTGCACTATGGGACTCTTTGGTCGGAGAATTTGTTCCAGAACCAACAATAGAGATGTGGATTGAAATTGCGGAAAAGTTTCTCCAGATATGCCAGTTTCCCAATTGCCTGGGCGCTGTTGATGGGAAACATATCCGCATTGTAAAGGCAACAGGATCGGGATTGGAATTCTTCAATTATAAAAAATATTTTTCAGTCATCCTCATGGCCATTGTTGACGCGGAATGTAAATTCATTACTTTTGACATTGGGGCTTATTGATGGTCCAATGACTCACAAGTTTTCAAACTGTCTGCTATGGGTCGGCGACTGTACGGAAACACTTTCCAGTTCCCACCCCCTAGGCCGCTGCCTCAAACCTCTGGGCCACCTATGCCTTTTTTTGTATGTGTAGGTGATGAAGCCTTCCAGCTGTCGGAACACCTTTTGAAACCTTACAGTAGCAGAGGATTGACACAAACCAAACGGATTTTCAATTACCGCCTCACAAGAGCCAGACGGATGATGGAATGCGCTTTTGGTATTCTGACAGCCAAATGGCGTGTCCTATTGACTGCAATAAACCTAAAGACTGAGACTATGGACGAGGTTATAAAAAGCTTGCGTGGCCCTACACAATTTTGTGATCAGCAATGAACCAATTTCTATTGAGGAACAGTATGAAGAAACAACTTTGCAGGACTACCAGAACATTACCAATCGAAGTTCACTGGCTGTTTCAGGGATGAGGGACAATTTTGCCCAATACTTTATGTCACCTCAAGGAAGACTAGACTGGCAGGATGACAGAGTTTGAGAAATTGCTTTGTTACCTTAAAACTCATGTACCTTGTGTACCCACAGTAAACCTTTTAAAACCAAACTTGTCTACCTTCTTGTGGGTTTTCTACTGTATTTAACCTTTTGGCCCCAGTTGTTTCCCTGGTTGGGTTTTTTTGCCCAAAGTATTTCAACTTTTTTCCAAAATTGGGTACCTTGTTGGGGATTACTTTGGATACTACACAACCCGGGACACAACTTTGGCAAAAAGGTTAAAGTTATGTATGTACCTTTTACCCAAAGTTATGTATGTGTTTTTTACCTTTTACCCACAGTGATGTAGGTGTTTTTTACCTTTTACCCAAAGTGATGTAGGTGTTTTTTACCTTTTACCCAAAGTTATGTAGGTGTTTTTTACCTTTTACCCAAAGTGATGTAGGTGTTTTTGTGTACCCAATAATTTGTACCTTTTTAACAACCTTATTTTTTACATCTTAGAAATAAACGACAGACAACAATTGTAATCCAACAAAAGTTTTATTGTGAAATTTTTTTTTGTAATAAACGTGCAACATTTCAATTGTTTATTATGTAAGCTTTTCAGGGGATATAGCTCTGGGATCGCCGTCTTGGGGAGACGGAGTGGCATAAAGAGACCATTCACAGACAGTAGTTCTGTTAAAAACTGGCCGCAACCAGTTTTATTAAAGTCCACAGTAAACAGAACATAATCAAAACCAAATCATAAACATAAAGCCTGGGCTTCTCCAGCCACTAATTACACTTAGATAGATTTCCCTTTCTATTCGGGTACAGACTCTAATAGTCTGTCCCCAAAACAACACATATGTTCAGTAGTTACCAGCGTGCAGCTCACATGAGGCTCCAATGGCGTCTGAAGTCAGATCCAGACTGAGAGAGAGAGCCCCCTCTGAACTCCCAAGCAGCCACTTCTGGCTGTCTAATTAAGCAGCTGTGTTTACTCTGGGCTGAACTGCAAACCTGTCCCAGATGGGAATGGAGTGAACACCGCACTGACAACCTACTTTTTATGTGCCCCAGCTAAGAAACCTGGGGGAGATATACACCCCGTCCAGTACGCACCCCTTCACTGTCTCACATATCCCCCCCCTCTTCTCCAGACCGGAGGGCTGGTCCAAAACTCCAAAGAGACAGTGAACTCTGGACAAGGCATCAGCATTACCCTGTAACTTCCCAGGTCTATGCTCCACCGAGAAATTGAACTCTTGAAGTGAAAGGAACCACCTTGTCACCCTGGCATTCCTTTCCCTGTTCTGTTTCATCCATGCCAGAGGAGCATGGTCTGATTGTAATTTAAATTTTCTACCCAAAAGGTAATAACGTAGGGAGTCCAGCGCCCACTTGATTGCGAGGCACTCTCGCTCCACAATGGCATAATTTTGTTCAGCCGGTGTCATTTTTCGACTCAGATACAGGACTGGGTGTTCTTCACCCTTCACGACCTGCGACAACACGGCCCCTAACCCCACATTAGAGGCATCAGTTTGGACCAAAAACTCTTCTCTAAAATTAGGGGTGACCAGAACTGGTCTTTGACACAAAGCTATTTTTAACGACAGAAATGCTTTTTCTGCCTCCGGATTCCAATTTATCATTTTTGACTTCCCCCCTTTTGTTAGGTCAGTCAATGGGGCAGCAATGGAGGCATAATTTGGTACGAATCTGCGATAGTACCCAGTGATGCCCAGAAATGCTTTGACCTGTCGTTTTGTGAGGGGTACCGGCCAGTTCCGAATTGCTTCTACCTTATCAATTTGTGGCTTGATCAGCCCCCTGCCAATAACATAGCCCAGATATTTGGCCTCTTCGAGGCCAATTGCACATTTCTCTGGGTTTATGTTCAGTCCAGCTCCGGCTATTGAGTCTACAACGGCTTGCACCCTAGTGAGGTGGCTCTCCCAATCTGAACTGAAAATTACCACATCATCCAGGTAGGCAGCCGCATAGGCTCGATGCGGGCGCAGTATCTGGTCCATAAGCCGCTGAAAGGTAGCTGGGGCTCCATGCAACCCGAAGGGCATCACCAGATACTGAAACAAACCTTCCGGGGTTGCAAAGGCCGTTTTTTTCTTTCGCTTCCTCCGACAGGGGTATCTGCCAGTACCCTTTTGTCAGATCGAGGGTTGTAATATAACGGGCACCCCCTAACCTCTCGATTAGCTCGTCTACCCGTGGCATTGGGTATGCGTCAAACTTTGACACCTCGTTCAACCTTCTGAAATCATTACAGAACCTCCAGGTTCCATTAGGTTTTGGGATGAGTACAATCGGGCTACACCACTCGCTTTGGGCCTCCTCAATGACCCCGAGGTCTAACATGCGTTTAATTTCAGTAGAGACTATCTTTCTGCGGGCTTCTGGAATTCTGTACAGTTTTATCTTGACCTTAGTACCGGGCTCGGTCTCGACATGGTTTTTTATTAGAGAAGTCCGGCCGGGCAAGTCAGAAAACCTTTTCTGATTTTTCTGCATAAACTCCCACACTTCCTGTTTTTGGTGCACGGACAACGTCTCTCCCATGGTCACAGGAGGTAGAGATGGTTTTACCCCTTTCTCTACTTCACCCGAGGCCAACAACGACTCTCTGTCCCTCCAGGGCTTGATCAGATTGATATGATACACCTGGTAGGGCTTCCATCTCCCGGGTTGGTGTACTTTGTAAGTAACCTCGCTCACTTTTTGTACGATCTCGTATGGACCATGCCACTTGGCCAAAAACTTACTTTCCACCGTGGGAATTAGAATTAGGACTCGATCCCCGGGGTTGAAAGACCTAATTTTTGCTGACCGATTATAAACTCTGCTTTGAGCTTCTTGGGCTCTCTGCATATGATTTTTCACCAATGGCATAATTTTAGCCATCCTCTCTTGCATCTGGGCAATATGCTCTATAACACTCTTGTATGGAGTTGTCTCGGTTTCCCAAACCTCCTTGGATATGTCCAGCAAGCCCCGTGGATGCCGACCATACACCAACTCAAAGGGAGAAAATCCCGTAGAGGCCTGGGGAACCTCTCTGACAGAAAACAATAAGTAGGGTAACAGGTAGTCCCAGTCCCTCCCATCTTTCTCTACTGCTTTCTTTAACATATGTTTTAATATTTTATTAAAACGTTCAACCAACCCATCCGTCTGGGGGTGATACACAGATGTCCGAATGTGCGAGAGTTTAAGCAACTTACACAGTTCCTTCATCACTTTGGACATAAAAGGTGTGCCTTGGTCCGTGAGGATCTCTTTAGGAATTCCTGTCCTGGAAAACATATGAAAGAGTTCCCGTGCAATATTTTTAGATGCCATATTTCTTAAAGGACCGCCTCGGGGTACCGGGTTGCATAATCAAGTACTACTAAGATGTATTGGTGTCCCCTGGCTGATTTTACAATAGGACCTACCAAGTCCATTGCTACCCTTTCAAAGGGTATTTTTATAACCGGCAGCGGGATTAATGGACTCCGGAAGTGAGACACCGGAGCATTTATCTGACACGAGGGGCAAGTTTTGCAATAATCCTCCACATCTCGATAAACCCCGGGCCAGTAAAACCTCTGAAGAATTCTTTCCTGGGTTTTGTCCATCCCCAGGTGCCCACCCAGCACGTGGTTATGGGACAAACCTAACACCATACTTCTATATGGCTTAGGTACTAGGAGCTGACTCACGGCCTCTCCCTTTACTTTAGTGACCCTGTATAGCAGGTCATTGTTCATGGCAAAATGGGGAAATTTTTCATCAGAGTCGGGCTCTTGTGGGATCTCATTCAGAACAGTTATATTCTCCCTGGCATGTTTAAGAGTGGGGTCTTGCAATTGCTCACTCCCAAAATTGCCACGGGACACCGGTAGGTCAGGGACATTCTGTTCTAGAGAAACATCCTCCCCCTCCCCCAACATCACCTGAAATGGAAATTCATTTTTTTACAGTCATCCTCACTATCAATATCATTATCATGATTACAATCAGCATCAGCATCATTATCATGATCATCATCATTATCATGGTCATCATCATTATCATGGTCATCATCACTATCATGATCATCATCATCACCATTATTATCATTATCATCATCATTATTATCACATAAGTTTACCGGCCCACTAGCATTGTGTTCCGCCCCTCGGGACTGCGCACCCTCAGTGGAGCTTCATCACACTGTCCAGCAGAAACATTTTTTTTCCAAAGACCCCAAAACAGGGGAAAGTCACGACCCAATATGGCGGGATGCATCAGGTTCTTCACTACCCCCACTTCATACGAGATCTCCCCGAGTTTTGTGACGAAGTCTGCGGAGGTTACTGGGTAGACTTTGATGTCTCCATGTATGCACACCACGCTTAGGTGCCTACCGGTGACGAAGTCCCTATCAGCCAGACTAGCATGTATCAGAGTCACTCGACTTCCTGAGTCGAGTAGGGCCTGTACTGGGCACCCATTTATCACGACCTGACACAGCTGTGGGCCAGTCTCCTCGACTAGGGTGGCCACGCACACGGGCTCGGCGAGGAACGAGAGAGACCGTCCAGCGTCACAGTCCATAGGTTCCCCCACTAGTGGACAATTGGCTGAAATATGACCTTGTTCACGGCATCTCCAACACTGTCTCAGGTCAGGGTGTTCAGACGGAGAGACCTTCCTAGGCCTAGGGTCTCCTGGTAGGTAAGTATCACCCTTTCGCTCATACATGTCCCCTCGGGGCTGACCCGGACTATCAACAGCCCCCCTTGCCCCCACAGCTGGAACCCTCTTACCGGGAGATGACGGAGGCCGGGTATTCCGAACTGATGATCGCTCGGACGGCTGGTCACGTAGATAGTCTTTGGTGGCGAAATACCTTTCTATCAGGCTGACCAGTTGATCGGCATCTTTGGGGTCTCCCTGTCCGACCCAGAGCTGGACCTCAGGGGAAGGGCCCAGATGTACCGGTCCAGCACCACCTTTTCAACCATTTGGGCAGGGTGCTGACGTCAGGTTCCAACCACTTCTTTACCAAAGAAATCAAGTCATACATTTGTGGGCGAGCAGGCTTGTCTTGCCTGTATCTCCAGTTATGGACTCTCCTGGCACGGACTGCCCTCGTCACACCCAGGCGGGCAAGAATCTCCGCTTTCAACTTAGTATAGTTTTTGCTGTCCTGCTCGCTGAGGTCAAAATAGGCTTTTTGAGGTTCCCCAGTCAAATAGGGCGCGACCACCATAGCCCATTCAGATTGTGGCAGATTCTCCTTCTCTGCCAGTCTCTCAAATATAGCCAGATATGCCTCCACATCGTCATGAGGCGTCATCTTCTGCAGAGTCTGTTTTACCGCCTTCTTTACAGCGGATAATGCCGGTAACCCGGCGTCTTCATTCGGGGATGAGGTGCTAGGAGTTTTTTTTAGTGCTGCAACCTGCTCCAGTAATAACCGGTTGGTTTCCTGCTGTTGCTGCTGGCTCCGCTGGGCCTCTAGGTGTTGTTGCTGCATGGCCTGCTGTTGTTGCTGCATGGCCTGCTGATGTTGCTGCTGCATGGCCTGCTGGTTCTGGGCCAGCTGCTTAACGAACTCCTCCATACTGCCGGACATCTTGGGCTGGCTGACAGCCTTCACCCAAGACATATACACTCCACAGTCTTCTCCACAATAAGTTCAGTTTTGCGGTGCAGACACCTTTTTTTTTTTTTTTTTTCAAAGTCTTCAGCCACTGTGCTGCCCCAGCATTCAAGCACCAATTGTAAGCTTTTCAGGGGATATAGCTCTGGGATCGCCGTCTTGGGGAGACGGAGTGGCATAAAGAGACCATTCACAGACAGTAGTTCTGTTAAAAACTGGCCGCAACCAGTTTTATTAAAGTCCACAGTAAACAGAACATAATCAAAACCAAATCATAAACATAAAGCCTGGGCTTCTCCAGCCACTAATTACACTTAGATAGATTTCCCTTTCTATCCGGGTACAGACTCCAATAGTCTGTCCCCAAAACAACACATATGTTCAGTAGTTACCAGCGTGCAGCTCACATGAGGCTCCAATGGCGTCTGAAGTCAGATCCAGACTGAGAGAGAGAGCCCCCTCTGAACTCCCAAGCAGGCACTTCTGGCTGTCTAATTAAGCAGCTGTGTTTACTCTGGGCTGAACTGCAAACCTGTCCCAGATGGGAATGGAGTGAACACCGCACTGACAACCTACTTTTTATGCGCCCCAGCTAAGAAACCTGGGGGAGATATACACCCCGTCCAGTACGCACCCCTTCACTGTCTCACAATTAATAAAAATAATTTTTTGAAAAAAGTTTATTTTATTTAACAACTATAAATTAGTGTATTGTGGGGTGGAAATACTGCTGGAGGGGCTGCGGGACACTTCGACATTGGGAGTGTGGAGAGTTGACTGGGATGGTGGTGGGAAGGAACAGTAAGAGGTGAAGGGGTGGAAAAAGTAAGAGAATGGGTGGACAAGTTGGAGGCAGAACAGGTGATGAGTGGTGGAGAGGAGGGTGGGGCAGGGACTGGAAGAGCAGGTGATATGGTTGGGAATTAGAACGGGGAAGGAGGTTGGTACGAGGCAGGAGTATGGTACGGGGCAGGTTGCTGGTACTGGGTAGGTTGCTGGTACTGGGGAGGTGACTGGAATTGGGGAGGTGGCTGGTACTGGGGAGGTGGCTGGAACTGGGGAGGTGGCTGGTATTGAATAGGAGGGGGAGGAGGGACGGTGGCTGGAGGGGGGGCAGGTGGAGGAACGACTGGGGTGGGTGGTGGAGGTTGGGAGGTAGCCTGCACTAGAGCAGCGTGGCAAGTATGCATTACATACATCTGCTGGTCAGTAGATAGCGTATCCATGCGCTCGGCTACAGACCTGAAAAAGCTGTGATTTGGAGAAGTTCTTGCTTCTGAATGCATGGTTTGCAGAAGTGTCTTCACCTCCAAAATGTTGGTGTTTATCTGATTCATGCCTGCGGCAATTTGTTCAAATAAGACTTTTAGACAGTTCTGGAAAGATGCATTGAGATGCAAGAACTCGGGCGCATTGTTCCTTTCCTGACCCCTCTGCCACTGCCGCCCAGTAGCCGCAGGTGTACTAGAGGTGGCAGTGGCAGAAGGGTGGGGTAAAGGGAATGCTATCTCCTCACCAGCAGATTCATGTAATGCAGACGGCCACGATGCTTCAGTGCTGGTGGAGGGGACAGAGGGCTCACGTGTCAGGGAAGGCTGGGAAGGTGCGGATGGGCCGGGCGGTCGAAATGTCCCTTGGTGCCGGTCTCCTGAGGGATCGCCCCAGGAGGGTCCAACTTTGCGGGCGCCCGAGTGCTGGTCACCGTGCTGTGGAATAAAGAGAAAAAAATACAATTAATATAGAGATATGGAATGGCCCTGGCTGAAAAAAAAATGTAGTTAGACATGTTAACATTTTTTTTTGAATATTTAGCTTCTGGTGACCATTGTTGTCCGCAGGAATGCCAGGGCTCTTGCATATTTGTATTTGCTCCGGCGTCCTGCAGATCCACTTGAGGCCCGCATCTCCTTGTTGAACTCCTTCTTGAAGCGATCCCTCACAGACCGCCACCCGCTTCACAATTCTCTCCCCTGAAACGAGAAAGCACAAATTGGTTAGTATACAACATCAGTGTTTCCCAAATTACAGTCCTCATGGCCCCCACGGGTCATGTTTTCAGGATTTCCATAGTGTTGCACAAAAGGAAATCCTGAAAACATGACCGTGGGGGCCACGAGGACTGAAGTTTGGGAAACACAGCTTTACATCCAGCAACCTCAACTGTATATAATTACGGTGTTCAGTCTGGGCCCGAACATCGAGGTCCTCCCAGTGGTCCACCAGTAGCGAACAGACTTCCTCCCAGAGCCGACGTGTCACGATAAGATTAGCATGGCGGTGGTCCCCCATGTTCCACAGCGGCTCCTTTTCTCTGACCAGATCGATGAGGAGGTCGACATCCAACCCCTCCTCCTCACCGTCCGAGTCGGCAGCACGCTGTGAAGCCTTTTAAAGAAAAAGAGAAAAAAAAAAGTACATTAGCCTCCACACTACCAAGTAAAAAAAAAAAATAAATATATATATATATATATATATATATACTGTAAGCTTTTCAGGGGATATAGCTCTGGGATCGCCGTCCTGGTAGACGGAGTGGCACATAAACAGTTCATTCACAGACAGCAGTTCTGGTATAAACTGGCCGCAGCCAGCTTTATTAAACTCCACAGCAAACAGAACGTGATAAAAACAACTCATAACAGAAATCCTGAGCCTCTCCGGCTACTCACTTCACATAGAGAGATTCCCTCACTATCAGGGACCAGACTCTAACAGCCTGGCCCAAAACAACACATATGTTCAGCAGTTACCAGCATGGAGTTTCGCAGAGACTCCTCTTGTGTCTGAAGGCACATCCAACGTCCAGACTTGAGAGAGCTCCCCTCCTAGTCAGTAGTTGCCAGCATGGAGTTTCGCAGAGACTACTCTTGTGTCTGTAGGCACATCCAGCCTCCAGACTGAGACAGCTCCCCTCCCGGAGTCACCTCTTGTGTCTGGACTCCTATCCAGACTGAGTGAGCTCCCTGTCTGTATTCCCAGACACCTACTTCTGGCTTCCTAATTATCACTTGAGTGGATTCAGGTTTGAGCTGCAAATGTGCACTGAATGGAAGGTGTATTGACCTTTTTCCACCACTAGGTTTACAAAGCCATACATTTCCCTTATACCAGTCAGCAAAGTACCTAGGTGAAATGTACACCCCATTCAACACATATTCCTTCACTGTCTCACATATCCCCCCCCTCTTCTCCAGACCGGAGGGCTGGTCATCCAGACCGGAGGGCTGGTCAACAATCCCAAAGAGACAGTGAACTCCGGACCAGTCATAGCCATCATTAGCTTCATCTTCACTACCGTCCATTTACCTTCCAAGGCCACTAGCATCCACACAGGATCCAGTCTCTGACCTTTCAGGCAGTCAGGCTTCACTCGGCCTCACCAGGCCTCAATTAAGCAGGGTTTATATACCCTTACACACACACACACAGGACCTGAGCTGATGTCATAGTCATGTGTTCAGACTTGTGTGTGTAAAAGGACCTGTGTGATGTCACAGTCATGTGACTAGTCAGCTGGGGAAGGAACATAGACAGTCAAAACACACACACCGAGCCATTAAAGGAATGCCAGCCAAGGGCTGCATCACATCTTCCCCCCCCCTTTTCAAACTTGTAGGTTTGAACACAAAATACATCCAATCACCTCAACCCACAGTTCACACAGAGACCATGTACTTGTCCATTGCTCTGTTCAGCCCCCCGGAATATTAGTCAATGACATTCGCTCCTTCCTTAGGGACCTACCGTCTGTCATTGTCACAGACTTCGTCCAGTCACATTTCCGGGTCGTAACCTTGTCAGGTCTCCCCTCCGTTCCCAGCGGTCAATCGTAACCTTGTCAGGTCTTGCCTGGGTATCTAAGGTCCGGTTAGACTTCGTACTGTCCCGTACTCTATCGGGTCGTCTGTATGGGCCTCTCAAACCTAAGTTACTGGAGGTCTCACTACCTCTAAACACACGCCAACTACCCTCAGTAGACAGCTGCCATCTTCTGCAGCTCAGATGATGCTGTCTATCTACTCGCTGTCTAGTGAGATTCAATTGTTCTACCTCTCGCAGGTAGGTCACACGGTACGCCACCAGCATGCGCACATATTCCAGACTTTCTTCCGTTCCTATAGCGTAGAATGACACCATGCCGTCTTCATCTGGTATCCAGTCCCGACGATCACGTGGACTGCTTACTTTCACCACACCAGACCTCTTCACCATCATCTGCATGGCTCGGCCATTTCTCCCAATCAGCTTTCTCACCAGAACATGAGGCACCCGGATGACCTTTTCCCGCAGACTGTGAGCTTTTCTCATAAGCTTCAGTTGTCTAACGGCTTGTTCTGTCTTCAACCGGAGAAACCGCTTGTGCGAATACATCGCCAGTGCATGTCACTTAGGATTGCCACCCTCTTCACTGTAACTTCGGACGTGGACAAGACCACCAGCTGTTTAGCTCCTGAGGTCGAGTACACCTTACAGGCTCCCACGGCCTTCCTAAACGCTTCATGCACAGACTCACGGGTGCATTCTTCTCTCAAGTCCTCGGGTACATCTACGAGGCACTTATACCGACATGTTTTGGTCTCATCAGTGGTTTCCAGACGATCAACCCGCTCAGGGTTCAGGGACAACTGACTTTCAGCTTCTTCCCCCTTTACGCTTCTTCTGAGCTGACTCACAGCTACAAATTCGTGAATTTCCGTCCTGACCACTTCCATTTCACATTTATCTTCCGTTACCACACTCTTAGCTCTCCTCAGGTCTATCTTTTCCTGGCAAAAGGGAGCGAGTGCAATGTGTTTGCCCTTTTCTTTCTCCAAGGAGGCCTTGTTCACCGAGTGACACTTTATCAGGCGACTTTAAGCCCGAGAACTTCTTCCTTTAGTTCCGCCATTCGCCTCTCAGCTGTCCGTCTCTGAAGCTTCTCTTGCGTCCACTGGGCTTGTAACCACTCCTTGAGCTCCTTGATCTCGGCTCCGACATCCACCGAATCATCCGAACTCACATCACTCGAGGAAGTATCTGCTTTACACCTCCCATCTCCAGTGGCCAACTCCTGGCCCTGGTCTGTAGCTTCTCTGATGGACTCCTCCATCTTTTCCCGCTCAGCTTCCATTTGGCTGAGCTTTTCCTTAAAGCACATCTCCGCCTTCTGGAGAGTATCACAGGACATCTTTAGCTCCTTCACCTGAGCTTCCAGACCTAGGGTCTTTCTGCGCAGATCACCATTTTCATCACGGGTGTCCTGCAGAGTGGTCTCAACCACCTGGCGCATTTGTTCTGCATCCATCTTATCCTCTTCTAGTTTTTCTTTGACCCTGAGGAGATCCACATAATCTCTCTTAATCTGTTGCAGTTCCCTACTGCGTTCACCACACTCCTTCTTGGAGTCACACAGCTCCTGGTTGAGCTGTTCGCGCAGTCGTTCTAGGATTTGTTCACTTCCAGAAACTCCATCCTGCAGCGCCTCCTTCTCACGCTTCAACTGCAAAACCTCTTCCTTGATTTTGCGGTGGTCCTCTTTAATTGCGTGGAACATCTCCTTCCACTGGATAACTTCCTCGTTGCTTCCTTCTAGATCTCGCTGGTCTGAGGACTCGTCCTCCAGGTTTTCACATAATTGCTGCACGTCACTCTGACACTGCAGCCGAATAGGTTCCAGCTCTTGGCCATGACTGGCCACCTCCTCTTCTACCTCTAAAGGAGAATCCACACTTGAAGCATAGGCAGACAGTACTACATTCTCTTCATTTTCAGCGAGTACTACTGGAACAACCTTTTTGTGGCCCTGCGCCGTCGACGACGAGAGGGGGACTCTCTTCCCTCGTCTAGCCTCTCCTGACTGAACTCACTTTTTACTTTCATAGTGTCCCAGTCAGCTACGGGGTCTGTGTCACTCCCCATGGTGTTGTGGACTAACAGGTCACCTCCCACTTTGACGTCACCCCCTTCTACTGGAGCTACCCCGTTATCAACGGTCACATTGTCATTTTTAGGAGGTACCACCCCACAACCAGTAACAATTTTCAGTTTTCCACACTCTACACTCTTGTGAAAATCCGCCCCTTTTTTAGACTCCGCCCCCTTTTTAACAACCACACCGGCAGGGTAATTTTTACACAAAAAATCAGCAGTAGTCTTAGGACTCAGTTCACAACATCTCTTACCACCTCCCCGGGCACTCTGTGACAACACTAGCACCCCCGGAGAGTCCATAGAATGGTCCATTGCCGCCATTCCATACGGTGCCCACAGCTCCCGCAACATGTCCAGCCTCATGTCCAGTAGACATTTCTCAAATATGCGGTCCGACTTGTCAGACCCATTCGTTGCTCCGTTCACAGCCATCGCGGAGCACTGTTCACACCAGAACTTCACCGCTTTCCCTTGAAAAATCTTCGTGGCCCCGCCGAGCCACAGCAAAACCGGACTTGAGTGCGACGACAATCTTCACAACCCCGCCGAGTTGCAGCCAGATGCTTTAACCTTCGTGACCCCCACCGAGTCACAGCAAGATGCCTTCGTGACCCCACTCGTCGTCCATGCTGTCAGATTTATCTGTCTCAACAACGGCAGTCTTATGTTGCACATTAACTTGCGCCATTTGTTTAATCAGCGCCTCCAGGCTGTCATCCACGCTGTCAGACTTCTCTGTCTTAACAACGGCAGTCTTCACTCAAGACATACACACTCCACAGTCTTTTCCACAGAAAGTTCAGCTTTGCTGTGCAGACACTTTTTTTTTTTTTTTTCTTTGCAAAGTCTATTAGGGCTACTGTCTCTTTAAGACTGCTCCAACAGACGTTTCTTTTGCTGACAAACTTTTTTCTTTGCTGCTGTCTTTAGCCACTATGCTGCCCCAGCATTCTAGCACCAATTGTAAGCTTTTCAGGGGATATAGCTCTGGGATCGCCGTCCGGGTAGACGGAGTGGCACATAAACAGTTCATTCACAGTCAGCAGTTCTGGTATAAACTGGCCGCAGCCAGCTTTATTAAACTCCACAGCAAACAGAACGTGATAAAAACAACTCATAACCAGAAATCCTGAGCCTCTCCGGCTACTCACTTCACATAGAGAGATTCCCTCACTATCAGGGACCAGACTCTAACAGCCTGGCCCAAAACAACACATATGTTCAGCAGTTACCAGCATGGAGTTTCGCAGAGACTCCTCTTGTGTCTGAAGGCACATCCAACGTCCTAGACTTGAGAGAGCTCCCCTCCTAGTCAGTAGTTGCCAGCATGGAGTTTCGCAGAGACTACTCTTGTGTCTGTAGGCACATCCAGCCTCCAGACTGAGACAGCTCCCCTCCCGGAGTCACCTCTTGTGTCTGGACTCCTATCCAGACTGAGTGAGCTCCCTGTCTGTATTCCCAGACACCTACTTCTGGCTTCCTAATTATCACTTGAGTGGATTCAGGTTTGAGCTGCAAATGTGCACTGAATGGAAGGTGTATTGACCTTTTTCCACCACTAGGTTTACAAAGCCATACATTTCCCTTATACCAGTCAGCAAAGTACCTAGGTGAAATGTACACCCCATTCAACACATATTCCTTCACTGTCTCACAATACTTACATGATGGTGACCGCCGCGTCTCTCACGCCGACGACTCTGGGAGGCACTGTGAGGACCTCTTGCACGAACACCAGATTCGGGAGACTAAAAGAAAAAAAAATTTGGGATGTAGGCATATGTGTTGTGTGCTGTGTGATGTCTGTACTAAATGGTTTTCTATGAGTTGTGTGTAGTGTGATGTGTTTCTGCGATTGATGCAGGATACTTACGAATTGTGAGCCCACTCCAGGTTTCTGTCCACCCCGTCCTTCTTCTTCTGGGAGCTCCTCTTCAGCTTGTGATTTCTGTTATTAAAAAAAAAAAAAAATTAATAGATATATCCCACAGATGGATTGTGAAAACAAAATATATATAATAATTTTTTACCGCTAAATGCTGACGATGAGAGGGAGGGCTCCCAGAAGAAGACGTGTCATCCTGCGGACGCTGCAGGTCCCCGAACTCCAGGATTGCTGGTTCTGGTGTCGCTGCTGCTGCTTCTTCAGTTTCACGTTATCTGCTGTGGAATAAAGACACAGAAAGGGCCAGTGAATATATGGATATTCCATAACCCTGGCTGAAAAAGAAAAAAATGGTTACATTTTTTGGGAATGGGAGATGTGATATTTACCGTCTGTTGTCGGATGACCTCTCCTCCCCTTGGTGCTGCTGCTGCTGCTGCTCCCTTGGTGCTGCTTCCGTTTGGCGTTGTCTGCTGTGGAATAAAGACACAAAAAGGGCCAGTGAATATATGGATATTCCATGGCCCTGGTTGAAAAAGAAAAAATTGGTTAAATTTTGGGAATGGGAGATGTGATATTTACCGTCTTCTGTCGGATGACCTCTCCTCCCCTTGGTGCTCCATTTGTTCTGTTGCTGGTGCTGGTGGTGCTCTTGTCCTGGCTCCTCTGCTCCTGGCTGGCTGCATGCTTATGGCTGAGGGTCGCACTGACCTGCTTTATATATGTTTGCTGTGGGCTGGGCGCATTCCGGTGCTCATAGACTTTCATTGTAACAAAAAGCCGGAAGCGCCGGATCTGGCGCTTCCGGCTTTTTCGCCGGAGACAAAAAACTTTACAGTTGCCATTTTTTCCAGACGCCGGAATGAGACCAGACACCGGATCCAGCAAAAACCGGACGAACCACAAGGCCATGCGGCGCGATCCAGCGCTAATACAAGTCAATGGAGAAAAAACGGATCCGGCATTACATTTCGCCTGATCCAGTTTTACAAAAAAAGGCCGGATCGCGCCGTCAGGCGCAAAACGGATGTGTGAAAGAGGCCTTATAGGGCCCTTACCAGTCATATAGAATAACAATCATCTGGCATTGCCAGTTTCCAGAGCAGTTCTGCTAAGCATGGTTCTCACTTTCCTGAGCCATATTGTTGTTCAAATGCCCTGTTATCTCTATGTGTAAATATATTGATAACAATACACACTCAAGAGCAAACCAGTGATAGCTGAAGGTAATACTGAAGAACATGTGCTGAGCTTTATAGTTCTACTAATACTACAGTTCTGCTACCCACCAGAACTGTCAATCAAGGAGTGCCTGAAACTAGGGAATCGATAGACTGCAGAGGCGTGAGCTGCTCAAGAAACAACTTGAGAATCATGCTTTAGTATTTTATTTAGTTAGTTGCAAAGGCATACATACTCTTTAATATTAAAGAGAACCTGTCACCTGAAAATACGCTATTAACCTGCAGATATACAGTGGCATGTAAAAGTTTGGGCACCCCTGGCCAAAATTACTGTTATTGTAAACAGTTAAGCGAGTTGAAGATGAAATGATCTGTAAACGGGCTAAAGTTAAAGATGAGACATTTATTTTGTGTTTTCGGAAAAAATAGTCTTTTTTTTACATTTTAAAAATTGCAAAAGGGAACATGGGCCAATGCAAAAGTTTGAGCACTCTGCATGGTTAGTACTTAAATAAGTAGAAACACATGCAGGAAGTATGTAGTGACCAATAATAGGATGATTATAAGTGAGAAAATTCCCAATCACCACCACATGCGTACATAGGAGAAAGAGTAAAGACTCCTCGGTATAAACATCAATGTTCAAAAGAAGGAAAAATACGAAGATAAGAGTCCAAAATACATAAACAATATGACTTTATTAATCAAGGGTAAAGGTTAAAAAAAAATTCGGAACAGTGGGAAAAACAACCAGATGAAATGGCGAACACAGAGCCAGATGACAATCACAAGTACTGATACATATCTATACAATGGTGGCAAAAAAGTATATATAATACAGTTATATGAAAAAGTTTGGGCACCCCTATTAATCTTAAGCTTAACCCCTTCACCCCCAAGGGTGGTTTGCACGTTAATGACCGGGCCAATTTTTACAATTCTGACCACTGTCTCTTTATGAGGTTATAACTCTGGAACGCTTCAACGGATATTCGCGATTCTGAGATTGTTTTCTCATGACATATTGTACTTCACGTTAGAAGTAAAATTTCTTCGATATAACTTGCGCTTATTTTTGAAAAAAAAACGCAAATATGGCGAAAATTTTTAAAATTTTGCAATTTTCAAACTTTGAATTTTTATTCCCTTAAAACAGAGAAATATATCACACAAAATAGTTAAGAAATAACATTTCCCACATGTCTACTTTACATCAGCACAATTTTGTAACCAAAATTTTTTTTTGTTAGGAAGTTATAAGGGTTAAAAGTTGACCAGCGATTTCTCATTTTTACAACAAAATTTACAAAGCCATTTTTTTTAGGGACCACCTCACATTTGAAGTCACTTTGAGGGGTCTATATGGCAGAAAATACCCAAAAGTACACCATTCTAAAAACTGCACCCCTCAAGGTACTCAAAACCACATTCAAGAAGTTTATTAACCCTTCAGGTGCTTCACAGGAACTAAAGCAACGTGGAAGGAAAAAATTTATATTTAACTTTTTAGCCACAAAAATGATCTTTTACAAACTTTTTTTTTATTTTCACAAGGGTAAAAGGAGAAAATGGACAGATAAGGTTGTTATGCAATTTCTCCTGAGTACGCCAATACCCAATATGTGGGGGAAAACCACTGTTTGGGCACACGGCAGAGCTCGTAAGGGAAGGAGCGTCGTTTGACTTTTTCAAACTAAAATTGGCTGGAATTTAGATTGGATGCCATGTCGCGTTTGGAGAACCTCTGATGCGCCTAAACAGTGGAAACCCCCACAGATGACACCATTTTGGAAACTAGACCCCCTAAGGTACTTACCTAGATCTGTTGTGAGCACTTTGAACCCCCAAGTGTTTCACAAAAGTTTATAATGCCTGGGTGTGAAATAAAAACAAAACAATTTTCCACAAAAATGATTTTTTAGTCCCAAATTTTTGAATTTTCCCAAGGAAATTGGACCCCAAAAGTTGTTGTCCAATTTGTCCTGAGTACGCTGATACCCCATATGTGGGGGGGGAAACTGTTTGGGCGCACGGCAGGGCTTGGAAAGGAAGTAGTAACGTTTTGGAATGCAGACGTTGATGGGGGTCATGTTCCGTTTGCAGTGCCCCAGATGAGCCTAAACAGTGGAAACCCCCCACAAGTGACCCCATTTTGGAAACTAGACCCCCTAAGTAACTTATCTAGATCTTTGGTGAGCACTTTGAACCCCCAAGTGCTTCACACAAGTTTATAATGCCCGGGTATGAAAATAAAAAATCCTATTTTTTTCCCACAAAAATTATCTTTTAGTCACTAATTTTTTATTTTCCCAAGGGTAACAGGAGAAATTGGACCACATAAGTTGTTGTACAATTTGTCCTGAGTATGCTGATACCCCATATGTGGGGGGGGAACCACTGTTTGGGCGCACGGCAGAGCTCGGAATGGAAGGAGCACCATTTGACTTTTTCCAACCAAAATTGGCTGGAATTGAGATTGGATGCCATGTTGCATTTGGAGAGCCCCTGATGTGCCTAAACAGTGGAAACCCCCACAAATGACCCCATTTGGGAAACTAGACCCCCTAAGGAACTTATCTAGATCTTTGGTGAGCAATTTGAACCCCCAAGTGCTTCACACAAGTTTATAACGTAGAGCCGTAAAATTTAAAAATCATATTTTTTCCACAAAAATGATCTTTTCACCCCAATTTTTATTTTTCCAAGGGTAACAAGACTCCAAAAGTTATTGTGCAATTTGTCCTGAGTGCGCTGATACCCCATATGTGGGGGTAAACCACTGTTTGGGTGCATGGCAGAGTTTGGAAGGGAAGGAGCGCCGTCAACGCAGAATTGGCTGGACGCCATGTCGTGTTTGGAGAGCTCCTGATCTGCCTAAACAGTGGAAACCCCCGACAAATGACACCATTTTGGAAACTAGACCCCTCAAGGAACTTATCTAGATGTGTGGTGAGAACTTTGAACCCCCAGGTGTTTCACTAAAGTTTATAACGCCCGAGCATGAAAATAAAAAAATCATATTTTTTCCACAAGCATGATCTTTTAGTCCCCAACTTTTTATTTTCCGAAGGGTAACAGGAGAAACTGGACCCCAAAAGTTGTTTTCCAATTTGTCCTGAGTACGCTGATACCCAATATGTGGGAGAAAACTACTGTATGGGCACACGTCGGGGCTCGGAAGGGAAGTAGTGAAGTTTTGGATTGCAGACTTTGATGGAATGGTCTGGGGGCGTCATGTCGCATTTGGAGAGCCCCTGATGTGCCTAAACAGTGGAAACCCACCACAAGTGACCCCATTTTGGAAAATAGACCCCACAAGGAACTTATCTAGATGTGTGGTGAGCACTTTGAACACCGAAGTGCTTCACAGAAGTTTATAACGTACAGTCGTAAAAATAAAAAATCTTTTTTTTTTTTACAAAAATGATTTTTTTTCGCCCCAATATTTTATTTTCACAAGGGTAACAGGAGAAATTGGACCCCAAAAGTTGTTGTCCAATTTGTCCTGAGTACGCTGATACCCAATATGTGGGAGAAAACTACTGTATGGGTACATGTTGGGGCTCGGAAGGGAAGTAGTGACGTTTTGGATTGCAGACTTTGATGGAATGGTCTGGGGGCGTCATGTCGCATTTGGAGAGCCCCTGATGCGCCTAAACAGTGGAAATCCCCAACAAGTGACCCCTGTTATGTTTCGGTAGCTGAGGAGTGCAGGTAAAAAAGGCAATAAACCAGAGCAGTTGGAATCTATGAGATTGCAGTACCCTGACTAACCACCACAACTAGAGGCAGCCGTGGAGTGTTCCTACGTTGGTCCTAGACGCCTCGTCACAGCCTGAGAAACTAACTACACCTAAAGATAGAAAGAGGAAAGCTATCTGCCCCGGAGCAGATCCCCAAAGAACATAGAAAGCCCCCAAACATGTAATGGCGGTTAGACAAGAAGAAATACTGACACAGACAGAAAATAGTATGAGCAAACGTTGGGGCCCAAACTACCTAAATAGAAAAGGATAGGAAGGGCACTTACTGCAATCCCAAAAAACCATGAAAAGCACCAACTCTACTAATTTCAAAATCACCTGAGATCACACGACCTCTACCACCTAAATTAGTTCTCTGGTGTAACAAAATCAAAACAGCAGCCACTGAAAAAACTGGAAAAAGCAAAAGTACAAACATCAGTGGCTGAACTAAACTGAGAGGGCAAAAGACTGAAGGCCCCCACAGAAGTGCAGGACAAAATGCAAAAATAAAGCACAAAAACAAAAAGAAGAAAATGTCTTATCTGTTAGCAGGAGATGCAGACACGACACAGCAGGCTACAAAGGAAACAGGACTCAAGGATTGAGACCAGAACAATTGATCACCGGCAACCCTGATGGGAAGGCGACTCCCTTATATAAGACCAGTCAGTAACACCTGATTCCCACTCCTCACAATCTTCACTGGACAGTCCAGTACCGCTTGTAACCACCAGAGGGAGCCTCTGCTCAGAACTCATTTCAAGTCCATTCACAACAGTACCCCCCCCTTGAGGAGGGGTCACCGAACCCTCACTTGAGCAACCAGGTCGGTCAGGATGAGTTCTATGATACGCACGGATGAGTCTCCTAGCATGGATGTCCGAAGCAAACACCCAAGAATTGTCTTCCTGACCATAACCTCTCCACTTAACCAAATACTGGAGTTTCCGTCTAGAAAAACGAGAAATTCAATATTTTCTCAACCACAAACTCCATATTGCCCTCAACCAGAACAGGGTCAGGAGGCAAAGCAGTAGGAACCACTGGCTCAACAAACCTCTTCAACAAGGACTTGTGGAACACGTTATGGATCTTAAATGTCCCTGGAAGAAGCAAACGAAAAGAAACAGGATTAAGAATCTCCATGATCTTATAAGGTCCAATGAACCTAGGCTTAAACTTAGGAGATGCCACTCTCATAGGAATATTCTTTGAGGACAACCAGACCAAGTCCCCCACTTTAAACCGAGGACCATCAGTCCTATGCCGGTTAGCAAACCGCTGGGCCCTCTCCTGAGAGAGGGACAACCTCTCCACTACCTGGTCCCAAATCTGTTGCATACGCTCCACAACAGAGTCAACACCTGGACAGACAGAAGCCTCCGTCTGTCCTGAAGAAAATCGAGGGTGAAACCCAGAATTACAGAAAAATGAAGACATCAAAGTGGCAGAGCTAGCCCTATTATTAAGAGCAAACTCAGCCAAAGGCAAAAAAGAGACCCAGTCATCCTGATCAGCAGACACAAAGCATCTTAGATAAGTCTCCAATGTCTGGTTTGTTCTCTCAGTTTGACCATTGGTCTGAGGATGAAACGCCGAGGAGAAAGACAATTGAACACCAAGTTTAGAACAAAAGGTCCTCCAAAATCTGGAAACAAACTGGACTCCTCTGTCAGACACAATGTTCTCAGGAATGCCGTGTAAACGAACCACGTGCTGAAGGAACAAAGGCACCAATTCAGAGGAGGAAGGCAACTTAGGTAATGGCACAAGATGTATCATCTTGGAAAACCTATCACAAATCACCCAGATGACGGTCATTCTCTGAGAAACAGGGAGGTCGGAAATGAAATCCATAGAGATATGGGTCCATGGTCTCTTGGGCACAGGCAATGGCATCTGTTGTGAATGGGTTTGAGATGAGTTCTGAGCAGAGGCTCCCTCTGGTGGTTACAAGCGGTACTAGTGAGGATTGTGAGGACTGGGAATCAGGTGTTACTGATTAGTCTTATATAAGGGAGTCATTTTCCCATCAGGGTTGCCGGTGATCAATTGTTCTGGTCTGAATCCTTCTTTCCAGTTTCCCTTGTAGCCTGCTGTGTCGTGTCTGCATCTCCTGCTATCAGATAAGACAATTTCTTATTTTGTGTTTTTGCTATATTTTTGCATTTTGTCCTGCACTTCTGTGGGGGCCTTCAGGGTCCCCTCCGGGGGCTTTTGCCCTCTCAGTTTAGTTCAGCCACTGTGTTTTGTACTTTTGCTTTTTCCAGTTTTTTTTCAGTGGCTGCTGTTTTGTTTTTGTTACACCAGAGAACTAATTTAGGTGGTAGAGGTCGTGTGATCTCAGGTGATTTTGAAATTAGTAGAGTTGGTGTTTTTTCAGGGTTTTCTGAGATTGCAGTAAGTACCCTTCCTATCCTTTTCTATTTAGATAGTTTGGGCCCCAGCGTTTGCTCATACTATTTTCTTTCTGTGTCAGTATTTCCTCTTGTCTAACCGCCATTACATGTTTGGGGGCTTTCTATTATCTTTGGGGTTCTGCTCCGGGGCAGATAGCTTTCCTATTTCTATCTTTAGGTGTAGTTAGTTTCTCAGGCTGTGACGAGGCGTCTAGGTCCAACGTAGGAACACTCCACGGCTGCCTCTAGTTGCGGTGGTTAGTCAGGGTACTGCAATCTCATAGATTCCAACTGCTCTGGTGTATTTCCTTTTTTACCTGCACTCCTCAGCTACCGAAACATAACAGTATCACCGGCCTAAAAATTGTATGGTACTCACAGAAGGGAAAAAATATTTTGAAGGAAGAAAAGTTGTCAGAGATATTTTTCTGTTTGTTGCATTTTTTTTTTTTTTTTTTCCCTCTGTATCTCTGGGTGCTGGGGAGGATCTTTTCTCCCAATGGAGTTTGCACAGTTGTCTGGCCGTGTGGATCAGCTTGCCACTGAGGTTCAAAGTATTGCTGCATATCTTGCTAGGTTGCCTGTTGTGGAACCTAGGATCCCCATGCCAGATTTGTTTTTAGGGGATCGAGCTAAGTTTCAGAATTTCAAAAATAATTGTAAATTGTTTCTTGCCTTAAAATCTAAGTCCTCAGGAAACGCAGCGCAGCAGGTTCAAATTATCATCTCTCTCCTGCGCGGCGATCCTCAGGATTGGGCTTTTTCCCTGATACCTGGGGATCCTATTTTGAGTGATGTTGATGCATTTTTTCAGGCTTTGGGGTTCTTGTACGATGAGCCTAATGTCACTGATCAAGCTGAAAAAGCCTTGTTGGCATTAAATCAGGGGCTTGATGACGCTGAGTTATACTGTCAGAGATTCCGTAGGTGGGCAGTCCTGACCAAGTGGAATGACGACGCTTTGGCGGCCCTTTTCCGGAAGGGTCTGTCGGATAATGTAAAGGATGTTATGGTGGGATTCCCTGTCCCCTCTGGTCTCAATGATTCTATGTCATTAGCGATTCAAATTGACAGACGTTTGCGTGAGCGGAGAAGTATGCGTGGAGTGGTGTTGCCTTGTGAGCCAGCTGCTGAGCCCATGCAGTGTGATGGAGTGGTGTCTGGGGCACAGCGTCATGAGTTTCGAAAGCGCAATGGGTTATGTTTCTACTGTGGTGATGCCTCTCATGCTATTTCAGTCTGCCCTAAGCGGGGAAGACATTTTGCACGCTCAGTTGTCTTGGGTAGTGTTCAGACTAAGTTTTTATTAACTGTCACTCTGATATGCTCTCTGTCCTCATTTTCTGCTCAGGCTTTCGTTGATTCTGGAGCAGCTATTAACCTGATGGATTATGATTTTGCTAAACGTTGTGGGTTTCCCTTGATACCCCTACAGAAGTCTATTCCTTTACTGGGGATCGATTCTACCCCTTTGGCTGAGAATAAACCCCAGTTTTCTACTCAGGTGATAATGAGGGTTGAACCTGATCACCAGGAGTGCTGCAAATTTTGGTTCTATATAATCTGCATGACATTATAGTGCTGGGTTTCCCTTGGTTACAGTCTCATAATCCTGTTTTGGATTGGAAATCTGTGTCTGTAACCAGTTGGGGCTGCCAATGTGTTAATACCAACACTCCTGTTTTTTCTGCCTCCCCCCAGGCTGAGGATGTTCCTGACTTTTTGTTTGATTTTTCTGATGTGTTTAGCGAAAGTAAATCTGCATCCTTACCTCCCCATAGGAGCTATGACTGCGCTATTGAATTAGTGCCAGGTAGTAAATTCCCTAAAGGTCGCCTTTTTAACTTGTCTGTACCTGAACATGACGCTATGCGGTCTTATATCAAGGAATCATTGGAGAAGGGTCATATCAGACCATCCTCTTCACCCTTAGGTGCCGGTTTTTTCTTTGTGGCCAAAAAAGATGGTTCATTAAGGCCGTGTATTGATTATCGTCTCTTGAACAATATTACTGTGAAATATCAATACCCGTTACCCTTGATTTCTGACCTGTTTTCCAGGGTGAAAAACGCTACTTGGTTTACCAAGCTTGACCTCAGGGGGGCGTATAACCTTATTCGCATTAAGCACGGGGATGAATGGAAGACGGCATTTAACACCCCTGAAGGGCATTTTGAGTACCTTGTGATGCCCTTTGGGCTCACTAATGCTCCTTCCGTCTTCCAGTCCTTCATGAATGACATTTTCAGGGATTTTGTGGACAAGTTTCTGATTGTTTATTTGGATGATATCTTGATTTTTTCTAATGACTGGGACTCTCATGTGAAACATGTTCGAACTGTATTCCAGATTTTGAGAGAGAATGCTCTGTATGTGAAGGGATCAAAGTGACTTTTTGGCGTACAGAAGATCTCATTTCTGGGATTCATTTTGTCCCCATCTGTTATTGAAATGGACCCAGTCAAGGTTCAGGCCATCTGTGATTGGGTCCAACCTACTTCATTAAAGGCTCTTCAGAGATTTTTGGGTTTTGCCAATTTTTATCGTAAATTTATTGGTAATTTCTCGGTTATTGTTAAACCATTAACTGATTTGACCAGAAAGGGTTCTGATGTGGTGAATTGGCCTCCTGAGGCAGTCTCTGCGTTTCAGGAACTTAAGCAGAGATTCACTTCTGCTCCTGTTCTACGGCAGCCTGATGTTTCTCTGCCATTTCAGGTGGAGGTTGATGCCTCTGAAATTGGGGCAGGTGCCGTTTTGTCCCAAAAAGATCCAGAGACCTCTAAAAGTAACCCTTGTGCCTTTTTCTCTCGAAAATTTTCTCCTACTGAACGTAATTATGACGTGGGTAATCGGGAGTTATTGGCCATGAAGTGGGCTTTTGAAGAGTGGAGACATTGGCTGGAGGGAGCCAAACATCAGGTGGTGGTCCTTACGGACCATAAGAATCTGGTCTATCTGGAATCTGCCAAGCGACTCAATCCTAGACAGGCCAGGTGGGCCTTGTTTTTCACACGTTTTAATTTTGTGGTTTCCTTTCTTCCTGGCACTAAGAATGTTAAGGCGGATGCCCTCTCGAGGAGTTTCCTTGCGGACTCTCCTGAGCTATCTGATCCCTCTGTTATTTTGAAGGAGGGTGTAGTTCTTTCCGCCATCTCGCCCAATTTGAGACTTGCTCTGGAGGGGTGTCAGGAGGATAGGCCCGAGCGCTGCCCTGTTGGAAAATTGTTTGTCCCGGACCAATGGAAAAAGAGTGTGATGTCTGAGATTCATTGTTCCGCATTGGCTGGGCATCCCGGAATTTTTGGTACCAGAGACTTGGTTAGTCGGTCCTTTTGGTGGCCTACCTTGTCTCGCGATGTCAGGGAATTTGTGCAGTCCTGCGGGACTTGCTCTCGCTCCAAGCCTTGCTCTCGCTCTAGTGGTTTGTTGATGCCATTGCCTGTGCCCAAGAGACCATGGACCCATATCTCTATGGATTTCATTTCCGATCTTCCTGTTTCTCAGAGAATGACCACCATCTGGGTAATTTGTGATAAGTTTTCCAAAATGATACATCTTGTGCCATTACCTAAGTTGCCTTCCTCCTCTGAATTGGTGCCATTGTTCCTTCAGCACGTGGTTCGTTTACACGGCATTCCTGAGAACATTGTGTCTGACAGAGGAGTCCAGTTTGTTTCCAGATTTTGGAGGACTTTTTGTTCTAAACTGGGTGTTCAATTGTCTTTCTCCTCGGCATTTCATCCTCAGACCAATGGTCAAACTGAGAGAACAAACCAGACATTGGAGACTTATCTAAGATGCTTTGTGTCTGCTGATCAGGATGACTGGGTCTCTTTTTTGCCTTTGGCTGAGTTTGCTCTTAATAATAGGGCTAGCTCTGCCACTTTGATGTCTCCGTTTTTCTGTAATTCTGGGTTTCACCCTCGATTTTCTTCAGGACAGACGGAGGCTTCTGTCTGTCCAGGTGTTGACTCTGTTGTTGAGCGTATGCAGCAGATTTGGGACCAGGTAGTGGAGAGGTTGTCCCTCTCTCAGGAGAAGGCCCAGCGGTTTGCTAACCGGCATAGGACTGATGGTCCTCGGTTTAAAGTGGGGGACTTGGTCTGGTTGTCCTCAAAGAATATTCCTATGAGAGTAGCATCTCCTAAATTTAAGCCTAGGTTCATTGGACCTTATAAGATCATGGAGATTTTTAATCCTGTTTTTTTTTCGTTTGCTTCTTCCAGGGACATTTAAGATCCATAACGTGTTCCACAAGTCCTTGTTGAAGAGGTTTGTTGAGCCAGTGGTTCCTGCTGCTGTGCCTCCTGACCCTGTTTTGGTTAAGGGCAATCTGGAGTATGTGGTTGAGAAAATATTGGATTCTCGTTTTTCTAGACGAAGACTCCAGTATTTGGTTAAATGGAGAGGTTATGGTCAGGAAGACAATTCTTGGGTGTTTGCTTCGGACATCCATGCTAGGAGACTTATCCGTGCGTATCATAGAACTCATCCTGACCGACCTGGTTGCTCAAATGAGGGTTCGGTGACCCCTCCTCAAGGGGGGGGTACTGTTGTGAATGGGTTTGAGATGAGTTCTGAGCAGAGGCTCCCTCTGGTGGTTACAAGCGGTACTAGTGAGGATTGTGAGGACTGGGAATCAGGTGTTACTGATTGGTCTTATATAAGGGAGTCATTTTCCCATCAGGGTTGCCGGTGATCAATTGTTCTGGTCTGAATCCTTCTTTCCAGTTTCCCTTGTAGCCTGCTGTGTCGTGTCTGCATCTCCTGCTATCAGATAAGACAATTTCTTATTTTGTGTTTTTGCTATATTTTTGCATTTTGTCCTGCACTTCTGTGGGGGCCTTCAGGGTCCCCTCCGGGGCTTTTGCCCTCTCAGTTTAGTTCAGCCACTGTGTTTTGTACTTTTCTTTTTCCAGTTTTTTTTCAGTGGCTGCTGTTTTGTTTTTGTTACACCAGAGAACTAATTTAGGTGGTAGAGGTCGTGTGATCTCAGGTGATTTTGAAATTAGTAGAGTTGGTGTTTTTTCAGGGTTTTCTGAGATTGCAGTAAGTACCCTTCCTATCCTTTTCTATTTAGATAGTTTGGGCCCCAGCGTTTGCTCATACTATTTTCTTTCTGTGTCAGTATTTCCTCTTGTCTAACCGCCATTACATGTTTGGGGGCTTTCTATTATCTTTGGGGTTCTGCTCCGGGGCAGATAGCTTTCCTATTTCTATCTTTAGGTGTAGTTAGTTTCTCAGGCTGTGACGAGGCGTCTAGGACCAACGTAGGAACGCTCCACGGCTGCCTCTAGTTGCGGTGGTTAGTCAGGGTACTGCAATCTCATAGATTCCAACTGCTCTGGTGTATTTCCTTTTTTACCTGCACTCCTCAGCTACCGAAACATAACAGGCATCAACAAACCATTAGAGCGAGAGCAAGGCTTGGAGCGAGAGCAAGTCCCGCAGGACTGCACAAATTCCCTGACATCACGAGACAAGGTAGGCCACCAAAAGGACCGACTAACCAAGTCTCTGGTACCAAAAATTCCGGGATGCCCAGCCAACGCGGAACAATGAATCTCAGACATCACACTCTTTTTCCACTGGTCCGGGACAAACAATTTTCCAACAGGGCAGCGCTCGGGCCTATCCTCCTGACACCCCTCTAGAGCAAGTCTCAAATTGGGTGAGATGGCGGAAAGAACTACACCCTCTTTCAAAATAACAGAAGGATCAGATAACTCAGGAGAGTCCGCAAGGAAACTCCTCGAGAGGGCATCCGCCTTAACATTCTTAGTGCCAGGAAGAAAGGAAACCACAAAATTAAAACGTGTGAAAAACAAGGCCCACCTGGCCTGTCTAGGATTGAGTCGCTTGGCAGATTCCAGATAAACCAGATTCTTATGGTCCGTAAGGACCACCACCTGATGTTTGGCTCCCTCCAGCCAATGTCTCCACTCTTCAAAAGCCCACTTCATGGCCAGTAACTCCCGATTACCCACGTCATAATTACGTTCAGTAGGAGAAAATTTTCGAGAGAAAAAGGCACAAGGGTTACTTTTAGAGGTCTCTGGATCTTTTTGGGACAAAACGGCACCTGCCCCAATTTCAGAGGCATCAACCTCCACCTGAAATGGCAGAGAAACATCAGGCTGCCGTAGAACAGGAGCAGAAGTGAATCTCTGCTTAAGTTCCTGAAATGCAGAGACTGCCTCAGGAGGCCAATTCACCACATCAGAACCCTTTTTGGTCAAATCAGTTAATGGTTTAACAATAACCGAGAAATTACCAATAAATTTACGCTAAAAATTGGCAAAACCCAAAAATCTTTGAAGAGCCTTTAATGAAGTAGGTTGGACCCAATCACAGATGGCCTGAACCTTGACCGGGTCCATTTCAATAACAGATGGGGACAAAATGAATCCCAGAAATGAGATCCTCTGTACGCCAAAAAGACACTTTGATCCCTTCACATACAGAGCATTCTCTCTCAAAATCTGGAACACAGTTCGAACATGTTTCACATGAGAGTCCCAGTCATTAGAAAAAACCAAGATATCATCCAAATAAACAATCAGAAATTTATCCACAAAATCCCTGAAAATGTCATTCATGAAGGACTGGAAGACAGAAGGAGCATTGGTGAGCCCAAAGGGCATCACAAGGTACTCAAAATGCCCCTCAGGGTATTGAATGCCGTCTTCCATTCATCCCCGTGCTTAATGCGAATAAGGTTATATGCCCCCCTGAGGTCAAGCTTGGTAAACCAAGTAGCGTTTTTCACCCTGGAAAACAGGTCAGAAATCAAAGGTAACGGGTATTGATATTTTACAGTAATATTGTTCAAAAGACGATAATCAATACACGGCCTTAATGAACCATCCTTTTTGGCCACAAAGAAAAAACCGGCACCTAAGGGTGAAGAGGATAGTCTGATATGACCCTTCTCCAATGATTCCTTGATATAAGACCGCATAGCGTCATGTTCAGGTACAGACAAGTTAAAAAGGCGACCTTTAGGGAATTTACTACCAGGCACTAATTCAATAGCGCAGTCATAGCTCCTATGGGGAGGCAAGGATGCAGATTTACTTTCGCTAAACACATCAGAAAAATCAATCAAAAAGTCAGGAACATCCTGAGCCTGGGGGGAGGCAGAAAAAACAGGAGTGTTGGTATTAACACATTGGCAGCCCCAACTGGTTACAGACACAGATTTCCAATCCAAAATAGGATTATGAGACTGCAACCAAGGGAAGCCCAGTACGATAATATCATGCAGATTATACAGAACCAAAAATTTACAGCACTCCTGATGATCAGGTTCAACTCTCATTATCACCTGAGTAGAGAACTGAGGTTTATTCTCAGCCAAAGGGGTAGAATCGATCCCCAGTAGGGGAATAGACTTCTGTAGGGGTATCAAGGGAAACCCACAACGTTTAGCAAAATCATAATCCATCAGGTTAATAGCTGCTCCAGAATCAACGAAAGCCTGAGCAGAAAATGAGGACAGAGAGCATATCAGAGTGACAGTTAAAAAAAACTTAGTCTGAACACTACCCAAGACAACTGAGCGTGCAAAACGTCTTCCCCGCTTAGGGCAGACTGAAATAGCATGAGAGGCATCACCACAGTAGAAACATAACCCATTGCGCTTTCGAAACTCATGACGCTGTGCCCCAGACACCACTCTATCACACTGCATGGGTTCAGAAGCATGTTCACAAGGCAACACTATTCCACGCATACTTCTCCACTCACGCAAACGTCTGTCAATTTGAATCGCTAATGACATAGAATCATTGAGACCAGAGGGGACAGAGAATCCCACCATAACATCCTTTACTGTTATGTTTCGGTAGCTGAGGAGTGCAGGCAGAAAAGGCAATACACCAGAGCAGTTGAAATCTATGAGATTGCAGTACCCTGACTAACCACAACAACTAGAGGAAGCCGTGGAGCGTTCCTACGTTGGTCCTAGACGCCTCGTCACAGCCTGAGAAACTAACTACACCTAAAGATAGAAATAGGAAAGCTATCTGCCCCGGAGCAGAACCCCAAAGATAATAGAAAGCCCCCAAACAAGTAATGGCGGTTAGACAAGAAGAAATACAGACACAGACAGAAAATAGTATGAGCAAACGTTGGGGCCCAAACTAACTAAATAGAAAAGGATAGGAAGGGTACTTACTGCAATCCCAGAAAACACTGAAAAGCACCAACTCTACTAATTTCAAAAACACCTGAGATCACACGACCTCTACCACCTAAATTAGTTCTCTGGTGTAACAAAATCAAAACAGCAGCCACTGAAAAAACTGGAAAAAGCAAAGGTACAAACATCAGTGGCTGAACTAAACTGAGAGGGCAAAAGCCCCCGGAGGGGACCCTGAAGGCCCCCACAGAAGTGCAGGACAAAATGCAAAAATCAAGCACAAAAACAAAAAGAAGAAAATGTCTTATCTGTTAGCAGGAGATGCAGACACGACACAGCAGGCTACAAAGGAAACAGGAATCAAGGATTCAGACCAGAACAATTGATCACCGGCAACCCTGATGGGAAGGTGACTCCCTTATATAAGACCAGTCAGTAACACCTGATTCCCAATCCTCACAATCTTCACAATCTTCACTGGACAGACCAGCACCGCTTGTAACCACCAGAGGGAGCCTCTGCTCAGAACTCATCCCAAGCCCACTCACAACAGTACCCCCCCTTGAGGAGGGGTCACCGAACCCTCATTTGAGCAACCAGGTCGGTCAGGATGAGTTCTATGGTACGCACGGATGAGTCTCCTAGCATGGATGTCCGAAGCAAACACCCAAGAATTGTCTTCCTGACCATAACCTCTCCACTTAACCAAATACTGGAGTTTCCGTCTAGAAAAACGAGAATCTAATATTTTCTCAACCACATACTCCAGATTGCCCTCAACCAAAACAGGGTCAGGAGGCACAGCAGCAGGAACCACTGGCTCAACAAACCTCTTCAACAAGGACTTGTGGAACACGTTATGGATCTTAAATGTCCCTGGAAGAAGCAAACAAAAAGAAACAGGATTAAGAATCTCTATGATCTTATAAGGTCCAATGAACCTAGGCTTAAATTTAGGAGATGCTACTCTCATAGGAATATTTTTTGAGGACAACCAGACCAAGTCACCTACTTTAAACCGAGGACCATCAGTCCTATGCCGGTTAGCAAACCGCTGGGCCCTCTCCTGAGAGAGGGACAACCTCTCCACTACCTGGTCCCAAATCTGTTGCATACGCTCCACAACAGAGTCAACACCTGGACAGACAGAAGCCTCCGTCTGTCCTGAAGAAAATCGAGGGTGAAACCCAGAATTACAGAAAAACGAAGACATCAAAGTGGCAGAGCTAGCCCTATTATTAAGAGCAAACTCAGCCAAAGGCAAAAAAGAGACCCAGTCATCCTGATCAGCAGACACAAAGCATCTTAGATAAGTCTCCAATGTCTGGTTTGTTCTCTCAGTTTGACCATTGGTCTGAGGATGAAATGCCGAGGAGAAAGACAATTGAACACCCAGTTTAGAACAAAAAGTCCTCCAAAATCTGTAAACAAACTGGACTCCTCTGTCAGACACTATGTTCTCAGGAATGCCGTGTAAACTAACCATGTGCTGAAGGAACAACGGCACCAATTCAGAGGAGGAAGGCAACTTAGGTAATGGCACAAGATGTATCATCTTAGAAAACCTATCACAAATCACCCAGATGGCGGTCATTCTCTGAGAAGCAGGAAGGTCGGAAATGAAATCCATAGAGATATGGGTCCATGGTCTCTTGGGCACAGGCAATGGCATCAACAAACCACTAGAGCGAGAGCAAGGCTTGGAGCGAGAGCAAGTCCCGCAGGACTGCACAAATTCCCTGACATCACGAGACAAGGTAGGCCACCAAAAGGACCGACTAACCAAGTCTCTGGTACCAAAAATTCCGGGATGCCCAGCCAACGCGGAACAATGAATCTCAGACATCACACTTTTTTTCCACTGGTCCGGGACAAACAATTTTCCAACAGGGCAGCGCTCGGGCCTTTCCTCCTGACACCCCTCCAGAGCAAGTCTCAAATTAGGTGAGATGGCGGAAAGAACTACACCCTCTTTCAAAATAACAGAAGGATCAGATAACTCAGGAGAGTCCGCAAGGAAGCTCCTCGAGAGGGCATCCGCCTTAACATTCTTAGTGCCAGGAAGAAAGGAAACCACAAAATTAAAACGTGTGAAAAACAATGCCCACCTGGCCTGTCTAGGATTGAGTCGCTTGGCAGATTCCAGATAAACCAGATTCTTATGGTCCGTAAGGACCACCACCTGATGTTTGGCTCCCTCCAGCCAATGTCTCCACTCTTCAAAAGCCCACTTCATGGCCAGTAACTCCCGATTACCCACGTCATAATTACATTCAGTAGGAGAAAATTTTCGAGAGAAAAAAGCACAAGGGTTACTTTTAGAGGTCTCTGGATCTTTTTGGGACAAAACGGCACCTGCCCCAATTTCAGAGGCATCAACCTCCACCTGAAATGGCAGAGAAACATCAGGCTGCCGTAGAACAGGAGCAGAAGTGAATCTCTGCTTAAGTTCCTGAAATGCAGAGACTGCCTCAGGAGGCCAATTCACCACATCAGAACCCTTTTTGGTCAAATCAGTTAATGGTTTAACAATAACCGAGAAATTACCAATAAATTTACGCTAAAAATTGGCAAAACCCAAAAATCTTTGAAGAGCCTTTAATGAAGTAGGTTGGACCCAATCACAGATGGCCTGAACCTTGACCGGGTCCATTTCAATAACAGATGGGGACAAAATGAATCCCAGAAATGAGATCCTCTGTATGCCAAAAAGACACTTTGATCCCTTCACATACAGAGCATTCTCTCTCAAAATCTGGAATACAGTTCGAACATGTTTCACATGAGAGTACCAGTCATTAGAAAAAATCAAGATATCATCCAAATAAACAATCAGAAATTTATCCACAAAATCCCTGAAAATGTCATTCATGAAGGACTGGAAGACAGAAGGAGCATTAGTGAGCCCAAAGGGCATCACAAGGTACTCAAAATGCCCCTCCGGGGTATTGAATGCCGTCTTCCATTCATCCCCGTGCTTAATGCGAATAAGGTTATATGCCCCCCTGAGGTCAAGCTTGGTAAACCAAGTAGCATTTTTCACCCTGGAAAACAGGTCAGAAATCAAGGGTAACGGGTATTGATATTTCACAGTAATATTGTTCAAAAGACGATAATCAATACACGGCCTTAATGAACCATCCTTTTTGGCCACAAAGAAAAAACCGGCACCTAAGGGTGAAGAGGATGGTCTGATATGACCCTTCTCCAATGACTCCTTGATATAAGACCGCATAGCGTCATGTTCAGGTACAGACAAGTTAAAAAGGCGACCTTTAGGGAATTTACTACCAGGCACTAATTCAATAGCGCAGTCATAGCTCCTATGGGGAGGCAAGGATGCAGATTTACTTTCGCTAAATACATCAGAAAAATCAATCAAAAAGTCAGGAACATCCTGAGCCTGGGGGAGGCAGAAAAAACAGGAGTGTTGGTATTAACACATTGGCAGCCCCAACTGGTTACAGACACAGATTTCCAATCCAAAACAGGATTATGAGACTGTAACCAAGGGAAACCCAGTACGATAATATCATGCAGATTATACAGAACCAAAAATTTGCAGCACTCTTGATGATCAGGTTCAACCCTCATTATCATCTGAGTAGAGAACTGAGGTTTATTCTCAGCCAAAGGGGTAGAATCGATCCCCAGTAGGGGGAATAGACTTCTGTAGGGGTATCAAGGGAAACCCACAACATTTAGCAAAATCATAATCCATCAGGTTAATAGCTGCTCCAGAATCAACGAAAGCCTGAGCAGAAAATGAGGACAGAGAGCATATCAGAGTGACAGTTAATAAAAACTTAGTCTGTACACTACCCAAGACAACTGACCGTGCAAAACGTCTTCCCCGCTTAGGGCAGACTGAAATAGCATGAGAGGCATCACCACAGTAGAAACATAACCCATTGCGCTTTCGAAACTCATGACGCTGTGCCCCAGACACCACTCTATCACACTGCATGGATTCAGAAGCAGGTTCACAAGGCAACACTATTCCACGCATACTTCTCCGCTCACGCAAACGTCTGTCAATTTGAATCGCTAATGACATAGAATCATTGAGACCAGAGGGGACAGGGAATCCCACCATAACATCCTTTACATTATCTGACAGACCCTTCCGAAAAAGGGCCGCCAAAGCGTCGTCATTCCACTTGGTCAGGACTGCCCACCTACGGAATCTCTGACAGTATAACTCAGCGTCATCAAGCCCCTGATTTAATGCCAACAAGGCTTTTTCAGCTTGATCAGTGACATTAGGCTCATCGTACAATAACCCCAAAGCCTGAAAAAATGCATCAACATCACTCAAAACAGGATCCCCAGGTGTCAGGGAAAAAGCCCAATCCTGAGGATCGCCGCGCAGGAGAGAGATGACAATTTGAACCTGCTGCGCTGCGTTCCCTGAGGACTTAGATTTTAAGGCAAAAAACAATTTACAATTATTTTTGAAATTCTGAAAGTTAGCTCGATCCCCTAAAAACAAATCTGGCATGGGAATCCTAGGTTCCACAACAGGCAACCTAGCAAGATATGCAGCAATACTCTGAACCTCAGTGGCAAGCTGATCCACACGGCCAGACAACTGTGCAAACTCCATTGAGAGAAAAAAAATCCTCCCCAGCACCCAAAGATACAGAGGGAAAAAAAAAAAATGCAACAAACAGAAAAATATCTCTGACAACTCTGACAACCGTTTTTTCTTTCACAAATTTTTTCCCTTCTGTGAGTACCATACAATTTTAAATTTTAGGCCGGTGATACTGTTATGTTTCGGTAGCTGAGGAGTGCAGGCAGAAAAGGCAATACACCAGAGCAGTTGGAATCTATGAGATTGCAGTACCCTGACTAACCACAACAACTAGAGGAAGCCGTGGAGCGTTCCTTCGTTGGTCCTAGACGCCTCATCACAGCCTGAGAAACTAACTACACCTAAAGATAGAAATAGCAAAACTATCTGCCCCGGAGCAGAACCCCAAAGATAATAGAAAGCCCCCAAACAAGTAATGGTGGTTAGACAAGAAGAAATACAGACACAGACAGAAAATAGTATGAGCAAACGTTGGGGCCCAAACTAACTAAATAGAAAAGGATAGGAAGGGTACTTACTGCAATCCCAGAAAACACTGAAAAGCACCAACTCTACTAATTTCAAAAACACCTGAGATCACACGACCTCTACCACCTAAATTAGTTCTCTGGTGTAACAAAATCAAAACAGCAGCCACTAGAAAAACTGGAAAAAGCAAAGTACAAACATCAGTGGCTGAACTAAACTGAGAGGGCAAAAGCCCCTGGAGGGGACCCTGAAGGCCCCCACAGAAGTGCAGGACAAAATGCAAAAATCAAGCACAAAAACAAAAAGAAGAAAATGTCTTATCTGTTAGCAGGAGATGCAGACACGACACAGCAGGCTACAAAGGAAACAGGAATCAAGGATTGAGACCAGAACAATTGATCACCGGCAACCCTGATGGGAAGGTGACTCCCTTATATAAGACCAGTCAGTAACACCTGATTCCCAATCCTCACAATCTTCACAATCTTCACTGGACAGACCAGCACCGCTTGTAACCACCAGAGGGAGCCTCTGCTCAGAACTCATCCCAAGCCCACTCACAGCACTTTACATTATCTGACAGACCCTTCCGAAAAAGGGCCGCCAAAGCGTCGTCATTCCACTTGGTCAGGACTGCCCACCTACGGAATCTCTGACAGTATAACTCAGCGTCATCAAGCCCCTGATTTAATGCCAACAAGGCTTTTTCAGCTTGATCAGTGACATTAGGCTCATCGTACAATAACCCCAAAGCCTGAAAAAATGCATCAACATCACTCAAAACAGGATCCCCAGGTGTCAGGGAAAAAGCCCAATCCTGAGGATCGCCGCGCAGGAGAGAGATGACAATTTGAACCTGCTGCGCTGCGTTCCCTGAGGACTTAGATTTTAAGGCAAAAAACAATTTACAATTATTTTTGAAATTCTGAAACTTAGCTCGATCCCCTAAAAACAAATCTGGCATGGGAATCCTAGGTTCCACAACAGGCAACCTAGCAAGATAGGTAGCAATACTCCGAACCTCAGTGGCAAGCTCATCCACACGGCCAGACAACTGTGCAAACTCCATTGAGAGAAAAAAAAAAAAAATCCTCCCCAGCACCCAGAGATACAGAGGGAAAAAAATGCAACAAACAGAAAAAATATCTCTGACAACTCTGACAACCTTTTTTCTTTCACAATATTTTTTCCCTTCTGTGAGTACCATACAATTTTCAATTTTTAGGCCGGTGATACTGTTATGTTTCGGTAGCTGAGGAGTGCAGGTAAAAAAGGCAATAAACCAGAGCAGTTGGAATCTATGAGATTGCAGTATCCTGACTAACCACCACAACTAGAGGCAGCCGTGGAGCGTTCCTACGTTGGTCCTAGACGCCTCGTCACAGCCTGAGAAACTAACTACACCTAAAGATAGAAAGAGGAAAGCTATCTGCCCCAGAGCAGAACCCCAAAGAACATAGAAAGCCCCAAACATGTAATGGCGGTTAGACAAGAAGAAATACTGACACAGACAGAAAATAGTATGAGCAAACGTTGGGGCCCAAACTACCTAAATAGAAAAGGATAGGAAGGGCACTTACTGCAATCCCAAAAAACCCTGAAAAGCACCAACTCTACTAATTTCAAAATCACCTGAGATCACACAACCTCTACCACCTAAATTAGTTCTCTGGTGTAACAAAATCAAAACAGCAGCCACTGAAAAAACTGGAAAAAGCAAAAGTACAAACATCAGTGGCTGAACTAAACTGAGAGGGCAAAAGCCCCCGGAGGGGACCCTGAAGGCCCCCACAGAAGTGCAGGACAAAATGCAAAAATAAAGCACAAAAACAAAAAGAAGAAAATGTCTTATCTGTTAGCAGGAGATGCAGACACGACACAGCAGGCTACAAAGGAAACAGGACTCAAGGATTGAGACCAGAACAATTGATCACCGGCAACCCTGATGGGAAGGCGACTCCCTTATATAAGACCAGTCAGTAACACCTGATTTCCACTCCTCACAATCTTCACTGGACAGTCCAGTACCGCTTGTAACCACCAGAGGGAGCCTCTGCTCAGAACTCATTTCAAGTCCATTCACAACAGACCCCATTTTGGAAAATAGACCCTACAAGGAACTTATCTAGGTGTGTGGTGAGCGCTATGAAGCCCCAAGTGCTTCACAGAAGTTTATAATGTACAGCCGTAAAAACAAAAAAATAATATTTTTTGTACAAAAATGATATTTTTGCCCCCAGTTTTTTATTTTCCCAAGGGTAACAGAAGAAATAGGACAAATTGCACAATAACTCTTGGGGTCCAGAGTACGCTGATACCCCATATGTGGGGATAAACTACTGTTTGGACGCATGGCAGAGCTCAGAAGTGAAGGAGCACCGTTTGACTTTTTCAACGCAGAATTGGCTGGAATTGAGATCAGACACCATGTCACATTTGGAGAGCCCCTGATGTGCCTAAACAGCGGAAACCCCCCAATTCTAACTCCAACCCTAACCCCAACACACCCCTAACCCTAGTCCCAACCCTAACCACAAACCTTACCCTAACACACCCCTAATCCCAACCCTAACCCTAATCCTAACTTTAGCGCCAACCCTAACCCTAACTTTAGCCGCAACCCTAACCCTAACCCTAATGGGAAAATGGAAATAAATACATTTTTTTATTTTATTACTTTTCCCTAACTAAGGGGGTGATAAAGGGGGGTTTGATTTACTATTTATAGCGGGTTTTCATGATTGGCAGCTGTCACGCTAAAAGACGCTTTTTATTGCAAAAATAGTTTTTTGCATCGCCACATTTTGAGAGCTATAATTTTTGCATATTTTGACCCACAGAGTCATGTGAGGTCTTATTTTTTTGCGGTACGAGTTGACGTTTTTATTGGTACCATTTTTGAGCACGTGACATTTTTTGATCGCTTTTTATTTCGATTTTTGGGAGGTTAGAAGGAACAAAAATCAGCAATTCATGAATTTCTTTTGGGGGAGGCGTTTTTATTGTTCCGCATGTGGTAAAATTGATAAACCAATTTTATTCTTCGGGTCAGTACGATTATGGCGATACCTCATTTATATCATTTTTTTATGTTTTGGCGCTTTTATAGAATAAAAACAATTTTATATAAAAAATAATTAATTTTGCATCGCTTTATTCTGCGAGCTATAACTTTTTTATTTTTTCGCTGATGATGCTGTATGGCGGCTCGTTTTTTGCAGGACAAGATGACGTTTTCAGCGGTACCATGTTTATTTATATCGCTCTTTTTGATCGCGCGTTATTCCACTTTTTGTTCGGCAGTATGATGATAAAGCAATGATTTTTTGCTTTGTTTTTTTTTGTTTTTTTAAGGGGTTCACTAAAGGGGTTAACTAGTGGGACAGTTTTATAGGGGGGGTCGTTACGGACGCGGCGATACCAAATATGTGTACTTTTATTGTTTTGTTTTTTTTATTTACAGGAAGAAATGAATTTATTGGGGAATATTTTTTTTTTTTTTTTAATTTATTTTGGATTTTTTTTAAAACATGTTTATTTTTATTTTTTTAACTTTTTTACTTTGTCCCAGGGTGGACATCACTGTATTTTATCAGATCGCTGGTGTGACAGTGTGCACAGCACTCTGTCACACCAGCGATCGCTCAGGCAGTGCAGCAGGCTTCTCAGTGCCTGCTCTCAGCAGGCATTGAGGAAGCCGCCTCCCTCCAGGACCCCGGCGCCATCTGATCTGTCTGAGGGGGAAGCCTGAACCGCGATCACATCGCGCTGGTCTGAGGGTCTCAGGGGTCGCGCAGGGAGCCTACTCCCTGCGCGATGCTTCCCTGTGCCCCCAGTACACTGCGATCATGTTTGATCGCGGTGTGCAAGGGGTTAATGTGCCGGGAGCGGTCCGTGAACGCTCCTGACACACAGTCACGGGTGTCAGCTGTGATAATCAGCTGACACCCGGCGGCGATTAGCTGCGCTCCCTCCGGGAGCGCAGCTGATCGCCTATGACGTACTATCCCGTCCATGGTCAGATTGTCATGGGTTTTATGGACGGGATAGTACGTCTAATGTCAGAGAGGGGTTAATGTTTTATAAAAATTGGTGTTTTTGCAACAGCTATTTCAGTTTGATATATCTAATAACTATTGGACACAGTAATGTTTCTGCATTGAAATGAGGTTTATTGTACTAACAAAACATGTGCAATCTGCATTCAAACAAAATTTGACAGGTGCATAAGTATGGCCACCCTTATAATTTTCTTGTTTTAAATACTCCTACCTACTTTTTACTGACTTACTAAAGCCATTTTTTTGGTTTTGTAACCTCATTGAGCTTTGAACTTCATAGGCAGGTGTATGCAATCATGAGAAAAGCTACTTAAAGTGGCCACTTGCAAGTTGTTCTCCTGTTTGAATCTCCTCTGAAGAGTGGCATCATGGGCTCCTCAAAACAACTGTCAAATGATCTGAAAACAAAGATTATTCAACATAGTTGTTCAGGGGAAGGATACAAAAAGCTGTCTCAGAGATTTAACCTGTCAGTTTCCACTGTGAGGAACATAGTAAGGAAATGGATGAACACAGGGACAGTTCTTGTTAAGGCCAGAAGTGGCAGGCCAAGAAAAACATCAGAAAGGCAGAGAAGAAGAATGGTGAGATCAGTCAAGGACAATCCTCAGACCACCTCCAGAGAGCTGCAGCATCAACTTGCTGCAGATGGTGTCACTGTGCATCGGTCAACTATACAACGCACTTTGCACAAGGAGAAGCTGTATGGGAGAGTGATGCGAAAGAAGCCGTTTCTGCAAGCACGCCACAAACAGAGTTGGCTGAGGTATGCAATAGCACATTTGGAGAAGCCAATTTCTTTTTGGAAGAAGGTCCTGTGGACTGATGAAACCAAGATTGAGTTGTTTGGTCATACAAAAAGGCATGGCGTCAAAAAAACACAGCATTCCAAGAAAAACACTTGCTACCCACAGTAAAATTTGGTGGAGGTTCCATCATGCTTTGGGGCTGTGTGGCCAATGCCGGCACCGGGAATCTTGTTAAAGTTGAGGGACGCATGGATTCCACTCAGTATCAGCAGATTCTTGACAATAATGTTCAAGAATCAGTGACAAAGTTGAAGTTACGCAGGGGATGGATCTTTCAGCAAGACAATGATCCAAAACACCGCTCCAAATCTACTCAGGCATTTATGCAGAGGAACAATTACAATGTTCTGGAATGGCCATCCCAGTCCCCAGACCTGAATATCATTGAACATCTGTGGGATCATTTGAAGAGGGCTGTCCATGCTCGGCGACCATCAAACTTAACTGAACTGGAATTGTTTTGTAAAGAGGAATGGTCAAAAATACCTTCATCCAGGATCCAGGAACTCATTAAAAGCTACAGGAAGCGACTAGAGGCTGTTATTTTTGCAAAAGGAGGATCTACTAAATATTAATGTCACTTTTCTGGTGAGGTGCCCATACTTATGCACCTGTCAAATTTTGTTTGGATGCAGATTGCACATTTTCTGTTAGTACAATAAACCTCATTTCAAGGCAGAAACATTACTGTGTCCAATAGTTATTAGATATATCAAACTGAAATAGCTGTTGCAAAAACACCAATTTTTATAAAACATTAAGCTTAAGATTAATAGGGGTGCCCAAACTTTTTCATATAACTGTATAAACTGAAAGGCTCTAAATTAATATATGTAGAATCAATATTTGCATATAAAGTGATAGTAAATTATTATGAGATGAAAATAATAAATGTATCTACAAATATATTGAAGAATTAAGTAACGTGCATAAGTGCATAAAAAAATCAAAGTATGATACCTAAATAAAAAGCTGATGATTAAATTGCCTAGAGATGTACATATCTATATTATATGACACTGACAGGTATCTGACATAATACAGGTAGATTTATATTGTGGATAACCTAGAAGATTAGTAAAGTGCATGTGCATGATTATCGCATTTTTTCCAGGGTGTCAGCAGACGAAGGCAGACGCCGAAACGCAAGATGCATCTCAGGTTCAGTCACCACTGACAACCATACTGGTACTGTGAACTCACATACAGTCCCCTTTTCTCACAGTGTACATGAGACTTTGATAATTTTGCATTATAGCTCTATATATTCATGTTATCCCTTTGACACACCCTGGATAAAATGGTTAAATAGGTATTCATTAGTAGCACTCCCTTTTAAAAGTATCACAGCTTGTAAACACTTTTTGTAGCCAGCCAAGAATCTTCCAATTCTTGTTTGAGGGATTTTCTTCCATTCTTCCTTGGAAAATTATTACAGTTCTGTGAGATTCCTGGGTCGTCGTGCAAGCACTGCTCTTTTGCCACAGATTTTTAATGATGTTCCGATCAGGGGACTATGAGGACCGTTGTAAAACCTTCAGCTTGCGCCTATTGAGGTAGTTTATTGTGGATTTTGATGTATGTTTAGGATCTTTATCCATTTGTAGAAGTCATCCTCTTTTCAACTTAAGCCTTTTTACAGATGGTGTTATGTTTGTATCAAGAATTTGTTGAAATGTCATTGAATTCACTCTTTTCTCTTCCTGTGAAATGTTCCCCGTGCCATTGGCTGCAACACAACCCCAAAGCATGATTGATCTACCCCCATACTTAATGGTTGGTGAGATGTTTTTTCCTGAAATTCTGTGCCTTTCTTTTCTCCACACAAGCCTTTGATCATTGTGGCCAGAGAGTTCTATTTTAACCTCATCGGTCCACAGAACTTGTTCCAAAATGCATCAAGCTTGTTTAGATGTTTATTTGCATACTAATGACGCTGAATTTTATGGTAAGGACGCAGGAGAGGTTTTCTTCTGATGACTCTTCCACGAAGCACATATTTGTGCAGGGGTCTGTGAACAGTAAAACAATGTACCACAACTCCAGAGACTGCTATATCTTTCTGAAGGTCTTTTGCAGTCAAGCAGGGATTCTGATTTTCCTCTCTAGCAATCCTACTAGCAGTTCTCGCTGAAATTTTGATTGGTCTTCAAGACCTTATCTTGACCTTCATTCTTCCTGTTCTTCCTGTTAATTGCCAATTTCATAATTGCTTTATTTTTTGGACTATAATACGCATCAGACCATAAGATGCACTACAAATTTTCTGATGGAAAATAGGGGACAAAAATTAATGCGTAAAATGGGGGTTCATCTTACAGTCCAAATTCAGCATACCATTGTGTGGGCGATTGGCAGCGCTGGTGGAGCGGAGTCACAGGAGGTGTTTGGTGGTCTGGTGATGATCTGACTCCCAGACTGGTGCGGTAGGTTTGGTGGTGCGGTTACTCAGACAACATTTTGTGAATACCTGCAGCCCCCGCACATCCATTGCTGCAGTGTGATGGCCTCCTAACAGGTTAATTAAGGTCTGAAACCATGGTGAAAGTTATCCGAGCACATAAATCTCCAAGGGTGCCCAAACCTTTGCATCAGCCCATTTTCCTTTTTGTAATTTTAAACCCCTTAACTCCCAAGGGTGCTTTGCACGTTAATGACCAAGCCAATTTTTACAATTCTGACCACTGTCTCTTTATGAGGCTATAACTCTGGAACGCTTCAAAGGATCTTCGCGATTCTGAGACTGTTTTCTCGTGACATATTGTACTTCATGATAGTGGTAAAATTTTTTAGATATAACTTGCGTTTATTTATGAAAAAAATGGAAATATGGCGAAAATTTAGCAATTTTCAAACTTTGAATTTTTATTCCCTTAAAACAGAGAAATATGTCACACAAAATAGTTACTAAATAACATTTCCCACATGTCTACTTTACATCAGCACAATTTTGGAACCAAAATTTTTTTTTTTTACGAAGTTATAAGGGTTAAAAGTTGACCAGCGATTTCTCATTTTTACAACAAATTGTACAAAACCATTTTTTTTAGGGACCACCTCACATTTTAAGTCACTTTGTGGGGTCTATATGGCAGAAAATACCCAAATGTGTCACCATTCTAAAAACTGCACCCCTCAAGGTACTCTAAACCACATTCAAGAAGTTTATTAACCCTTCAGGTGCTTCACAGGAGCTGAAGCAACTTGGAAGGAAAAAATTAACATTTAACTTTTTCGCCACAAAAATGATTTTTTACAAACTTTTTTTTATTTTAACAAGGGTAAAAGGAGAAAATGGACAGAAAAAGTTGTTGAGCAATTTGCCTGGGCATGAAAATAAAAATCCTATTTTTTTCCCACAAAAATGATATTTATGTCACCAATTTTTTATTTTCCCAAGGGTAACAGGAGAAATTGGACCACAAAAGTTGTTGTCCAATTTGTCCTGAGTATGCTGATACCCTATATGTGGGGGGGAACCACTGTTTGAGCGCACGGCAGAGATCGGAAGGGAAGGAGCGCCGTTTGACTTTTTCAGCGCAGAATTGGCTGGACACCATGTCGCGTTTGGAGAGCCCTGATGTGCCTAAACAGTGGACACCCCCCAGAAGTGACACCATTTTGGAAACTAGACCCCTAAGGAACTTATCTAGATCTGTTGTGAACACGTTTAACCCCCAAGTGTTTCACTAAAGTTTATAAAGCCTGGGTGTGAAAAAAAATTTCCACAAAAATGATTTTTTAGTCCCCAATTTTTGATTTTTCCCAAGGAAATTGGACCCCAAAAGTTATTGTCCAATTTGTCCTGAGTACGCTGATACCACATATGTGGGGGGAAATACTGTTTGGGCGCACGGCAGGGCTCGGAAAGAAAGTAATGACGTTTTGGAATGCAGACTTTGATGGGTGTCAGTTTGCAGAGACCCTGATGTGCCTAAGCAGTGGAAACCCCCCACAAGTGACCCCTTTTGGAAACTAGACCCCCTAAGGAAATTATCTAGATCTGTGGTGAGCACTTTGAACCTCCAAGTGCTTCACACAAGTTTATAATGCCGGGCGTGAAAATAAAAACATCATATTTTTTCCACAAACATGATCTTTTAGTCCCCAATTTTCCCAAGGGTAACAGGAGAAATTGGACACCAAAAGTTGTTGTTCAATTTGTCCTGAGTACACTGATACCCTATATGTGGGAGAAAACTACTGTATGGGCACACGTCGGGGCTCGGAAGGGAAGTAGTGACATTTTGCATTGCAGACTTTGATGGAATAGTCTGCAGGCGTCATGTCGCGTTTGGAGAGCCCCTGATGTGCCTAAACAGTGGAAACCCCCACAAGTGACCCCATTTTGGAAACTAGACCCCCAAAGGAACTTATCTAGATGTGTGGTGAGAAATTTAAACCCCAAGTGCTTCACAGAAGTTTATAACGTAGAGCCATAAAAATAAAAAATCATATTTTTTTCCACAAAAATTATATTTTCACCCCCAATTTTTTTATTTTCCCAAGGGTAGCAAAAGAAATTGGACCCCAAGAGTTATTGTGCAATTTGTCCTGAGTACGCTGATACCCCATATGTGGGGGTAAACTACTGTTTGGGCGCATGGCAGAGCTCAGAAGGGAAGGAGCACCGTTTGACTTTTTCAACGCAGAATTGGCTGGAATTGAGATCAGACGCCATGTCACGTTTGGAGAGCCTGATGTGCCTAAACAGCGGAAACTCCCCAATTCTATCTCAAACCCTAACCCTAACACACCCCTGATCCCAACCCTAACCATAATCTTAACCATAAACCTATCCCTAAAACACCCCTAACCCTAATCCCAACCCTAACCCTAATCCTAACTTTAGCCCCAACCCTAATCCTAACTTTAGCCCCAACCCTAACCCTAATGGGAAAATGGATATAAATCCTTTTTTTAATTTTATTATTTTTCCCAAAGGGTGTGATAAAGGGGGGTTTGATTTACTATTTATAGCGTGTTTTTATGATTGGCAGCTGTCACACGGTTAAAGATTCTTTCCATTGCAAAAAATTGTTTTTGCATCATCACATTTTGAGAGATATATTTTTTTTTTATTTTGGCCCACAGAGTCATGTGAGGTCTTATTTTTTGCGGTACGAGTTTCCGTTTTTATTGGTACTATTTTCGGGCACACAACATTTTTTGATCACTTTTTATTACGATTTTTGTGAGGCAGAATGAACAAAAACCAGCAATTCATGAATTTCTTTTGGGTGGGACATTTATACCATTCCCGTGTGGTAAAATTGATAAAGCAGTTTTATTCTTTGGGTCAGTAGGATTACAGCGATACCTCATTTATATTTTTTTATGTTTTGACGCTTTTATACAATAAAAACAGTTATATATAAAAAATAATTATTTTTGCATCGCTTTATTCTGCGAGCTATAATTTTTTATTTTTTTGCTGATGATGCTGTATGGCAGCTCGTTTTTTGTGGGACAAGATGATATTTTCAGCGGTACCATGTTTATTTATATCCATCTTTTTGATCGCGTGTTATTCCACTTTTTGTTCGGTGGTATGATGATAAATCATTGTTGTTTTGCCTTGTTTTTTTTTTTTTTTTAAGGGGCTCACTAAAGGGGTTAACTAGTGGCACAATTTTATAGGGCGGGTCGTTACGGACGCGGCAATACTAAATATGTGTACTTTTATTGTTTGTTTTTTATTTACATAAAGAAATGAATTTATTGGGGAATATATATATTTTTTTTAGTTAGGTTTTTTTTTTTTTTACACATGTTATTTTTAGTTTTTTTACTTTTTTTCTTTGTCCCAGTGTGGGACATCACTGTATAGTGTCAGATCGCCGATCTGACACTGTGCACAGCACTATGTCAGATTGGCGATCTGACAGGCAGTGCAGGAGGCATTCTCAGCACCTTCTCCCAGCAGGCACTGAGGAAGGCGCCTCCCTGCAGGACCCGGAAGGACCCCGAGGCCATCTTGGATCCGGAGTCCTGTAGGGAGGAGGCCCTCGGAATAGTGCGATCACATCGCGATGTTCTGAGGGTCTCAGTGAAGCACACAGGGAGCCCCCTCCCTGCGCGATGCTTCCCTATGCCGCTGGAACACTGCAATCATGTTTGATCGCAGTGTGCCTGGGGTTAATGTGCCGGGAACGGTCCGTGACCGCTCCTGGCACATAGTGCCGGGTGTCAGCTGTGATAATCAGCTGACACCCGGCCGCGATCAGCTGCGCTCTCCCCGGGAGCGCAGCTGATTGCATATGATGTACTATTCCGTCCTTGGGAATTAAGTCCCAGGGCACACGGACGGAATAGTATGTCAAATGGAAGAAAGGGGTTAAAATTTACAAAATGACAATATTTTTTTCCCTAAAATACTAAGGAAATTTGTTATCTTTAACTTTAGGCCTTTTAGAGTTCATTTCATCTTCAACTTGCTAACTGTTCACAATAACAGTTAATTTTGACCAGAGGTTCACAAACTTTTACATGCCACTATAGGGTTAAAGTTCGGAAACTACCCCTTGTCCACACTTAGACCCAAGGTACCGGAAGGAAATTAACATTATTCCCCCCGGCGGCATTCTGACTTCAGTCATGGGGGCGGCGCCGTCACAGTTTCAGTCACTGCTCTGTGTACAGAGAGCGGCGACTGTTACTGCGCCATCAGCACTGACTTTCATTCTATTTTTACATATGACAGTTCTTTTTTGCAAAATGTTGATTTTGCCAATGTGTTATTGCCAAACATAATCTGAGTAAGTTTAATGATTTAATTAGTATATATTTATTTATATATTGATATTTGTTGTGCAATGTTTTAACCCCTCTCTGACATCCGACGTACTATCCCGTCCATGAAACCCGTGACAATCTGACCATGGACGGGATAGTACGTCATAGCGATCAGCTGCGCTCCCGGGGGGAGCGCAGCTAATCGCCGCCGGGTGTCAGCTAATTATCACAGCTGACACCCGGGACTGTGTGCCAGGAGCGGTCACGGACCGCTCCCGGCACATTAACCCCTGGCACACCGCGATCAAACATGATCGCGGTGTACCGGGGGCACAGGGGAGCATCGCGCAGGGAGAGGGCTCCCTGCACGCTCCCCTGAGACCCTCAGAACAGCGCGATGTGATCGCGCTGTTCTGAGGGCTTCCTCCCTCCCAGGACCCAGATCCAAGATGGCCGCCGGGTCTTGCAGGGAGGCGGCTTCCTCAGTGAGAAGCCTGCAGCGCTGCCTGTAAGATATTTTACAGTGACATTTTACAGTGATGTCCCACCCTGGGACAATGTAAAAAAGTAAAAAAAATAAAAATAAACATGTGTAAAAAAAATTTCCAAAATAAATAAAAAAAAAAATTCCCCAATAAATTCATTTCTTCCTGTAAATAAAAAAAATAAAACAATAAAAGTACACATATTTGGTATCGCCGCGTCCGTAACGACCCCCCCTATAAAACTGTCCCACTAGTTAACCCCTTTTGTGAACCCCTTAAAAAAAAACAAAAAAACAGTGCTTTATCATCATACTGCTGAACAAAAAGTGGAATAACACGTGATCAAAAAGACCGATATAAATAAACATGGTACCGCTGAAAACGTCATCTTGTCCCGCACAAAACGAGCCACCATACAGCATCATCAGTGAAAAATAAAAAAGTTATAGCTCGCAGAATAAAGCGATGCAAAAATAATAATTTTTTATATAAAATTGTTTTTATTCTATAAAAGCGCCAAAACATAAAAAATGATATAAATGAGGTATCGCCGTAATCGTACTGACCCGAAGAATAAAACTGCTTTATCAATTTTACCACACGCGGAACGGTATAAACGCCTCCCCCAAAAGAAATTCATGAATTGCTGATTTTTGTTCATTCTAACCTCCCAAAAATCTAAATAAAAAGCGATCAAAAAATGTCACGTGCTCAAAAATGGTACCAATAAAAACGTCAACTCGTACCGCAAAAAATAAGACCTCACATGACTCTGTGGGCCAAAATATGCAAAAATTATAGCTCTCAAAATGTGGCGATGCAAAAAACTATTTTTTGCATAAAAAGCGTCTTTTAGCGTGACAGCAGCCAATCATAAAAACCCGCTATAAATAATAAATCAAACCCCCCTTTATCACCCCCTTAGTTAGGGAAAAATAATAAAATTAAAAAAATGTTTTTATTTCCATTTTCCCATTAGGGTTAGGGTTAAGGTTAGGGTTGCGGCTAGGGTTGAGCGATACTTTCCGATATCAAGAAGTATCGGATCGGAATGGGTATCGCCGATACCCCAAAAGTATCGGCGATACCCGATTCCGATACCGGAAATCCAATGCAAGTCTATGGGACAGAAATATGTAACTAAAAAAACCTCTTTCTTTCCTTGTAAACACTAAATATACACACATAAATAATATATATATATATATATATATATATATATATATATATGTCATTGTGACATATATATATATATATACATATATTTCTGGTTTATACACTTCTACATAGTAAAATAGCCTCTGATTCAATTGCCGGGTAAAGCCGGCTTTTGTGAAAAGACAGAAGCACCCGACATGAAATGACACTTGGTTTACATAGAGTTAACCATGTCTTTTCATGTAGTTTGATATCTGATTTGCACAAACAATTACATGAGTGTATGTGTGCAAAATTTCACACCTGTAGGGGTTAATTAAAGGTGTAAATTCGTTGTAAAAAAAACGGACTTTTTTGCTACGAATTTACACCTAATTAACCCCTACAGGTGTGAAATTTTGCACACATACACTCATGTAATTGTTAGTGAAAACAATAGATCAAACAACTTGAAATTACATGGTTAACTCTATGTAAACCATGTGTCATTTCATGTCGGGTTCTGCATTTTCACAAAAGCCGGCAATTGAATTAGTGGCTATTATACTATGTAGAAGTGTATGAACTATAAATATATATATATATATATATATATATATATATGTGTCACAAATTCAATGACATGTATATATATATATGAGGTGTAAAATTGTTGAAAAAAAATGCGTGGGCTCCCGCCCTTTTTTTCTCAACCAGACAGACACTTTAATTAAAAACCATTTAATGAAATAAAACACCATGTTTTTGACCACTTTTATTTTACTGCAAAAACTTCCTGTAATAAAAATAAATAAAAAGCAAAATTATTCTACCTATCCCATGCACAGTCAGTCCACGGTGTAATCTGCAGAAGGTTAATGTTTACTGCAAGGACCGCAGCTATGCTGCACGCCTCACAGTAAACCCCCAAATGAATGAGTCTCTCCTGGCTGACAGGGAGGAAGTGGAAAGCTAATTGATTGCTTTCCACTTTCACTTCAGTCAGCCCGGACACAATCATGACGTCAGAGGAATGATAACAAAATAGGGGTTCACCTTCGAAAAAAAAATGGCGTGGGGTCCCCTATTTTTGTTAACCAGCCTGATGAGCAGACTGCTGAGGATGGTATTTAAGCTGTTAGGAGCCAATATCCATTGGACCTGCCAGCAGCGTCACTGGAGTCCTTGGGCCACCAGAGAAAATTTATTCTTGGGCCCACATCATACTTCCCAACCTTGAAAAGGAAGAGGACAAAGGCTGGCACCTGTGCTGCTGCAGCAATTTTAGGCATGCCACTTGCACCACAGATGTCCAGAGTTGGTGATGCTTTAGTCCAGGTGTGGAGGAGATCCCTCAGGAGACATCCGTCGCGCTCTCAGGGTATGCCCAGAAGTTGTAGGAGGTCATACAGCATACCTCCCAAATTTTGAAGACAGGAAAGAGGTAAGCTGCGGCGCGCGTAGGCCGACTGCAAAATTTAAGGCCACGCCCAACCACACCCATTTCACATCTAATCGACACCATAAACCTGCCCCAGGACCCTTAGCACTGTGACACACTGACTGGTAATGAGGGCACAGTAGCTGTACTGAGAAAAGAAAGAAAGGCAGCGAGAGAGAAAGAACAACAGAGAAAGAAAAGAGGAAAGAAGAAAGAAGAAAGAAAACAGAAGAAAAAAGAACAGAGAGCGAAGAAAGAACAGAGAGTGAGAAAGACTAGAGAGAAAGAAGACTTAAGAGAAGCCAGGCGTAGCTAGGGTTTTGGTTTGTGGGGCGAAACTCTGAGTGGCCCCTAATCAGAGAACTCAGCAAATGACCGCGCTGTTGCCAAAATAATCTATATATAAAAAACAATATTGATATTACCTCCATAAAGGTCTGTGGTAAATAATACCATCCTACAAACAATAATGATTACAGCACAGGTACAGATAATGACTTACCGCTGATGTTCTTTCTAATGGAATGTCACTTTTCATGTCTTTCCATCTGCCCCAGACGACATGACGACTTCTCCAGCCAGGACTCGACTGCAGACATTACAACAAAGACACATTTCACTTCTCATATTTTTAGCACTGTCACGGTCACCAATTGGACTATTCTCAACCTGCACAAACTCCATCTGCTGATACCCCATACGAGCCGCTGTCTGCCATATGTGTCCCTATTTCTGCACCTGATACACAATACTGAGCCGCTGCTGCCGTATGTGTCCCTATTACTGCACCTGATACCCAATACTGAGCTGCTGCTGCCGTATGTAGTCCCTATTACTGCACCTGATACCCCAATACTGACCATGCTGCCGTATGTGTCCCTATACTGCACCTGCTGTGTGGTTCTGTGTGACCTCTAAATTCTAAAGCACCCCTCTAGAATATAGTAATGCCGGGTGCAAGTGCCCTAGAAAACAGTGCCCACATTTTGTCCCCTAGACTGTAATAATGCCCTGTGTGCCCCTTTGACAGTCACAGTAACCCGAGTTCCCCTATAACAATAAGTGTCCACTTTACATTTAATAATGTCCCAAGTCTCCCCCTGTACATCTCCCCTATACACAGAATAATGCCCCTCACTGGATATATACTGACCCCTTAATGTCCCCAAACTATTTAATGGGTCCAACACTGTATGATGGCCCCTAGATAGCATCCATACAGCATAATACACCAGATAGTCCTCAATATAGTATAATGCACCCCCATAGGCAGCCTCTATTATAATAAACCCCATAGCAGAGTCTATAATAATGCACCACCATAGGCAGCCGCTATATTATAATGCACCCCATAGTCAGCCTCTGTAGTATAATACATCCCCATAGGAGCTCTGTAGTATAATCACCCCATAGGAGCCTCTGTAGTATAATGCACCCCAATATGAGCCTCGCTCTGTGTATAATGCCCCCCATATACAGCCCTGCGTAGTAATCGCCCCCCATGTCAAAAAAAAAGATAAAAAAACATCTCACTTCCCCTCCTGTGCGCTCACGTTCCCCTACTCACGTTGACAGTGGGCGCCGCAGTGACGTCACGCGCCCGCTTTTCAGACGCCATAGAGGGGGTTATGGAGAGAAGGAGCGCTTGCTCCTTCTCTCTTATGCGTCAGCTGTATCGGCTATAGTTACTGTAGCGTAGCTCCGGGTGGGCCCCCTCAGAGCGCGGGGCCCGGGGCCACCGCCCCCTCTGCCCCGCGACCTATCCTTTCAAATCAGGGCCCACCACGCAGGAGCTGGGGCCCACCGGAGGTTTCTCCGGTGTCCCGGTGGCTCAGTCCGACCCTGCTTGCCAGCCTGATAATACCAGGCTACAGCAGTCTGCTTATCTTGGCTGGTTAACAAAAATAGGGGATCCCCTCGAAAAAAATTGGCGTGGGGTCCCCCCTATTTTTGTTAACCAGCCAGATGAAGCAGACTGCTGAGGCCTGGTTTTTCAGGCTGGTAAGGATCCAATATCCATGGACCTTGCCAGCCTGATAATACCAGGCCACAGCAGTCTGCTTAGCTTGGCTGGTTAACAAAAATAGGGGATCCCCTCGAAAAAAAAATGGCGTAGTGGTCCCCCCTATTATTGTTAACCAGCCAAGTAAAATGCAGACTGCTGCGGCCTGGTATTAAAAGACTGTCAAGGCTCATGGATTTTGGCCCTCAACAGCCTGATAATACCAGGCTACAGCAGCCCCACATTTGGCGCATCAAAAGATGTGCCAATTGTGGCACTTTACCCGGCTCTTCCCACTTGCCCTGTAGCGGTGGCAAGCGGGGTAATAAGGGGTTAATGTCACCGTTGATTGCACGGTGACAATAAGCCCGGTTAATAATGGAGAGGCGTCAATAAGACACCGATCCATTATTAATCCCAAAGTTTTTAAAGGTTTAAAAAAATACACAGCAAGAAAAAAGTATTTTAATGAAATAAAAAGACAACACAGTTTTCATTTCTTTTATTACTCTCTCATTCCTGCGACGCCATCGATCTCCTGTAAAGAAAGGAAAAAAACAAACCAACAGTATACCACCTGTCCGACGCAGTCCATAGTAACGAGTGTCCCACGACGATCCAGCTCTGCTACATCGGAATGCCAGGCAGAGCCTGACATCCCGACGCAGCACAGCTGATTACCTGCTTCCCCGGCGGTGACGTCATCGGACTGCTTTACGGCTGCGATTACCCAGCAGTCACTGCAGTTATCGCGAGAAACTGCATGTGACCGCCAGGGAGAAGATGGTGGCGGCCATCAAGCAGTCCAGGACGTGACCGCCGGAGATCTTCTGCCAGGTAAGTGCCGCTGACTCCTGACAGACCCGACCGACGGACACTGACAGTGACAGGACAATTACGATTCCGGTATCCGATATGACGAAAATATCGGTACTCGGAATCGGAATTCCGATACAGCGAATATCGGCCGATACTCGATATTTGCAGTATCGGAATGCTCAACACTAGTTGCGGCTAAAGTTAGGGTTAGGGTTGGTGCTAAAGTTAGTATTAGGGTTATGGTTGGGATTAGGGTTAGGGGTGTGTTAGGGTTAGGTTTGTGGTTAGGGTTGGGACTAGGGTTAGGGGTGTGTTGGGGTTAGGGTTGGAGTTAGAATTGGGGGGTTTCCGCTGTTTAGGCACATCAGGGGCTTTCCAAATGTGACATGGCGTCTGATCTCAATTCCAGCCAATTCTGCGTTGAAAAAGTCAAACGGTGCTCCTTCACTTCTGAGCTCTGCCATGCGCCCAAACAGTAGTTTACTCCCACATGGGGTATCAGCGTACTCTGGACCCCAAGAGTTATTGTGCAATTTGTCCTATTTCTTCTGTTACCCTTGGGAAAATAAAAAACTGGGGGCAAAAATATCATTTTTTAAAAAAAATGATTTTTTTTGTTTTTTACGGCTGTACGTTATAAACTTCTGTGAAGCACTTGGGGCTTCATAGCGCTCACCACACATCTAGATAAGTTCCTTGTGGGGTCTATTTTCCAAAATGGGGTCACTTGTGGGGGGTTTCCACTGTTTAGGTGCATCAGGGGCTCTCCAAATGCAACATGACGCCCCCAGACCATTCCATCAAAGTCTACAATCCAAAACGTCACTACTTCCCTTCCGAGCCCCAACGTGTACCCATACAGTAGTTTTCTCCCACATATTGGGTATCCGCGTACTCAGGACAAATTGGACAACAACTTTTGGGGTCCAATTTCTCCTGTTAACCTTGTGAAAATAAAATATTGGGGGCGAAAAAAATAATTTTTGTAAAAAAAAATATTTTTTATTTTTACGGCTGTACTTTATAAACTTCTGTGAAGCACTTCGGGGTTCAAAGTGCTAACCACACATCTAGATAAGTTCCTTGTGGGGTCTATTTTCCAAAATAGGGTCACTTGTGGGGGTTTCCACTGTTTAGGTGCATCAGGGGCTCTCCAAATGCGACATGACACCCCCAGACCATTCCATCAAAGTCTGCAATCCGAAACGTCACTACTTCCCTTCCGAGCCCCAACGTGTACCCATACAGTAGTTTTCTCCCACATATTGGGTATCAGCGTACTCAGGACAAATTGGACAACAACTTTTGGGGCCCAATTTCTCCTGTTACCCTTGTGAAAATAAAATATTGGGGACGAAAAAATCATTTTTGTAAAAAAAAAAAGATTTTTTTATTTTACGGCTGTACGTTATAAACTTCTGTGAAGCACTTGGGGGTTCAAGGTGCTCAACACACATCTAGACAAGTTCCTTGAGGGGTCTAGTTTCCAAAATGGTGTCATTTGTCGGGGGTTTCCACTGTTTAGGCAGATCAGGAGCTCTCCAAACACGACATGGCATCCAGCCAATTCTGCGTTGAAAAAGTCAAACGGCGCTCCTTCCCTTCCAAACTCTGCCATGCACCCAAACAGTGGTTTACCCCCATATATGGGGTATCAGCGTACTCAGGACAAATTGCACAATAACTTTTGGAGTCTTGTTACCCTTGGGAAAATAAAAATTGGGGTGAAAAGATCATTTTTGTGGAAAAAATGTGATTTTTTAATTTTACGGCTCTACGTTATAAACTTGTGTGAAGCACTTGGGGGTTCAAATTGCTCACCAAAGATCTAGATAAGTTCCTTGTGGGGTCTATTTTCCAAAAAGGGGTCACTTGTGGGGGGTTTCCACTGTTTAGGTGCATCAGGGGCTCTCCAAATGCAACATGACGCCCCCAGACCATTCCATCAAAGTCTACAATCCAAAACGTCACTACTTCCCTTCCGAGCCCCAACGTGTACCCATACAGTAGTTTTCTCCCACATATTGGGTATCCGCGTACTCAGGACAAATTGGACAACAACTTTTGGGGTCCAATTTCTCCTGTTAAACCTTGTGAAAATAAAATATTGGGGGCGAAAAAAATAATTTTTGTAAAAAAAAATATTTTTTATTTTTACGGCTGTACTTTATAAACTTCTGTGAAGCACTTCGGGGTTCAAAGTGCTAACCACACATCTAGATAAGTTCCTTGTGGGGTCTATTTTCCAAAATAGGGTCACTTGTGGGGGGTTTCCACTGTTTAGGTGCATCAGGGGCTCTCCAAATGCGACATGACACCCCCAGACCATTCCATCAAAGTCTGCAATCCGAAACGTCACTACTTCCCTTCCGAGCCCCAACGTGTACCCATACAGTAGTTTTCTCCCACATATTGGGTATCAGCGTACTCAGGACAAATTGGACAACAACTTTTGGGGCCCAATTTCTCCTGTTACCCTTGTGAAAATAAAATATTGGGGACGAAAAAATCATTTTTGTAAAAAAAAAAAGATTTTTTTATTTTACGGCTGTACGTTATAAACTTCTGTGAAGCACTTGGGGGTTCAAGGTGCTCAACACACATCTAGACAAGTTCCTTGAGGGGTCTAGTTTCCAAAATGGTGTCATTTGTCGGGGGTTTCCACTGTTTAGGCAGATCAGGAGCTCTCCAAACACGACATGGCATCCAGCCAATTCTGCGTTGAAAAAGTCAAACGGCGCTCCTTCCCTTCCAAACTCTGCCATGCACCCAAACAGTGGTTTACCCCCATATATGGGGTATCAGCGTACTCAGGACAAATTGCACAATAACTTTTGGAGTCTTGTTACCCTTGGGAAAATAAAATTGGGGTGAAAAGATCATTTTTGTGGAAAAAATGTGATTTTTTAATTTTACGGCTCTACGTTATAAACTTGTGTGAAGCACTTGGGGGTTCAAATTGCTCACCAAAGATCTAGATAAGTTCCTTGTGGGGTCTATTTTCCAAAATGGGGTCACTTGTGGGGGGTTTCCACTGTTTAGGTGCATCAGGGGCTCTCCAAATGCAACATGACGCCCCCAGACCATTCCATCAAAGTCTACAATCCAAAACGTCACTACTTCCCTTCCGAGCCCCAACGTGTACCCATACAGTAGTTTTCTCCCACATATTGGGTATCCGCGTACTCAGGACAAATTGGACAACAACTTTTGGGGTCCAATTTCTCCTGTTACCCTTGTGAAAATAAAATATTGGGGGCGAAAAAAATAATTTTTGTAAAAAAAAATATTTTTTATTTTTACGGCTGTACTTTATAAACTTCTGTGAAGCACTTCGGGGTTCAAAGTGCTAACCACACATCTAGATAAGTTCCTTGTGGGGTCTATTTTCCAAAATAGGGTCACTTGTGGGGGGTTTCCACTGTTTAGGTGCATCAGGGGCTCTCCAAATGCGACATGACACCCCCAGACCATTCCATCAAAGTCTGCAATCCGAAACGTCACTACTTCCCTTCCGAGCCCCAACGTGTACCCATACAGTAGTTTTCTCCCACATATTGGGTATCAGCGTACTCAGGACAAATTGGACAACAACTTTTGGGGTCCAATTTCTCCTGTTACCCTTGTGAAAATAAAATATTGGGGACGAAAAAATCATTTTTGTAAAAAAAAAAAGATTTTTTTATTTTACGGCTGTACGTTATAAACTTCTGTGAAGCACTTGGGGGTTCAAGGTGCTCAACACACATCTAGACAAGTTCCTTGAGGGGTCTAGTTTCCAAAATGGTGTCATTTGTCGGGGGTTTCCACTGTTTAGGCAGATCAGGAGCTCTCCAAACACGACATGGCATCCAGCCAATTCTGCGTTGAAAAAGTCAAACGGCGCTCCTTCCCTTCCAAACTCTGCCATGCACCCAAACAGTGGTTTACCCCCATATATGGGGTATCAGCGTACTCAGGACAAATTGCACAATAACTTTTGGAGTCTTGTTACCCTTGGGAAAATAAAAATTGGGGTGAAAAGATCATTTTTGTGGAAAAAATGTGATTTTTTAATTTTACAGCTCTACGTTATAAACTTGTGTGAAGCACTTGGGGGTTCAAATTGCTCACCAAAGATCTAGATAAGTTCCTTAGGGGGTCTAGTTTCCCAAATGGGGTGACTTGTGGGGGGTTTCCACTGTTTAGGCACATCAGGGGCTCTCCAAATGCAACATGGCGTCCAATCTCAATTCCAGACAATTTTGGTTGGAAAAAGTCAAATGGTGCTCCTTCCATTCTGAGCTGTTATGTTTCGGTAGCTGAGAAGTGCAGGTAAAAAAGGCAATACACCAGAGCAGTTGGAATCTATGAGATTGCAGTACCCTGACTAACCACCACAACTAGAGGCAGCCGTGGAGCGTTCCTACGTTGGTCCTAGACGCCTCGTCACAGCCTGAGAAACTAACTACACCTAAAGATAGAAATAGGAAAGCTATCTGCCCCGGAGCAGAACCCCAACGAGATAATAGAAAGCCCCCAAACATGTAATGGCGGTTAGACAAGATGAAATACTGACAAAGAAAGAAAATAGTATGAGCAAACGCTGGGGCCCAAACTAACTAAATAGAAAAGGATAGGAAGGGTACTTACTGCAATCCCAGAAAACCCTGAAAGGCACCAATTCTACTAATTTCAAAAACACCTGAGATCACACAACCTCTTCCACCTAAATTAGTTCTCTGGTGTAACAAAATCAAAACAGCAGCCACTGAAAAAACTGGAAAAAGCAAAAGTACAAACATCAGTGGCTGAACAAAACTGAGAGGGCAGAAGCCCCCGGAGGGGACCCTGAAGGCCCCCACAGAAGTGCAGGACAAAATGCAAAAATATAGCACAAACACAAAAGAAGAAAATGTCTTATCTGTTAGCAGGAGATGCAGACACGACACAGCAGGCTACTGTCACGCTGTATAGCAGATATATATATATGTGATGTCAGTAATCTATATCAAAAGGGCAACATACTATATAACATGCGCATAGATATATGATAACATAGAATTACCTGACAGAAAGTCCAGTGGGTCAATACGGAATCCGTTATACGCTGTCTCCGGCTAGAGGGTGACCGGGGTCTATGCTGACCCTAAACTGGGGTCCTAACTAATCCCTCTACCTGGAGGTACTGTTAAAGGTACAGAGGTCCAGGCCACCAGCGTAAACCCTGTCTCCTATCAATCCCTGCCAACTGTAATCTAGTCCTAAGAAGGACCCTGATTACCACCAAAGGGAATGAACAGGTAACGGTTAATGAACAGAAAGACATACAAGAAAGACAAGGAATAAAGTAAATAAAGTCTTACATACAACACTCACACACAGTAGGAACACCTAAGGTCTCAGAGATAAACTATAAGCTATAAGAGTAAAAACAACTAAGGAGCTCTTAGCTTAAATATTCTCAGAACCGATCCAGTCTGCTAGACTACATGAATGCTTTCACCGGCATCTAACACCCAGACTGGCAGGTATATAAAGGAAGCTAATTAGAACATAATCAAAAGCAGCCGGGCGAGGCTGGACCTAGTCTTAGCAAAGAGCTAGGTAAAATTAACTCCCTCATTACCAAACACAAAGAAACAGCAACTCAGCTGTGAGAAGTCAGAGTGTGTAATCGCGACGATCCTCGTGGCGATACACCCATGACAGTACCCCCCCCTCTACGAGGGACTCCGGACCCTCAGGGCCAGGTCTGCCCGGGTGAGTTGTGTGAAAGGTCCGAACCAATCGATCTGCGTTAACATCAGACGCAGGGACCCACGTCCTCTCCTCAGGACCATACCCCTTCCAATGAACCAAGTACTGAAGGGATCGGCGACTGAGACGTGAGTCAATGATTTTCGACCCATGAAATTCCACGTTATCATTGACCACCACTGAAGGAGGAGGTAGAGGTGATGGTATGACTGGTGCCACATACTTTTTAAGTAATGACTTGTGAAACACATTATGAATTTTAAACGTAGGAGGGAGGTCCAGACGAAATGCCACAGGATTAATTATGGAACTGATCCTGTACGGCCCGATGAATCTGGGACCCAACCTCCAGGAGGAAACTTTATGTTTTATATTCCTGGTAGACAACCAAACTAGATTGTTCACCTTCAGATCTAGACCAGAAACTCTCCCCCTATCAGCCATCCATTTGTAACGGTTCCCCGTAACCTTCAGTCTTAACCGATCTGGAACTATCAGTCTCCCTGGAAGTCCCACAGGGGCGTCCCCCTGAGCCCCCAATACCTCCCCCTCAAGCTCAGAGCATACAGCTGACACTACAACTCCCTCCTGAGGAATAGGAACCGGATCATCCGTCTTCCCGGCCCCTGGGAAAGTACGAGATAAGGCATCAGGAAGCAACTTTATTGAGCAGTCATATGCGCGATGAGGAGGTAACTCTTTACACCCCTCCTCTGAGAACATCTCCCCAAAGTCCTCCAGAAAAGGAGACAAAGTCCTAGGCACAACCGCACCGATGACCGTGCTCATGCAGTTATTCCTGCAAAATTCACCCCACTGGCTTATCTTTCTGGATTGCCAATCAATCACTGGGTTATGTTTAGCCAACCAAGGAAGTCCCAACACAATAGGAGTAGGTAGACCCTCCAACACATAACAAGACAATTGCTCTTTATGTATTGCCCCTACACGAAGATCTATGTTATGAACAGCTTGTACCAAGCTACCTTGACCGAGAGGTCTAGAATCAATAGAGACTATAGGGACCGGTTTGGCCAATACACTCAGTTGCATACCATGCACCTGGGCAAACCGAGCGTCCACCAGATTAGCCCCGGACCCACTATCAAGAAAAACAGAAATCCTCTCAGTTCTAGTACCAATCACCACCTCCGCAGGCACGAGAAACTGAGAGGGATTTGGGGACGAAATACACACTCCCAGGTTAACTCCTTTGCTCAAAGAGGCCCGGGATGGACACCCCCCAACAAAATGTCCCTCTCTCCCGCAAAAGAAACACCTTCTAGTCTTGCGGTGCACCGCCGATTCCCTCCTACAAAAAGATGTCCCTCCCAACTGCATGGGTTCCTCAGAACAGACCAGGGGAACCTCAGTATAAGGGACTTTAGTAGTAGGTGGAGTCATCACGGGAGGCGGAGTTACCTCGCGTCTTCCCCGAATTCGTCTATCAATGCGAATAGCGAGGGCCATAGCAGCCTCCAGTGATGGAGGAGAATCATACTGAGCCAACACATCCTTTAATTTGTCAGACAACCCTTGACAAAACTGGCTCCTAAGAGCTGGGTCATTCCACTGAGTATCTGTTGCCCATCTACGGAACTCAGAAGAATATTCCTCCGCTGGACGATTTCCTTGCCGTATTTTACGTAACTTTGTTTCAGCAAGGGAAACACGATCCGGATCATCATATACCAGACCCAGGGCAGTAAAAAATCGATCCACTGACTGGAGATCTGGGAGCCTGGAGGAATAGAGAACGCCCAAGATTGAGGGTCCCCTTGTAAGAGCGAGATAACAATTCCCACCCTCTGCTCTTCACTCCCAGATGACCGAGGCCGCAGCCGAAAGTACAATTTACATGCCTCCCGGAAAGTAAAAAATTTGTCCCGCCCACCAGTGAACCTGTCCGGGAGAGCAACCTTAGGTTCAGATCTGGTTTGCTCCGGGGGGGACAAAACCTTGGACTTAATGTCTGCAAACTCCATGGACAACCCCTGCAACTGCCGGGCCAGCTGGGCTACTGGATCCATGACAGCTGGGGAGAATCTTTAGTATGGGCCGGTGAAAATGTCACGCTGTATAGCAGATATATATATATGTGATGTCAGTAATCTATATCAAAAGGGCAACATACTATATAACATGCGCATAGATATATGATAACATAGAATTACCTGACAGAAAGTCCAGTGGGTCAATACGGAATCCGTTATACGCTTTCTCCGGCTAGAGGGTGACCGGGGTCTATGCTGACCCTAAACTGGGGTCCTAACTAATCCCTCTACCTGGAGGTACTGTTAAAGGTACAGAGGTCCAGGCCACCAGCGTAAACCCTGTCTCCTATCAATCCCTGCCAACTGTAATCTAGTCCTAAGAAGGACCCTGATTACCACCAAAGGGAATGAACAGGTAACGGTTAATGAACAGAAAGACATACAAGAAAGACAAGGAATAAAGTAAATAAAGTCTTACATACAACACTCACACACAGTAGGAACACCTAAGGTCTCAGAGATAAACTATAAGCTATAAGAGTAAAAACAACTAAGGAGCTCTTAGCTTAAATATTCTCAGAACCGATCCAGTCTGCTAGACTACATGAATGCTTTCACCGGCATCTAACACCCAGACTGGCAGGTATATAAAGGAAGCTAATTAGAACATAATCAAAAGCAGCCGGGCGAGGCTGGACCTAGTCTTAGCAAAGAGCTAGGTAAAATTAACTCCCTCATTACCAAACACAAAGAAACAGCAACTCAGCTGTGAGAAGTCAGAGTGTGTAATCGCGACGATCCTCGTGGCGATACACCCATGACAGCTACAAGAGAAACAGGAATAAAGGATCCAGACCAGAACAATTGATCACCGGCAACCCTCATGGGAAGGTGACTCCCTTATATAAGACCAATCAGTAACACCTGATTCCCAGTCCTCACAATCTTCACTGGACAGACTAGCACCGCTTGTAACCACCAGAGGGAGCCTCTGCTCAGAACTCATCTCAAACCCATTCACAACACTGAGCTCTGCCGTGCGCCCAAACAGTGGCTCCCCCCCACATATCGGGTATCAGCGTACTCAGGACAAATTGGACAACAACCTTTGTGGTCCAATTTCTCCTGTTACCCTTGGGAAAATAAAAAAATAGTGACTAAAAATAATTTTTGTGGGAAAAAAATAGGATTTTTTATTTTCATGCCCGGGCATTATAAACTTGTGTAAAGCACTTGGGGGTTCAAAGTGCTCACCAAAGCTCTAGATAAGTTCCTTAGGGGGTCTAGTTTCCAAAATGTGGTCACTTGTGGGGGGTTTCTACTGTTTAGGTTCATCTGGGGCACTGCAAAGGAACATGACCCCCATCAACGTCTGCATTCCAAAACGTTACTACTTCCTTTCCAAGCCCAAACAGTTTCCCCCCCCACATATTGGGTATCAGTGTACTCAGGAAAAATTGGCCAACAACTTTTGGGGTCCAATTTCCTTGGGAAAAATCAAAAATTTGGGACTAAAAAATCATTTTTGTGGAAAAATTGTTTCTTTTTTTTTTCACACCCAGGCATTATAAACTTTTGTGAAACACTTGGGGATTCAAACTGCTCACAACAGATCTAGATAAGTTCCTTAGGGGGTCTAGTTTCCAAAATGGTGTCACTTGTGGGGGGTTTCCACTGTTTAGGCGCATCAGGAGCTCTCCAAAAGCGACATGGCATCCAATCTCAATTACAGCCAATTTTAGTTTGAAAAAGTCAAACGGTGCTCCTTCCCTTACGAGCCCTGCTGTGCGCACAGACAGTGGTTTTCCCCCACATATGGGGTATTGGCGTACTCAGGAGAAATTGCACAACAACTTTATCTGTCATTTTCTTCTTTTACCCTTGTGAAAATAAAAAAAAAGTTTGTAAAAGATCATTTTTGTGGCTAAAAAGTTAAATATTCATTTTTTCCTTCCACGTTGCTTCAGCTCCTGTGAAGCACCTGAAGGGTTAATAAACTTCTTGAATGTGGTTTTGAGTACCTTGAGGGGTGCAGTTTTTAGAATAGTGTCACTTTTGGGTATTTTCTGCTATATAGACCCCTCAAAGTGACTTCAAATATGAGGTGGTCCCTAAAAAAAAATGGCTTTGAAAATTTTGTTGTAAAAATGAGAAATCGCTGGTCAACTTTTAACCCTTATAATTTCCTAAGAAAAAAAAATTTTGATTCCAAAATTGTGCTGATGTAAAGTAGACATGTGGGAAATGTTATTTCTTAACTATTTTGTGTGACATATTTCTCTGTTTTAAGGGAATAAAAATTCAAAGTTTGAAAATTGCAAAATTTTCAAAATTTTCGCCATATTTGCATTTTTTTCAAAAATAAACGCAAGTTATATCAATAAATTTTACCAATAACGTGAAGTACAATATGTCACGAGAAAACATTCTCAGAATCGCGAAAATCCGTAGAAACGTTCCAGAGTTATAGCCTCATAAAGAGACAGTGGTCAGAATTGTAAAAATTGGCCCGGTCATTAACGTGCAAACCACCCTTGGGGGTGAAGGGGTTAATAAAGCAATTTGAAAATAAACTTTCAGATGTTTTAATGTGAAATAGAAATCTATGCAAAAGTTCATATAAAAACAGGTAAATGTGGCGGTTCTGATTTGGCTATGTGTTGTGTCCTCATTTCCAGATCTCACCAGCGCAGTTGATAAGAAGCAGGAGTAAACCTATTAAGGATAATTCCAATAGACTCCAAGGGAAGAAAATACCATCTTGTCTACTTTAAAGAAAAATGGATTCCTTTAAACTTTGGCTGAGGGGAAATGTGTACTTACACCATCCATCTTGGCCTCTCCACATGATTACCTCCTCATCAGTCAAATCCTGCATTCATCTTCCTAGTGCCTACCGTGAAACACAATGCCTATGGATGACTTGCCTCTTGTCCTAAATGGAGTAATAATATTACTAGGTCAGTGGCTTAAAGCCTGAAGTAGGGTAACCTGCAATTAGAGAGGCAAGCTCGATACTTCTCATTGTAGATACATTCCCACCTACAATACAAGCAAGCAATTAAACTCAAATCTACAATTGCCTTAGAGAATGAAGCATACTAAGCAGTTGTCAAGCATTAAGTTCAGAAATAATGTACTGTAACTTTAGCCCTACGATGGCACTGCTGCATAAATATTTTTGCAAATAAGCTGCACCTTCATTAATAATGCCAGGCAGCATATAATAATAATAGTAATCTTTTTTTTTTATATAGCGCTAACATATTCCGCAGCGCTTTACAGTTTGCACACATTATCGCATATTAGAAAATATTCACACCATCCTCACCCAGGTGTCTCTGCTGCCAGGAAGTACAATAACAACTGAGCACTGAGCAGCTTCCTTCTGTCTAGCAGTCCCGAATGCATGTACGGAACTGTTACTGATCCCTTTGGCTCAAAATTACTGATGACTTGCATATCCGTTTTTTTTTTTACATTTTCAAGTACCACACGTATATATTGTAAAGCTGCATGAAGTGTACAGTAAGACCAGTACAGAGAGATATCATGTATTACAAGACCAAACATATTTTATGGAATAAAAGCATAACACCCCAGCAAACATAAGATATATGCATAGTAGTCTAGAGAGCCATAGGTAGATACTAGCATATAAGAGAGCATGTAAGAATTGTTGATACACCCATGACAGAAGCAGTAATAACCTGAACCAGTAATAAGTGTGGTCCTTGGGCATTAAGCCCACAACATTAAGGCTACGTCCCCACGACCAGGAAAATAGCGTCTTGGGCACAGTATATTTTCTCTGAGTTTTAATTACCGCACTTGTTTGTCAGTACATGCGGATTTACCGCATGTAATTACATTCTATTCGTCAAAATCCGCAGCAGAGACTAGCATCTCCCCTACAGAAATTAACATTCTGCAGCTCGTAAACCCGCAATGGGGATGAGTTTAAGCAGCATTAAATAGAAGCACAGTGGGCATGGGATTTCTATAAATTCCATCCACTGTGCTTGCAATGTAGAACGCAGCATTTTGGACCCTGCGTAAAAGCGCTGTTTCCAAAATGCTGCTATTCCTGATCGTGGGCCAGCAGTCTAAGTTCAAACAATATGAAGTGGAACCAATGAGAGCAAAGGTGCAGGCAACAGTGAAGCATGGTGGAGGGTCATTTGAACGTTTGAGTCTGCATTTCAGCAAATGGAGTTGGGAATTTGGTTAAGCCTACTGGTGTCAAAAACTCTGAGAAATACTGGCAAATATTACACATCAATGTGTGTAGCCCTGGTGTTAGGCACACGCAGTACCCTGGAGAGTGTGTGGCGAGACAGCAGTTTAATGCTAAATATCCATTCACTCAGCATATACTAGACACACCCTTAGGGTAGTGGAGTTTACTCTTGAGGGAGTGGTCAAGGTGTATGTGTTAGAGTGATTTTAGTTAGTTCAGTTCTGGACTTCAGAGAGAGAAGACGTCTGGAGGGAGGAAGCAGTCCAGATTGCTCTATCATCAGTTCGGAAAGTGGAGTCTAGTACAGGTGGTTTAATTCACCTCAGCCTAGTCAGAGCTGTACCTCATCAGAATACACTGGAAGGAAAGAAGAAGTTTAGTGCAGAAAGTCTTCAGTATCCTGTCTAAAGGACGGTGTAAGGTTCAGAGACGTGCTCCTGCCTATTGATAACTGAGCATCTGTAACTAACTTTGAAGTGAAGGAAAAGAAAGAAGTGACTGCTCGACCCTTGGCTAGTGTGAGTGCTTATGTTACCAGCGAGGACAAGGCGAAAGGCACAGTGGTTTATTGGAATAGTGCTTACGGATTGAAGAAGTCCTGCACATTGCAACCGGTCACTGGGGACCGAAGGATCACTATTGTTACAAGCATAGTGGTAAGAAAACCAGGAATTTACCGGACCTTAGGTCGCGGCAAACAAGCCCCTTATAGTCAGTACGTAACTGGGGTCAGGGGGAGTGAAGACTTTGAGTCAGTGCACGACAAAATAAGAATTCAGCTCTCTCGCAGGAAGGCTCCTGACACAAAGCTGACTGGGCGGTACAGCTATAGATTAGCTGGAGTTATTGAGGGAACTACGCTTCAGGCTGGTTGTACTCATTGTATTGGAAGTAAAGGAGGCCCCTAACTTGTCCAGCTGCTGTCTCAAGATACACTCTCCTTGGATCAGCCTCCCTGGGACCTGCCTGAACATCTTACAAGTAAAGGTATGGAAAGACGCTGACTGTGTGAGACTGTGTTCTTTATCTGCACCCGACTTCACCAACTTCATAGACTTTGAGGGACCAGTCCCACCTGTAGGGGACCCGACATCTAGCTGCCTCACCATCCCCTCAGAGATCTACAGCAGCGCTGGTACTAATTACCAGAAGACTACAGGTGGCGTCACGAACTGTACATAAATCAATCCCCTGTAAATATATCCCCAACATACGCCAGACCGCCCGGGCCACAGACCGAGCCACAGCTACCTGTGACAAACCCCATAGACTTCCATGGGCTCGGCTCTGAGTACCCCATTGCCCTGGTAATCCACAATTGTGGTGGCGGGTCGATACAAATGGATCAACATATGGACGTACTGGGTCCTCGAGAGTGAGAGATGCTCAAATGAATGCTGTAGTGGAGCATAGTGATTTTTTTTGTCTGTATTGTGTATTTGTTGTACAGTCATGGCCAAAAGTTTTGAGAATGACACAAATATTATATTTTCACATGATCTGCTGCCCTCTGTTTTTTATGTGTGTTTGACAGATGTTTTTATCACAGACAGAAATATAATAATTGCAAATATATGAGTAACAAAAGCTTATATTGACAGTTAGAATGAGTTAATGCAGCAAGTCAATATTTGCAGTGTTGACCCTTCTTCTTCAGAACCTCTGCAATTCTCCCTGGCATGCTCTCAATCAACTTCTGGACCAAATCCTGACTGATAGCAGTCCATTCTTGCACAATCAATGCTTTCATTTTGTCAGAATTTTTAGGTTTTTGTTTGTCCACCCGTCTCTTGATGATTGACCACAAGTTCTCAATGGGATTAAGATCTGGGAGTTTCCAGGCCATGGACCCAAAATCTCTATGTTTTGTTCCTTGAGCCATTTAGTTATCACCTTTGCTTTATGGCAAGGTGCTCCATCATGCTGGAAAAGGCATTGTTGATCGCCAAACTGCTCTTGGAGGGTTGGGAGAAGTTGCTCTTGGAGGACATTCTGATACCATTCTTTATTCATGGCTGTGTTTTTAGGCAAGACTGTAAGAGAGCCGATTCCCTTGGCTGAGAAGCAACCCCACACATGAATGGTTTCAGGATGCTTAACAGTTGGCATGAGACAAGACTGGTGGTAGCGCTCACCTTGTCTTCTCCGAATGAGGCGTTTTCCTGATGTCCCAAAAAATCGAAAAGGGGATTCATCAGAGAAAATAACTTTACCCCAGTCCTCAGCAGTCCACTGCCTGTACCTTTTGCAGAATAGCAGTCTGTCCATGATGTTTTTTCTGGAGAGAAGTGGCTTCTTTGCTGCCCTCCTTGAGACCAGGCCTTGCTCCAAGAGTCTCCGCCTCACAGTGCGTGCAGATGCACTCACACCTGCCTGCTGCCATTTCTGAGCAAGCTCTGCACTGCTGGCAGCCCGATCCCGCAGCTGAAACACTTTTAAGAGAAGTTCCTGGCACTTGCTGGTCTTTCTTGGGTGCCCTGAAGCCTTTTTGGCAACAATGGAACCTCTCTCCTTGAAGTTCTTGATGATGCGATAGATTGTTGACTGAGGTGCAATCTTTCTAGCTGCGATACTCTTCCCTGTTAGGCCATTTTTGTGCATTGCAATGATGACTGCACGTGTTTCTTTAGAGATAACCATGGTTAACAGAAGAGAAACAATGATGCCAAGCACCAGCCTCCTTTTAAAGTGTCCAGTGGTGTCATTCTTACTTAATCAAGACAGATTGATCTCCAGCCATGTCCTCATCAACACCCACACCTGTGTTAATGGAGCAATCACTGAAAAGAGGTTAGCTGGTCCTTTTAAGGCAGGGCTGCAATGATGTTGAAATGTGTTTTGGGGATAAAGTTCATTTTCTAGCCAAATATTGACTATGCAAGTAATTGCTGTTAAGCTGATCACTCTTTATAACATTCTGGAGTATATGCAAATTGCCATTAGAAAAATTGAAGCAGTAGACTTTGTAAAAATTAATATTTGTGTCATTCGCAAAACTTTTGACCATGACTGTATGTATTCTCTATTTAATGAGTCATTGTGTATTTGTTGTATGTATTGTGACAAGGGTTGTTGTGTGTATTGTGACTAAGCATACTGCCCAGTGCCAGCATCAGCAGCAGGATGTTCCATGATTAGACGGATTGTATTAATAACATAAAACTCTAATTCATGTGGTGCCTTCACAGGTTTCACATTACTGCATTGAAGAAACACCCGGCAATCTACTTCCATATTATGCCAAGAAAACTTGGTGGAAAGTACAACTAAAAGAATTCGAAATAGTGCTGGAAGATGCGCCCCTAGGTCAGAAGGCACTCAGCAACCTACTGGGGAAGAGCTGATGTTTGACCGGAGTATGAGCAAAGCTGCATGGACGTCTTGTTGCTGATGTCGCTTGATCAAAAGGGAAGATCAAAAGCTGCAGAGAGTTCGGAACTTAGAATGTAAGAACCAAGGCAAACTCTACATTGTTGAAGTCGAAATGGATAGAACAGTACTTGACTTACTCGGAAGTAAATTAGGATGGACTCAATCTGGAAATTTACAGTCAAATGAACATTGGGCCTACTATTCTGGCAACAATTTTGTGGCTTTTATTTTCAACGGAAGATTGGCTGGCACTGTCCTGAAATACAATGCAGTCAATGATAGAGTCATCTCAATGTGACTACACAGAGTGCCAATCCATGTCACAGTTATAAAAGTCAACTTACCAACAGCAGATGTGGAGGAAGAGGATTTTGAACTATTCTACCATCAAATTCAAGAGGAAATTGACAAGATGCCAAAACAATATTTACGGTACTCATTATCAAGGGAGAATTGAATGCCAAAATCAGCTGTGACAAACATGAAACCATTGTTGGAAACATTGGACTTGGTGAACCAAACAAGGCTAGAGGAAGATTCATTGACTTTTGTACAACAAATCAACTGACCATCATGAACACCTTCTCTCAAAATCAAAAATGGAGACTCTAGACATGAACATCACTGAATAGGGCCTATAAGAATCAGATTGACTACATATGTGTTTACCGAAGACAGAGGTCGTTGATCATTACCGTGAAAAGAAGGCCAGGAGCTGTCTGTGGAACTGATCATGAACTTTTGACATCAAAGATTAGAGTCAAGCTGTGCAAACAGACTTGACAAAAAGACGTTTCCAATTTCAATATTACCAGCTTCGATTTTTTTTTTGGGACTGTCTGCATTACTGATGCACTGGACACGAATGAAAGAAAGCATGAGGAATTATGGACTCATATAAGGACTATTATTAGTAAAGAAGCCAGTAAGACAATAACTAAAAGTCAGAAGAGACCCCCGCAGCCATGGTTAACAGAAGAGACGATAGGATTATCAAAGACAGGCGAATGGCAAAGGCGAACATCTGAGGAGAAAGGCGAATGGCAAAGGCAAAGGTTAACAAGCAGGATGCAGACAACATCAGTAAAAGACTAAAGAGAGCCATTAAAGCAGACAAAGAACTTTATTACCAAAAGATATGTACAGAGATAGAAAGCGAATATCTGATGGTCAAGACCAGGAAGGCATACTTAAAGATCAAAGAGATACAACGAAAGTTTCAACCAAAAGTGAGCATGTTGAAAGATGCCCACCAGAACAAACTAACTTAGCCACAATAGATCAAGGAAAGATGGAGAGAATACAAGGATCACCTCTACAAGAGCGATTCAATAATATACGAAGAAACTGAAATTGGAAATGATAGAGAGCCGAACATCCTGAAACACAAAGTCGTTGCTGCAATAAAGCTTCTGTCAAGCAACAAAAGCCTGGATGTGAAAATATACCAATAGTGCTAATAAAGTCTTCTGAAAACAATTGATGTCATCACACTCCTGAGTCAACAGATATTGGCAACTGGTAAATGGCCCAAGGACTGGATAAGATCAGTGCTTATTCCTATTCCGAAGAAGGGTGATGCTACCAACTGTGACAGCTGTAGAACTATTGTGCTCATAGCTCATGCCAGCAAAATACTACTGAAGATCCTACAAAGACGGTTAGGGCTCATACCCATATGTGAGAAAAAAAAGTTCTGTAATCTGGACCGGAAAAACGGACGAGTGTCATGCAAGTACAATGCAATTTTTACACCTAGCATCCGATTTACAACCGAGTGCAGTGCGATTGCTATGCGATTGCAATGCGATTTTAACATGAGTTTTTACATACAGCAGTTCTCTATGTCATTTACACATCATTTTCAAAGTAAATATTTGTCAAAATACACACACCCACATATATGTATATATAATTGGTAGGTAGATAGAAGAAAAGCCGTCAATTCGTGTGAGCGTACAGTAAAATCTCACTAACAGGTTAGAATAGAATAGATAGAATAGATATATACACACAGAATCCATATATATTACTCTGGCAAAAATTACGAGACGACTGTACAGTTTTATAAAAATCAGCTTCTCTACATGTCTGACAGCCATTCCATTTTAGTGTCAGGTGAATTCCAACCAGAGTACACCTTGTTCTACTTAATGTGCTTCTGATTAGGTGATCACCTGAACCAAATCTTATTTAACGAAGGAAAATATAAAAATCACTGCTGTGGTGTTCACAATCCTCTTGCAATAGGACAAGCTGGATGGCAAAACAAGTGCTAGTAATATCCCAAAAGTAATAGGAATGAAAAAATAACTTTTAACCATGCCAAAGGAGATGAAAAGAAAAGTCTTGAGTGAGGAAAAGAAGGGCTCAATTCTGGCTTTACTAGCAGAGGGAGACAGTGAGCGTCATGCTAAGATGGCAGTCCATTACAACAAGGTCAAGAAGCAGACATTGGGGACAACAAAGCTACAGACCGGCAGAGGGCAAAAATTGCTCTCCACTGACAGGGATGACCGTCATCTTCTTCGAATGTCACTCAGCAACCGCAGGATGACATCAAGTGACCTACTAAAGGAATGGCAAATGGCAGCAAAGGACATATTAATCAAGCCGCATACAAGGTTATCCTGGAAAAACAGTTGATTCCTTCTGCTCAGGCAATGTTCCCCAACTCTAAAGTTTTTTTCCAGCAGGACAATGCCTCTGCCACACAGCTAGGTCAATCAATGTGTGGATGAAGGACCACCACATCAAATACCTGTCATGGCCAGCCCAATCTCCACACCTGAACCCATTGAAAACCTCTGGAATGTAATCAAGAGGAAGATGGATAGTCACAAGCCATCAAACAAGGAAGAACTGCATAAATTTTTGTACCAGGAGTGGCATAAGGTCACCCAAAAGCAGTGTGAAAGACTGGTGGAAAGCATGCCAAGACGCATGAAAGCTGTGATTAAAAATCATGGTTATTCCACAAAATATTGAGTTCTGAACTCTTCCTGAGTTAAAACATTAGTATTGTTGTTTCTAAATGATTATGAACTTGTTTTCTTAGCATTATTTGACGTCTGCAAGCACTGCAGTTTTTTGTTATTTTGACCATTTCTCATTTTCTGAAAATAAATACAAAATTTATTGCTTGGAATTTCGAAGACATGTTGTCAGTAGTTTATAGAATAAAAGAGCAATTTACATTTTACTCAAAAATATACCTATAAAGAGAAAAGTCAGATAAACTGAAAATTTTGCAGTGGTCTCTTAATTTTTGCCAGAGCTGTATATAGGTGTCAGTGACACAAATATATGTATATATATGTATTTATATTGTATAGAGAGATAGATATAAGAAAAAATGGTAATTAATCTGCCGGTTTCTGTAAAATCACTGCAGGAGCCGACAGGATATAAGAGATGGATTACATACAGTAAATCCATATAGAGCAGGTAGATATATAGATATCAGTGTCAAATTACTGGAAATGTATTTAACTAATAAAAGATTATTTTTCCCTAAAAATAACGTGGGATCCGCCTATAATTTATAGCCAGCAATGGCTATGCAGACAGCTGCGGGCTGATATTAATAGCCTAGTAAGTACTGGCCCCAAAAAAGGCGCATCTCTAAGATACGCTAATTCTGGCACATAGCCATCCCACTGCCCTGTAGCGGTGGCAAGTGGGGTAATAGTTGGGGGGGTTAATATCACCTTTGTGACATCAAGCCCCGAGGTTAGTAATGGAGAGGCATCAATAAGATGCCCCTATTATTAACCCTATAGTCAAATTGTAAATAAATCACAGACACCCTGAAAAAATTTATTTTATTGAAATAAAGACACAGACTCCTTTAATATTCTAAATTAAACCATACTTACGACCTCACCTAATTCCCCGATGCCCTTGATCTCCTGTAATAAAATTAAAATAATGGACCAGCAATATACCATACCTTTCCGTCGTTCTGTCTGCATAGCCTTTGCTGGCTATAAATTATAGGGGGACCCCACGTCATTTTTTGGGAAAAATAATCTTTTATTAATTAAATACATGTCCAGTAAACTGCACACACACTATACTAATTGTATTTTAAACTGATATCTATATATCTACCTATTTTATATGGATTTACTGTACGTAATCCATCTCATATCCTGTCGGCTACTGCAGTGATTTTACAGAAGCCGGCAAATGTATTACCGGCTTTTCTTCTATCTATCTCTCTATGTAACATAAATACATATGTATGTGTGTGTGTTACTGACATATATGTACTCTATGTGTATATATCTATTCTTTTCTAACCTGTCAGTGTGAATTTACTGTACACCGCACATGAATTGCCAGCTTTTCAAAGGACACCAGTGCGTTAAAATCGGACAGCACTCGCATGTTGCGAGTGATGTGCGATTTTTTTCTCGCATCCATTGACTTACATTGGCGAATCTCGTCCGAGATATGCAGCAAATCGCAACACCATTGAGTAGCACCATTTCTCTTCAATTTTTAAGCAGAAGCTATTTTCAGCAATCGTCAAGGGAAATCTCAAATGCGCAAACAATGCAACATTGATAGCAGCAAGCATAGATGGAATGAACGACTTAATATGGAATGTCAAGATGGAAAGCTCCAACATGGGACTGCTACTCAATATAAAGAAGAAAAAGATATTAAGATATTAACTACTGACAGGTATGATCAAGAAACATTTGAGATGGATGGCGATGAACTGGAAGTTGTAAATGACTTCAGCCTACTCGGATCAATGTTCATTCAAGATGCAGCAATGACACCAGAGGTCAATTGGAGAATAGCTACGGACAAATCAACAATGAAGTGATGTCTTCAAATCGAAGAACATTTCACTGGCAATGAAGTCAAGGCTCGTACCTTAGTTTGGTCTTTTCTGTGGTAACATATGGATGTCAAATCTGGACGATAAAGAAACAAGACAGAAGAAGAATTGATGCCTTTAAAATGTGGTGCAGGAAAAGGATGTTATCAATACCATGGATGGAAAGAAAAACAAAAAAATCAATTCTGAAAGAAATCAAGCTAGACATCTCACTCAAAGCAAGGAGCAACATGCTACAACTTGCCTACTTTGGGCACATCATACGAAGACCGCAATCACTGGAGAAGGGCATCATGACCAGAAGAATAGAAGGAACAAGGAGGTGAGGAAGACCAGCAACCAGAACAGCTGAGACAATACAGGATGGAGAGACCCAGGAGATCAACTGAACTGATTAACCCTTGTTATGGCAGCAAGGAAACCTACACTGTTTAATAGGATGGTGAAGCAGTCATAAAAAGTGCAGGAGATCGTGTAACCAGACGCCGCAATCTTTTGACCCCATTCTGTTGCGACATCCCTGTGACACTATGTGGATGATGACTGGTTGAAATCTGTCCCGGAGCCATGATCCGAATGAGCAGTGAGGGGTACAGTAAAATAGCTGTTGAAGCACCATTTGGTAACAAGTTGGAACTGAAGTTAGAACATTATGTAGATAAAGTTGAGTACAAGAAAGGAATTAAAGGAGTTGTCCACTACTTGAGCAACCCTATCTCAATTACTATATTCCCCCATGTAAGATAAAAAACAGCTTGTACTCACCCCTGGTGCCATGATGGTGCCAAGCCTCCCAGGGCTCATGTGACTTTGGAATGATACCCGCAACAGAGGTGAGTACAGACTATTTTTTATTTTATACAGGGGAATATCAACATTGAGAAGGGGTTGTTCGAGTAGTTAGCAACCCCATTAAGATGATGCATGTCTGAACACAAGTGTCAACAACCACACATGACAAAAATTAACTTAGATTTGAAGGTGGATTGGCTAGGAGAGAAGAACTAAACTTTGATCAGACCAATGCTGTTTGACAGCATGAAATCCACAGCTATTGAACAAGGGTCTTATTCTGTGTATCCCTTTGGATATATTTTATTGTATACATTCCCACAGCATGCATCTATAAAAAATGTATTGATGCAGATATAAACATTTCCTGTATCTAAGAATTTCCTGCATATGTCATATAAATCTATGAGGTATTATACTCTGAAACCCTACAGCTTGGTAAATAAAGGTGAGGCATCTCTCTTAAGCTGAACAAATATCAGTCGTTGTCTTGACCGCTCAGACTAGTGTATGTTTTATATCATATGTTTTTGTCAGCAGCCATGTTACTTATCTTTATTTCAGCAACACTAAAAATTTTTCCTGAAAATCAAAATGTCTTGCAAAAGTTTTTTCATCAAAGCCTTGCTTTCATATATTCTGCAGAGATGAAATATAGTGTGTTTTGTCTTGCTCATATCAGAAGGCTGAGTGAGCAGCCAAGTGTGAACAAGAAGCCATTCTCCTCCAGATCCTTGGACTTTTCATTATGCAGCAGTTGTGACCTTGGCTGCCATATAATAACACTGGCTGTGATATCTTGTACCCTAAATTACAAGTAATTACATCTTGCTTCGTGCTAAGCTGTAATTCATAAAATGAATATTTTATGTGTGAGTCTTTTTTTTCTTCCCACATATTATTCCAAGATAAGGACACTTTCCCATGACAGTATTATGGACAGTATTTAAATCAGTACTTGTAACCCAAAACTAGAAGTGGAACCTACAAAGAGAAAAAGTATAATAGATACGGCATATTTGCACCTTTTCCATGTTTTGATTAAATCCTGGTTTATCAAAAAAGATTCTGGTTAATCTAAAAAAGCAATACTCCACCCACATAACAGATGTTAAAGTTCACAGCTGAGACTGGTTACTTAGCCTTCTAAAAGCAACCAGGCACCTAAACAATTGTGAATACCTAAATCCACAGAGCCTTTATTCTTAGTTATTAAAGGGGTTGTCTAGGTTTGGCACGAAAGTCTGGAGTCACTTCATGTGGCTGCAGACTTGTCAGTCCTCACATCATGCAGAGTGTGCGCTGTAATGATTCTCTGGTGCCAGGTGCAAGACTGGAGTTACGTGACTGCAAGTATGTGATATGCATACTCCCGGCCATATTCCTACTAGAGATACGTGGCCTTGCTTGTATTGAGTGAAGTTGTGAGCGTCTAGCTGGAATGTGACAGGGAGTGGGCCTATCTCACCCCGCCCGGTGCCTGCATAGGAGAATTCTAAGGGTATGTGCACACGTTGCAGATTTGCCTGTGGACTTTTCTGCGCAGATTCTTCCTCTCTTGGCAGCTAATAATTTGCGCGGATTTGATGCGTTTTTGATGCAAATTTTCAATTGCTTTTTTTCATGTGGATTTGTATGCGTTTTTTTAAGGTAAATAAAGATACATTATTTAACAAAAAAAGAATTGTGATGTAATTTTCTTGTCCAACCTCTTCTTTTACATACTCCATTGAAGACCATAATGTCATCACATACCATGTTCAAATATTATGTTTATATACACAAAACAAGCATAAGTGAATATTTATATATATCTATAGATATATCTATCGATGGATAATACCAAGCCCGATGTTTAGTAATGAACATAATAAAATGGTACACAAAGAATTAAATAAAGACACACACACACAAAATCTGTATTAGGCCGGTGTCACACTTGCGTGATGTGAGAAACTCACGCAAGTCTCTCGCATCAACACCTGGCACTACCGCTGACACTTGGGACTGGCATGTGCGACTGCATAGAAATATATGCAGCCACACGCTCCGGTCCGAGTGCCGGCGGCAGTGCCAGGTGTTGAGGCGAGATACTCGTGCGAGTTTCTCGCAACTTTGACCACGGCCTTCAATGAAATATATGTTTAATTTAAAAAAAATTGGCGTGGGCTCCTGCTCAATTTTCAAAACCAGAACAGGGAAAGCCAGCGACTGGGGGCAGAAGTTTATAGCCTGGGAAGGGGGTGATGCCCATGGATCTTCATAGGCTATTAATATCAGCTCACAGAGACAGACAGCTGTGGACTGATATTCATAGCCTAGGAAGGGACCATGGTTATTGGCCCCTTCCTGGCTTAAAACTTTAGCTTTCAGCTGCCCCAGAAATGGCGCATCTCTAAGATGCGTCAATTCCGGCACTTAACCTCTCTCTTCCCACTTGCCCTGTAGTGGTGGCAAGTGGGGTAATAGTTGGGGGGGTTGATGTCACCTTTGTATTGTGCGGTGACATCAAGCCCATGGCTTAGTAATGGAGAGGTGTCAATAAGACACCTCTCCATTACTAATCCTATATGGTATATGGTAAATAAAGACACAGCCAGAATACATTATTTTAATGAAATAAAACAACACTGTTTGCCATATTTATTATATGCCTAATTCCTGCGATACCCTCGATCTCCTGCAAAAAAAAAAAAACAACACAAATACTCCTTGTTCCAATGTAATCCATTTAACCCCTTTCTGACATCTGACGTACTATCCCGTCCAGGTGACCCGGGCCCGTATGACCGTGGACGGGATAGTACATCATATGCGATCAGCTGCGCTCTCAGGAGGAGCGCAGCTGATCTTGGCCGAGTGTCAGCTGATTATCACAGCTGACACCCGGCACATTGACCCCTGGCACACTGTGATCAAACATGATCGCAGTATTCCGGTGGCATAGGGAAGCATCGAGCAGGGAGGGGGTTCCCTGCGTGCTTCCCTGAGACCCTCAGAACAGCGCGATATGATCGCGCTGTTCCGAGAGCATCCTTCCTGCAGACCCCCGGATTAAAGATAGCCGCGGGGTCCTTCCGGGTCCTACAGGGAGGTGGCTTCTCAGCGCCTGCTAAGAGCAGGCGCTGAGAAGTCTCCTGTGCTGCCTGTCAGATCACTGATCTGACAGAGTTCTGTGCAAACTGTCAGATCAGCGATCTGACACTATATAGTGATGTCCCACCCTGGGACAAAGTAAAAAAGTATATTAAAAAAATGAATGTGTACAAATAATTTTTAAAAAAATCCTAAATAAAGGAAAAAAAATATTCCCCAATAAATTCATTTATGTAAATAAAAAAAACAATAAAAGTACCCATATTTAGTATCGCCGCGTCTGTAACGACCCGCCCTATAAAACTGTCCCACTAGTTTACCCCTTTAGTGAACTCCTTAAAAAAATCATCATACCACCGAACAAAAAGTGGAATAACACATGATCAAAAAGATGGATATAAATAAACATGGTACCACTGAAAACTACATCTTGTCCCGCAAAAAATAAGCCACCATACAGCATCATCAGCGAAAATCTAAAAAAGTTATAGCTCTCAGAATAAAGCGATGCAAAAACAATTATTTTTTATATAAAATTGTTTTTATTGTATGAAAGCGCCAAAACATAAAAAAATGATATAAATGAGCTATCACTGCAATCGTACTAACCCGAAGAATAAAACCGCTTTATCAATTTTACCACACGCAGAACGGTATAAAGCCCCCCCAAAAGAAATTCATGAATTGCTGGTTTTTATTCATTCTGCCTCCCAAAAATCGTAATAAAAAGCAATCAAAAAATGTCATGTGCCCAAAAATGGTACCAATAAAAACATCAACTCGTCCCGCAAAAAATAAGACCTCACATGACTCTGTGGGCCAAAATATAGAAAAATTATAGCTCTCAAAATGTGGTGATGCAAAAACTATTTTTTGCAATAAAAAGCATCTTTTAGCGTGTGACAGCTGCTAATCATAAAAACCCGCTATAAATAGTAAATCAAACCCCTCCTTTATCACCTCCTTAGTTAGGGAAAAAAATAAAATAAAAAAATGTATTTATTTCCATTTTCCATTAGGGTTAGGGTTAGCGTTAGGGTTAGGGTTGGGATTAGGGTTAGTGCTAGGGTTAGGGTTGGGATTAGGGTTAGGGGTGTGTTGGGGTTAGGGTTCGAGTTAGGATTGGGGGGTTTCCACTATTTAGGTACATCAGGGGCTCTCCAAACGCGACATGGCGTCCAATCTCAATTCCAGCCAATTTTGCTTTGAAAAAGTCAAACGGCGCTCCTTCACTTCCGTGCTCTGCAGGGCGCCGAAACAGTGGTCCCCCCACATATGGGGTATCAGCTTATTCAGGACAAATTGCACAATAACACATGAGATGCTTATCACATTTGGCCATTAGTTCAGACTAGCTCTTTGTTCAGTCAGTTTTCCATTACTATGTACTATTTTTTTCTGACTTGGTCACATTTGGTTCCGACCTTCCTATAAATATAGGCTTTATCAAGATATTAGCCAGAGGTAAGTGTTCACACTAGACGGTTAGGTCAGGGACCCATCCGTTCCTGAGATTACCTTGACGTTGGTGGATGGCCAAATTTTGTGCTAAGCATCTCATGTGTTTTTTTCATTTCCATAAGCCATTATGCTATTCACACTTCATGTATCACACACTGATTTGCTTTAGCGCAATTGAGTGCAACCTTTTCTTTACTATGTTAGCTGTTTTTTGGTATGCACTAGTTCAGACTAGCTCTTTGTTCAGTCAGTTTTCCATTACCATACACACACACAAGCAGACACCCGCACACACACACAGATACCCGCACACAGTCCTGCACATAATCTCTGCTCACTCAGTCTCCGCCCACACACTTCCTTTCTGCATCGCTTTTTGCACGCACATCAGCAGAAAATCTGCAAATCTGCGTTTTTGCTGCAGATTTGACTGACTCAATGGAAGTCAAAGAGTGCAGAAACGCTGCAGATCCGCAAAAAGAATTGACATGCTGTGGAAAATAAAACGCTGCAAATCCGCGTGCATTTTTCGGCAGCATGTGCACAACAATTCAGGATTCCCATAGATTAACATTGGTTGTGCACTATATTGCGGATTTGGTGCAATTCGCGCATCCAAAAACACTGCAGATCCGCAACAAAATCCACAACGTGTGCACATACCCTTACAGTGTGAAGATTCACAAGTCTGCAGTCACATATAGTGACTGCAGACTTTCGTATCAAACCCAAACATCTAATTTAAGAAGATATCCAAAAGCAGGTCCAAATATAACATCCAACAAAAGCTAGGGGGCCAATATAATTTTGTCTTGAGACTATCCAAAATGTTTTTTTTTGTCCATATGCATTCTTCTTAGCACTAAACCACTGTGTATCTCAGTCTGAGAAAATTCATATTGTGAGATATACAGTTAATGAAGATATGATTATAATGATTGAAAAATGTCTATGTATGTGGTTCATTAAAATCTTAACTGATGTACTAGTTGACGCTTCCACTTTCCCTTAGCACCAGTTCTGATAAACTTGATAGTTTAACCCCTTAATGACTGCCGATACGCATTAAAACGGCGGTCGTTAAGGGTACTTATTCCCTCATTGCAATTTTAAAACGGCGATGGGGAATAAGGGAATAGCGCTGCCGTATATAACAGCTCACACCCTGCAGTATCGCACCCGGCCGGTTTAAGACTGATCCGGTTCGATTAACCACTTAAATACCGCTGTCAACCTCGACAGTGTTATCTAACTTGTTGCAAGGGGGTCACAAGACCCCCTTAGTAACCATCAGACCCCCACGATGAGAGTCACAGGTCCCGATGGTTACCATAGTACCCTGAGGTCATGTGATGACCCTAGGGTATGGTGGTCTGTGAGATCCAGCAATAGGCCGGGGTCACACATGCAAGAGACTCGCACTATTCTCGTGCGAGTCTCTCACATGAACACCCGGCACTGCCGCAGGCACTCGGACCGGAGCGTGCGGCTGCATAGAATTACATGCAGCCGCGCGCTCCGGTCCGAGTGCCAGCGGCAGCGCCGGGTGTTCATACGAGAGACTCGCACGAGAATCATGCGAGTTTCTCACATTTGTGGCCCCGGCCATAAGCTGAGTTTCACATGCACAGTTAGTAAGACACTGACAGTCTAATACACTGCTGCACATGAGTACTGCAGTCTATGAGACAAGTGATCGAAATAAAAATTATACCTGTCCCACAATGGGATTAAGTGAGAAAAGTAAAATAAAAAATGCAAAAAAGTAAAAACCACACAAAAATAGTGCGCACAAATCACTTAAATCATTTCGCCACACAAAATGCAGCGTTTGTGATAAAACAAAAATAAACAAAAAAAAGTACATATAATTGTTATCACCGCATCTGGAACAACCTGCTCTATAAAACTGACATTATTTATTCCTTTTGGCGAATGCCGTAAATAAAAATAATAAAAAACATGCCAAAAATGCTGCTTTTTCATCATACTGACTCACAAAAAGTGAATAAAAAGCGATCAAAAAGTCATTTGTAAAAAAAATTGTATAAATGAAAACACCAAGCAGTCCTGCAAAAAAAAAAAACCCTAGCTCATTCGGTAAAAAAGTTGCAACTCTCAGAATATGATGATGCAAAAACACATTCATTTTTGTAAAATATTGTTTTAGTGTGGAAAAAGAGCAAAGCATAAAAAAAGATATAAATCTGGTATCGTGGTAATCGTACCGACCCAACAAACAAATTGATCTTATCACTTTCACCACACGGTGAACGGCTCAAAAAAAATAAAATAAAAGCAATAACTGAATTGCTGGTTTTGTTCATTCAGTGTCTGAATAATCTGAATAAAAAGTGATCAAAAAACATTATTTACCAAAAAATAACTTCTCCCCTGTCTACTCTTCTCTTTTTGTCTTTTTCTTCATATCTGAAGTTTTACTCTTTTCTCTTCGCTCTTCTTCTCCTTCATATGTTAATATGAAAATTGGACGAAACGAGATCACAATGTGGATACTTGTTCACGTTACAGATGTTTTGGAAAATATGTTTGATCTATGGCTTTATCTGTATATTTGCGTTTTTTTTGTTTCGTTTCTAAATACAAAAAAATTTAAAAACATGAATAAATTCACCTAATCACTTATACGGCACAGTGAACTGAGCAAAAATACAAATAAGAACTATTCTTGTACTGTTGCCTATTTGTTCATTCTATCTCCCAAAACTTGGAATAAGGCTTGGCTCTCTGCTGAGCGTTTACGTCGGAGTTTCCGTGTAAAATTCACCAAAACCGTGTTTCAGACAAAACTCTGGATGGAACCACTCACTTATGAGGCAGATGGAGTCGCTTTGAACTGGTCTGTGTTCCAGCAGTTTCCCATCAGTTTAGGTGGTTTTTAGCACACAAGTGCGAGCGACCACAGATCTGTGCACGCCTAAGAAGATGGATACCACCAGAGCAGATGCCAAATGGAGTAGAAGTGACTCCCGCTGCCTCATTATGATGAGTGGTTCCGTTGGGGGGTTTCATCTGAATCACAATAATGTGGGATTTACACGGAAGTGATCAGCATAGAACACAAGAATGTGATCTAGTCTAATTCTGCAAGCGATCAAAAAAATATTATGTACCCCAAAATGTTACCAATAAAAACCCTAGTTACAAAACCAGCCCCCACTCAGGTCTGTCATCGGTCACTGGTACAATAGGGGGTTCCCACATTACTGGTAGAACAAAGGCTCAAATAAAAGACAGTGAATTCTGTGCTCTGAAATCCAAATGCCCCCTCCTTCTGAGTCCTATTGTGCCTAAACCTCAGTAAGCAGCTACATATTTGGCATTATTGTAATGGAGAGAAGGCACTTAATTTACAGGTGCGTATCGGCAAAAGTACAAGCTGGGCACAATGTATGGGGGCGCTACATTTTATGGGGGCTTTACACTGTATGGGAGCACAATGTATGGGTAATAGACAGGCAGATTTGCAATTCTCCAGAAAAAAAAACTGGCATGTATGTTACAAAATAGTCACTTCATTCATTAAGAGGTGCAGTTTCTACAATGGGTTCACATTTGGGGTTTTTCTGCTGTTGTAGCACCTTAGGGGCTCTGCAAATATTTCCCGTAAACTACTCTAGCAAAATCTGTGCTCCAAAAGCCAAATAGTGCTCCTTCCTCCTTATCCCTGACATGTGACCTAACAGTAATATCTGCCAACGTACTGGGCAGCACCATGTTCAGAATAAATTGCGCAATGAATTGTGGGGTCTATCTTCACCTATTAACCGTTGTGTACCTGACAAATTTGCAGCAAAACTTAACTTACATTTTTACTACTAAAATGTCATATTTCCACGTGTTTTAAATGCGACATGGCATTCACAATCTATCCCAGGCAAATATCTCTCCTAGCCCTGCCATGTGCCCAAGCAGAAGTTTTTCACCACATATGGGGTATGGTCATGTTCGGGACAAATTGCACAACAAATTATGGTGTCAGTTTTCTCCTATTATCCATTGTGAAAATTACAAATTTGGGGTGAAAACAACATTTTTGTGAAAAAAATTGACTTTTTTCAATATGACAACTTAATGTTATCAAATTCTGTGTCTTACCTGTGGGTTCAAACTGCTTATTATAATCCTGAATAAAATCTTTGAGGGGTGTAGTTTCCATAATGGTTTAACTTTTGTGTTGTTTTTTTTACTGTTTAGGCACATCAGGGGCTCTCCAAACGCAACATGACACCCATTAAAGTCTGCGTTCCAAAAAGTCACTCCTTCACTTCCAGAATCTGCCGTGCTCCCAAACAGTAGTTTTCCTCCACATATGGGGTATTGGTGTACTCAGGAGAAATTGCACAACAAATTTTGGGATCCATTTTCTCCTGTTTCCCTTGTGAAAATAAAAAAATTGGGGCTAAAAGTACACTTTTGTGGCTAAAATGTGACTTTGTATTTTCACAGCTCTACGTTATAAACTTTTGTGAAGTATCTGGGGTTCAAGGTGCTCACCACATATCTAGATACATTCCTTAAGGTGTTTAGTTTCCAAAATGGGGTCACTTGTGGGGGTTTCTACTATTTAAGAACATCAGGGGTTCACCAAACACGATATGGCATCTGCTCTCGATTCAAACCATTTTGCGTTCAGAAACTCAAATGGTGCTCCTTCCTTTCCGAGACTTGCCTTGCGCTCAAATAGTAGTATTCGTCCACATATTGGCGCACTCAGGAGAAATTGCACAACAAATTTTAGTGTCCATTTTCTCCTGTTACTCTTGTGAAAATAACAAATTTGGAGCTAAAGTACAATTTTTGTGAAAAAAAGTTAAATCTTCATCTTTTCCTTCCACATTGCTTTAGTTCCTGTGAAGAACCGGAAGGGTTAATAAACTTCTTGAATGTGGTTTTGAATACTTTGAGGGGTGCAGTTTTTAGAGTGGTGTCAATTTAGGTCTTTTCTGTCATATAGGCCCCCAAAGTCACTTCAAATGTGATGTGGTCCCTAAAAGAATGGTTTGTAAATTTTGTTGGAATAATTACAATTTCTGATTAAATTTTAACCCTTCTAACTTCCTAATGAAAAAAAAAGTTTAAAAAATGATGAAGATGTAAAGTAGACATGTGGGAAATGTTAATTATTAACTATTTTGTGTGACATAACATTCTGATTTAAGGACATAAGAATTAAAAGTTTGAAAATTGCGAAATTTTTTAAATTTTTTCCAAATTTCCGATATTTTTAGAAATAAACGCAAGTCATATAAAACAAATGTTACAAGTATTATGAAGTACAATATATCATGACAAAATCATCTCAGATTCAGTGGGATCCGTTGAAGCGTTCCAGAGTTATTACATCATAAAGTGACAACGGTCAGATTTCAAAAATTTGGCCTGTTCGTTAAGTTCAAAATTGGCTCAGTTACTAAGGGTTTAAATTAAGCAATATATAGTAATACAGGACATTGCAATTGCTCTTTCTATGATGTCCATATAACTTTTAAACTAGAGATAAACATGTGTCAACAGCATTGATAGCAAGTATGGCTAAAGAAGGGTATGGATGCAAAAATAACCATCATCAAACCTCGCACTGCCTAAAAGTTTAGATTGTACATTATTATTATAGTTATCCCACATAGTGGTAAAGTTCTTCACCTTCCAGTAGTTTGTGAGAGATAAACATAAAGTTATATCCATGTATACAACCACTTAAAAGTCCATTAGAACAACCTTTTGGGTGCAATGGATACTACATTACTTAGCTAATGCTCAAGTTTCTACAGATTTGTAATAACAATTCACCCAGAAATTCTCTCCTATGTTCTGGTATGCTGCCAAGCACCTGTGAATTAATGTGTAGCAAATATTCTTGCTGTTTAATTTAACTTTGCACAGAAGGACTGTATTAGTCCTGATCTCAGGACCTAATCCCAAACCTCTAAAGAGGTTTAAAGCACTCTAGTTTCACCTAATCCTGAAACCCAAGCTGGAGTTTTGGACGTAAAAATCTCTGTAACTTCATTCATTGGAATGGGCAAATAGGCATTCACTATCAGGGAAATATTAAAAGGACAAAGTACTGTATGTCCTTTGGCTTTGAGAATTAAACCTTTGATGATCACTCTTGGGGGATGGGGTGACTGGCACCGAAGATGAGGTTACTTTCAAACATTGAGGATTTATGATTTTAAAATGTGTTTCTCAGTTGAACAGGTTTCTGAATGACAGGTATTAATATATCTCCCTGTGAGGACATATAACAGGGCTCGAAAATCATCCTACTCGTTCACAGTTAGTGAAATACAAACAGGATATGTATATAGTTCAGCATGACTCATCTCACCCAGGACATGGTGCTCTCGACTCTTTATTCCTACTGCTTTTCCAATTGACTTACCATGAAATAAACACCCAACCATTAATGATGCAATGCATCCTATACAAATATATAGAATATTTATGTAGCAGGAGGCACATGAATTCCTGTAAAGTGTACAATAATAGCTAAAATATAGAAATAAATATCCCCTAAAATCTCTATTTGCCTACGTAGAGAGGATTCTTACATTTGGGGATAGAGTTGGCTTCTCGCTTTCATTCCTTCATGGGTTTACACTGAACATTTGGCTGAGACTATATAGAACATTGGATTTTAGTTGTGGATTTTTTTTAGAACACATGGGGAAGATTTGGGGATGTATTTTATACATGTATATATGTATTGTATTTTATGTATCTTTTATAAAGCCTGCATATTTGTTAAGTCTATTCTCATCTCTATGTATTCATTTTTAAAACATATTCCATATATCCTGTATTAAAAAACAACGTAAGACGAGAAGGATAAATAAATAATTTTCAAACAAAAATAAGTAAATAAATAGGATACTAAAAAATAATTAACGACTGCCCATACGCCTTTTAACAGTGGCCGTTAAGGGTACTTATTCCTCAGCGCCGCTTTTTGATGGCGCTGAAAAGTCAGGTTATAGCGACCCCCATCATCGTAAAATCTCCGGGTCTCGGCTACCGAGGGTAGTTGAGATCAGGGAGAACACAATTCGGGTCAGTTTTTACCGACCCCAGTGTTGCGATCACCGTTATTTACAGAATAACGGCGACCAAAAAAAAAATTCAGATTTCCTATTAATTTCTCTCTCCTCTCATATGATCTATCACATCAGAGGAGAGAGAAATGGGGTCCCTCGGTCTCTCCGGCTGTGGCCCCTGGCCCTTGGAGTCTTCTACTGGGAAGAAAATGACGGGAGCATGCGTAGTGCGCCCGCGAGATCTGCCGGCCTGCACCCGGCAACAATAGGAGAATTCCCCTCTTGGTTCATTTTGATCACTATGATAGACCCTATCACAGTGATCAAAATAAAAAAAAATAAACCCCCTTTATCACCCCCTTACTTAGGTAAAAATAATAAAATATTTTTTTTTACATTAGGATTAGGTTATAGTTGGGGTTGGAGCTTGTGTTAGGGTTTGGGTTGGGGTTAGAGCTAGGGTTAGGGTTGGGGATAGGGTTTCAGTTGGGGTTAGAGCTAGGGTTAGGGTTGGTCTAGGGTTAGGGTTGGGGCTAGGGTTAGGGTTGGGTTTAGGGTTGTGTTGAGGTTAGGGTTGTGTTGGGGTTAGGGTTGTGGTTAGAGTTGGGATTAGGGTTAGGGCTGTGTTAGCGTTGGAGTTCGAATTGGGGGGTTTCCACTGTTTAGGTACATCAGAGGGTCTCCAAACGCTACATGGTGCCCGCCATTGATTCCAGCCAATTTTGCATTCAAAAAGTCAAGCGGTGCTTCCTCCCTTCTGAGCCCTGCCATGCGCCCAAACAGTGGCTTTCCCCGACATACGGGGTATCGGCGTACTCAGTAGAAATTGGACAACAAATGTTGTGGTCCATTTTCTCCTGATACCCTTGTAAAAATAAAAAAGTTTGGTTCCAAAGTAAATTTTTTGTGAAAAAAGTTAAATTTTTTCCTTCCACATTGCTTTAGTTCTTGTGAAGCACCTAAAGGGTTAATAAACTTGTTGAATGTGGTTTTGCGCACCTTGAGGGGTGCAGTTTTTAGAATGGTGTCACTTTTGGGAATTTTCTGTTATATTTACCCCCCAAACTCACTTCAAATGTGAAGTGGTCCCTAAAAAAATGGTTTTGTAAATTTTGTTGGAAAAATGAGAAATCGCTTGCCAAATTTTAACCCTTATAACGTCCAAACAAAAAAAATTATGTTTCCAAAATTGTGCTGATGTAAAGTGACATGTGGGAAATGTTATTTATTAACTATTAGAGTTAAAGGCAAAAAATTAAAAATTTGAAAATTGCAAAATTTTCAAAATTTTTACCAAATTTCCATTTTTTCATAAATAAAAGCAAGTCATATCGAATACATTTTACCACTAAACTCAAGTACAATATGTCACAAAAAAAAATCTCAATCACTGGGATCCGTTCCAGAGCTATAACCTCATAAATTTACAGTGGTCAGAATTGTAAAAATTGGCTTGGTCATTAACCCCTTCACCCCAAGGGTGGTTTGCACGTTAATGACCGGGCCAATTTTTACAATTCTGACCACTGTCTCTTTATGAGGTTATAACTCTGGAACGCTTCAACGGATCTGCGCGATTCTGAGATTGTTTTCTCGTGACATATTGTACTTCACGTTATTGGTAACATTTCTTCGATATAACTTGCTTTTATTTTTGAAAAAAAAGCAAATATGGCGAAAATTTAGAAAATTTTGCAATTTTCAAACTTTGAATTTTTATTCCCTTAAAACAGAGAAATATGTCACACAAAATATTTAAGAAATAACATTTCCCACATTCTACTTTACATCAGCACAATTTTGGAATCAAAATTTTTTTTTCTTAGGAAATTATAAGGGTTAAAAGTTGACCAGCGATTTCTCATTTTTACAACAAAATTTACAAAGCCATTTTTTTTAGGGACCACCTCACATTTGAAGTCACTTTGAGGGGTCTATATAGCAGAAAATACCCAAAAGAGACACTATTCTAAAAACTGCACCCCTCAAGGTACTCAAAACCACATTCAAAAAGTTTATTAACCCTTCAGGTGCTTCACAGGAGCTGAAGCAACGTGGAAGGAAAAAATGAATATTTAACTTTTTAGCCACAAAAATGATCTTTTACAAACTTTTTTTTTTATTTTCACAAGGGTAAAAGAAGAAAATAGACAGAAAAAGTTGTTGTGCAATTTCTCCTGAGTACACCGATACCCCATATGTGAGGGAAAACCACTGTTTGGGCACACGGCAGAGCTCATAAGGGAAGGAGCGCCGTTTGACTTTTTCAAACTAAAATTGGCTGAAATTGAGATCGGACGCCATGTCGCGTTTGGAGAGCCCCTGATGCGCCTAAACAGTGGAAACCCCCCACAAGTGACACCATTTTGGAAACTAGACCCCCTAAGGAACTTATCTAGATCTGTTGTGAGCACTTTGAATCCCCAAGTGTTTCACAAAAGTTTATAATGCCTGGGTGTGAAAAAAAAAAAGAAACAATTTTCCACAAAAATGATTTTTTAGTCCCAAATTTTTGATTTTTCCCAAGCAAATTGGACCCCAAAAGTTGTTGGCCAATTTGTCCTGAGTACGCTGATACCCAATATGTGGGGGGGAAACTGTTTGGGCGCACGGCAGGGCTTGGAAAGGAAGTAGTAACGTTTTGGAATGCAGATGTTGATGGGGGTCATGTTCCGTTTGCAGTGCCCCAGATGAGCCTAAACAGTAGAAACCCCCCACAAGTGACCACATTTTGGAAACTAGACCCCCTAAGGAACTTATCTATAACTTTGGTGAGCACTTTGAACCCCCAAGTGCTTCACACAAGTTTATAATGCCCGGGCATGAAAATATAAAATCCTATTTTTTTCCCACAAAAATTATTTTTAGTCACTAATTTTTTATTTTCCCAAGGGTAACAGGAGAAATTGGACCACAAAAGTTGTTGTCCAATTTGTCCTGAGTACGCTGATACCCAATATGTGGGGGGGAACCACTGTTTGGGTGCACGGCAGAGCTCGGAATGGAAGGAGCACCATTTGACTTTTTCCAACCAAAATTGGCTGGAATTGAGATTGGACGCCATGTTGCATTTGGAGAGCCCCTGATGTGCCTAAACAGTGGAAACCCCTCACAAGTGACCCCATTTGGGAAACTAGACCCCCTAAGGAACTTATCTAGATCTTTGGTGAGCAATTTGAACCCCCAAATGCTTCACACAAGTTTATAACGTAGAGCCGTAAAATTTAAAAATCATATTTTTTCCACAAAAATGATCTTTTCACTCCAATTTTTATTTTCCCAAGGGTAACAAGACTCCAAAAGTTATTGTGCAATTTGTCCTGAGTACGCTTATACCCCATATGTGGGGGTAAACCACTGTTTGGGTGCATGGCAGAGTTTGGAAGGGAAGGAGTGCCGTTTGACTTTTTCAATGCAGAATTGGCTGGATGCCATGTCGTGTTTGGAGAGCTCCTGATCTGCCTAAACAGTGGAAACCCCCCACAAATGACACCATTTTGGAAACTAGACCCCTCAAGGAACTTATCTAGATGTGTGGTGAGCACTTTGAACCCCAAGTGCTTCACAGAAGTTTATAACGTATAGCCGTAAAATAAAATTTTTTTTTTTTTTTTACAAAAATGATTTTTTCGTCCCCAATATTTTATTTTCACAAGGGTAACAGGAGAAATTGGACCCCAAAAGTTGTTGTCCAATTTGTCCTGAGTACGCTGATACCCAATATGTGGGAGAAAACTACTGTATGGGTACACGTTGGGGCTCGAAAGGGAAGTAGTGACGTTTTGGATTGCAGACTTTGATGGAATGCTCTGGGGGCGTCATGTCGCATTTGGAGAGCCCCTGATGCACCTAAACAGTGGAAACCCCCCACAAGTGACCCCATTTTGGAAAATAGACCCCACAAGGAACTTATCTAGATGTGTGGTGAGCACTTTGAACCCCTAAGTGCTTCACAGAAGTTTATAACGAACAGCCGTAAAAATAAAAAATATTTTTTTTTTACAAAAATTATTTTTTTCGCCCCCAATATTTTATTTTCACAAGGGTAACAGGAGAAATTGGACACAAAAATTTGTTGTCCAATTTGTCCTGAGTACGCGGATACCCAATATGTGGGAGAAAACTACTGTATGGGTACACGTTGGGGCTCGGAAGGGAAGTAGTGACGTTTTGGATTGTAGACTTTGATGGAATGGTCTGGGGGCGTCATGTCGCATTTGGAGAGCCCCTGATGCGCCTAAACAGTGGAAACCCCCCACAAGTGACCCCATTTTGGAAAATAGACCCCACAAGGAACTTATCTAGATGTGTGGTGAGCGCTATGAAGCCCCAAGTGCTTCACAGAAGTTTATAACGTACAGCCGTAAAAACAAAAAAAAACATTTTTTTTTAAAAAAATGATATTTTTGCCCCCAGTTTTTTATTTTCCCAAGGGTAACAGAAGAAATAGGACAAATTGCACAATAACTCTTAGGGTCCAGAGTACGCTGATACCCCATGTGGGAGTAAACTACTGTTTGGGCGCATGGCAGAGGTCAGAAGGGAAGGAGCACCGTTTGACTTTTTCAACGCAGAATTGGCTAGAATTGAGATCAGACGTCATGTCACATTTGGAGAGCCCCTGATGTGCCTAAACAGCGGAAACCCCCCAATTCTAACTCCAACCCTAACCCCAACACACCCCTAACCCTAGTCCCAACCCTCACCACAAACCTAACCCTAACACACCCCTATCCCTAATCCCAACCATAACCCTAATACTAACTTTAGCGCCAACCCTAACCCTAACTTTAGCCGCAACCCTAACCTTAACCATAACCCTAATGGGAAAATGGAAATAAATACATTTTTGTAATTTTATTATTTTTCCCTAACTAAGGGGGGGGGGTTTGATTTACTATTTATAGCGGGTTTTTATGATTGGCAGCTGTCACGCTAAAAGACGCTTTTTATTGCAAAAAATAGTTTTTGCATCACCACATTTTGAGAACTATAATTTTTGCATATTTTGGCCCACAGAGTCATGTGAGGTCTTATTTTTTGCGGTACGAGTTGACGTTTTTATTGGTACTATTTTTGAGCATGTGACATTTTTTGATCGCTTTTTATTTCGATTTTTGGGAGGTTAGAATGAACAAAAATCAGCAATTCATGAATTTCTTTTGGGGGAGGCGTTTATACCGTTCCGCGTGTGGTAAAATTGATAAAGCAGTTTTATTCTTCGGGTCAGTACGATTACGGCGATACCTCATTTATATCATTTTTTTATGTTTTGGCGCTTTTATAGAATAAAAACAATTTTATATAAAAAATAATTATTTTTGCATCGCTTTATTCTGCGAGCTATAACTTTTTTATTTTTTCGCTCATGATGCTGTGTGATGGCTCATTTTTTGTGGGACAAGATGACATTTTCAGCGGTGCCATGTTTATTTATATCGGTCTTTTTGATCGTGTGTTATTCCACTTTTTGTTCAGCGGTATGATGATAAAGCACTGATTTTTTGCTTTGTTTTTATTTATTTTTTTTTAAGGGGTTCACAAAAGGGGTTAACTAGTGGGACAGTTTTATGGGGGGGTCGTTACGGACGCGGCGATACCAAATATGTGTACTTTTATTGTTTTATTTTTTTTATTTACAGGAAGAAATGAATTTATTGGGGAATATTTTTTTTTTTTTTTTATTTTGGAATTTTTTTTTACACATTTTTATTTTTATTTTTTTTACTTTTTTACATTGTCCCAGGGTGGGACATCACTGTAAAATGTCAGATCGCTGGTCTCACAGTGTGCACAGCACTCTGTGAGACCAGCGATCTCACAGGCAACGCTGCAGGCTTCTCAGTGCCTGCTCTCGGCAGGCACTGAGGAAGCCGCCTCCCTCCAGGACCCCGGCGCCATCTTGGATCCGGGTCCTGGGAGGGAGGAAGCCCTCAGAATAGCGCGATCACATCGCGCTGTTCTGAGGGTCTCAGGGGGGCGCGCAGGGAGCCCTCTCCCTGCGCGATGCTCCCCTGTGCCCCCAGTACACCGCGATCATGTTTGATCGCGGTGTGCAAGGGGTTAATGTGCCGGGAGCGGTCCGTGACCGCTCCTGGCACACAGTCCCGGGTGTCAGCTGTGATAATCAGCTGACACCCGGCGGCGATCAGCTGCGCTCGCCCCAGGAGCGCAGCTGATCGCTATGACGTACTATCCCGTCCGTGGTCAGATTGTCACTGGTTTTATGGACGGGATAGTACGTCTGATGTCAGAGAGGGGTTAAGTACCAAATTGGCTCTGTCACTAAGGGGTTAATCTTATATGTTAGGAGATGTTATGTTGGGATCTCAAACTGAATTTTTATCTGTAACACTCCACTTTTACATACTTCATTTTGCAAAAATGAATGGCATACCTGTCAATCCCATCTGGAATAAGGGACCCTTTAACCCCTTAGAGACAAGCCTTATTTTTAAATTATGACGTGTAACTATATATGGTGATAACATTGGAATGCTTCCACATGTCCCAGTGACTCTGCGATTGTGTTTTCATGGAACATTGCACTTTATGTTAACTCCTTCACAACATATGACGTATGTATATGTCATATGTCGTGTCCCTGACTTTGATGCGGGCTTCAACGCTGACCTCGCATCTTTCCTAATAGGGACCCAATTGACGAAGGACACCGTGACATGGTAATTGGGCATACATATATTGGCCAATCTATGCGCTATGAGCCTTCATTTTTTCATAGCAATTTTTGCAGATACATATTTCATATATACATTATATAGCGCTTTTTTCAATTTTTTCTATGGCAGCAATGCATGTTCTAGAGTAATCATTCTTGGTAAGTTATGGTGCAAACCTTAATCTTTTTTGATTTGTATACTTTCTTTGGTTGGTGCCTATTCACACTAGCTTAGATGTGCTGGTCCTTTTTCTTGTCTATTTGTACTAAGCTTTTTGGACATGTGCACTCACTCCCAAAAGCCACAGGTGATTTTAATCAGATTAGCTGGTCCATTCCTGCCCCATAAATTGTAGGCTTTTTGCCCAAGAGAGGTGACATAACAGGATAGTGACCCAATTGACGAAGGACACCGTGACGTGGTAATTGGGCATACATTTATTGGCCAATCTATGTGCTAAGAGCCTTCATTTTTTCATAGCAATTTTTGCAGATACATATTTCATATATACATTATATAGCGCTTTTTTCAATTTTTTTCTATGGCAGCAATGCAATTCCTATGCTCTAGAGTAATCATTCTTGGTAAGTTATGGTGCAAACCTTAATCTTTTTTACTTGCATCTTTCCTCGCATATCACAGCTCATATAAAAAAGTTATGGCTCTTGGAAGAAGGGGAGAAAAAAAACAAAAATAAAAAAAAATGGAAAATGGCCCAGGGGTGAAAGGGTTATTGGTAAATTAATAAAATAAATAGTGGTTTATTTATGAAAATATCTGTCATTTTTTTAAAAATAGCAATTTATAAAGTCAAGTAAAGAAAGCTTTTCCTATATGTCTTCTTTACGTCAGCGTAATTTTTCAAACATTCTTTTATTTTAAGTTAATAAATAGGTAAAATAATATTCAACAGCAATCTTACACTTTCTCAAGGAAATTTACAAGTACAAGTTTTTAGGGACATATTTAATTTTGAAATGACATTGAGTAACCTACTAGTGAGTCACCGCTTCAATTTTGATTAATCCCAACAGTGTAACCAGCAAAGCACCCCCACACCATCACACCATCTCCTCCATGCTTCACGGTGGGAACTAAGCATGTAGAGTCCATCCGTTCACCTTTTCTGCGTGCAAAGCATTAAAGGGAATCTGTCACCCTAAATTGGCGGGATATTTAAATGATGGCAGTCAGGTCAGATGGGCGGTGTTTTGGGTACTTGCCTTAACATGTTGTTCGCCGCTGTCTCCATTATTTCTGGGAATTGTAGTCGTTGCCCTTCATATAACGCGCCTGCGCATTACAATCTTGAATTGCGCACGCGCAGTATGCTTTGCCCGCAGATTGCAATGCGCAGGCGCGTTATATGGAGGGCAACGACTACAATTCCCAGAAATAATGGAGACAGCGGCGAACAACATGTTAAGGCAAGTACCCAAAACACCGCCCATCTGATCTGACTGCCATCATTTAAATATCCCGCCAATTTAGGGTGACAGATTCCCTTTAATCAAAGCAAAAGGTGGCTACTTTGAAGAACCTAGAATATAAGACATATTTTCAGTTGTTTCACACTTTTTTGTAAAGTGTAATGTATAATTCCACATGTGTTAATTCATAGTTTTGATGCCTTCAGCGTGATTCTACAATTTTCATAGTCATGAAAATACAGAAAAATCTTTGAATGAGAAGGTGTGTCCAAACTTTTGGTCTGTACGTATTCGAAAACCCTTATAAATGATATTTTAAAAATGGAATCATTCAAATTATTCAAAACTGCTGTCAGGAAGTTTGAAAACCTTTCAAACTTAAAAATTACATATTTTCCAATAAAATATTGCTTCAACCCAAATATTTTTAAATATTAAAGGGTAATAGGGAAAAATGGACCCCAGAGCTTATTCTGCAATTTCTTTTAAATGCTATAATACCATATATGTGGTCAAAAACTATTGTTAGGCACACAATAAGTCTAGGAAGAAGCACTATTTGATTTTTTGAATGCAAATCTGGCTGGAATAGATTGGAGATTGCATTTTGCATTTGCAGAGTTCTTGAGGTGCAAAAAAAACAGAAGCTCCCAAACATGACTCAGTTTTGGAAACTATACCCCTCAAGGAAATTATCTTGGGGTGTGGTGATCATTTTAACCCACAGGTGCTTCACATAATCTTACAATAGAATTTGATTGTGAAAATAAAACAATTCCTTTTACTGCTAAAATTTTTCATTCTCACAGGGGTAAAATGAGAAAACGGATGCCATAGTTTGTTAAGCAACTTTTTATCAAACACGACTGTACTATTTGGGCACACAGAAGGAGCGCTATTTGACTTTGAGAGTGCAATTTTGGCTGGAATAGATTGTGGATGACATGTCACTTTATCAGAGTTCCTAAGGAGCTGGTAAAAAGAAATTCCACCACAAGTAACCCCATTTTGGAAACCACACCTCTTATGGAATTAATCTAGTACAATTAACACTGGGCAATTAAAACAAACAATTATGCTTTTTTTCCACTAAAATATTTCTTCAGCGCACTGAGGGGTTCAGAAGGGAGGGGGACCATTTGAATTTGGGAGTGCAGATATCACTGAATTTTATTTAGATGAGGAAGATATGTCCCTTTTCCAGAACTTTTAAGCTACCTGTGACATGGAAATCAACTATCTTTCCATTGGCAGATGGTAAACTTGAGTGGGGACATGTTTTTTGCAGGATAAGCGTACATATTAAAATGGTAGGATTTTGGGTTACATAAAATTTTTCAATTACTTTTAAACCTTGGTTCATATTTATCTTGTGTGTTCTACATTGAGAACTTATGTCATGGTTTTCCATTTAAACCCCCTAAAAAAGTAGGATTCAGACAAAACCTCCTGTGAAGAAACCAGAGTATATCTTAATTACCCAGACGACTATGTTTTTGCAAACCAAGAATTGACTTTTTATCTGTATATTGGCTTGTGGATTTAAGTGTTTATTTCTGCTGGGTCAAGAAGACAGACTTGAAAACTGATATACTGTGTAAGGGCCCCGTCTCACATAGCGAGATCGCTAGCGAGATCGCTGCTGAGTCACAAGTTTTGTGTCGCAACAGCGATCTCGCTATGTCTGACACATACCAGCGATCAGGCCCCTGCTGTGAATCGCTGGTCGTGTCAGAAATGCCTGGACTTTTTTTTGATCGCAGGTCTCCCGCTGGCCAGCACGCATCGCTGCGTGTGGCAGGCAGGAGACCAGCGATCAGCTGGTAACCAAGGTACACATCGGGTTTCCAGGCGCGGGGCTGTGCCTGAAAACCCGATGTGTACGTTGGATACCAGCGCGCTGCTGCAGGGGAGCTGGTAACCAAGGTACACATCGGGTTTCCAGGCACCGCGCAGCGCCTGGAAGCCCGATGTGTACCTTGGTTACCAGCTCCCTGCATCAGCGGGCTGGTATCCAACGTACACTGCGGGTTACTAAGCGACGTTACCCGCAGTGTCACTGTCCTGATCGTTACCTGAGCTGCCTGTTTGGCAGCTCAGCAGCGATCATGTAGTGACACACCAGCGATCCTGACAAGTTCATATCGTTGGTGTGTCGCTATGTGAGACGGGGCCCTTAGTCTGTAATAATGACTTGTACATAGTGTGTGTTTATCTTTGCTTATTATGTGCTGATATGCTAATTGTGCATTGTATTCGGAAACAGTTTGTTGACTTCAAAAGTAAAGAGGAAAAAGAATGTGAGGGTGGACTGAAGGACACTGGGTAATTCTAAAAATAGCTTACATGCCTTGGTATAAAAAGACTCAGAGAGCAGATCTTATGACACAGAGCTACCAGCTGGACATTCTGCAAAACACCCAACGGACAAGAGACAGGACTGCAGCCAATTCATCATGGCACCATCACGAGGGACACGGATCTATGATTCTATAGGAAACAACCTAGGGGATTTCGGCTCTGGTTGGAAGGAAACAGATCTGATCCAATGACCATCTATGAACCATGGATATGTTTGGAGAAAGCCAGGTTTTGGAACCCGCTGGTCACCTGGTTCCATTTAGATGGTCGGATAAGCCACTCGCTGACTCTTGTGTCATCTACCTATGCTTGTTATCTCTTCTCTGTGTGTGTATCACAGGTGGAATAGCAACCCTGGGAGCTCTGACGTCATGTCAACTGGCTTTGGACCTTGTACGGACTCTATGGAATGTTCTCTGTCATCTGCCTATGCTTGTTATCTCTTCTCTGTGTGTGTATCACAGGTGGAATAGCAACCCTAGGAGCTCTGATGTCATGTCAACTGGCTGTGGACCTTGTTCGGACTCTATGGACTGTTCTCGTCATCTCCCTATGCTTATCGATATCTCTTCTCTGTGTGTGTATCACAAGTGGAATAGCGACCCTGGGAACTCTGACGTAACATCTACCATTATCCCGGTGAGTCAGTAAAAGGGTGAGACCCTGTAATGCACACAATCTTGGGGGTAATTGCTGGGACTGTTCTGTTTGCTATTGGGAATTGGGGGTCAATTAAGTATTGCCACACTGTTTTATCCTAACCCTGCACTGTCTGTGTAGTGTATTGCCCACGGGGAGATAGAGCGGGCGTTCAGTGGTATGAGCCCTAGTCCATGCAGTCTTGCTAAAGGCATCCGGGCCAGCGGACGAGAGCACCCACTGACCCCATTTTTCCATACCTCCCAAAAAAACATTCACTATAATGAGGCAGATGGAGTCACTTTGGCCACTATTCTGTCACTGCATCTTCTTTTTAGGGGTGTGGAAAACTGTGGTCGAACACTTTTGTGCTCTAAAAAGATGCCTCATAAGACAGAAACTTCTAGAACATAGGCCAAGGTTAGAACATAGGCCAGACAGAGTTCAGTGTCTTGATCTGCCTCATTATAGTGAATATGTAGATCTAGAAGTGGGAAACAGAGTGCACAATAGGGTGTTACTCTATGGCGTGAGAGTAGAAGAGTGCTGGTTACGCTTACCTGATGGGGTTGTGATAGGCACAACTCCTATGTAGGCATGAAAAAAAATAGCAAGAGAAGAGGAGAAATGGAGAACTGACCATAAAAATCCCAGTACATCAAGGTACCGTATATACTTGTGTATAAGCCGAGATTTTCAGCCCATTTTTTAGGGCTGAAAGTCCCCCTCTCGCCTTATACGTGGGTCATATACAGGGGTCAGCGGGGGAGGGGGAGCAGGGGGTGTCGGGTCATACTCACCCCTCCGCCGGCGCAGTCTCTGCAGCCCCCCTGCTTCTCCCACGACCTCTAACTCCTTCCTGCAGCGGTCACATGGCACCGCTCATTAAAGTCATGAATATGCACATATTCATGACTTTAATAAGCGGTACCACGTGACCGCTGTAGGACTGAAGCGCTGCGGAGAGCGCCGGGAGAAGAGGAGAGGCTGCAGAGACCGCTGTTGTGAATGGGTTTGAGATGAGTTCTGAGCAGAGGCTCCCTCTGGTGGTTACAAGCGGTACTAGTGAGGATTGTGAGGACTGGGAATCAGGTGTTACTGATTGGTCTTATTTAAGGGAATCATTTTCCCATCAGGGTTGCCGGTGATCAATTGTTCTGGTCTGAATCCTTCTTTCCAGTTTCCCTTGTAGCCTGCTGTGTCGTGTCTGCATCTCCTGCTATCAGATAAGACAATTTCTTATTTTGTGTTTTTGCTATATTTTTGCATTTGGTCCTGCACTTCTGTGGGGGCCTTCTGGGTCCCCTCCGGGGGCTTTTGCCCTCTCAGTTTAGTTCAGCCACTGTGTTTTGTACTTTTGCTTTTTCCAGTTTTTTCAGTGGCTGCTGTTTTTGTTACACCAGAGAACTAATTTAGGTGGTAGAGGTCGTGTGATCTCAGGTGATTTTGAAATTAGTAGAGTTGGTGTTTTTCAGGGTTTTCTGGGATTGCAGTAAGTACCCTTCCTGTCCTTTTCTATTTAGATAGTTTGGGCCCCAGCGTTTGCTCATACTATTTTCTTTCTGTGTCAGTATTTCCTCTTGTCTAACCGCCATTACATGTTTGGGGGCTTTCTATTATCTTTGGGGTTCTGCTAGGGGGCAGATAGCTTTCCTATTTCTATCTTTAGGTGTAGTTAGTTTCTCAGGCTGTGACGAGGCGTCTAGGACCAACGTAGGAACGCTCCACGGCTGCCTCTAGTTGCGGTGGTTAGTCAGGGTACTGCAATCTCATAGATTCCAACTGCTCTGGTGTATTTCCTTTTTTGCCTGCACTCCTCAGCTACCGTAACATAACAGTATCACCGGCCATAAAAATTGTATGGTACTCACAGAAGGGAAAAAATTTTGAAGGAAGAAAAGTTGTCAGAGATATTTTTCTGTTTGTTGCATTTTTTTTTTTTTTTTTTTTCCCCTCTGTATCTCTGGGTGCTGGGGAGGATCTTTTCTCCCAATGGAGTTTGCACAGTTGTCTGGCCGTGTGGATCAGCTTGCCACTGAGGTTCAGAGTATTGCTGCATATCTTGCTAGGTTGCCTGTTGTGGAACCTAGGATCCCCATGCCAGATTTGTTTTTAGGGGATCGAGCTAAGTTTCAGAATTTCAAAAATAATTGTAAATTGTTTCTTGCCTTAAAATCTAAGTCCTCAGGAAACGCAGCGCAGCAGGTTCAAATTATCATCTCTCTCCTGCGCGGCGATCCTCAGGATTGGGCTTTTTCCCTGATACCTGGGGATCCTGTTTTGAGTGATGTTGATGCATTTTTTCAGGCTTTGGGGTTATTGTACGATGAGCCTAATGTCACTGATCAAGCTGAAAAAGCCTTGTTGGCATTAAATCAGGGGCTTGATGACGCTGAGTTATACTGTCAGAGATTCCGTAGGTGGGCAGTCCTGACCAAATGGAATGACGACGCTTTGGCGGCCCTTTTCCGGAAGGGTCTGTCGGATAATGTAAAGGATGTTATGGTTGGATTCCCTGTCCCCTCTGGTCTCAATGATTCTATGTCATTGGCGATTCAAATTGACAGACGTTTGCGTGAGCGGAGAAGTATGCGTGGAGTGGTGTTGCCTTGTGAGCCAGCTGCTGAGCCCATGCAGTGTGATGGAGTGGTGTCTGGGGCACAGCGTCATGAGTTTCGAAAGCGCAATGGGTTATGTTTCTACTGTGGTGATGCCTCTCATGCTATTTCAGTCTGCCCTAAGCGGGGAAGACATTTTGCACGCTCAGTTGTCTTGGGTAGTGTTCAGACTAAGTTTTTATTAACTGTCACTCTGATATGCTCTCTGTCCTCATTTTCTGCTCAGGCTTTCGTTGATTCTGGAGCAGCTATTAACCTGATGGATTATGATTTTGCTAAACGTTGTGGGTTTTCCTTGATACCCCTACAGAAGTCTATTCCTTTACTGGGGATCGATTCTACCCCTTTGGCTGAGAATAAACCCCAGTTTTCTACTCAGGTGATAATGAGGGTTGAACCTGATCACCAGGAGTGCTGCAAATTTTTGGTTCTATATAATCTGCATGACATTATAGTGCTGGGTTTCCCTTGGTTACAGTCTCATAATCCTGTTTTGGATTGGAAATCTGTGTCTGTAACCAGTTGGGGCTGCCAATGTGTTAGTGCCAACACTCCTATTTTTTCTGCCTCCCCCCAGGCTGAGGATGTTCCTGACTTTTTGTTTGATTTTTCTGATGTGTTTAGCGAAAGTAAATCTGCATCCTTACCTCCCCATAGGAGCTATGACTGCGCTATTGAATTAGTGCCAGGTAGTAAATTCCCTAAGGGTCGCCTTTTTAACTTGTCTGTACCTGAACATGACGCTATGCGGTCTTATATCAAGGAATCATTGGAGAAGGGTCATATCAGACCATCCTCTTCACCCTTAGGTGCCGGTTTTTTCTTTGTGGCCAAAAAAGATGGTTCATTAAGGCCGTGTATTGATTATCGTCTCTTGAACAATATTACTGTGAAATATCAATACCCGTTACCCTTGATTTCTGACCTGTTTTCCAGGGTGAAAAACGCTACTTGGTTTACCAAGCTTGACCTCAGGGGGGCGTATAACCTTATTCGCATTAAGCACGGGGATGAATGGAAGACGGCATTTAACACCCCTGAAGGGCATTTTGAGTACCTAGTGATGCCCTTTGGGCTCACTAATGCTCCTTCCGTCTTCCAGTCCTTCATGAATGACATTTTCAGGGATTTTGTGGACAAGTTTCTGATTGTTTATTTGGATGATATCTTGATTTTTTCTAATGACTGGGACTCTCATGTGAAACATGTTCGAACTGTATTCCAGATTTTGAGAGAGAATGCTCTGTATGTGAAGGGATCAAAGTGTCTTTTTGGCGTACAGAAGATCTCATTTCTGGGATTCATTTTGTCCCCATCTGTTATTGAAATGGACCCGGTCAAGGTTCAGGCCATCTGTGATTGGGTCCAACCTACTTCATTAAAGGCTCTTCAGAGATTTTTGGGTTTTGCCAATTTTTATCGTAAATTTATTGGTAATTTCTCTGTTACTGTTAAACCATTAACTGATTTGACCAGAAAGGGTTCTGATGTGGTGAATTGGCCTCCTGAGGCAGTCTCTGCGTTTCAGGAACTTAAGCAGAGATTCACTTCTGCTCCTGTTCTACGGCAGCCTGATGTTTCTCTGCCATTTCAGGTGGAGGTTGATGCCTCTGAAATTGGGGCAGGTGCCGTTTTGTCCCAAAAAGATCCAGAGACCTCTAAAAGTAACCCTTGTGCCTTTTTCTCTCGAAAATTTTCTCCTACTGAACGTAATTATGACGTGGGTAATCGGGAGTTATTGGCCATGAAGTGGGCTTCTGAAGAGTGGAGACATTGGCTGGAGGGAGCCAAACATCAGGTGGTGGTCCTTACGGACCATAAGAATCTGGTCTATCTGGAATCTGCCAAGCGACTCAATCCTAGACAGGCCAGGTGGGCCTTGTTTTTCACATGTTTTAATTTTGTGGTTTCCTTTCTTCCTGGCACTAAGAATGTTAAGGCGGATGCCCTCTCGAGGAGTTTCCTTGCGGACTCTCCTGAGCTATCTGATCCCTCTGTTATTTTGAAGGAGGGTGTAGTTCTTTCCGCCATCTCGCCCAATTTGAGACTTGCTCTGGAGGGGTGTCAGGAGGATAGGCCCGAGCGCTGCCCTGTTGGAAAATTGTTTGTCCCGGACCAATGGAAAAAGAGTGTGATGTCTGAGATTCATTGTTCCGCATTGGCTGGGCATCCCGGAATTTTTGGTACCAGAGACTTGGTTAGTCGGTCCTTTTGGTGGCCTACCTTGTCTCGCGATGTCAGGGAATTTGTGCAGTCCTGCGGGACTTGCTCTCGCTCCAAGCCTTGCTCTCGCTCTAGTGGTTTGTTGATGCCATTGCCTGTGCCCAAGAGACCATGGACCCATATCTCTATGGATTTCATTTCCGATCTTCCTGTTTCTCAGAGAATGACCACCATCTGGGTAATTTGTGATAGGTTTTCCAAAATGATACATCTTGTGCCATTACCTAAGTTGCCTTCCTCCTCTGAATTGGTGCCGTTGTTCCTTCAGCACGTGGTTCGTTTACACGGCATTCCTGAGAACATTGTGTCTGACAGAGGAGTCCAGTTTGTTTCCAGATTTTGGAGGACTTTTTGTTCTAAACTGGGTGTTCAATTGTCTTTCTCCTCGGCATTTCATCCTCAGACCAATGGTCAAACTGAGAGAACAAACCAGACATTGGAGACTTATCTAAGATGCTTTGTGTCTGCTGATCAGGATGACTGGGTCTCTTTTTTGCCTTTGGCTGAGTTTGCTCTTAATAATAGGGCTAGCTCTGCCACTTTGATGTCTCCGTTTTTCTGTAATTCTGGGTTTCACCCTCGATTTTCTTCAGGACAGACGGAGGCTTCTGTCTGTCCAGGTGTTGACTCTGTTGTTGAGCGTATGCAGCAGATTTGGGACCAGGTAGTGGAGAGGTTGTCCCTCTCTCAGGAGAAGGCCCAGCGGTTTGCTAACCGGCATAGGACTGATGGTCCTCGGTTTAAAGTGGGGGACTTGGTCTGGTTGTCCTCAAAGAATATTCCTATGAGAGTAGCATCTCCTAAATTTAAGCCTAGGTTCATTGGACCTTATAAGATCATGGAGATTATTAATCCTGTTTCTTTTCGTTTGCTTCTTCCAGGGACATTTAAGATCCATAACGTGTTCCACAAGTCCTTGTTGAAGAGGTTTGTTGAGCCAGTGGTTCCTGCTGCTGTGCCTCCTGACCCTGTTTTGGTTGAGGGCAATCTGGAGTATGTGGTTGAGAAAATATTGGATTCTCGTTTTTCTAGACGAAGACTCCAGTATTTGGTTAAATGGAGAGGTTATGGTCAGGAAGATAATTCTTGGGTGTTTGCTTCGGACATCCATGCTAGGAGACTTATCCGTGCGTATCATAGAACTCATCCTGACCGACCTGGTTGCTCAAATGAGGGTTCGGTGACCCCTCCTCAAGGGGGGGGTACTGTTGTGAATGGGTTTGAGATGAGTTCTGAGCAGAGGCTCCCTCTGGTGGTTACAAGCGGTACTAGTGAGGATTGTGAGGACTGGGAATCAGGTGTTACTGATTGGTCTTATTTAAGGGAATCATTTTCCCATCAGGGTTGCCGGTGATCAATTGTTCTGGTCTGAATCCTTCTTTCCAGTTTCCCTTGTAGCCTGCTGTGTCGTGTCTGCATCTCCTGCTATCAGATAAGACAATTTCTTATTTTGCGTTTTTGCTATATTTTTGCATTTGGTCCTGCACTTCTGTGGGGGCCTTCTGGGTCCCCTCCGGGGGCTTTTGCCCTCTCAGTTTAGTTCAGCCACTGTGTTTTGTACTTTTGCTTTTTCCAGTTTTTTCAGTGGCTGCTGTTTTTGTTACACCAGAGAACTAATTTAGGTGGTAGAGGTCGTGTGATCTCAGGTGATTTTGAAATTAGTAGAGTTGGTGTTTTTCAGGGTTTTCTGGGATTGCAGTAAGTACCCTTCCTGTCCTTTTCTATTTAGATAGTTTGGGCCCCAGCGTTTGCTCATACTATTTTCTTTCTGTGTCAGTATTTCCTCTTGTCTAACCGCCATTACATGTTTGGGGGCTTTCTATTATCTTTGGGGTTCTGCTACGGGGCAGATAGCTTTCCTATTTCTATCTTTAGGTGTAGTTAGTTTCTCAGGCTGTGACGAGGCGTCTAGGACCAACGTAGGAACGCTCCACGGCTGCCTCTAGTTGCGGTGGTTAGTCAGGGTACTGCAATCTCATAGATTCCAACTGCTCTGGTGTATTTCCTTTTTTGCCTGCACTCCTCAGCTACCGTAACATAACAGACCGCGCCGGCGGAGGGGTGAGTATAGCGATATTTACCTGTCTTCTCTCCACCGCTGCGTGCTGCTCCCTTGTCCGACTCCTCTGGCTGTGAATGATCAGGCAGAGGGCGTAATGACGTCGTTAGTGCGCTCCGCGCCCCCTGCCTGATCATTCACTGCCGAGGACCCAGAAGAGGGAGCAGCGACAGGTAAATATCTCAGGTGCCGGGGTCCTGAGCGAGCGGTGACACCGGCACCTGTCCCCCATAGCGCGCCAGTGTCACCGCCTGCTCAGGACACCGGCACCTGGCCCCCAGCGATGAGAGGTGAGTATGTCATTTTTTTTTGCAACAGCAGCATAAGGGACGTATACTATGGGGCAAAATTGTGCAGCATATGGGGGCATAATCTGTGGAACATATGGGGGCATAATCTGGAGCATGTGGGGGCATAATCTGTGGAACATATGGGGGCATAATCTGGAGCATATGGGGCATAATCTGGGGAGCATATGGGGGCATAATCTGGAGCATATGGGGGCATAATCTGGAGCATACAGGGGCATAATCATGGGAGCATATGGGGGCATAATCTGTGCAGCATATGGGGCATAATCTGTGGAATAGATGGGGCATAATCTGGAGCATATGGGGGCATAATCTTTGGAGCATATTGGGCATAATCTGTGCAGCATATGGGGGCATAATCTGCAGTTTATGGGGGCCTAATCTGTGGAGCATCATATGGGGGCATAATCATTTTTCACCCTAGGCTTATACGCGAGTCAATAAGTTTTCCCAGTTTTTTGTGGCAAAATTTGGGGGGTCGGCTTATACACGGGTCGGCTTATACATGAGTATATACGGTAAGTGAAACATAATCATATGTTATGTAAATCAGGTGACAGCAACAACTTCACAAAACAACGACTTAGCAATAAAATTAAAACAATATAAAAACAAGGGGCGCACACCTAGAGAATAGAATTGACCAATCTCCCTTGTGGAAAAAGATTTTATTGTAGTCAAAAGTAATAAGGTCTATGTGTATGGAGCTAATGGAAATTGCACAATACACATCCCATATAAGTATGATGTGTAAGTAATATTGTCATAAGGTACAAAGGGATATACCCGATGCTTTGTAGCAGTTAATGCAAACCCCTTTGGTTCAACAAAACCAGTGACAGGTTGCTTGAAATGTGGCCACTGTACAGCTTGAGTCAATGTCCTTCGCAGCTCTTCCTTCAGTTCAGCAGATAGTAAAAAAGAATTTGAAATTAGGGAATATATTTCCTGTAATACGAATAATGTGATCTATTATGCAACCTGCAGCTGCCCTTTAATTTATATAGGCTTAACATCACGCGAACTGAGGGTGCGAATAAGGGAGCATGTGCGGGACATTGGCGCAGCCAGGACGGTGGAGGACGTGTCTAATCTCAAGACTGTCCCTAAACATTTTAGGATGGTCCACAATTGTGACCCTACAGAGTTTAGGGTTAGGGGGATTGATGTGGTGCATACGGGAATTAGGGGGGGAAACATTGAAAAACTTCTACCACAGCGGGAGTTAAAATGGATTGTGACGTTAGGGACAATGAAGCCCGCTGGCCTAAATGATTCCTTAAACTGTGGCCCTTTCTTATGATGAAGATAGTATAACTAACTGTAAACCTATGAGTGCTCCCCACTTTTTTGTATTTTTAACCGTTATGTGTGTGTGTGTGTGTTTTATGTTGTTTTTAATTTTTGCAATTTTTTTCCACATAGTTTGATCTTTCTTGCATAACCTCCTGCGGGACCTTTGAATTTACATATACTCTACTTCTGATGCTGTTATCTGCTTTGAATGTATGACGTTTCCTCACGAGGATTTGCACCATAACAGAAGCCATCTGAAGAAGATTGATTAACACTAATGTTTCTTGATTCAGGATTGTGAACTGCATATTATTTCATATGTCATTACACCCTTCTCTATTCTGATTTACAGATGTTACTCATTTTTGCTTTTGAGTTTTGTGACATATGCATTATATTTTTTCTTATTTTTGCCCCTTATGACTGTGGTGCACGTGTGCCCGTTGGCTGCTCATGGCTGCCCCCTGTCATCGGCATTGTCCTGCTGACACGCGATTGAGGGCTCTGTGGGTGCTCACTCCTGTGTGCGGCTGGATGCGTCCAGGTCACTTGTGTTCAGGGTGAGTGGCGACATGCGCGTGTGCCACACTCACACAGCCTGAGTTGGGCTGGGTCATGTGCTATTCATGTTACTGCGTGAGACCTAAGCCACACCTACCCTTGAGAAATCGAGGCTGACAGCGGCGAAACGCGCGTCGGGGTGCGTTCGGTAAGGCACGTCAGCACATGGTGAGAGTCTCTTCCCCCTTTGTTTTCCCCAATTTATAGACATGTGGGCACTGTCTGGTGGCAATGTGAAGATTGTCTAAAGCTGCTGTTATGCTATAACTGGACGTATAACAAGTGAACTCGTTAGGATTACTGACATGCATTTGGCATGCTTTGGGACAATATATAGGAGAGGGGTTCTTTCACCAATAACTGGATGTAACATGTGATGCAATAGTATATACAAGATGTACTGAGTGCCATAGTTTCTGGTGTCTTATATAACTCATCTTTTTGTTTGTTGTTTTAACTTTTTGTATTATGATAATAAAGTTTTTTGTATTTTTTATAAAACTCCTATGATTCTCCGGTTTTTGTATTATAACATATGGAGTTATATGTAGTGGCCAAGTGATTTTCACTTGGCACTGGTTACGATATGAGTCTGGACATTATTATATACATCCCATATAAGTATGATGTGTAATTATTATTGTCATAAGGTACAAAGGGATATACCCCAACGCGTGTTTTGGCAACTGACGTGCGTGCCCCTTGTTTTTATACTGTTTTAATTTTATGGCTATGTCATTGTTTTGTGATCTTTTTGTTGTCACCTGATTTAAATAAAATATGATTATGATTTACCTTGATGTGCTGGGACTTTTATGGTTGATTCTCCTTTTCTTTTCTTCTCTTGCATTTTTTGCTGACTGTCCGTTCTATAATTCAGATATGATGTCTTCATTGTGGAGATATTATATACACTACTAAGTAAAATATTACTATATAGTAATCCTTCATCAGAAACCAATCCCTTGTTCTCTGTTTCATGAAAAAAATAGCTGCTGCTGCCCATGGCTGGAGGATAAATCCTCTAGGAGATATTGGATCCAGTTGGATGAACACAAAGGTGGGCTGCACTGCTGGAGTAAATCAATTCTTCAGAAATTATGGTGAGGAAAAAGTTTTTTTATTGACAATGCGATTCAACGTCGTACGGGCGTCTTTTTCAAGTGAGAAAAACAAATGTCCTTTAAACCAAATTTTAATAATAGTGAATGGTTCCATCAGGGTTTTGGGGGATTTCAATGGAAACCCTAGCATAAGTGCTCAGCATAGAGCACAGGATATTTATGAGTCTATAAAATATGTTTTTGTCACCATATTCTGAGAGCTATAACTTTACTATCCTGCCAACAGAGCTGTCTGATAGCTTTTTTTAAGGATAAGTTAAAGGTTTTATTGTTATCATTTGGGGTTATATAAAATGTTTTCATCGATTTTTAGTAACAATTTTCGGACACAGAATGAACTAAAAAACGAAAACCAGCAATTGAGATATTGTTTTTATTTTCCTTCTGTTCACAGTGACATACGGTAAATGGTATATGACCGATTTATTTTTCAGGTCATTAGATCAATCTGTAATGTTTAGGTGTTCAGTCTATGTTTGTTTTCCCAGAGTTATGCTACAGTACATTGCATAGTATTTCTACTCTTTTCTTTGGTAATAGAACTCTTACCATTAGCCCAGTTGTTTTTAAATTAGCAGAACACTACAAAAAGGGTCCTGTATACTTTGCTCTTGGCTTTTCATATGAGAACATATGGGAGATATTTTTAGGTCTGTTCACTTAGGACCTGGTTCATCAAGACCGATGTTGTTCAAGCAAAAGACACTTCAGAAATCACATATTTTCTCTGTAGTTTTGTAAACTTGAAGTGTCTTCTTTTGGTTTTACATTTTTGGTTGTTTTCCTGAGTGCTTTCTCAATGTATTTTTGGAACATGTTGTCATCATGGTATGTTTTCAACAATGAAGCAACTGCAAGCAGTTTTTGAAGCAAATACCCTGAAATGCTCAAAAAAGATGCCCGTGCATCGTCTTCGGATTTTTTGAGCCTTTCCATTTTTTTGGATTGGAAAGTATATAGAGCATCGTCAGAGCAGAAGATGCCTGAAGAATGGTCTGCTCGCTTCTTTTAATTGCTGGACATCTTTGGAAACCTAAAGAGGTTACAAGATGCTTAACCACTTCACACTGCAGCCCATTTTCGTTTTTGCGTTTCTGTTTATTGCTCCCTGCTTCCCAGAGCCATAACTTTTTTATTTTTCTGACAATATGGACATGTAAGGGCTTGTTTTATGCGGGACAAGTTGTACTTTTGAACTACACTATTGGTTTTAGCATATCATGTACTGGATAATGGGAAAAAAATTCAAAGTGCGGTGAAATTGCAAAAAAAGTGCAATCCCACAACTGTTTTGTTTTTTGTTTTACCATATTCACCAAATGCTGAAGCTGACCTGCCATTATAATTCTCCAGGTCATTACGAGTTTGTAGATACCAAATATGTCTAGGTTCTTTTTTATTTAAGTGATGGAAAAAAAAATCCAAAGTTTGTTAAAAAAAAACAAAAAACATTGCGTCATTTTCCGAGACCCGTAGCGTCTCCATTTTTCGTGATCTGGGGCTGGTTGAGGGCTTATTCTTAGTGTGCCGAGCTGACATTTTTAATCATACCATTTTGTTGTAGATATGATCTTTTGATCGGCCGTTATTGCATTTTAATGCAATTTTGCTGCCACCAAAAAAACTTAATTCTGGTGTTTTTCCTTTTTTTTCGCTTCACCGTTTACCGATCGGATTAATTCTTTTTATATCTTGATAGATTGGGTGTTTCTGAATGCGGCGATACCAAATATGTGTTTTTGTTTTTTTTAATTGTTTTATTTTGAATGGGCGAAAGGGGGGTGATTTGAACTTTATATTTTTTAATTTTTTTAAAAACTTTTTTTTTTTTTAATTTTCACTTGCTTCAATAGTCTCCATGGGAGACTAGAACCTGCAATCTTCTGATCACCTCTTCTACACACAGGTGATGATTAGATCGCCTGTGTGTAGCAGAATTGCTAACTTGCTATGAGCGCCGACCGCTGGGTGGCGTTCATAGCAATTCAGCCATGACAACCACATTGGTCTGCTGCAGACCCTGGGTTGTCATGCCAACCCATCGGCACCGTGGTGATGTGACACGGGTACCGATGGGCGGGATTAGTGACGAGGTCCGGTGCGTTCACATTAAATGCTGTTGTCAGAGATTGACAGCGACATTTAACAATTTAACAGCTGAGGGTGGATTGCGATTCCACTTGCCACTGTTAGGGGCACATGACAGCTGTTCAAAACAGCTGACATGTGTTGGGAAAGATGTGGGCTCAGCGCCGGAGCCCACATCAAAGGGAGAGACACGACATGCGCTGTACATGTACGGCGCATGTCATGAAAGGGGTTAAAGGATTGAAAATATGTATGGAAAGTAATATTTACATATACTGCCTTAGTTCATTTATTTGAGCTTTTTGTTAGTGCTTTTACAGCATATTTGCTCCAAACCTGCCTGAAAAGTACTTTGTGTGAATATGTCCTTAAAAGTGGATTCCTCCTAAAGTAATCCTGATACAGAGCCTTGAGTGGCTACAAAAAAAACATCATGGGTAGCCCATTGACTTCATGACACCTGTAGTGGAACTCCAGTGGATTAAATACTTTTTGCAGGGTTCCCCCACAGATTTCAGCTGATTGCTGTGGGTTACATATACAATGATTGGAGCTGAGGGCAAGCATGCACACATCTGCTCCTTTTGTAAGGAATGCCACGCCTCTACCCACTTAAGGCAGAGTAAAGTGTTTTACTGTAAATATGTATATATATGTTCATTCCCCTTTAAGTAGATGATTGTCCTTCTTCGCTGTACATATGTGTATTTTTACTCCCCGTGTGCATAGTTATGTATATATTATATATTATGTCTGTTATGTATAAAGTATACATATATTTGGGCAATGTTTGGTATAGGGAAGCATAGTACTCTTGTTTAGCCACTAGATGGGGACACGCTACTGAGACAGCATTGTAAATAGTTTAACATAGGAGGGGCAGACCGTGGATAAGTGTATGAGTTTTCCTGTAGTTAATTAGTTAGAGCCTAGTGCCCGTGTGGGGCGGTCAGCTCCGTAACATTGTAGCAAGCAACCAGCTATTCAGAGTCCGGATGGACAGAGGTGCAGCAAAGACAGCAGTTGTTCCATAGTGGGGAAGGAAAGATTAAGAAGAGGTCATAGATCAGGGACTGGCAGGTCATCGCATGGGCTGATGCCCTCAGAACCAGGACGAAACGGCTGAGGGAACCTCCAAGTGCAGTGGATCTGGACAGTGAGGATGCCAAGGAACCGTATGGCACAGCCTGTCCCTGTAATGTACTGAAGGACATAGAGAGGAGTGCAGGAGAAGTGAATAATGTGCACTGTATGGAATCGTATGCTGATGTTGTTACTGACAAGGCTGTGCTGCGACAAAGAAAGAGTAAAGTTCATTGTTTGAAGTTTTCAAAGAACTCTGTCTCTTTATGCACCACAACACAAACAGCGGAGCTTCAACAACCCCAATGGGATCCTGACGGTGCAAAGTGTGTTACAGAAGGTATGCTGTAGAAGGGACAGTATTTGTATGTGATTGGGAGCCAGGGCACGCCAAAGCCTCTTGCCTCAGCCATGACTACTGCCCTGGCTCTGCCTCTCACACTTGGTGTAGTACAGGATGATTCCACAACCGTGCAGCGTGGGGAATGCCGTGAAAAATGCCATGGATGTGATAAGAAAGAATGAAGATGTGGATTCAACCGAAAATACTGGATGTGACTGATGTTTTGGACTTGACTAAAACCGTGATTCTGACTGACACCGTGATGGCAAAGATGGCGGCTCTAAAGATAGACATTGGCGCCAAAAAGGAGAAGAACGACAGTGATCCCACACATCGTGGGCGCACGCCAAAGCCTCTTGCCTCAGCCATGACTATGGCCCTGGCTCTACCACTCACACTTTCATGATGGGGCTTCTGCAGAACCTGGTATCCAAGCTCCAAATCATTGATCTCAGGAATGTGGTGGGTCCCAGTGGTCAGATCCCTGTGATCAGTAAGTTATTCCCAGTCCAATGGATAGGGAATAACTAAATATTTAGGCAATATCCCTTTAAAGAATAAAATACTTCTGCATTATATAATAAGAAAAGTACTATCATCACTTGCTGATTAAGAACATCTGACCCAATGTAAAATATTACAGTGCTCGTTGACATGTCTGGAGATAGATGTGATCCTTGGATTCTAAAAGCTTCATACAAGACTAAAGCTTGACCAGTAAGAAATCATTCGCTCAGTACATGAAATAATGCCTCTAAGTACAGTATGTATTGGGAAGTGATCGCTATTGAAAAATTGTTCTTGGAAAGTAGTGTGGAGACGACGCTGTATTAATGTACAACTGCATTGCATTTGTGGTCTAGTGCCGCAGTACAGACTGGTTCATTTTTCTTGAATATTTCCACAATTAGGCAGCGAGCAGACTAGTCAGTAATACTGTCTGAAAGCTGTTTTCACTTTTGACAATGTCAACCTTTAAGTGAAGGTTTAGATAGATATTATGTCCTATGTGAATAGAAAATTCTGCACACAAGATATATCTCCCACTTAGGCAAGATAAAATGAGAATTCAGACAACACACAACCTGTGCTAACAGGTTTTCCCTTGGGATTTCCATTTCCATTTTTTCCATCTGTTTTGTAGAGGAGTAGTAAAACATGGCTGCTTTCAGCCGGAAACTGCGACACATCTGCCCATGGATTGTGTTTGGTATTGCAGCTCTAACTTCATGAAAATGAATGGGACAGACCTGCTATACCACCTCCAACCTTTGGACAGTTGTAGCACTGTTTTTAGAGGCAGCTATATTTTTCTAATTATGGAAACCCCATAGAAAAAAAACATTTTATATGAAAATACTTTCAATACACATAAAACAAATATTTCATTTTTGACATAAAGGTTCAAAAGGGAATCACATAATGATCTTAATGTAATAGTGAATCTAGAATGTTTTGCCACTTCTAACAGAAGTAACAGAAACCCTAAAAATGTAAGTGAACCTGCACAATAACCTTCTTTTAAGAAAAAATGTGGACCCCTTCATTCTGAAGGTGAAAATTTTTTGAAGAACTCATCGCTTACTTGCAAAATAGCAAGTTAATTATCTCATATCAATAACCTGCTGATGTCTGGTGTGCCAATTCCCATCGATCCCAAGAATACTTAAGCCCCCGTCACACTAAGCAAGATCGCTAGCGAGTTTGCTGAAGCGACACCGATTTTGTGACGCAACAGCGACCTAGCCAGCGATCTCGCTATGTGTGACATGCAGCGACGATCAGCCCCCTGCTGGGTATCGCTGATCGTCACTGAATGTCCTGGACCATTTTTTGATCGTTGGTCTCCCGCTGGCCAGCACGCATTGCTGCGTGTGACAGCGGGAGACCAACGATCAGCGAGCTGGTTTCCAATGTACATATCGGGTAACTAAGGGCGGCGCCGCGCCTAGTTACCCGATATGTAACAATACAAACAAAGAATGCCAGCTCACCGTTTGGAAGGAAGGTGCTCGGATCCTGTCCTGATGAGACGTGAACAACATGGAAATTCAGAAAAAATGTTCAGGCTCACTTCAAGTATATAAAAAATATCTTCTTTATTTCATATAAATAAAAACATGAATAAGCTCCCGGACATCACATAGCACTGGAGGACAATAAAGAAGATATTTTTTATATACTTGAAGTGAGTCGGAACATTTTTTCTGAATACCCGATATGTACCCTGGTTACCGGCTCCCAGCGTCTGCTGTAGAGCGCTCAGAGCTGGTATCTAGGGTACATATCGGGTAACTAGGTGCCGCGCGGTGCTTGGTTACCCGATATGTACATTGGATACCGGCTCTCAGCGCTCTACAGCAGACGCTGGGAGCCGTAACCAGGGTACATATCGGGTAACTAGGCGCCGCGCCGCCCTTAGTTACCCGCTGTTTACACTGGATACCAGCGTGCTCGCTGGTTCTGATCGCTGGTGAGTCTGCCTATGTGACACCTCACCAGTGACCACAAAGCGACACAGCAACAATCCCTGCCAGGTCGTATCGTTGTCGGGATCGCTGCTGCGTCGCTGAGTGTGATGGGACCCTTACAGTACAGGAAATAAGTACTTGATCCCTTGCTGATTTTGTAAGTTTGTCCACTAACAAAGACATGAACCGTCTATAATTTTAAGGGTAAGTTAATTTTAACATTGAGAGACAGAATATCAAAAATAAAATCCAGAAAATCACATTGTATAAATGATATAAATTTATTTGCATTTTGCAGTGAGAAATAAGTATTTGGTCCCCTACCAACCATTAAGAATTGAGGCTCCTACAGACCAGTTAGACACTCCTAATCAACTCATTACCTGCATTAAAGACAGCTGTCTTACATAGTCACCTTTGTAAAAGACTTCTGTCCACAGACTCAATTAGTCAGTCAGACTCTAACCTCTACAACATGGGCAAGACCAAAGAGCTTTATAAGGATGTCAGGGACAAGATTATAGACCCGCACAAAGCTGGAATGGGCTACAAAACCATAACTAAGGCGCTAGGTGAGAAGGATCAAACACTTATTTCCCTACTGTATGTGCATCTCCATGCCATTCATTGTCCACGGGACTGCCAAAGTAAGCAAGAAAGACAAATTATGTTGCTTTATCCAGAAGTCCTATAGACAATGAATGGAGCGGCTGCTAAATATACACAGTCCTGCTCATCGTTATTGGCACCCATGAAGCTTAAGTACATAATGTGGAATATCTCCTGAAAAAAATGAATCAAGTGAAACAATTTTGTATAGAGCACTCGTGTTAAACACAAAAGTGCAAATGATAAACAATAATGTAAAACAAAAAACAATGGGTGGGGGAAATAAAAAAAAACCAAAGCTTGCTGTGACACTGGTATTGGCACCCTTTACATTAAATTAAACACATTTTGACTCGCCTGTGGTAGATCACAAATGAGAATCAGCTGTGATTGTCAGTGCCCATGTGACATGGATTAGCCAATAAATGATGACTTCAGTGTTTTAAAAAGCCACATGGTACGCCATGTTCCTTTGTCACAATGGTGAAGACAAGGGATCTATCTGAGGACATCAGAACTGCTATTATTAGCAAACACAATACTTCCAAAGGGTATGAGGCAATGTTATTAAGAAGTTTGCCAAAACATGAAACTGTCAAGAACCTCCCTGGACATGGGGGAAAGAGGAAAATTGACAAGAGGTGTCTTCGGAGGTTGGTGTGAATGTAAAACACCACGTCAAACACCCAAAGGCCTGAAAGCCAACCAGGAACAGTCTGAGGTCATGGTTTCCAAAAGTACCATATGTCATACACTAAACCAAGCAGAGCTTTATGGGCCATTGCTGAAGAAAAGACATAAAAAGGAACAACTGATCTTTGCCAAAGATTACCTTGACAAACCACAATCCTTCTGGGAAAATGTTCTGTGGACTGATGAAACAAAAATAGAGCTTATTGGCAAAGCAAAGCAACAGTTTATTTACAGATAGCACAATGAAGCTTGTAAGGAAGAGAACACCCTACCAACAGTTAAGCATGGTGGCGGATGCATAATGTTGTAGGGTTGCTTTACTACATCTGGTACTGGAGGCCTTGACTGTGTCATAGGAATCATGAAATCAGAGAATTATCAAGAGATTTTAGAGCGAAATGTCCTACCCAGTATTAGAAAACTTGGTTTGTGTCGAAGATCATGGGTCCTCCAGCAAGACAATGACCCAAAGCAAACATCCAAAAGTACACAGGAATGGTTGAAAAAGAAAAAATGGACTTTTAAAATGGCCAGCAAGGAGTCCTGACCTCAATCCCATTGAAAATCTTTGAGGTGAGCTGAATCTGCCATTGGGAAAAAGAACCCTGCAAACATTCAAGAGCTTGAACAAACTGCAAAGGATGAGTGGGAGAAAATACCAGCTGAAAAATGCAGGAAGATTATAGATGGCTACAAGAAACGTTTAGAGGCTGTCATCAATGCCAAAGGGTGTGAACCCAAGTATTAATTAGGGGTGCCCTTATTGCTGAACATGCTGTTTTTTCTGTTTCTTCTTTGAAATTGCAACATGTAAATTGAAAAACAATGTTTTATAGTTGTATTACTTTGGACCACTAATTAAAAAATCCAGAGAATATAACTTTGGTACCTTTCCATTTATTTATGAAGATATTGTACAGTCTATGAAAAAAAATGAAAGGGTGCCAATAATGGTGAGCAGCAATACAGTGCCTTGCGAAAGTTTTCGGCTCCCTGGAACTTTTCAACCTTTTCCCACATATCATGCTTCAAACATAAAGATATCAAATGTAAATTTTTGGTGAAGAATCAACAACAAGTGGGACACAATTGTGAAGTTGAATGAAATTTATTGGTTATTTAAAATTTTTGTGGAAATACAAAAACTGAAAAGTGAGGCGTGCAATATTATTCGGCCCCTTTACTTTCAGTGCAGCAAACTCACTCCAGAAGTTCATTGTGGATCTCTGAATGATCCAATGTTGTCCTAAATGACTAATGATGACAAATATAATCCACGTGTGTAATCAAGTCTCCGTATAAATGCACCTGCTCTGTGATAGTCTCAGGGTTCTGTTTGAAGCACAGAGAGCATCATGAAGACCAAGGAACACAACAGGCAGGTCCGTGATACTGTTGTGGAGAAGTTTAAAGCCAGATTTGGATACAAAATGATTTCCAAAATGTTAAACATCCTAAGGAGCACTGTGTAAGCGATCATATTGAAATGGAAGGAGTATCATACCACTGCAAATCTACCAAGACCCAGTCGTCCCTCTAAACTTTCATTTCAAACAAGGAGAAGACTGATCAGAGATGCAGCCAAGAGGCCCATGATCACTCTGGATGAACTGCAGAGATCTACAGCTGAGGTGGGACAGTCTGTCCATAGTACAACAATCAGTCGTACACTGCACAAATCTGGCCTTTATGGAAGAGTGGCACGAAGAAATCCATTTCTCAAAGATATCCATAAAAAGTGTCGTTTAAACTTTGCAACAAGCCACCTGGGAGACACACCAAACATGTGGAAGAAGGTGCTATGGTCAGGTGAAACCAAAATCGAACTTATTGGCAACAATGCCAAATGATATGTTTGGCGTAAAGGCAACACAGCTCATCACCCTGAACACACCATCCCCACTGTCAAACATGGTGGTGGCAGCATCATGGTTTGGGCCTGCTTTTCTTCAGCAGGGACAGGGAAGATGGTTAAAATTGATGGGAAGATGGATGGAGCCAAATACAGGACCATTCTTGAAGAAAACCTGTTGGAGTCTGCAAAAGACCTGAGACTGGGACGGAGATTTGTCTTCCAACAAGACAATGATCCCAAACATAAAGCAAAATCTACAATGGAATGGTTCACAAATAAACATATCAAGGTGTTGGAATGGCCAAGTCAAAGTCCAGACCTGAATTCAATCGAGAATCTGTGGAAAGAGTTGAAAACTGCTGTTCACAAAGGATCTCCATCCAACCTCACTGAGCTCGAGCTGTTTGCCAAGGAAGAATGGGCAAGAATTTCAGTCTCTCGATGTACGAAACTGATAGAGACATACCCCAAGCGACTTGCAGCTGTAATCGCAGCAAAAGGTGGCACAACAAAGTATTAAGTTAAAGGTCCGAATAATATTGCACACCCCACTTTTCAGTTTTTGTATTTCCACAAAAACTTAAAATAAGCAAAAAATTTCGTTCAACTTCACAATTGTGTCCCACTTGTTGATTCTTCACCAAAAATTTACATTTGGTATCTATATGTTTGAAGCATGATATGTGGGAAAAGGTATGTATATATATATATATATATATATATATAAAACATGATTACACAATTCATAATTAAAACATGATATCACAAAACAAAGGAGAAGGGTAAAAAATTAATATAAAATCACAATGTATGCAGGGGGCAGGATATGTCAGCTAAATTGGCAAATGGTAGATAAAGCAATAAATGAAATATCCAAAATAAAGGACAAAAATAATTGAGATTGCTGAACTTAATTATTTACTGGTGGAAAAAATAGGAATTCGCAAGGCACTGTGTATATATATATAGGCAGCTCATATCCATGCTAGAGCTAAATATAAGAATGTGGCTAAAATATCTAGATATCAAAAGAAAACTTGAATTGCACAGCATCTCCCCTTCTTTCTGACAAATCTTCCATTTAAATTGTCCTACTATAACTAGCAACTCTAGTTAAGTCAGTAGTCCTGGTGTATAAATTTTGTCTAAATGTTATCTCGAATATAAATTCCTGGAAACATTACTGCATAAAATGTAAAGCTTTCCTAAAATTCATGTAAAATTAAAAAAAAAAGTGAAAAACCTGGCTAAGCACTTGACTTACAGTTACAAAAACATGGGAACTTAGTAGAATAAGAACGCCAGCCATTGTTATCATGATACGTCTTGTTTTTCCAGTTAAGTAAACCGATTTCCCCCCATTTTCATGTTTAGGGTGTTGCTTCCTCCTGTGTTTATCTTAGAGTAGATTTTTATTGTCCATGTTTTCGGCTGGCAAATACACTTCCTAACACCAGTTCCATGTATTGCAGTAGAGTGATACGCGATGATTCTAAGTGCGGCTAATGGAATTCATTCATCCCAGCCGCTCAAGCAAGTGGCAGTTCCAGCCTCTCCCGGCTATATTCCTTTTTTAATGGATCCTACTCGTTAAGTTTCAGTTCAGTGATTATGAAACAATTTGGGTGATTCTATCCTGATCCAGCATTTGTACTTTTAATGCCATATGGCTGCAAATGAAAAGCTGCAAGAAAAAAAAATACACAGATTCTTTGCAATATCATAGACTGAAAGAATGTGTAAAACAAATTAATGGCACGCACAAGATATTTGTGGATAAGTATCACAGAGCCAAATATAATAACATTTTAGTCTTTCCAGGCCTATACTGTTTCATGACTCCATTTAAAGCAATGCAAGGCGCAACTTTGATCTCTGAACTGTTCTCAGCTGACGTAGGATCTTTTGTAAGTTCATATTACTTTGCCTTTGCCAAGACATCTATTATAGTAAGTAACTTAGCGATGGCAATAGGGAATACATTTGCCTTTTACAAAATCTCAAGATGAAAGAGTTTAGTAAACATTATCTGCTTTAACTGATAAATATGTAAAACGTACATTGTTGTTACACTATGTTTCTACATTCTAAAGAATTGTTTTCCATCACGTGTTTCCCTGGGAAAACTCTGCAGTGTATAAATACAAGTTACAAATCCAGTATATAAACATTTTATTTTATGCTGTTTTGTGTATTTACTATCAAGATGCAGGTTCCATTCATTTGAACATAGTAGGAGGACACTTGACTTACTGCAGTCCTTTGCTTTTTCCTTGCTGATATCAGTTAGAAGAGCAGAAAAATATAAAAGCTAAAATAACTTAAAGGGATTGTCTATACTAGGACAACCACTTCTTAAACTAAATGTTCGGCTCCCATAAAATAATAAAGCCTATACTCCCCTCCCGTACTGTTGCCAGGGCTCTGATGCGGTGTGGTGATACGTGACACCGGCGCTCAATCATGGAAATAAACATGTGTATAACAAAACGTGTAATTGCAATAACTTTCTGGGAAAAATACTTAATTTTCTGGAACAATTTCAGGGGTGCAAACACTTTCATCCATGACTGTATATAGTTGTTCAGCGTGGTCCTTACAATAAATAACTGTTTTAGTATATGTATGTTCTTACACTAGTGACATGGGGATAAACTGGTGGATAACAAAAAATGTCTTCCCCAAACAAAGTAATTGGTCTGCAGGAGTTAAAGATAACTCTGTGTCAGTTGACTTTGTGAGGACCCCAGCGAACCACTCAAAATTTTCAGCTTCCTTGAGCCACATGAGTGAATTTGACGTAATTATATATCAACATTATTATTTATTTATATAGCGCCATTAATTCCATGGTACTGTACATGAGAAGGGGTTACATACAAAGTTATAGATATCGTTTACAGTAAACAAATTTACAATGACAGACTGGTACAGAGGGGAGAGGACCCTGTCCTTGTGGACTTACATTCTACGGGATAATGGGGAAGAAACAGAAGGTCAGGGGTGCAGCAGCTCTGGTGGTGGTGAGGCGGCAGCTCTGGTGGTGGTGAGGCGACAGCTCGGGTGCTTATTGCAGGCTGTAGGTTTTCCTGAAGAGATGGTGGAGGGATTTGCAGAGGGGAGAAACAGGGGAGTAGTGAGGAGAGAGGTGGATTAGTCAGGCAACAGAGTTGAGGACAGACTGGAGTGGTGCAAGAGAGTTAACTGTGATTACACAAAATTTACTATGAAAAAAATATATATATATATATAATATATATATATATATATAAAATGTTGTCTCCTCATTTGCATATTGAAGCCCTTCCCCCACTTCTGATTGACAGCGCTTGCTTCCCAGAGCGAGTATTGTCAGAAGGTTGCCGGTGTTTGTGCAATCATGCATGCAGTAGCTGGGCACTATTTACCCACAAAAGAAGAAAGCACATGCATAAACTCAAGATCACCACAATATATGAAAAAATACAAAGAGGTTTTTTTTCCAAACCAGAGAAACACACACAAGTTAAAAACATTTAAAAAGTCCAAAAAGGAACATATATCTTAGATCCAAAATTTAGAATATAATATTCACAAAAATGCCCACTGGCTGCAAAAATTAAACAAAACTATTGCATGATATCTCAGAGAAAGCTGCTAACATATTGCCATCCATGGTGTTGTTTATACACAAGCAAAAAGAAACGGTAAAATATTCAGGCAAAGGCATTGTTAATTACTAGGACATGGCTACTTCTGAACCCTGCACAATAGCATTGAGCCATCCAAAAACACAAGCCCAGTGAGAACAGACAAATGTATATACCAAGGCAAACTAATACTTCACCCTAAGCAGTCCAAAAAGGTCGCCCCATAGCCTAGAGAGCAGCAATGTAGCCAAGTGGAGAAAAAGGACCCACGTGTTCCGACACTCAAGTGTCTTTTTCAAGGTAAGTTTATCTGGTCCAGAGAGTATAACTCATTTATAGGTACATAATTAATTATAATTCTTACCAGCTGACGGCAGGAGCGGATACCACATGTCCCTGTAACACGCTAAAGAGACCCGGAAGTTAAACACAGAATGGGTCAGGTTGTTAGTGCGCTTGCGCGCACCACGTATCTGACGGAAGTCACAAAGAATTTCAAGCGCGTGCGCAATCCACGCCAAAGAGGAAAAGCACAGAGCGCAGGCGCGGGTTTGCTAAGGCAATAAATCATAAGCACACATTACACTCTTAAGCGCATGCGCAATCAGTACCAAACGCACGGTAATGTATAAGCACAAGTGCAGAAAATAACATTGGTGTAAATACCACATGAATCTCATCGCTTAAAATATACAATGTGGCATAAGTAATTATAAATACAAAGGCACAGGAACAGGAGTCATGAATATAGAAGGAGGTTCCCGAAAAATTGTATACAAATATAAATACATATATAAGAATTTCTCATAACTCATATATGTAAATATAATTGGCACAGAAAAATGATTATGATTTTACAGATATGAATATTTCATATCTCTTAGATGAATAACTACACAGCATTCCCACTTGCACATCAAAATACTAGGGTTGCAGATATAGAGACATGAGAGTATGTCATTACAAACTAAGTAGCCATAATGGACATCCAAAAAAATATTGAAAAAAATATATATAAGCCCCATTTAAGTAGCAGTATCTTGTATGTTCAGCTGGGCACTATTTACTCCTTGTCTCCTTTCTTCTGATGCTCGCTCCCTACACTTCTGGGTGAATTAGTGTAGCGATTGGTGTCAGAAATAAAAACAAATACAAAAGAAACGGGCACCATCAAACTAATATCCTAATTTGGGATCACCTGTTGCATACCAAATAGTAACAATCCATAAACAAAACACTGCTTTAAAATCAATTAAAATACTAGTCCATGGTGGACCATGTCTGTGTCTCATAGATACATGGTATAATACTCAAAGATATCAACAATCCCATATGTCCAAATGACAAGGTGCATAGAAATATATAAATATTTATAACAATACAAAAAATACCAAAACATATACAGGGTAAGATATACCAAATATATCAAGCCATAAATGTGTGCATATTGGTTATAAATAAGCACATAAAGTCTAAACTGGTCTAAACTGCTAAGGAGAAAATATAAAGTGCTATACTATATCAAATAATTATGCACTTCAGATGGTAAGTATCCATAATCCCAACAGTGGGGAACGCCATATCAGACAACCATACCATAAAGGTGTCTTACCCCCAGTAATAATGCACACCATGGATCACATGGGAACAAAAAACACACAAGGACCCACGCATATCGACACCCTTAGGTGGCTTGATATATTTGGTATATCTAACCCTGTATATGTTTTGGTATTTTTTGTATTGTTATAAATATTTATATATTTCTATGCACCTTGTCATTTGGACGTATGGGATAGTTGATATTTTGTGAGTATTATACCAGAGATTTGTCAGACACAGACATGGTCCACCATGGACTAGTATGTTAATTGATTTTAAAGCAGTGTTTTTTCTGTTTGTAGTGTAATGTTCAATAAAATTTATCTTTGATATGAATTTTTGGTGATCCCTACTTTTGTTTGCATACACTCTTTCTCTGTTTTGTTTATGGTGTCAGAAATAGTGATGAGTGAGCACTGAAATGCTTGGGTACTCTTTACTCGAGTCGAGAAAATAATGCTTGGGTGCTCGCTCGACCCAAGTAACAAGTATAATGGAAGTCAATGGGAAGCTTGAGCATTTTTCTGGGGGGGTGTTTAAAAATTGCTGAAAACAATGGAAACAGTGCTGAAATGACTGGGAACAGAATAGGAAAGACCCCTGGAAGCATCTCTGAATCCCAGGTCGGTGCTGAGAACAATGTTGTCAGAGTATTACGCCATTTTTACGGACTGAAAATAAAACATATAATACCGCACTTAAAATGGATTTGAGTGGAAAAGATTGCTAAGAAACATTTTTTCTAGGATAATGAATTGTATATAATGCAAAATAAATAAGAGAAACAAAAATGCTCTTCCACACCTTGGGCTAAGTTTACACGCAGTGTTTTTGCACTTTTGTATTGCTTTCAATGGTGAAAAAAAATTGTAATTTTATAATTTTAATACCTTATCTGGCCATGTTGTGTGTGAGACATGATCAGACACATTGAAAGTCTTTTTTTTGCCATCACTATTTGTAGAGGGCCATCAGGTGTCGTGTGGACAGATGAGACCAAGATAGAGTTTTTTTTGTAAAGCACAAAAATCTATGGTTTAGTATAAATGGAATGAGGCCTACAAATAAAAGAACACAGTAGTTACAGTCTAATATAGTGGAGTTTCAAAGATATTTTGAGGTTGTTTTGCTGCCGGTGGCCCTGGGTACCTTGTAATGTGAAGATCCCCAAAGGATTTTGGGTTGCAATGTAGTGCCTGGGGTCAGAAAGCTAGGTTGGTCATGGGTCATGGGTAGGTCATGGGTCTTCCAACGCATGGTGACATTGCACACCAGTCGGTGATCTGGAATTGCAAACCAAGATGGTTGCGGCTTTACAGTAACTGGCAGGCAATCTCCCCACATATACATTGGCTGTCTACAAAGCGCCAAATATACAGGGTGGGGACTCGAGCTCCCGCTCGAAAATTCAGAGAATACTCATCGAGTAATGAGCATCCTGAACACACTGATGCTCATGCGAATAAAGAGTAGTGACAAGCACGCTCATTCATCACTAGTCAGAAGAAAAGAGGGAGGAGAACAAGCGCAGCCACACACCCTGGCAGCATTCAAAGAGTGACTCCTCTGGGAAGCGAGTACTGTCAATCAGAAGTGGGGGAAGGGTCCCAATATGCAAATGAGGAGGTATAACAGTGCACCAAACTCTTTGCCATGCTAAAGCAACCTGAAGCCTCCCCATTTGCATATGAATTAAAAGTTATTTTCCCCATCAATGGTACCAGTGCTAGTATGGTCGTCATAAGGGTTAAGTCCCTACAACACTACATGCATGGGCGGATACACCGCATGTACAGCTGGTGCAGCTGCACCAGGGCCCAGAGGTTCCAGGGAGCCCCTGCAAGGCAGCTAATAATGAGGGCAATCTGGCCTGTTTATCTGGCCCCGAGGCTCCGGGTGGCACACTGCCAGATTGCCCTCATCTGCGGCGGGCAGGGAGAGACCCTGCAGCTCTGCTGCCTAAAAGAGAAAATGGCAGCGTAGCTGCAGCGATCCACCCTGATTCTTAGCCACGCTTCCTGTCTCTCACAGCAGTCAGTGGCGCGGCTGGATGACGTAATCATTCAGCACCGCGGCTGATGGCTGTGCCAGAGAGAGGAAGCTGCCGGCGAAGGTGATGCTGTGGGAGAGCGTGCGGAGAGGTGTGTGTTTTTTGTGTGTGTGTGTAGGAGAGGGGAATAATGGGGTGATTGCGGAGAAGGCAATGATGGGGTGGTGGGGGAGAAAGCAATGATGCAGGTGGTGGAAAGGACAATGATGGTGGTGGTGGTGGAGAAGGCAATGATGGAGGTGGTCCAATAGGTAATAATGGGGTGGTGGGGAGGAGGAAATGATGGAGGTGGTGGAATGGGCAATGATGGTGATAGTGGGGAAAAGACAATGATGGTGGTGGTGGAAAGGGCAATGATGGTCATGGTGGAAAGGGCAATAATGGGGGTGGGTAGGGGAGGAGGAAATATTGGAGGTGGTGGAATGGGCAATGATGGGGTGGTGGGGGAAAAGGCAATGATGGAGTTGGTTGAAAGGGCAATAAATGGGTGGTGAGGAGGAGGAAATTAAGGAGGTGGTGGAATGGGCAATGATGGGGGTGGTGGGGAAAGGCAATGATGGTGGTAGTGGAAAGGACAATTGTGATGAAGGAACAGCCACCATCTTAGATATGAGGCCTAATTGTCACGGGTGTGTCGCTACGAAGATCGTCGCGATTGCACAGCCTGACTTCTCACAGCTGAGTTTCTGGTGCTGGGTGTTTTTCGGCAGTGAGGGAGTTAATTCTTCCTCTCTCTGTGCTAGACGAAGCCAGCCTTGCCCAGCTGCAATTAATGTTGCTGTAATGGGATTCCTTCAAATACCTGCCAGTCTGCTAGGGAAGTGTCGGTGAAAGCATTCCTGGCAGACAAACAGAGCGGCTTGTGGTATTTTGGAGTTTGGAGTGAAGTGTACTTTGTGTGTGGTTTTTTTCCCCTTCCTCGCTTATTCATTTATCTCCTTACCCGTTGGTGTTCCCTCTGTTGTTTTGGTGTAGTTTTGTATGCAAGGTGGTTGTTGATTTTCCCCTTGTACTGTCTCGTTCGTCTAGTACTGTGTGTGGGCTTATATTATCCCGTTCCCTGTTGTTGTGATCGGGGTCCTTCTCAGGACTAGATCACTGAGGTTCAGGGATCCTCAGGAGGTAGGGATTACGCTGGCAGCCTGGACCTCTGTACCTTTAACAGTACCTCCAGGTAGAGGGATTAGTCAGGTCCCCAGCTTAGGGTCAGCTTAGGCCCCTAACCTCCGGTACGCAGAGACAGCGTGACATTGGGGAGATTGTAAGGCTTCACGGGGTACCCTCCGATGTGGTGTCGGATCGGGGGTCTCAGTTTGTGTCCAAATTCTGGAAGGCATTTTGTACACGGCGGGGGATGCAGTTGTCATTTTCATCGGCTTTTCATCCGCAGACCAATGGTCAGACAGAGCGTCTGAACCAGAGCTTGGAGACATATCTCCGGTGTTTTGTGTCAGAGAACCAGGAGGACTGGGCTTCTTTCTTGCCTCTGGCGGAGTTTGCTCTTAATAATAGGCGGAGCGAGTCCACTGGTAAGTCCCCGTTTTTTGGGGCATATGGTTTTCACCCCCAGTTTTGTACTTTCAATAGGGGGGGCTCTTCTGGGGTTCCTGAGGAGGAACGATTTTCGTCGTCACTTGCTTCAGTGTGGAGAGGAGTGCTTAATAATCTGAGCACTATGGGGAACCGATACAAACGTATGGCTGATAGGAGGAGAGTGTCTGGTCCGGACCTAAGTGTGAACGATCTGGTATGGTTGTCTACCAAGAATATAAAACTTAAGGTTCCCTCCTGGAAACTGGGTCCCAGGTTCATCGGGCCATACAAGATCAGTTCTATAATTAATCGGTGGCATTCCGTCTTGACCTCCCTCCTACATTTAAAATTCACAATGTGTTCCACAGATCATTGCTTAAGAGGTATGTGGCGCCGGTGATACCTTCACCTTTACCTCCTCCTGCTGTGGTGGTCAATGGTAACTTGGAGTTTCAGGTGTCGAGAATCATCGATTCACGTCTGAATCGCCGGTCCCTTCAGTACCTGGTTCATTGGAGGGGGTATGGTCCTGAGGAGAGGACGTGGGTTCCTGCGTCGGATATTAACGCAGACCGATTAATTCGGGCCTTCCACACTACTCACCCAGATAAACCTGGCCCTGAGGGTCCGGAGGCCCCTCGTAGAAGGTGGGGTACTGTCACGGGTGTGTCGCTACGAAGATCGTCGCGATTGCACAGCCTGACTTCTCACAGCTGAGTTTCTGGTGCTGGGTGTTTTTCGGCAGTGAGGGAGTTAATTCTTCCTCTCTCTGTGCTAGACGAAGCCAGCCTTGCCCAGCTGCAATTAATGTTGCTGTAATGGGATTCCTTCAAATACCTGCCAGTCTGCTAGGGAAGTGTCGGTGAAAGCATTCCTGGCAGACAAACAGAGCGGCTTGTGGTATTTTGGAGTTTGGAGTGAAGTGTACTTTGTGTGTGGTTTTTTCCCCTTCCTCGCTTATTCATTTATCTCCTTACCCGTTGGTGTTCCCTCTGTTGTTTTGGTGTAGTTTTGTATGCAAGGTGGTTGTTGATTTTCCCCTTGTACTGTCTCGTTCGTCTAGTACTGTGTGTGGGCTTATATTATCGCGTTCCCTGTTGTTGTGATCGGGGTCCTTCTCAGGACTAGATCACTGAGGTTCAGGGATCCTCAGGAGGTAGGGATTACGCTGGCGGCCTGGACCTCTGTACCTTTAACAGTACCTCCAGGCAGAGGGATTAGTCAGGTCCCCAGCTTAGGGTCAGCTTAGGCCCCTAACCTCCGGTACGCAGAGACAGCGTGACACTAATGCTCGCCTTCATGTCTGAGCTCTGGCCTGTCCCAGCTGCCATTTTGTCTGTTCACAGAGCCACAGGCAGCTAACTGCTCCTAAACCCCATGGCCTGTAGGCATATCCAAGACAACAGGGTTTAGTCTCCACTGTGAATAACAAGGTCTTTAGTATGCTAAGTAAGATCAGGCCCAAAAGAAGACTTCAAAGCTGGAGTCTGGAGCCACGCCAGCGTCGGGCCTGGAGGTGCCTGGGGCTTCAATTAGATTATACCTGTCAGCTAGACACAGAAAACACATCCATTGTCTCTCCCAGCCACTACGACTCCATTCTAGGATTATGAATTATGAGCACATCTTTCTAGGTACAGACTCATAAAAAATATCTGCGTGATCCTGCGGACCTCGGGCATCTGACAGTGCGACTCCCGAGTCGGTGATGGCTTGGGGATCTGAGATATAGAGATTGGGTCACCGTGGAGGGCCAAACGGGCCATGTTTGATCTCCAGGCGACAGGCAAAACAAACTGCATTCACTGGTACCTCTCGTGTCCTTATCTGATCATCCTGGATAAAGTTAGCCCCTTTTCTTAGATATTGGGAATAAATTCTTCAGGGAGCTGAGGGTGGAGATTATTAGCCCACCCTCTGGCACCGAGGGGAGGGACCTAGCAGGTATAAGACTGTGAGCAGATGGCAGACCCTAGCTATTCTCACAGAAGAACAAGTATGATGATCTAAGAAGGAACAAGGGGCAGATCTGCCAAGGGAGCAGCGGCACACATTTTGGGGACTGTCCAGCAACTAAGATTCGTACCTGTGGATCGCAGCGCTCCCGGCGTCCACATGCAAGCTACAGCCTGGTAACGTTGACCTCTAGCTAATACCTCTAAACCTTGTACCATTATTGTTGTATTTTACTCTGTCTGCAAATCACTGTAATTCCGTTGTATAGCTTACTGTATATTTCTGTAATTATCTAGTGCTCCCTTAAGGCAATTAAACCATAAAATTAATTTTGGGCTGATGCTTTTACTCTGATCACAAATCTTAAAACACCCAGAGGGTAACAGGACATCCTCCCCGGCAGGCATTTGCTCTAGGTGCAGTTCCCTTACTGACCTGAGAGACAAAGGGGGCGCCGGAGAGCTGTGCCCGTGTAGTTAGTCACATTGGTGACGTGGGAGGAACAGGGTTTCCTCCACAACAATGATAATAATAATAATTATCTTTATTTATATGGCGCCAACATATTCCACAGCGCTTTACAGTTTAACAGTTTCAAAACAAGTCATAAGTAACAACGTTACTGGGGGGAGATACAAAGTACAGGTGTGTATTTACAATGGTGTATTTACAATTATGGTCCAGCCATCTTGAGGGAGTGAGGGATGGATGGAGATAGTGAATGGGCTACACACGCACACACTTACACATAAAATGACTTTGATTAGTGAACGTAATAGGCCGCTCTAAAACTATGAAAATTGTGGATAGTCCTAATTTCTTGGGGTAGAGCATTCCAAAGGATTGGCACAGCGCGGGAGAAGTCTTGGAGTCGGGAGTGGGAGGTACAGATTAGTGCAGAGGTACAGATTAGTGCAGAGGTTAGTCGAAAGTCGTTTGCAGAGCTCAGCAGTCGGTTAGAACGATAGACAGAAATGAGGGAGAAGATGTAGGGGGGTGCTGCACTGTCGAGAGCTTTGTAGGTAAAAACAAGTACTTTGAATTGGATCCTATAATGAATGGGCAGCCAATGTAAGGACTGGCGAAGAGAGGACACGTCCGAGTACCAATTAGGCAGATGGATGACTCTTGCTGCTGCATTAAGTATGGACTGGAGAGGGGATAGTCAAGTGACGGGGAGGCCAATTAATAGAGCGTTGCAGTAGTCCAGGTGGGAGTGGATCATGAATCAAAGAAATGCCACCCCACACGATTACTGACCCACTGCCAAACCGGTCATGCTGAAGGATGTTGCAGGCAGCAGGTTCACGCTCAGCACATGTGACAGACGTGACAGAGTCTGGAGACGCCGTGGAGTGAGATTTGCCTGCAACATCCTTCAGCATGACTGGTTTGGCAGTGAGTCAGTAATGATGTGGGGTGGCATTTCTTTGGAGGACCACACAGCCCTCCATGTGCTCGCCAGAGGTAGCCTGACTGCCATTAGGTACTGAGATGTGATGCTCAGACCCCTTGTGAGACCATATGCTGGTGCGGTGGGCCCTGGGTTCCTCCTAATGCAGGATAATGCCAGACCTCATGTGGCTGGAGTGTGTCAGCAGTTCCTGCAAGATGAAGGCATTGAAGCTATGGACTGGCCTGCCCGTTCCCCTGACCTGAATCCGATTGAGCACATCTGGGACAGCATATCTCGATCCATCCACCAACACACCACAGACTGTCCAGGAGTTGAAGGAAGCTTTAGTCCAGGTCTGGGAGGAGATCACTCAGGAGAACATCCGCAACCTCACCAGGAGCATGCCCAGGCATTGTAGGGAGGTCATACAGGCACGTGGAGGCACAACACAATACTGAGCATCATTTTGACTTGTTTCCACTTTAATTTTGTCCTGTTTTGATTTTCATTTTGACTTGTTTCCACTTTCATTTTGGGGGTCTCTCCAAATCCAGGCCTCCATTAGTTCAAAAATGTGATTTTCATTGATGATTTTTGTGTGATTATGTTGACAGCACATTCAACTTTGTACACAACAAAGTATTCGATGAGAATATTTCATTAATTTATATTTAGGATGTGTTATTTGAGTGTTCCCTTTATTTTTTTGAGCAGTGTGTATATATATATATATATATATATATATATATATATATAAATAAATATGTAGCTTTTTCGCCATAAAAGGAGGGGGGCCCCAGACACATTTCTTGCACAGGGGCCCCTAGCTGTCAATGTCCGCCCCTGACTACATAGCTCATTTAAAATGCATTTTAGGGGTGACGGACTCCATTTCAGCTTTCTTCTAGGACAGAAAGAACATATATCAAGAACTGAACTGACAAATCATGATCTACATTAATCGGGTACTAAATGTTAATTAAGTGGTAAACAAAACTAGTCATAACATTCCAGTCATAATGTGTATAGAGCTTCCAGTGTACATGACACATCAGCTCACCAGTGGGCTTTTTTATTTAGTATATCTGGATTACAGATTTATATAACTTTTACAAGACTTTAAAATAAATATGTTGACTTTCCTAATTTTTTGTGAATATGTGGGATCCACTGTAAACTCATGTTAAAATATACAGATAAGATGCCTAGCAGTTGGCACATATTTATTACCCCACACCAAAGCCTGCTGGATTTAAATGTCAAGTGTGACCAGGCAATAGTTTAAATTTCAGCCTACTGAGGTTTTAGAAAGATTAGAATGGCTGGGATTTTATGAAGTGGTTCACAGTTTAAGTGTTCACTAAATCCTGCAATGTATCTGTCGTACCAAAAGTACAAACAATAGTTTTATGGTGTTAAAATACAGACTGAGCGGTGTCAATCATGGATTCAGAAATCATTAGCTTGTGGCTGCACCAGACGGGTTGTACAGAGAGATGGAAAATGTATCATATATGTTCTCTTTCTTATGTAGTGTCAACATATTACCAGCATTATCGCTGGTGGTTTAGTAATCTGTACTTTATAATTATTCTGCCATTGCTGTACTATAAATCTAAGACATCGATAAACTTGTGTTAATACACAGTAGCCAATCAAAAGAGGCAGAAAGGAAGGGGGAGGGACAGCAGCTTGTGCCAATTATACAAGGGGTGTGTGTTGTGAATATGCTGTAGGCGGCTTCTGAGCTGGGGCTCCCTCCGGTGGTTGCTGAGGGTAATGAACTGATTAATGAATGGCCTTCAGCTGGCGCTGAATGGTAGGATATAAGTGGCCTGAGTTCCCAGCAGCCTTGCTGGTTATCAATTGTTCTTCTGGTCTTGCTTGAAGCACTGCTAGTTTCCTGCTCTCCTTCATATAAGTGTTTGCTTTTTTTTTTCTCTGTTTGATTTTCTCTGCTGGTTTGCTGCCTGCAGTGGACTGCAGCCTGTCCCCTTTTGGGGGTCTGGCGCTGCAATTGTGCTCCATTTGTGTCTGCACTTTTGCTTTGCTCTTTTGTTACTTTTAATTTGCTGAATAGCGTTTTGTTACACCAGAGATCTGATTTAGGTGGAAGAGGTCGTGTGATCTCAGGTTTTTTGGCAATCAGAAGTGTTGGTATTTTTGTTAGGATTTTTGTTGGATTGCAGTCAGAATTCTTTCCTGTACTTTTCTGTCTAAACAGATTGGGCCCCAGCGTTTGCTCATTCTATTTTCTGTCTGTGTCCGTGCTTTCTTCTTGTCTAACCGCCATTACATGTTTGAGGGCTTCCTATTTTCTTTGGGGATCTGCTCCGGGGCAGATAGCTTTCATCTTTCTGCCTTTAGGTGTAGTTATCTCTCAGGCTGTGACGAGGCATCTAGGATCAACGTAGGAACGCTCCACGGCTACCTCTAGTTGTGTGGTTAGTTCAGGTTACTGCAATCCAATAGGTTCCAGCCTCTCTGGTATATTACCGCTTTTGCTATTTTTTGCCATTTCTCCTCAGTTACCGAAACATAACAGGTGTGTCTCAGACTGCCTCAGACTCCCATTAGGTGCTGCAGCTAAGGTGTTATCTCCCATTTACAACTTTGTTTTAATACGGCTGAGATAAAAATCTGTAAAGCAGCAAGATCTCAGAAAAGCACAAAGTCGGTAATCATTACCTAAGGTTATCGAGTTATATATTTTTGAACTCCAACCTTACCAGCTGCTTTTTAGAGGACCTTTCACAACTTTGGAACTTACAAACTGTATTTTTCTGCACAAAGAAGCATGAATGTAGATAAAAATATTTTTTTCTCCACTCCGTTGGGGAGATACAGGACACCAAAATAATAGTTTTCTTATTGTTCAACTTGGGCGGTATCCACTGTGAGAAAAGGTTGGGGCAAGAACACCTCACTTCACTGAACATGACATGCCTGACCTGCTTGCTTAATGGAGAAGTTGCAAATTTTCTTATGAAAACTATATTCCCTTATTTACATTCAGGACTCAGAGTCTTAGTGAAGTCAAGTGAAAATATCAAAGAACATCAGCAGAAAATCGTGAAGATATAGAGAATGCTACGGATGTAAAAAAAAAAAAAACTGCAGCATGCCATGAAATCTATGCTGTCATCTGCCATATTGTGAGTGATTTTGTTAAAGGGAACCTGTCACCAGATTTGACCGACAGGCGATAAGACCACAACCTTTCAGGCCTGATATACAGGATTCTATAATGTACTCACTTACAGGGCGATCCGGTCTGAGGGGTGTCGCTGGTCTTGGTCCAGCGCTTCCCTTCTTCTTGTGATGCCATTCTCCTTCTTGCTCTATGTGGATAACGCATCCCTAAATCACCCACACAGTCTCCTCAGCATCACGCTCCTGCACAGGCGTATTTCTCTGCCTTTACTAGAGCAGAGGAAAGTACTGCAGTGCCCATATGCCAGGAAAGGTCAAAGAGCTCCCGAACATGCGCACTGCAGTACTTTGCTCTGCCCTAGTCAGGGCAGAGAAGTACACCTGGAACACGGTGCTGGGGAGACTGTGTGGATGATAAATGGAACGAGTCACCCATATGAACCAAGAGGTGCTGGACCAAGACCAGCGACACCCCTCGGATCGGACCACCCCGCAGGTGAGTATAATAAAAGATCTTTTTCTTGTCTTGCAGGTTGGGTTGGGGGCATATATACAATGCTGTATATCAAGCCTGAAAGATGCTGGCCGTATCTCATCTCAGTCAAACCTGGTGACAGGTTCCCTTTAAAGGGAACCTGTCAGCAGGATTGTGCTGAGTAAACTACAGATACTGTCAGGTTGGCACTGTTATGCTGATGAAAAATTTTACCTTGGTTGATGAAATCCGTCTTGTAGTTGTTGTTTAATCTTTATTTGCAGTTTTCAGTTAATGATATGCTTGTGCTCCAGGTCTTTACGTGGTGCTCTGCTTACATATTCATCTGTATGGCTTCTGACAGGTCACTGATTCCTCAGTGACCTGCCCCCATTTTACATTCTTAATATATATATAAAAAATTCACATTCATTAGGCAGGCGCCGGCGGCAGAGCCTGTGCTGTAGCATAATACAGGGGATAATATGCATATTTTCGTTTTATTTAGACATATAGTTTAGTTTAATAAAATGTTATTTTTTTTCAAACAAAATGGCAACGGCAGCCATGCCTGCATGTTTCGATAGATGATACTGTGCAGGTGCCGCTGGCACCATTTTGACAGAAAAAAACAAAAACCAAGATGATGCTGGCCGCGCCTCCGCAGTAGCATCTATCGGAACGCGCAGGCACGGCTACCGTTGCCATTTTGTTTGAAAAAAAACATTTTGTTAAAACTATATGTCTAAATAAAACGAAAATGTGCATATTATCCACCGTGCCTGCCTGATGAATGGATTTTTTTTTCAAACTATATAATATTCAGTATGTAAAATAGGGGGAAGGACACTGAGGGATCAGTGACCTGTCATAAGCCATGAGGATGAATATCTAAGCAGAGCATCACATAAACACCCCGCCAACGCAAGTCAATGGTCACGAAACAAAAAAAAAATGCACTTCACTCAGACCATGCAAGTGCTGTCTGATTTTTACACACTCATGTCCTTGAAAACCCGACATTTCATCTGCCGCGTACAGTAAAATCACAGCGTGACCCGACAAAATAGAAGAGATAGAATAGATCTATACACATAGAATACATAGATATAAAGATGTCAGCCACATATATAATTAGTAGAGAAAAAATGGCGTGCACTGTGTGAGAACTCCGAGGTGCCAGTTGAAGTGAGATGGAAATCCCCGTAAATCAGTAGTAAAGAATCACCACACACTCTTGATGAACATTTGCAGAAAGTTTATTTCACATAAAGTGAATGAGACAAAAGCTCTGATATTGAAAAAGGTGCAGGGAAGGAATCGGGAAAGTGGATAGCGACTAAAAAAATCTAATGTTTCGACGCTGCCAGGGTTTTATTCATACTGTCGCTGTGAAAAGAAGAACATGACATGAGAAATTAGGCCGGGATCACACATGCGAGAAACACGGACGAGTCTCGCATGTCAATACTCGGCACTGCCACGGGCACTCGGGAGCGGAGCATGCGGCTCTATGTATTTCTATGCAGCCGCTCGCTCCGCTCCCGAGTGCGGGTGGCAGTGCCGGGTATTAACATGCGAGACTCGTCAGTGTTTCTCGCATGTGTGATCCCGGCCTAATACCGTATATAGTGAGATAAACTAAAAACCAGTATAGTACAAAATTATGCAAAATAATCAAGTGAAAAAAATGAGATATGTAAAAATATGCAATAAAAAAGTTATAGAAGGAACGTCAGAGGGATAGATGCGTGATGTATAATAGTTGTCATCTATTCATATATCTCTCTGCCTACAGTGGGTACGGAAAGTATTCAGACCCCTTTCAATTTTTCACTCTTTGTTTCATTGTAGCCATTTGGTAAATTCAAAAAAGTTCATTTTTTTTCTCATTAATGTACACTCTGCACCCCATCTTGACTGAAAAAAAACAGAAATGTAGAAATTTTTGCAAATTTATTCAAAAAGAAAAACTGAAATATCACATGGTCATAAGTATTCAGACCTTTTGCTCAGTATTGAGTAGAAGCACCCTTTTGAGCTAGTACAGCCATGAGTCTTCTTGGGAATGATGCAACAAGTTTTTCACGCCTGGATTTGGGGATCCTCTGCCATTCTTCCTTGCAGATCCTCTCCAGTTCCGTCAGGTTGGATGGTGAAAGTTGGTTCACAACCATTTTCAGCTCTCTCCAGAGATGCTCAATTGAGTTTAGGTCAGGGCTCTGGTTGGGTCAGTCAAGAATGGTCACAGAGTTGTTCTGAAGCCACTCCTTTGTTATTTTAGCTGTGTGCTTAGGGTTATTATCTTGTTGTAAGGTGAACCTTCGGCCAAGTCTGAGGTCCAGAGCACTCTGGAAGAGGTTTTCATCTATGCTATCTCTGTACTTGGCCGCAATCATGTTTCCTTCAATTGCAATCAGTCATCCTGTACCTGCAGCTGAAAAACACCCCCATAGCATGATGCTGCCATCACCATGTTCACTGTTGGGATTGTATTGGGCAGGTGATGAGCAGTGCCTGGTTTTCTCCACACATACTGCTTAGAATTATCACCAAAAAGGTCTATCTTCGTCTCATCAGACCAGAGAATTTTATTTCTCATAGTCTGGGAGTCCTTCATGTGTTTTTTAGCAAACTCTATGCAGGCTTTCATATTTCTGGCACTGAGGAGAGGCTTCCGTCGGACCACTCTGCCATAAAGGCCTGACTGGTGGAGGGCTGCAGTGCCCCATTGTCCCCTAAGGCACACTGTTGTGAATGGGTTTGAGATGAGTTCTGAGCAGAGGCTCCCTCTGGTGGTTACAAGCGGTACTAGTGAGGATTGTGAGGACTGGGAATCAGGTGTTACTGATTGGTCTTATATAAGGGAGTCATTTTCCCATCAGGGTTGCCGGTGATCAATTGTTCTGGTCTGAATCCTTCTTTCCAGTTTCCCTTGTAGCCTGCTGTGTCGTGTCTGCATCTCCTGCTATCAGATAAGACAATTTCTTATTTTCTGTTTTTGCTATATTTTTGCATTTTGTCCTGCACTTCTGTGGGGGCCTTCAGGGTCCCCTCCGGGGGCTTTTGCCCTCTCAGTTTAGTCCAGCCACTGTGTTTTGTACTTTTGCTTTTTCCAGTTTTTTTTCAGTGGCTGCTGTTTTGTTTTTGTTACACCAGAGAACTAATTTAGGTGGTAGAGGTCGTGTGATCTCAGGTGATTTTGAAATTAGTAGAGTTGGTGTTTTTTCAGGGTTTTCTGAGATTGCAGTAAGTACCCTTCCTATCCTTTTCTATTTAGATAGTTTGGGCCCCAGCGTTTGCTCATACTATTTTCTTTCTGTGTCAGTATTTCCTCTTGTCTAACCGCCATTACATGTTTGGGGGCTTTCTATTATCTTTGGGGTTCTGCTCCAGGGCAGATAGCTTTCCTATTTCTATCTTTAGGTGTAGTTAGTTTCTCAGGCTGTGACGAGGCGTCTAGGACCAACGTAGGAACGCTCCACGGCTGCCTCTAGTTGCGGTGGTTAGTCAGGGTACTGCAATCTCATAGATTCCAACTGCTCTGGTGTATTTCCTTTTTTACCTGCACTCCTCAGCTACCGTAACATAACAGTATCACCGGCCATAAAAATTGTATGGTACTCACAGAAGGGAAAAAATATTTTGAAGGAAGAAAAGTTGTCAGAGATATTTTTCTGTTTGTTGCATTTTTTTTTTTTTTTTTTTCCCTCTCTATCTCTGGGTGCTGGGGAGGATCTTTTCTCCCAATGGAGTTTGCACAGTTGTCTGGCCGTGTGGATCAGCTTGCCACTGAGGTTCAGAGTATTGCTGCATATCCTGCTAGGTTGCCTGTTGTGGAACCTAGGATCCCCATGCCAGATTTGTTTTTAGGGGATCGAGCTAAGTTTCAGAATTTCAAAAATAATTGTAAATTGTTTTTTGCCTTAAAATCTAAGTCCTCAGGAAACGCAGCGCAGCAGGTTCAAATTATCATCTCTCTCCTGCGCGGCGATCCTCAGGATTGGGCTTTTTCCCTGATACCTGGGGATCCTGTTTTGAGTGATGTTGATGCATTTTTTCAGGCTTTGGGGTTATTGTACGATGAGCCTAATGTCACTGATCAAGCTGAGAAAGCCTTGTTGGCATTAAATCAGGGGCTTGATGACGCTGAGTTATACTGTCAGAGATTCCGTAGGTGGGCAGTCCTGACCAAGTGGAATGACGACGCTTTGGCGGCCCTTTTCCGGAAGGGTCTGTCAGATAATGTAAAGGATGTTATGGTGGGATTCCCTGTCCCCTCTGGTCTCAATGATTCTATGTCATTAGCGATTCAAATTGACAGACGTTTGCGTGAGCGGAGAAGTATGCGTGGAGTGGTGTTGCCTTGTGAACCAGCTTCTGAGCCCATGCAGTGTGATGGAGTGGTGTCTGGGGCACAGCGTCATGAGTTTCGAAAGCGCAATGGGTTATGTTTCTACTGTGGTGATGCCTCTCATGCTATTTCAGTTTGCCCTAAGCGGGGAAGACATTTTGCACGCTCAGTTGTCTTGGGTAGTGTTCAGACTAAGTTTTTATTAACTGTCACTCTGATATGCTCTCTGTCCTCATTTTCTGCTCAGGCTTTCGTTGATTCTGGAGCAGCTATTAACCTGATGGATTATGATTTTGCTAAACGTTGTGGGTTTCCCTTGATACCCCTACAGAAGTCTATTCCTTTACTGGGATCGATTCTACCCCTTTGGCTGAGAATAAACCCCAGTTTTCTACTCAGGTGATAATGAGGGTTGAACCTGATCACCAGGAGTGCTGCAAATTTTTGGTTCTATATAATCTGCATGACATTATAGTGCTGGGTTTCCCTTGGTTACAGTCTCATAATCCTGTTTTGGATTGGAAATCTGTGTCTGTAACCAGTTGGGGCTGCCAATGTGTTAATACCAACACTCCTGTTTTTTCTGCCTCCCCCCAGGCTGAGGATGTTCCTGACTTTTTGTTTGATTTTTCTGATGTGTTTAGCGAAAGTAAATCTGCATCCTTACCTCCCCATAGGAGCTATGACTGCGCTATTGAATTAGTGCCAGGTAGTAAATTCCCTAAAGGTCGCCTTTTTAACTTGTCTGTACCTGAACATGACGCTATGCGGTCTTATATCAAGGAATCATTGGAGAAGGGTCATATCAGACCATCCTCTTCACCCTTAGGTGCCGGTTTTTTCTTTGTGGCCAAAAAAGATGGTTCATTAAGGCCGTGTATTGATTATCGTCTCTTGAACAATATTACTGTGAAATATCAATACCCGTTACCCTTGATTTCTGACCTGTTTTCCAGGGTGAAAAACGCTACTTGGTTTACCAAGCTTGACCTCAGGGGGGCGTATAACCTTATTCGCATTAAGCACGGGGATGAATGGAAGATGGCATTTAACACCCCTGAAGGGCATTTTGAGTACCTTGTGATGCCCTTTGGGCTCACTAATGCTCCTTCCGTCTTCCAGTCCTTCATGAATGACATTTTCAGGGATTTTGTGGACAAGTTTCTGATTGTTTATTTGGATGATATCTTGATTTTTTCTAATGACTGGGACTCTCATGTGAAACATGTTCGAACTGTATTCCAGATTTTGAGAGAGAATGCTCTGTATGTGAAGGGATCAAAGTGTCTTTTTGGCGTACAGAAGATCTCATTTCTGGGATTCATTTTGTCCCCATCTGTTATTGAAATGGACCCGGTCAAGGTTCAGGCCATCTGTGATTGGGTCCAACCTACTTCATTAAAGGCTCTTCAGAGATTTTTGGGTTTTGCCAATTTTTATCGTAAATTTATTGGTAATTTCTCGGTTATTGTTAAACCATTAACTGATTTGACCAGAAAGGGTTCTGATGTGGTGAATTGGCCTCCTGAGGCAGTCTCTGCGTTTCAGGAACTTAAGCAGAGATTCACTTCTGCTCCTGTTCTACGGCAGCCTGATGTTTCTCTGCCATTTCAGGTGGAGGTTGATGCCTCTGAAATTGGGGCAGGTGCCGTTTTGTCCCAAAAAGATCCAGAGACCTCTAAAAGTAACCCTTGTGCCTTTTTCTCTCGAAAATTTTCTCCTACTGAACGTAATTATGACGTGGGTAATCGGGAGTTATTGGCCATGAAGTGGGCTTTTGAAGAGTGGAGACATTGGCTGGAGGGAGCCAAACATCAGGTGGTGGTCCTTACGGACCATAAGAATCTGGTCTATCTGGAATCTGCCAAGCGACTCAATCCTAGACAGGCCAGGTGGGCCTTGTTTTTCACACGTTTTAATTTTGTGGTTTCCTTTCTTCCTGGCACTAAGAATGTTAAGGCGGATGCCCTCTCGAGGAGTTTCCTTGCGGACTCTCCTGAGCTATCTGATCCCTCTGTTATTTTGAAGGAGGGTGTAGTTCTTTCCGCCATCTCGCCCAATTTGAGACTTGCTCTGGAGGGGTGTCAGGAGGATAGGCCCGAGCGCTGCCCTGTTGGAAAATTGTTTGTCCCGGACCAATGGAAAAAGAGTGTGATGTCTGAGATTCATTGTTCCGCATTGGCTGGGCATCCTGGAATTTTTGGTACCAGAGACTTGGTTAGTCGGTCCTTTTGGTGGCCTACCTTGTCTCGCGATGTCAGGGAATTTGTGCAGTCCTGCGGGACTTGCTCTCGCTCCAAGCCTTGCTCTCGCTCTAGTGGTTTGTTGATGCCATTGCCTGTGCCCAAGAGACCATGGACCCATATCTCTATGGATTTCATTTCCGATCTTCCTGTTTCTCAGAGAATGACCACCATCTGGGTAATTTGTGATAGGTTTTCCAAAATGATACATCTTGTGCCATTACCTAAGTTGCCTTCCTCCTCTGAATTGGTGCCGTTGTTCCTTCAGCACGTGGTTCGTTTACACGGCATTCCTGAGAACATTGTGTCTGACAGAGGAGTCCAGTTTGTTTCCAGATTTTGGAGGACTTTTTGTTCTAAACTGGGTGTTCAATTGTCTTTCTCCTCGGCATTTCATCCTCAGACCAATGGTCAAACTGAGAGAACAAACCAGACATTGGAGACTTATCTAAGATGCTTTGTGTCTGCTGATCAGGATGACTGGGTCTCTTTTTTGCCTTTGGCTGAGTTTGCTCTTAATAATAGGGCTAGCTCTGCCACTTTGATGTCTCCGTTTTTCTGTAATTCTGGGTTTCACCCTCGATTTTCTTCAGGACAGACGGAGGCTTCTGTCTGTCCAGGTGTTGACTCTGTTGTTGAGCGTATGCAGCAGATTTGGGACCAGGTAGTGGAGAGGTTGTCCCTCTCTCAGGAGAAGGCCCAGCGGTTTGCTAACCGGCATAGGACTGATGGTCCTCGGTTTAAAGTGGGGGACTTGGTCTGGTTGTCCTCAAAGAATATTCCTATGAGAGTAGCATCTCCTAAATTTAAGCCTAGGTTCATTGGACCTTATAAGATCATGGAGATTATTAATCCTGTTTCTTTTCGTTTGCTTCTTCCTGGGACATTTAAGATCCATAACGTGTTCCACAAGTCCTTGTTGAAGAGGTTTGTTGAGCCAGTGGTTCCTGCTGCTGTGCCTCCTGACCCTGTTTTGGTTGAGGGCAATCTGGAGTATGTGGTTGAGAAAATATTGGATTCTCGTTTTTCTAGACGAAGACTCCAGTATTTGGTTAAATGAAGAGGTTATGGTCAGGAAGACAATTCTTGGGTGTTTGCTTCGGACATCCATGCTAGGAGACTTATCCGTGCGTATCATAGAACTCATCCTGACCGACCTGGTTGCTCAAATGAGGGTTCGGTGACCCCTCCTCAAGGGGGGGGTACTGTTGTGAATGGGTTTGAGATGAGTTCTGAGCAGAGGCTCCCTCTGGTGGTTACAAGCGGTACTAGTGAGGATTGTGAGGACTGGGAATCAGGTGTTACTGATTGGTCTTATATAAGGGAGTCATTTTCCCATCAGGGTTGCCGGTGATCAATTGTTCTGGTCTGAATCCTTCTTTCCAGTTTCCCTTGTAGCCTGCTGTGTCGTGTCTGCATCTCCTGCTATCAGATAAGACAATTTCTTATTTTGTGTTTTTGCTATATTTTTGCATTTTGTCCTGCACTTCTGTGGGGGCCTTCAGGGTCCCCTCCGGGGGCTTTTGCCCTCTCAGTTTAGTCCAGCCACTGTGTTTTGTACTTTTGCTTTTTCCAGTTTTTTTTCAGTGGCTGCTGTTTTGTTTTTGTTACACCAGAGAACTAATTTAGGTGGTAGAGGTCGTGTGATCTCAGGTGATTTTGAAATTAGTAGAGTTGGTGTTTTTTCAGGGTTTTCTGAGATTGCAGTAAGTACCCTTCCTATCCTTTTCTATTTAGATAGTTTGGGCCCCAGCGTTTGCTCATACTATTTTCTTTCTGTGTCAGTATTTCCTCTTGTCTAACCGCCATTACATGTTTGGGGGCTTTCTATTATCTTTGGGGTTCTGCTCCAGGGCAGATAGCTTTCCTATTTCTATCTTTAGGTGTAGTTAGTTTCTCAGGCTGTGACGAGGCGTCTAGGACCAACGTAGGAACGCTCCATGGCTGCCTCTAGTTGCGGTGGTTAGTCAGGGTACTGCAATCTCATAGATTCCAACTGCTCTGGTGTATTTCCTTTTTTACCTGCACTCCTCAGCTACCGTAACATAACAGCACACACTCCAGAGGCTAAGGAAGATATTTCACAATAACAACTTCTTCCAGTTGATGTATTATATGAGATAAATAGTCAGTCTTTGTACAAAGAAGAAATGAGGGTAGAGGAGTTGGAGGACACAATTCAAACACTTTTGTTTGTGACTCAGTCAGCCATGCTGGTATTGACACTAGCAGTGGTAGCCAATGTGGTAGGGGTACTTTGAGTCAGGTAAAATCAACAAGTTGAAAACAGGACTAGAGGAATGGAGCTCAAGACAATTCATACTCTGACACAGCTAGTTTCAGCTGAGTCAGGGATGAAGAAAATGCTGATGAATATGTGGAGAACAAGACCTGGGTTCCAGATTACGGTAACACTGTGATGTAATTAGCGGACTACAATGTCGGCATTCATAATAAAGAGCATAGTTGATATCTGGCTAAAAGATCTTTAAGAAGCAGATCTGCTTCTTCTGAGGTCAGCTCTGGAGCAGGTGTTGCCCAACTGCTGTTGTTGTAGGAGACTTAACAGCACCTGAAAGCTGTGGCCAGGGCTGCCACTAGGAATTTCGGGCCCCATACTGGCAAACTTTTCGGGGCCCCCTTGAGACTCCGCCCAGGCTCCACTCCAGCTCTGCCTCCACCCCTTGAACTGTCCACAGTCAAAAGATTTTTTAAGCCGCCACCACGACAAGGTAGACTCTTTTGGCCAGGCCCTACTCTACTCTAACCCATTAAACATTTGTTCAAATATCCAATACAATTTAGGTATATTTTTATTTATTTTTAAATTTTTAAAATGACCAATAATATCACATACAGTGGACAAATACCACCGCACCTTGACTAGACACCATATTACCACCACATAGTGACCAAATAATAACACATACAAGGAACAAATACCACCACACCATGTCCAGACCACATATTACCACCATATGGTAACCAATAATACCACATACAAGGAACAAATACCACCACACCATGTCCAAACCACATATTACCATCATATGGTGACCAATAATATCACATACAAGGAACAAATACCACCACACCATGACTAGACAACATATTACCACCACATAGTGACTGAACACTACAATACTGATGCAGTGTCTGTGTACAAGTAATAGTGATCACCAGTGACATTATACACAGGAGCTCCGTATATAGTGTATAATGTAAAGGTAATACAGTGATCACTGGTGACATTGTACATAGGACCGCTGTATATAGTATACAGTGTATAGTGTCAGTGTATAGGTAACACACTGACTCACCAGTGACGTCTTTAGGTGAAGTCTTTCATCTTCACTTTTAATCTTCATCCAGCACAGACCGCCATCACTTCTTCCAGCCAGGGCTCATCTCTGCAGGAAATAACACAGTTATCTAGAGAACCGCTTGCAGAACACATTATTTATTTTTTTCCCAAATTGTAAACTACACCAGATGAAGAAAAAAAAGTCGACAGTGTCGCTCTGCACAGTAACAGGACCGCCCTCCCATTTAAAACAGTATCCTCAAAAAATAAAATAAATACATCACTGCAGTAATAATATCCCTAAATTAGCCCCTATTGTAATAATATCTCCCATCCTGGCCCCTTTGTGTCTCATTTCTGGCTCCAGCCATATGTTCTCCTATCCTGCCACCATGTGATGTCCCATCCTGCCCCATGATCCTGTCCCATCTGTCGCCATCGTATCCATCCAGCCCCATGATCCTGCACCATCTGTCTCCATCCTGCCCCATGATCCTGCCCCAGACCATCTGTTCCATGATCCTGCCCCATCTGTCCCCATCGTATACATCCTGCCCCATGATCCTGCACATCTGTCTCCATCCTGCCCCATGATCCTGCCCCAGACCATCTGTCCTATGATCCTGCCCCATCTGTCCCCATCGTATCCATCTTGCCCAATGATCCTGCTCCATCTGTCCCATGATCCTGCCCCAAACCATCTGTCCCATGATCCTGCCCCATCTGTCCCCATCGAATCCATCCTGCCCCATGATCCTGCACCATCTGTCTTCATCTGGTCCCATGATACTGCCCCAAACCATCTGTCCCATGATCCTGCCCCATCGTATCCATCCTGCTCCATCTGTCTCCATCTTGCCCATGATCCTGCCCCATCTGTCCCATGATCCTGCCCTATCTGTCTCCATCCTGCCCCATGTCTCCATCCTGCCCGTTGTTTCCAATATTGCCCCCGTGTCTCCATCCTGCCCCATGTCTCCATCCTGCCCCGTGTCTCCAATACTGCTCCCGTGTCTCCATCCTGCCCCCTTGACTCCATCCAGCCCCAGTGACTCCATCCTGCCCCATCACTCCATCCTGCCCCCGTGACTCCATCCTGCCCCAGTGATTCCATCCTGCCCCAGTGACTCCATCCTGCCTCCCTGTGACTCCATCCCACTCCCCTCGTGACTCTATCCTGCCCCAGTGATTCCATCCTGCTGCCCCAGTTACTCCATCCTGCCCCAGTGACTCCATCCTGCCCCAGTGACTCCATCCAGCCCCAGTGACTCCATTCTGCCCATGATACTGCCCCAAACCATCTGTCCCATGATCCTGCCCCATCGTATCCATCCTGCTCCATCTGTCTCCATCTTGCCCATGATCCTGCCCCATCTATCTCCTTCCTGCCCCATGATCCTGCCCCAGGCCATTTGCCCCATGATCCTGCCCCATCTGTCTCCATCCTGCCCATCTGTCTCCATCCTGCCCCATGTCTCCATCCTGCCCCGTGTCTCCAATACTGCCCCGTGTCTCCATCCTGCCCCCTTGACTCCATCCAGCCCCAGTGACTCCATCCTGCCCCATCACTCCATCCTGCCCCCGTGACTCCATCCTGCCCCAGTGATTCCATCCTGCCCCAGTGACTCCATCCTGCCTCCCTGTGACTCCATCCCGCTCCCCTCGTGACTCCATCCTGCCCCAGTGATTCCATCCTGCTGCCCCAGTTACTCCATCCTGCCCCAGTGACTCCATCCTGCCCCAGTGACTCCATTCTGCCCCAGTGACTCCATCCTGCCTCTGTGACTCCATCCTGCCCCAGTGATTCCATCCTGCCACCCCAGTGCCTCCATCCTGCCCCAGTGACTCCATCCTGCCCCGTGACTCCATCCTGCCCCTGTGACTCCATCCTGCCCCAGTGATTCCATCCTGCCCCTCCAGTGACTCCATCCTGCCCCCCGTGACTCCATCCTGCCCCAGTGACTCCATCCTGCCCCCCCAGCGACTCCATCTTGTCCCCCCAGCGATTCCATCCTGCCCCCCCCAGCGATTCTATCCTGCCCCCCAGCGACTCCATCCTGCCTCCCCAGTGACTCCATCCTGCCCCCCAGCGACTCCATCCTGCCCCCCCAGAGACTCCATCCTGCCCCCCCAGCGATTCCATTCTGCCCCCCAGTGATTCTATCTTGCCCCCCAGCGATTCCATCCTGCCCCCCAGTGATTCCATCCTGCCCCCAGCAACTCCATCCTGCCCCCCCAGCGATTCCATCCTGCCCCCAGCGACTCCATCCTGCCCCCCCAGCAACTCCATCCTGCCCCCCCAGCGACTCCATCTTGCCCCCCAGCAACTCCATCCAGCCCCCCCAGCGATTCCATCCTGCCGCCCCAGCGATTCCATCCTGAGCCCCCAGCGACTCCATCCTGCCCCCCAGTGACTCCATCCTGCCCCCCCAGCGATTCTATCTTGCCCCCCCAGCGATTCCATCCTGCCCCCCCCAGTGATTCCATCCTGCCCACATTGCCGATTTCAATAAATACATTTTTTTAAAAAAGCGTTCTTCTTACCTGGCCGCGGCGCTCCCGCGGCGTTGATATCTCCAGAGTCCCGACGTTTCAAGCGTGCACTTGCCGGCGAATAACTATTGACTTGCGGGCACGCACGGGCCTGCAACTCAATAGAGTAACTGAACCTGCGTCTCGGATGTCACACAGGTTCAGTTACTTCGCCTGTCGCTGGGCCCGAACAGCAGAAGAGACAGGGCCCGATGCGGGCCCCCTCTGCTGATCTGGCCCCATACACCAGTCAGGGCTGTCATGCCCTGATGGCGGTCCTGGCTGTGGCCATGGTGGTGGAGGGTACTACATGTGCACATGTCAGATGTTGGAAACTTTTTCCAAGTTGCCAGCAGATGAATCTTTTGCATTGTGCAGGCTCTGCAGGAACAAAAAAAAGCTGAGTTGAAGTTCAGACGTAGATAAACTGTGAACAACAGCTCTGCAGCAACACATAATGCAGCATCACCTGCTTATATTGGAAAAGCAAGTTGGCCAGCAACGTGAGCAAGGCTGAAGTTATTTTCCTACCTCTTCTTCTTGTGTTTGTCTACTAGATGCCACACAGCATACTCAAGTAGTGTTTGGTCATTGACACCCTTACCAGCACACCATCATCATCCTCATCTAATGCTTTTATTATTGTTTCTTCTCTTCCTCGGTTGACAACTCAGTTAGCCATTTGAGTGTCCAGAAAATGTGTCTAGTCATCCAGTTGCATAGAAACTCAACTCTTACATGTACAAGATCGCTGCCATGAGTGTGAAAGAAAAAAAGAAGTATGCAAAGACAAGGATCAGCTAACAATATGTATAATTTATTAACAAGTATCAATGGCTATAACATACCAGACCACAACATTATAGTGCTTAGGTCTAATCCATTAGTCTGCAAGATGTTTGATAGGTAATCAAATAAATACCAAAGTAATGCAATTTCATAATAATGCCAATAACAATGTAATAGGTCACTCAGCTATAACACCACACCTGACGAAGCCACATCCCTGAGTGGTAATACTCGTGGGGCCTCCCTATACCTGTCTGCATATTTCTACAGGTTACCATTTGGCCTTAATATCCTATCTCTTGAGCAGTTTTTGTTCAGACTTTGCATTTGTACCAGCAGTATATGCTTTTTCTATGTCATACAGTACAGACCAAAAGTTTGGACACACCTTCTCATTTAAAGATTTTTCTGTATTTTCTTGACTATGAAAATTGTACATTCACACTGAAGGCATCAAAACTATGAATTAACACATGTGGAATTATATACTTAACAAAAAAGTGTGTAACAACTGAAATTATGTCTTATATTCTAGGTTCTTCAAAGTAGCCACCTGTTGCTTTGATGACTGCTTTGCACACTCTTGGCATTCTCTTGATGAGCTTCAAGAGGTAGTCACCGGAAATGGTTTTCACTTCACAGGTGTGCCCTGTGAGGTTTAATAAGTGTGATTTCTTGCTTTATAAATGGGGTTGGGACCATCAGTTGTGTTGTGCAGAAGTCTGGTGGATACACAGCTGATAGTCCTGAACAGACTGTTAGAATGTGTATTATGGCAAGAAAAAAGCAGCTAAGTAAAGAAAAATGAGTGGCCATCATTACTTTAAGAAATGAAGGTCAGTCAGTCCGAAAAATTGTGAAAACATTGAAAGTGTCCCCAAGTGCAGTTGCAAAAACCATCAAGCACTACAAAGAAACTGGCTCACATGAGGACCGCCCCAGGAAAGGAAGACCAAGAGTCACCTCTGCTTCTGAGGATAAGTTTATCCGAATCACCAGCCTCAGAAATCGCAGGTTTACAGCAGCTCAGATTAGAGACCAGGTCAATGCCACACAGAGTTCTAGCAGCAGACACATCTCTACAACAACTGTTAAGAGGAGACTTTGTGCAGCAGGCCTTCAAGGTAACATAGCTGCTAGGAAACCACTGCTAAGGATAGGCAACAAGCAGAAGAGACTTGTTTGGGCTAAAGAACACAAGGAATGGACATTAGACCAGTGGAAATCTGTGCTTTGGTCAGATGAGTCCAAATTTGAGATTTTTGGTTTCAACCACCGTGTCTTTGTGCAACGCAGAAAAAGTGAACGGAAGGACTCTACATGCCTGGTTCCCACCGTGAAGCATGGAGGAGGATGTGTGATGGTGGGGGTGCTTTGCTGGTGACACTGTTGGGATTTATTCAAAATTGAAGGCATACTGAACCAGCATGACTACCAAAGCATCTTGCAGCGGCATGCTATTCCATCTGGTTTGCGTTTAGTTGGACCATCATTTATTTTTCAACAGGACAGTGACCCCAAATACACCTCCAGGCTGTGTAAGGGCTATCTGACCAAGAAGGAGAGTGATGGGGTGCTACGCCAGATGGCCTGGCCTCCACAGTCACCAGACCTGAACCCAATCGAGATGGTTTGGGGTGAGCTGGACCGCAGAGTGAAGGCAAAAGGGCCAACAAGTGCTGCTAAGCATCTCTGGGAACTCCTTCAATATTATTGGAAGACCATTTCTGGTGACTACCTCTTGAAGCTCATCAAGAGAATGCCAAGAGTGTGCAAAGCAGTCATCAAAGGAAAAGGTGGCTACTTTGAAGAACCTAGAATATAAGACATAATTTCAGTTGTTACACACTTTTTTGTTAAGTATATAATTCCACATGTGTTAATTCATAGTTTTGATGCCTTCAGTGTGAATGTACAATTTTCATAGTCATGAAAATACAGAAAAATCTTTAAATGAGAAGGTGTGTCCAAACTTTTGGTCTGTACTGTAGGTACATGGGATTAAATATTTGTAATTTATAGGACTATTTAAATTTTTTTGCTTTCCTGCAAAACTTGTAGTAGACGTACAATTGTATTATATATGCACTTTATTTCACCTATATGTCTTATCTGAGGTTGTAGGACTTTCTATATTGGATGTACACTTACATCTGTTGTGCACTTTATTATTTTTATGGTCTAGGGCAGTGGTGGTGAACGTATGGCATTCATGCCAGAGGGGGCACGCAGAGCCCTCCCAGTGGGCAAGCGCCATGTCTTAAGCACTAGTGCCGCCACCACTCTCCTCAGCCCGCGCGCCATCTCCCTCATCAAAAGCACCGCGGCCACTCTCCTCTTCACGCACGCCCTCCTATCATTGTGTGCGCCTGCTGAGGAGGGCTAGGGTGGCGCAGTGCTAGTGATGAGAGGGATATCATGCGGGCTGAGGAGATGATGCGAATGCCCACAGGTAGGACTGTGATATATGAAAAGACCAGATCAGCATTGGAACGGGCAGAGGTGAGTAGCTTTTATTTTTAATGTGAGGCCATTAAAAATGGCCTCATTTGCCATATGCCACTACCCCGTATGTGGTCAAAAATGACTTTTCAGGCACAGTGCAAAGCTTAGAAGGGAAGAAGCGTCATTTTGGAGTTATGATTTTGCTGGAATGGTTTGAGGGTGCCATGTCATATTGGCAAAGCCCCTGATGTGCCACAACAGTAGAAACCCTCCCCCCAAGTGACCTAATTTTCCCAACTACACACCCAATGAATTCATCTATGGGTGCAGTGAGCATGATGACACCATATGTGCCTCACACAATTTTATACCATTGGGCGGTGAAGAAACTATAAATTTCATTTTCACCACTAAAACGTTGTTTTAGCCCCAAAATGTTATTCTTTATAAGAGCTACTAGTAAAAAATGGACCGCATCGTTTGTTGTGCAATTTCTCCTGAGTGCGCCAATACCCTACATGTAATCAGAAAATACTTTTCAGGCACAGTGCAAAGCTCAGAAGGATTTTCGGTGCATGAGCCACTGGAAAAGCCCCTGAGGTGCCAGAACATCACAATCTCCTCATAAGTGACCCCATTTTACAAACTACACCTCTCATCTAGGGGTGCAGTGATCATACATTTTTCCACAAAAAAGTAGTTTTGGCCCCAGATTTTACATTTTCACACTAGGAAATGGGTAAAAATGGCACCAAAATTTGTCCCACATTTTCTGCTGAACGTAGAAGTACCCAATATATGGGTGTACAGTGCTGCTTAACCAAACAGCAAGACTCGGGAGGGACGGAGTATTTGCTTCCTGGAGCGCAGCTTTTCCTAGAAAAGTTTGCGGACTCCATATACAGAGTCCCTAAGGGCTAGAAGAGCAGAATCCAGCCTCAAGTAACCCCATTTTATAAATTATACCCCTTTGGGAATTTATCCACACGGAAAGACGTCATGTTTATGAACATTTAGCCCATTTTTCTCGGTTTCCCAATATAAGAATTACCAAGACCTTTTGACGATAACTCGGGCACCGTCACGTCAGGGATGCTATATGGTTCCTATTCATATGTCTTAGTTATATGGGAAGTTTCTTCTTTTATCATTTTCTTCCTTTGTGATATACAGTCATGGCCAAAAGTTTTGAGAATGGCACAAATATTATATTTTCACATGATCTGCTGCCCTCTGGTTTTTATGTGTGTTTGACAGATGTTTTTATCACAGACAGAATTATAATAATTGCAAACATATGAGTAACAAAAGCTTATATTGACAGTTAGAATGAGTTAATGCAGCAAGTCAATATTTGCAGTGTTGACCCTTCTTCTTCAGGACCTCTGCAATTCTCCCTGGCATGCTCTCAATCAACTTCTGGACCAAATCCTGACTGATAGCAGTCCATTCTTGCACAATCAATGTTTTCATTTTGTCAGAATTTTTAGGTTTTTGTTTATCCACCCGTCTCTTGATGATTGACCACAAGTTCTCAATGGGATCAAGATCTGTGGAGTTTCCAGGCCATGGACCCAAAATCTCTATGTTTTGTTCCCTGAGCCATTTAGTTATCACATTTGCTTTATGGCAAGGTGCTCCATCATGCTGGAAAAGGCATTGTTGATCGCCAAACTGCTCTTGGAGGGTTGGGAGAAGTTGCTCTTGGAGGACATTCTGGTACCATTCTTTATTCATGGCTGTGTTTTTAGACAAGACTGTGAGAGAGCTGATTCCCTTGGCTGAGAAGCAACCCCACACATGAATGGTTTCAGGATGCTTAACAGTTGGCATGAGACAAGACTGGTGGTAGCGCTCACCTTGTCTTCTCCGAATGAGGCGTTTTCCTGATGTCCCAAACAATCGAAAAGGGGATTCATCAGAGAAAATAACTTTACCCCAGTCCTCAGCAGTCCACTGCCTGTACCTTTTGCAGAATATCAGTCTGTCCATGATGTTTTTTCTGGAAAGAAGTGGCTTCTTTGCTGCCCTCCTTGAGACCAGGCCTTGCTCCAAGAGTCTCCGCCTCACAGTGCGTGCAGATGCACTCACACCTGCCTGCTGCCATTCCTGAGCAAGCTCTGCACTGCTGGTAGCCCGATCCCGCAGCTGAAACACTTTTAAGAGACGGTCCTGGTGCTTGCTGGTCTTTCTTGGGCGCCCTGAAGCCTTTTTGGCAACAATGGAACCTCTCTCCTTGAAGTTCTTAATGATGCGATAGACTGTTGATTGAGGTGCAATCTTTCTAGCTGCGATACTCTTCCCTGTTAGGCCATTTTTGTGCATTGCAATGATGACTGCACTGTTTCTTTAGAGATAATCATGGTTAACAGAAGAGAAACAATGATGCCAAGCACCAGCCTCCTTTTAAAGTGTCCAGTGGTGTCATTCTTACTTAATCGTGACAGATTGATCTCCAGCCATGTCCTCATCAACACCCACACCTGTGTTAATGGAGCAATCACTGAAAAGAGGTTAGCTGGTCCTTTTAAGGCAGGGCTGTAATGATGTTGAAATGTGTTTTGGGGATAAAGTTCATTTTCTAGCCAAATATTGACTTTGCAAGTAATTGCTGTTAAACTGATCACTCTTTATAACATTCTGGAGTATATGCAAATTGCCATTAGAAAAAGTGAAGCAGTAGACTTTGTAAAAATTAATATTTGTGTCATTCTCAAAACTTTTGGCCATGACTGTACGATTATTGTAAATGAGAAGTTACCTTTGTTAGACATGATATATGCTAACATTTCTCTTTTTTCTGCACACATTTATATATTAGCCATCATTGATTCACGCGCTGTTGGTATGGCAACTGAAGGTTTATTCATTTTATACACATGGCCCCAGGGATGTGTGCATTTAGCTGCATGGGAGCACGGCCGTCCCCATGTGGCATATGTATGCATCTCAGGTTCCTGTTTTCCCCCTTTTTTTTTTTTCTTTTTATAGCTGTCCTGTGCATTCTTTGGCGTGAGCTGTGGGATGGCTTGGCGCCAGCTGTCTCCGGTTCACGTCATAATGCACAGGCACCTTCACTTAATACTTACATTTTTTTTTTTTTCCCCATACCATCAGTGCGCATGACAATGCATCTCTATATGCGATTGGTGGATTTCCACCATGTGACCATCAACACGCTCCTTGTGTGATTGGTGGATCTCCACCATGTGACCGCAGTATATCGGATACAAATAGGGACTACATATGATGATAGCCACGCCCCCCGAGGAAGCGGTGTGTTCATACCGCGAAACGTGCGTTGGGGTTAGCAGAACCTGTGTCCACTCACCTACAGCGCCATGATGGGTATGTGTTGATGAGCAGCTTCATCCAGTGTGGATATCCTTTTATTTTTTTTATTTATTTTTTATTTTTTCCCCATACCATCAGTGCACATGACAATGCATCTCTATATGCGATTGGTGGATTTCCACCATGTGACCATCAACACACTCCTTGTGTGATTGGTGGATCTCCACCATGTGACCGCAGTATATCGGATACAAATAGGGACTACATATGATGATAGCCACGCCCCCCAAGGAAGCGGTGTGTTCATACCGCGAAACGTGCGTTGGGGTTAGCAGAGCCTGTGTCCACTCACCTACAGCGCCATGATGGGTATGTGTTGATGAGCAGCTTCATCCAGTGTGGATATCTTTTTATTTTGCTGACACAGACTTTTCATATGGGGATCATCATTATTTGCATGATGATCAATGAGGATGTTTTTTGCACTGTTGCACCTTATTTTGGTATATAGCATGCAGAGCTGTTTTCTAAATAGATTACAAATATAATATTGCGCACAGAGAAGGTTCACCGTTGAGCTCCATGGGAGTATGCCTTCATTCTCTCTGTGAAATCGTTCTTACTAACTCTGATCCTGTATATCACTATGGGCAACGTGCAATACATGTCTCTTTTCCCACTGGAATGTTATGTTTAGTTGCACACTACCATACATAGGAAATATATATATACAATCATAGTGGCACTACTCTCTGCTCTCTTGTTGTCCCAGATATAGTGTTTATTGTAAACCTGTGTTACATATTTAGCATGTGTCCTGTTCTTTATATGTGCCTTTTTATTAATAAAATAATTATCATAGTATAGTTAGGACTCTTTTTCTCTTGTTTATAATACTATAATGCGAGTCGTCACTATCTGCACCTTGGAGGCAATTTTCTCTGTTTATGGTATTTACCATGTATAATTGAATACAATGCATATTTGGAGCATTTTTTTCACATTTATCCACACGTGTAGTGATGATTTCACTCCATGGGTGTTTTCCGTAAACAAGCAGCAGTGGATGTTGCTGAGTGAAAATTGCAAATATGCTATTGTAGTGCCCAGTATATTGTAGTGCCCATGCATTATGCCCAGCTCGTGCTTTTGGAGACATAGACCTTGTAAATTAAGTGCGTTCTCATTGCTACAGAAATGTCAAACATGTGGATGCTAAATGTGGTTTAGATACACTGCAGGGCTCAGAAGGGAGGGGGGCATTTAGATTTGGAAGTGCAGAATTAGCTTAATTTTTTTGGGGGGGAGCCATTTTGCTTTTCCAGAGCCTTTGTACTACCAGTAGCATGGAAGCCCCCTATATATCCATTAACAGATTATGGACGTGGGTGGGGACTTGCTTTTTTGTGGATTGAGTTGAAGCTTTTATTGGGAACATTTTACATAACGTTTGGTATCACATTTATCCGGCGCTCAACACTGAGCACTTACATCGGGGTTCCATCTAAATCTCCAAACGATATGATTCAGATGAAACCCCCGAAGTATCCATTCACTATAATAAGGCAGCATAGTTACTCTGGACTCCATCTAGCTTCTATTCAGCGTTGCTGTTCTTTTCAGAAGTGCACAAAACTGTGGCAGACAGCTCTTTTATGCACGCCTAAAAAGACTGACACTGCCAGATCATAAGACAGACAGCGTCCTCAGTGCCTCTATCTGCTTCATTATAGGTAATCTTCCGCCGGGTGTTCCATATGAATCACATATTTCAGAGATTTACATGGAAACCCCACTGTAAGCATTCAGAGTAGACTGCAAGATAAATGTAGGCCAAGCCTTACTGTGATCTTTTGGAGGCAGAATGAATAAATCAACAGCAGGTGAACAATTGGTTTTATTTATTTTTTACGCCGTTCCTTGTGTGGTATAAGTGATTAGACGACTTTATTCTTTGGGCCAGTGCAATTACAGCTTTATATAGATTTTTTATGTTTGGCTGCTATCACACTGTAAGAAACGCTTTTTTTAAAAAAAATTGCCATATTTTGAGAGCTATAATTTTTTTATATTGATGTTGATACAGTCGTGTGAGGGATTGTTTTTTGAGAGACGAGTTGACATTTTTATTAGTACTATTTTCGGTTACATAACTTTTTTATCGCTTGCTATTCAGATTTTTGGCAGGCAGAATGAACAAAAAGCAGCAATTCAGGAATTGCATAGTCTAACAGGATTTCAACAGCTGGGTGATCCAGGGGTCATGAAGACGACCACGGGTTGCCATGGCAACAATCGGGCACTCGCGATGACGTTGCTGGGGTGTCGGTCAGACGGGAGAGGGAGTCCCCTCCCTCTCCTAACATCCTAAATGTTGTGATTGATATCAATCATGGCATTTAGGGGTCAAACTTTAACAACACTTAAAAGCATCACAATAAGAAATCACAGCACACAGACATGATAACCTATAGCCACTGTAAGGGTTCACTCTCTCTGGTAGTCGCTTGGATTCCCACAGGCACAGGGTTTTTAGCTCAAAACAGAATAAAGCTTATTGTCCCTCATAAACTTTACAGCTCCCAAATGAAAACAACTTTTCTCTAGTACAAATGAATAACATAAACAGTCCTTTCTTCAGACCCAATGAAACAGAGCAAATGTAGCAGCCTCACCAAATCTCAATATTTCAGGCAGTATTAGCTCAAGCAGTTTTAAACGAGTTCACCAAACAAAAACACCTCTGTTCAGCTCAGGCACAACTCCACTCTGCTGCGCTAACCCAGCTGCTGTTGTTAGGCCTGTAATGCACAGGCTGGATTATGGGAACAACCTTTCCCACCCAGACTCTTTTAGTTGCTCTTAAATCCCAGACCTCAATTCCAGTCAAATTAAAACTCTCTGACTAACCTAGTGCTACTGGCACAAACTTTACATTACTGAGGCCAACCATTTCGGCAGCACATACAGTACAGACCAAAAGTTTGGAGACACCTTCTCATTTAAAGATTTTTCTGTATTTTCATGACTATGAAAATTGGACATTCACACTGAAGGCATCAAAACTATGAATTAACACATGTGGAATTATATACTTAAAAAAAAAGTGTGAAACAACTGAAAATATGTCTTATTTTCTAGGTTCTTCAAAGTAGCCACCTTATGCTTTGATTACTGCTTTGCACACTCTTGGCATTCTTTTGATGAGCTTCAAGAGGTAGTCACCGGAAATGGTCTTCCAACAATCTTGAAGGAGTTCCCAGAGATGCTTAGCACTTGTTGGCCCTTTTGCCTTCACTCTGCGGTCCAGCTCACCCCAAACCATCTCGATTGGGTTCAGGTCTGGTGACTGTGGAAGCCATCACTCTCCTTCTTGGTCAAATAGCCCTTACACAGCCTGGAGGTGTGTTTGGGGTCATTGTCCTGTTGAAAAATAAATGATGGTCCAACTAAACGCAAACCGGATGGAATAGCATGCCGCTGCAAGATGCTGTGATAGCCATGCTGCTTCAGTATGCCTTCAATTTTGAATAAATCCCCAACAGTGTCACCAGCAAAGCACCCCCACACCATCACACCTCCTCCTCCATGCTTCACGGTGGGAACCAGGCATGTAGAGTCCATCCGTTCACCGTCGCACAAAGACATGGTGGTTGGAACCAAAGATCTCAAATTTGGACTCATCTGACCAAAGCACAGATTTCCACTGGTCTAATGTCCATTCCTTCTGTTCTTTAGCCCAAACAAGTCTCTTCTGCTTGTTGTCTATCCTTAGCAGTGGTTTCCTAGCAGCTATTTTAACATGAAGGCCTGCTGCACAAAGTCTCCTCTTAACAGTTGTTGTAGAGACGTGTCTGCTGCTAGAACTCTGTGTGGCATTGACCTGGTCTCTAATCTGAGCTGCTGTAAACCTGCGATTTCTGAGGCTGGTGACTCGGATAAACTTATCCTCAAAAGCAGAGGTGACTCTTGGTCTTCCTTTCCTGGGGTGGTCCTCATGTGAGCCAGTTTCTTTGTAGCGCTTGATGGTTTTTGCAACTGCACTTCGGAACACTTTCAAAGTTTTCACAATTTTTCGGACTGACTGACCTTCATTTCTTAAAGTAATGATGGCCACTCGTTTTTCTTTACTTAGAATTTGTATTATGGCAAGAAAAAAGCAGCTAACAATCTATTCAGTAGATTCAGTAGGACTATCAGCTGTGTATCCACCAGACTTTTGCACAACACAACTGATGGTCCCAACCCCATTTATAAGGCCAGAAATCCCACTTATTAAACCTGACAGGGCATACCTGTGAAGTGAAAGCCATTCCGGTGACTACCTCTTGAAGCTCATCAAGAAAATGCCAAGAGTGTGCAAAGCAGTCATCAAAGCAAAAGGTGGCTACTTTGAAGAACCTAGAATATAAGACATAATGTCAGTTGTTACACACTTTTTTGTTAAGTATATAATTCCACATGTGTTAATTCATAGTTTTGATGCCTTCAGTGTGAATTTACAATTTTCATAGTCAAGAAAATACAGAAAAATCTATAATTGAGAAGGTGTGCCCAAACTTTTGGTCTGTGCTGTATATGCCATCTTACCTTTCCTCCTTCTTTCTTACACAACCAATCTTATATCATTGTTCAAATAAGTTTGAAAAGTAAAAAAAATTGATTGATGACAAAGAACAAGAACATGGAGATAACAGACACAAGATTACAGATGAAGCTATGCCATGTAGGGCAGTTATTAAATAGAACATACCCAAAAGCACCAATATAAATGCTTGCCAAAATAACTATATAAATACAAATACCAAAGGCAAATTGGTGAGATGGGATGTCTCTACTTGGGACCCATTTTAACTCCTCCAATTGCCGCTGGTCCACTGATTATGGAAGGGTTTTTTTAGGTACCACTCCATTCCAAAGTTATGCACCTCAGTAATTAAGATGCAAAACTTTGCCTTCAGCCAAATTGGCAGATATGACAGAACGTCGCGTGAGAATTGGTGGACGTGACGAGTGTCGCATCTCGACCATTCAGATATTGATGAACAATCCCTTTAATTAGTATGGGGAATGAGCTTCAAACGTCCATTGTATTTGCATTTGTTTTATTATAAAACATATATATGTGATATATCAATGTTTACAGGCTAAAGGCAATGTATTAAAAAAGCTAATGAAATACACAAGCAATATAATTTACTATATTATTGTACACTTTTTATTTTAGTTCCTGGCAGTAGTAAAGTTACTTTTGAAAAGCCGTGTTTTATACTTTTTGCTTTGCATGATATGTATAATTGCAAAATTATATTTTTTGTCTTTCCTTTCAAAATTCATGATAGTTTGGTTGTACCAAGTGATACATTTCTATACATATATTACCATATTGTTTATACATACTGCTATATTACACTTCCTATATCCTTCCTAAATATGACTATGATTATTGTGATTGTTCTGACACTTTTTATTCTATGCCCATGTTACCTCCATTAATTTTATAAGTGATGACCAACAATAAGTGCATAGTGCAAACATTCAGTGCATGGTGGAAAGTTACTCAAACAATGCTGAGAACTTTTGCGCCGTTGTTATGTGATGAGTTTGCTTTTTCAATGCATCACTGGAATTCCATCCTGGGATCCGCATCTTTGAAGCCGACACTAAAATTACTGCCCAGTCTCTTCCAAAGTCAGATACTGATAGAAGATTCAATGAAATCGAAGGTCGCCAGACTAGGTGAGTGTTGAAAGATACCTGGCCTATGATACTATTTCTGATTTAATAATGCGAATAGGAGGCTAGGCCTTTGTAATAATTAGGACTAATTACTGAAGAGGTGTTGACAGATTGCCTAAGAGGAAACAAACTGCCTTTATCCACTGGCTTAGAGTCAGATTACTAGTCTTGTCTTATCTGTTTCCCAGAGAGTAGAAGCCTCAATCAGTGACTATGTCTTCAAAGGGGAAAAGATCCTGACAATATACAGGATTTAGGATGGGGCTATGAGAAGCAGTTTTTACTCTGTGTTGTTAAATTAATTCTCTTCTTCCCCCCCAATTATTGTGCTCCCTGATACACAGGTTGAGTTACCAGTAAGGGAGTTTTCATTTTAATTCTTTTACAATTTGTAATGTCTTCTGTGATTCTTTCTCATGTTGGGCTCGTAAAGACAGAATTACCTTATTCTTTTAAGGAAAAAGTCAATTCTTAATGGAAATTTGCTATAGAACCATTAGTATTTCTTTTTAATCATGATCCATGTTTAGACTCATTTTGTCAATTCCAACATTGGATCCAAGGATAATATTATTACTGAATACAATGTTTCACTTTGTATTAGAGATGTTACATATATATAAAAGATTGTTGTCAATTCTCATGTCTTGTAACCTAATGACACCAGAATACTGTCTCTGTTGAAATAACTTTCAGTGAGTGCAGTCTAAACACAGCAAATTCATAAATTTTGCAAGATCCATTCTTGCAGAACATACATTGCATGAAACATAAATTTGTTGGAAAGTTGTCTCTAAAAGGCTATAAATAGAGGCTCCCGGTGACAAATTGTCCTGAGTCATTTTTTTTCCTGTTACATTTTATTATCCTTTTCTTACAAGTTTCTATTTTTTTCTATTGTTAGAACGACTAAGGAGAAGAAGAGAGCAGTGTGAAATATATTACGTGTATACTGTAATAATGGCAAATCTAACCACCTTGGCCGTAGGTTATAGAGCTGCCTCATTTATGAGACCGCAACCACAAAAATCTACCTCCATGCTGTTCATATTAACTTCCAGGATTACACAGGACTTTCATTCAGCAAGTGACAAGTGTATGTTCTCTGTGATATATTTCCCGTTCAGAAGCATAGCTCACATAAACCAGTACAGTTATTTACCTTACTGTTTTATTAGGTATTACGAACTGGTGAACTATTTGAGTTTTTTTTTTTTAGAAAATTATACCTAAAAGTAAATCTGGAATGCTGAGAAAGTGTAACAAAACATAGCTAAACTAGAATAATATTGTAATAACTAATATATTCTTATTAAAAGTATAAATATTTATATACAAGAATATATAAGAATTAATAGAAAGCATTGTCACCTGTACTAAAGAAATAGCATTTGGATGCTTTTGTAGTATCGTGCATCCCTACTTTCCAGTATAAAGAAATAGAAATGAGGGCAACTCAGGTTACTGTCTTCACATTGCACTTGATATTGCAGCTTTTTTGATTGGGAAGTGGCAAAATAAAAAAAATGGCAATTAATTAGTTAAAATATTTCTAGCTCTGAAAGAATAAGTTATTTTTTATTGGAGAAATAATAATAATAATAATAATAATAATGATAAAAAACTGTTTGAAAATGATATGTTTTAATTTTTGCATTCATATGATGATAAAAAATGATAATGCAACTCCCATAGAAATATGTCTGAGCATATTTCAATATATGATTCGGAATATTCTCATACAATTTGAACATCAATATCTCTGAAAAATTAAGAAACATTTTGTTGATAAAAAAAACAAATTCGATTTTAACGTATTATATGTTGTAATGAACATATTTTAATGTACCTGGTGAGTATTGGGGATCAAGATCATGGTTCTAGTGAAAAGTTGCACTAATTAAGTTGGTCAGAGCATGTCGTAATCAGCTCATGTGATGACAGACTGACAAGTCCGCTCCTGCCAGTTTTTTACACAATAGTGGGCTGTTCAGCAGGTCTAGAATATGGAAAGGTAAATCGGTTCAAGTTTTACTTCTACATAGATCCCTGAATCTAAAAAAAAAAAATAAGTGACAAGGTATAAAATGAAACTTTTTTTAAAGCCACATGGAGTTTTACACAAGAGCGACACTTGTATTACTAACCTGTTGAGATATTTATTAACATTAACCCCTTTACCTCCAAGGGTGGTTTGCATGTTAATGACCAGGCTAATTTTTAACAATTCTGACCACTGAGGTAATAACTCTGGAACGCTTCCAGGGATCTGGTGATTCTGACATTGTTTTTTCATGGCATATTGTACTTCATGATAGTGGTAAAATTTCTTTGATATTACTTGCGTTTATTTGTGAAAAAAACGGAAATTTGAAGAAAATTTTGAAAATTTGGCAATTTTCCAACTTTGAATTTTCATGCCCTTAAATCACAGAGATATGTCACAGAAATTTTTTTTTTCGTTAGGAAGTTATAAGGGTTAAAAGTTAAACAGCGATTTCTCATTTTTATAACACCATTTATTTTAGGGATTACATCACATTTGAAGTCACTTTGAGGGGTCAATATGATAGAAAATACCCAAAAGTGACACCATTCTAAAAAACGCACCTATCAAGGTGCTTAAAACCACATTCAAGAAGTTTATTAACCCTTCTGGTGATTCACAGGAATTTTTGGAATGTTTAAAAAAAAGTGAACATTTAACCTTTTTTCACAAAAAAATTACTTCAGATCCCAATTTATTTTTATTTTCCAAAGAGTACCAGGAGAAATTGGACCCCAAAAGTTATTGTGCAATTTGTCATGAGTACGCTGACTGTTGTGAATAGGCTGGAAATGAGTTCTGAGCAGAAGCTCCCTCTGGTGGTTACAAACGGTACTGGACTGTCCAGTGAAGATTGTGAGGATTGGGAATCAGGTGTTACTGACTGGTCTTATATAAGGGAGTCGCCTTCCCATCAGGGTTGCCGGTGATCAATTGTTCTGTTCTCAATCCTTGATTCCTGTTTCCTTGGTAGCCTGCTGTGTCGTGTCTGAATCTCCTGCTAACAGATAAGACATTTTCTTCTTTTTGTTTTTGTGCTTGATTTTTGCATTTTGTCCTGCACTTCTGTGGGGGCCTTCAGGGTCCCTTCTGGGGGCTTTTGCCCTCTCAGTTCAGTTCAGCCACTGATGTTTGTACATTTGCTTTTTCCAGTTTTTTCAGTGGCTGCTGTTTTGTTTTTGGTTACACCAGAGAACTAATTTAGGTGGTAGAGGTCATGTGATCTCAGGTGTTTTTGAAATTAGTAGAGTTGGTGCTTTTCAGGGTTTTTTTGGGATTGCAGTAAGTGCCCTTCCTATCCTTTTCTATTTAGTAAGTTTGGGCCCCAACGTTTGCTCATACTATTTTCTGTCTGTGTCAGTATTTCTTCTTGTCTAACCGCCATTACATGTTTGGGGCTTTCTATGTTCTTTGGGGATCTGCTCCGGGGCAGATAGCTTTCCTCTTTCTATCTTTAGGTGTAGTTAGTTTCTCAGGCTGTGACGAGGCGTCTAGGACCAACGTAGGAACGCTCCACGGCTGCCTCTAGTTGTGGTGGTTAGTCAGGGTACTGCAATCTCATAGTTTCCAACTGCTCTGGTGTATTTCCTTTTTTGCCTGCTCTCCTCAGCTACCAAATCATAACAGTATCACCGGCCAAAACTGAAAATTATATGGTACTCACAGAAGGGAAAAATATTGTGGAAAGAAAAAAGTTGTCAGAGTTGTCAGAGATTTTTTTTTTTTTTCTGTTTGTTGCATTTTTTTTTTCCCTCTGTATCTCTGGGTGCTGAGGAGGATTTTTTTTCTCTCTCAATGGAGTTTGCACAGTTGTCTGGCCGTGTGGATCAGCTTGCCACTGAAGTTCAGAGTATTGCTACCTATCTTGCTAGGTTGCCTGTTGTGGAACCTAGGATCCCCATGCCAGATTTGTTTTTAGGGGATCGAGCTAAGTTTCTGAATTTCAAAAATAACTGTAAATTGTTTTTTGCCTTAAAATCTAAGTCCTCAGGGAACGCAGCGCAGCAGGTTCAAATTGTCATCTCTCTCCTGCGCGGCGACCCTCAGGATTGGGCTTTTTCCCTGACACCTGGGGATCCTGTTTTGAGTGATGTTGATGCGTTTTTTCAGGCTATGGGGTTATTGTACGATGAGCCTAATGGGTCATTCCACATCAAGAGGACCAGTTTTAAAAATCGTCCCCACTCGACCTTCTCCGATTTTGTTGAAAACTTATAAGGATGTACATGTATGTTTGAAAAGAGGTTCTGTAAATTTTTAGGGCCAGTTCTCAAATACATTGGGCACTGTTGACCTTTCACTGGAGGTTCCACCAAGCCTGCGGCTTCAGCTAAGAGGATTTTGCAAACTTTGGCACATAGCCATTAGAGTTCTATACTGGCTATGATGCTGAAATTTGGCATACTAGCTCAACTTTTGCTGCTAAACACGATAAAATTATTACCGGCTATGACAAAACAATATTTCGGCCGCAATTTTGTGTCAAAGTAGCTTGTAAAACGCGTCGCATAAAATTTATGCCAAACTTTGCCCATATATAACTCAGACCAAAAACCAATAGTAACTGGTGCTTTGCCCTGTACACCAAACATCTACATGACTTTGCATTGCTGCAATATCATGGTCAAACCATATGTATTTGTGGAAATATTCACACCCACATATGATGAAAAACTTTAAAAAAACGAATTTTACCTATTTTTAGGTCAAATTTCTCAAAAAGGGTACCCCTAAAATATATTAATTCTGATATCATTAGAAAGAGCACATTTTTCTCTACAAGGATCATTGGTTTTCTTTTTGGAGTCTCTCAGTTTAAGAAAAGAAAAATGCCACTTAACATGGTGTTATTTATGCGCGTAATGCATTGATTTTGTGTTTGATTTTCAGATTCTTATCACATGTTACAGAGTTGTATTGTTGCTAGCAATGTCTATTATAATCAAAAGCCTATAAACCTTTTTGTTTATGAAAAGTTATTGACTATTGTTACATTTTAATGCATATATTATTTATTTTTTTGGGATGGATAATGAAATTGATGAAGAATCGGCCAAGTGCTCTATCGGCCTTGCGAACAATTCGAAGTACCACCTTAAGACATTCACCCATAGCAAGGATGAGTTGAAATTGTTTACAAGTTTTGGATTGGATGAACAGAAATTGCTGCGTCGACGAGTGGGACTAAATTTTGACGAACATTCACAAATCTGTTTACACCATGAAGCTTCATTCTTGACCAAATATGAGCATTTGCAAAAATCGTGTTGCAATCCTTTTGGGAAGAAGGTCATAACACCAAAAAGAATTTGCGAGCTATCAATTTGTTAGCAGCTGACCAGTTGAACGAATTTACAAAGAATGATGTGAAGCCTGGCCAGAAGATGTGTGCATCATGTCGAAAAGTATTTGCTAACAGGAAAAAATCAGCTGATCCAGTTTCCTCTGAATCAGATCCAGATGGAATGGAATGTTCTCCTGAAAGTCTAAATTCAAACTTAACATCCATTGGCATCTCTCCTCTGAAATATCCACGGGTAAGCCAGCGGGATACACTTGGATATGCAAGAAGAAAGATAAGCCAGGTACAAAATGCATTTTCTAGCAAGATTGCTTCAATTGGAGGGCTTGAGCCGAAAGACATTGAGCAAACAAAAACAGCACAGTGCAAAATGTGTCTGGATTACAATCACCTTTTGGCAGATTTGAAGCAAAAGCTGCAGGTGTCCAGTCGGGCAGAAAAGGTCCAAATCTTGACATTGGCACCTAAAAGTTGGTCCATTAAGGCTATATCAGACGAATTCGGTGTCTCTGAACGAATGGTCAAACAAGCTCGAAAGCTTAAATGTGAACATTGGATCTTAGCCTTACCTAGAATCAAGTGTGGCAAGAAAGTTTCTGAGGAAGTGAAGAAAAAGGTGCAGGCATTTTTTGAGGATGATGAATTCAGTCGAATGTGCCCTGGTAAAAAAAGACTATGTATCAGTGCGAATAGCAGGAGAAAAAAAGCAGATGCAAATGCGACTATTACTGAGCAATATGAGGGAAATGTTTGTTGCCTATCTGGATCGGAATGGCCCTGAAATTGGATTTTCCAAGTTTTGTGAGCTTCGGCCAAAGTGGTGCGTAACTGTTGGATCTGCTGGAACACATTCCGTTTGTGTGTGTACCATTCACCAAAATGTCAAACTAATGCTTGCAGCATGCCCAATCAATGATGACTACAAAGAGCTCATATGCAAAATGGTCTGTGGAATTGAATCCAAGGACTGTATGCTTGGCTGTTGTGATAAATGCCCGGGTCCTGAAGTTTTAAAAGAATTTCTAGTCAATGTGTTTGTCAACAGTAACCCTGAAGATATTATTGAGTTCAAACAATGGATTCACACTGATCGAGACAAGCTTGATACCAAACAACTGACTATAGAAGATTTCATTCAAGAATTGGTTTTGAAAATTTCTAAACTTTGTAGCCATCACTACATCGCCAAGCATCAAAGTAGCTATTTGAAATCGTTGAAGGAAAATCTGAGATCTGGAGAGCTTGTGATCCTTATGGACTTTGCTGAAAATTACTCATTTATTGTTCAAGATGCCATTCAAGGTTTCCACTGGGAAAATAGTCAAGCTACAGTACACCCATTTGTTATTTACTTTAAGGAGTTAAATGGTGAAGCTGCGCAGAACATCAGCTTGCGCATAATCAGTGATTGCTCATGACGACACAGTTGCAGTCCACACTTTCTTACAGTAATTGTGGAGTATCTCAAGACTCTCATCTATGGGATTCGTCATATCCACTACTCAGCGATGGATCTGCAGCCCAGTACAAAAATTTCAAAAATTTTCTCAACTTGTGCCACCACAATGCTGATTTCAATATCCGCGCTGAATGGAATTTTTTTGGTACCAGTCATGGAAAGTCACCCTGTGATGGGATTGGAGGGACAGCAAAGAGGTTGGCAGCTCGTGCCAGTCTTCAACGCCCAACTGAAAGCCAAATACTGACCCCGGTGGATTTATTCAACTTTTGCAACGAGCAACTGCATGGAATCAAATTTTTTTTTTGTTCCAAAATAAAAAATTGACGAAATACGGGTAGTTCAAGAGGAAAGGTTCAAAGATGGACATACAATTGCTGGAACAAGAGAAAATCACCAGTTTGTGCCAATTGATGACAAAAAGATTCTCATTTCAAGGGTGTCAAATGACCCATCATCTTTCATTGCCCATGTAGATAGATCTGTCAGATCAGAAATGCCTTTTGTGCCAATTGCAAACCTCCAGCCAGGGCAATACATTGCCTGCATTTACGATAGGAACTGGTGGATTGGAAATATTTCTGAAATTTCAGTCGACGACCATGATGCATTAATAAATTTTATGCATCCTCATGGACCAGCTAGCTTCTTTCACTGGCCTGTGAGAAATGATACATGCTGGATTCCCGAGCAGTCAATCATTGCAATAATTCCAGCACCAGCTGCAACAGCAATGGGCCGACAATACAGCTTCTCTGAACCGATTATGTTGCAAATTCAGCAACAATTCCAGACCACTTAGACTGAACATTATGGCCTGGGAACCAACAAAAGATACCCAATATTAGGCTTGGGATCCTAGGCAAAGACACCCACCCTCAGGCTTCGGAACCTGCGATAAAGAGACCGCCGCGGCTGGCCTTGCACGGCTATCGGCCATGGCTCCTAGGCGATGGGGCTGCCAATTCTCGAAAGACAGCAATATTACAATTCTTAATAGGATTATAATACCAATTCTTAGGGAATTGGTTGTGGTATAACCACCATGGACCAACGCAAGGGTTTGAATAGTGCAGTTACCATTCATTGCTTATTAATAAATAATACCATGTTCAGTGGCATTTTTCTTTTCTTAAACTGAGAGACTCCAAAAAAAAAAACAATGATCCTTATAGAGAAAAATGTGCTCTTTCTAATGATATCAGAATTAATATATTTTAGGGGTACCCTTTTTGCGAAATTTGACCTAAAAATAGGTAAAATTCGTTTTTTTTAAGTTTTTCATCATATGTGGGTGTGAATATTTCCACAAATAAATATGGTTTGACCGTGATATTGCAGCAATGCAAAGTCATGTAGATGTTTGGTGTACAGGGCAAAGCACCAGTTACTATTGGTTTTTGGTCTTGAGTTATATATGGGCAAAGTTTGGCATAAATTTTATGCGACGCGTTTTACAAGCTACTTTGACACAAAATTGCTGCCGAAATATTGCTTTGTCATAGCCGGTAATAATTTTATCGTGTTTAGCAGCAAAAGTTGAGCTAGTATGCCAAATTTCAGCATCATAGCCACTATAGAACTCTAATGGCTATGTGCCAAAGTTTGCAAAATCCTCTTAGCTGAAGCCGCAGGCTAGGTGGAACCTCCAGTGAAAGGTCAACAGTGCCCAATGTATTTGAGAACTGGCCCTAAAAATTTACAGAACCTCTTTTCAAACATACATGTACATCCTTATAAATTTTCAGCAAAATCGGAGAAGGTCGAGTGGGGACCACTGGTCCACTTGACATGGAATGACTCTCATGTCACTGATCAAGCTGAAAAAACTTTGTTGGCATTAAGTCAGGGGCTTGAGGACGCTGAGTTGTACTGTCAGAGATTCCGTAAGTGGGCAGTCCTGACCAAATGGAATGACGACGCTTTGGCAGCTCTTTTTCGGAAGGGACTGTCAGATAATATAAAGGATGTTATGGTGGGATTCCCTGTTTCCTCTGGTCTCAATGATTCTATGTCATTAGCGATTCAAATTGACAGACGTTTGCGTGAGCGGAAAGGTATGCGTAGAATAATGTTGCCTTGTGAACCTGCTTCTGAATCCATGCAGTGTGATAGAGTGGTTTCTGGGGCACAGCGTCATGAATTTCGAAAGCGCAATGGGTTATGTTTCTACTGTGGTGATGCCTCTCATGCTATTTCAGTCTGCCCTAAGCGGGGAAGACGTTTTGCACACTCAGTTGTCTTGGGTAGTGTTCAGACTAAGTTTTTATTAACTGTTACCCTGATATGCTCTCTGTCCTCATTTTCTGCTCAGGATTTTGTTGATTCTGGAGCAGCTATTAACCTGATGGATTTTGATTTTGCTAAACGTTGTGGGTTTCCCTTGATACCCCTACGGAAGTCTATTCCCCTACTGGGGATCGATTCTACCCCTTTGGCTGAGAATAAACCTCAGTTCTCTACTCAGGTGATAATGAGGGTAGAACCTGATCATCAGGAGTGTTGCAAATTTTTGGTTCTGTATAATCTGCATGACATTATCGTACTGGGTTTCCCTTGGTTACAGTCTCATAATCCTGTTTTGGATTGGAAATCTGTGTCTGTTACCAGTTGGGGCTGCCAATGTGTTAATACCAACACTCCTGTTTTTTCTGCCTCCCCCAGGCTCAGGATGTTCCTGACTTTTTGATTGATTTTTCTGATGTGTTTAGCGAAAGTAAATCTGCATCCTTACCTCCCCATAGGAGCTATGACTGCGCTATTGAATTAGTGCCTGGTAGTAAATTCCCTAAAGGTCGCCTTTTTAACTTGTCTGTACCTGAACATGACGCTATGCGGTCTTATATCAAGGAGTCATTGGAGAAGGGTCATATCAGACCATCCTCTTCACCCTTAGGTGCCGGTTTTTTCTTTGTGGCCAAAAAGGATGGTTCATTAAGGCCGTGTATTGATTATCGTCTCTTGAACAATATTACTGTGAAATATCAATATCCGTTACCATTGATCTCTGATCTGTTTTCCAGGGTGAAAATCGCTACTTGGTTTACCAAGCTTGACCTCAGGGGGGCATATAACCTTATTCGCATTAAGCACGGGGATGAATGGAAGACGGCATTTAATACCTCTGAAGGGCATTTTGAGTACCTTGTGATGCCCTTTGGGCTCACTAATGCTCCTTCTGTCTTCCAGTCCTTCATGAATGACATTTTCAGGGATTTTGTGGATAAATTTCTGATTGTTTATTTGGATGATATCTTGATTTTTTCCAATGACTGGGACTCTCATGTAAAACATGTTCGGACTGTGTTCCAGATTTTGAGAGAGAATGCTCTGTATGTGAAGGGATCAAAGTGTCTTTTTGGCGTTCAGAGGATCTCGTTTCTGGGATTCATTTTGTCCCCATCAGTTATTGAAATGCACCCGGTCAAAGTTCAGGCCATCTGTGATTGGGTCCAACCTACTTCATTAAAGGCTCTTCAAAGATTCTTGGGTTTTGCCAATTTTTATCGTAAATTTATTGGTAATTTCTCTGTTATTGTTAAACCATTAACTGATTTGACCAAGAAGGGTTCTGATGTGGTGAATTGGCCTCCTGAGGCAGTCTCTGCATTTCAGGAACTTAAGCAGAGATTCACTTCTGCTCCTGTTCTACGGCAGCCTGATGTTTCTCTACCATTTCAGGTGGAGGTGGATGCCTCTGAAATTGGGGCAGGTGCCGTTTTGTCCCAAAGAGATCCAGAGACCTCTAAAAGTAACCCTTGTGCCTTTTTCTCTCGAAAATTTTCTCCCACTTAACGTAATTATGACGTGGGTAATCGGGAGTTATTAGCCATGAAGTGGGCTTTTGAAGAGTGGAGACATTGGCTGGAGGGAGCCAAACATCAGGTGGTGGTCCTTACGGACCATAAGAATCTAGTTTATCTGGAATCTGCCAAGCGACTTAATCCTAGACAGGCCAGGTGGGCCTTGTTTTTCACACGTTTTAATTTTGTGGTTTCATTTCTTCCTGGCACTAAAAATGTTAAGGAGGATGCCCTCTCGAGGAGTTTCCTGGCGGACTCTCCTGAGTTATCTGATCCTTCTGTTATTTTGAAGGAGGGTGTAGTTCTTTCTCGCCCAATTTGAGACTGGCTCTGGAGGGGTGTCAGGAGGATAAGCCCGAGCGCTGCCCTGTTGGGAAATTGTTTGTCCCGGACCAGTGGAAAAAGAGTGTAATGTCTGAGATTCATTGTTCCGCGTTGGCCGGTCATCCCAGAATTTTTGGTACCAGAGACTTGGTTAGTCGGTCCTTTTGGTGGTCTACCTTGTCTCGTGATGTCAGGGAGTTTGTGCAGTCCTGCGGGACTTGCTCTCGCTCCAAGCCTTGCTCTCGTTCTAGTGGTTTGTTGATGCCATTACCTGTGCCCAAGAGACCATGGACCCATATCTCTATGGATTTCATTTCCGACCTCCCTGTTTCTCAGAGAATGACCGTCATCTGGGTGATTTGCGATAGGTTTTCCAAGATGATACATCTTGTGCCATTACCTAAGTTGCCTTCCTCCTCTGAATTGGTGCCTTTGTTCCTTCAGCACGTGGTTCGTTTACACGGCATTCCTGAGAACATTGTGTCTGACAGAGGAGTCCAGTTTGTTTCCAGATTTTGGAGGACCTTTTGTTCTAAAATTGGTGTTCAATTGTCTTTCTCCTCGGCGTTTCATCCTCAGACCAATGGTCAAATTGAGAGAACAAACCAGACATTGGAGACTTATCTAAGATGCTTTGTGTCTGCTGATCAGGATGACTGGGTCTCTTTTTTGCCTTTGGCTGAGTTTGCTCTTAATAATAGGGCTAGCTCTGCCACTTTGATGTCTCTATTTTTCTGTAATTCTGGGTTTCACCCTCGATTTTCTTCAGGACAGACGGAGGCTTCTGTCTGTCCAGGTGTTGACTCTGTTGTGGAGCGTATGCAACAAATTTGGGACCAGGTAGTGGAGAAGTTGTCCCTCTCTCAGGAGAGGGCCCAGCGGTTTGCTAACCGGCATAGGACTGATGGTCCTCGGTTTAAAGTGGGGGACTTGGTCTGGTTGTCCTCAAGAAATATTCCTATGAGAGTGGCATCTCCTAAATTTAAGCCTAGGTTCATTGGACCTTATAAGATCATGGAGATTCTTAATCCTGTTTCTTTTCGTTTGCTTCTTCCAGGGACATTTAAGATCCATAATGTGTTCCACAAGTCCTTGTTGAAGAGGTTTGTTGAGCCAGTGGTTCCTACTACTGTGCCTCCTGACCCTGTTTTGGTTGAGGGCAATCTGGAGTATGTGGTTGAGAAAATATTGAATTCTCGTTTTTCTAGACGGAAACTCCAGTATTTGGTTAAATGGAGAGGTTATGGTCAGGAAGACAATTCTTGGGTGTTTGCTTCGGACATCCATGCTAGGAGACTCATCCGTGCTTATTATAGAACTCATCCTGACCGACCTGGTTGCTCAAATGAGGGTTCGGTGACCCCTCCTCAAGGGGGGGTACTGTTGTGAATAGGCTGGAAATGAGTTCTGAGCAGAAGCTCCCTCTGGTGGTTACAAACGGTACTGGACTGTCCAGTGAAGATTGTGAGGATTGGGAATCAGGTGTTACTGACTGGTCTTATATAAGGGAGTCGCCTTCCCATCAGGGTTGCCGGTGATCAATTGTTCTGTTCTCAATCCTTGATTCCTGTTTCCTTGGTAGCCTGCTGTGTCGTGTTTGAATCTCCTGCTAACAGATAAGACATTTTCTTCTTTTTGTTTTTGTGCTTGATTTTTGCATTTTGTCCTGCACTTCTGTGGGGGCCTTCAGGGTCCCTTCTGGGGGCTTTTGCCCTCTCAGTTCAGTTCAGCCACTGATGTTTGTACATTTGCTTTTTCCAGTTTTTTCAGTGGCTGCTGTTTTGTTTTTGGTTACACCAGAGAACTAATTTAGGTGGTAGAGGTCGTGTGATCTCAGGTGTTTTTGAAATTAGTAGAGTTGGTGCTTTTCAGGGTTTTTTGGGATTGCAGTAAGTGCCCTTCCTATCCTTTTCTATTTAGTAAGTTTGGGCCCCAACGTTTGCTCATACTATTTTCTGTCTGTGTCAGTATTTCTTCTTGTCTAACCGCCATTACATGTTTGGGGGCTTTCTATGTTCTTTGGGGATCTGCTCCGGGGCAGATAGCTTTCCTCTTTCTATCTTTAGGTGTAGTTAGTTTCTCAGACTGTGACGAGGCGTCTAGGACCAACGTAGGAACGCTCCACGACTGCCTCTAGTTGTGGTGGTTAGTCAGGGTACTGCAATCTCATAGTTTCCAACTGCTCTGGTGTATTTCCTTTTTTGCCTGCTCTCCTCAGCTACCAAATCATAACAGCTGACACCCCATATGTGGGGGGAACCACTGTTTCGGTGCATGGCAGGGCTTGGAAGGTAAGGAGCGCCGTTTGACTTTTCAATGCAAAATTGGCTGGAATAGAAATCAGACGCCATGTCACAATTGGAGAGCCCCTGATATGCCTAAACAGTGGAAACCCTCCACAAATGACACCATTTTGGAAACTAAACCCCCCAAGGAACTTATCTAGATCTGTGGTGAGCACTTTGAACCCCCAAGGGCTTCACAGAAGTTTATAACGTAGAGCCATAAAAATAAAAAATCATATTTTTTCCACAAACATGATCTTTTCACTCTCAATTTTTTATTTTCCCAAGGGTAACAGGAGAAATTGGACTCCAAAAGTTGTTGTGCAATTTGTCCTGAGAACGCTGATACCCCACATGTGGGGAGAAACCACTGTTTGGGCGCATGGCAGAGCTCGGAAGGGAAGGAGCGCTGTTTGACTTTTTCAACGCACAATTGGCTGGAATTGAGATTAGATGTCATGTCGTATTTGGAGAGCCCCTGATGTGTCTAAACAGTGGAAACCTTCCACAAGTAACCTCATTTTGGAAACTAGACCCCCCAAGGAACTTATCTAGATGTGTGGTGAGAACTTTTAACCCCAGGTGTTTCACTAAAGTTTATAATGCCTGGGCATGAAAATAAAAAATCATATTTTTTCCACAAACATGATCTTATTTTCCCCAAATTTTTATTTTCCCAAGGGTAACAGGAGAAATTGGACCCCAAAGGTTGTTGTTCAATTTGTCCTGAGTACGCTGACACCCCATGTGTGGGGGGAACCACTGTTTGGGCGCACGGCAGAGCTCAGAAGGGAAGGAGCGCCGTTTGACTTTTTCAAACCAAAATTGGCTGGAATTGAGATCTGACGCCATGTTGCGTTTGGAGAGCCCCTGATATGCCTAAACAGTGCCAACCCCCCACAAGTGACCCCATTTTGGAAACTAGACCCCCAAAGGAACTTATCTAGATGTGTGGTGAGAACTTTGAACCCCCGATAGTTTCACTAAAGTTTATAATGCCCGGCCGTGAAAAAAAACACATTTTTTTCCACAAAAATGATTTTTAGCCCCCAATTTTTTTTCCCAAGGGTAACAGGAGAAAGTGGACCCCAAAAATTGTTGTCCAATTTGTTCTGAGTACGCTGGTACCCCATATGTGGGAGAAAACTACTGTTTGTGCACACGTCGGGGCTCGGAAGGGAAGTAGTGACGTTTTGAAATGCAGACTCTGATGGAATGGTCTGCGGGCGTCATGTTCTGTTTGCAAAGCCCCTGATGTGCCTAAACAGTGGAAACCCCCCACAAGTGACACCATTTTGGAAACTAGACCCCATAAGGAACTTATCTAGATGTGTGGTGAGCACTTTGAACCCCCAAGTGCTTCACAGAAGTTTATAATGAAGAGCTGTAAAAATGAAAAATCATATTTTTTTAAGTCACTTTGAGGGGTCTATATGATAGAAAATACCCAAAAGTGACACTATTCTAAAAACTGCACCCATGAAGGTGCTCAAAACCACATTCAAGAAGTTTATTAACCCTTCAGGTGCTTCACAGGAATTTTTGGAATTTTTAGAAAAATGAACATTTAACTTTTTTTCATAAAAAATTTACTTCAGATCCAATTTTTTTTATTTTATCAAGGGTAACAGGAGAAATTGGACCCCAAAAGTTGCAATTTCTCCTGAGTATGCTGATACCCCATATATGCAGGTAAACCACTGTTTGGGCACATGGCAGAGCTCGGAAGGGAAGGAGCGCCCGTTTGACTTTTCAATGCATAATTGGCTGGAATTGAGATCAGACGCCATATCGTGTTTGGAGAGCCCCTGATGTGCCTAAACAGTGGAAACCCCCCACAAGTGACACCATTTTGGAAACTAGACCCCCTAAGGAACTTATCTTGATGTGTGATGAGCACTTTAAACCCCCAAGTGCTTCACACAAGTTTAACGTAGAGCCATAAAAATAATAAATCATGTTTTATTCACAAAATAGATTTTTTTCGCCCCCAATTTCTTATTTTCACAAGGGTAACAGACGAAATTTGATCCCAAGAGTTATTGTGCAATTTGTCCTAAGAACGCTGATACCCCATATGTCGTGGTAAAACACCGTTTGGGCACATGGCAGAGCTCAGAAGGGAAGGAGCGCCAGATTTTACTATTATGGTTTGCAGGTGCCATGACCCACTGGGAGAGCCCATGAGGTGCCAAAACAGCAGAACTCCCCATAAGTGACCTCATTTTACGAACTACACCTCTCAATAAATTTATCTAGGGGTGCAGTGATCATATTGACACCATGGGTGTGTCACAGAATTTTATACCATTTGGCAGTAAGGACAACTACATTTTTCAAACCAAAATTTTCTTTTAGTCAAAGATTTTACATTGTCACACAAGAAGTGGGTAAAAATGGCAAAACAAAATTTGTCCTACAATTTTTACTGAACATGGCAATACCCCATATATGGTTGTACAGTGCTACTTAGCCATGCGGAGAGACTCAGGAGGGAGCGCAATTTGCCTATTCAAGTAAATGGGTCTGTGCGCATGTCAGTATGTTTCCACGGACTGTGTGTCCGTGGGCAAAACACGCTGACATGTCCAGTTTTTAATGTCAGCATGGGCCACAAAACATCCAGCACACGTGCATACACATAAAACACATGGATGTCAACCATGTGACACGCATCGGCGCCTGGGAAGAAGCGTTACAGTAAGCACTGTTCCCCGACGCCGGGTGCTGAACATGGCTCTCATCAGTCTCCCCTGCTTGTGCCGATTGCCGGCAGAGCAGGGGAGAATGATGAGAGCCGAGTTCAGCACCCAGCGCCGGTGAACAGCGCTTGCTGTAACGCTTCATCCCTGGCACCTGTCCTTGTGGTACTGATGCGGCATATGCATACCACATGTGTGCCGCAAGTATTACACACACGGATATTGACATCTCCGGTATCGGAAATATCAGGACGTGTAAAAGAGCCGTTATAGCGGGTTTTTGTGTTTGGCTGCTGTCACACACTAAAAGACGCTTTTTATTGCAAAAAACAGTTTTTGCATCACCATATTTTGAGAGCTATATTTTTTCCATATTTTAGCCCACAGAGTCATGTGAGGTTTTGTTTTTTTGTGGGACGAGTTGACGTTGTTATTGGTACCATTTTCGGGCACATGACATTTTTTGATTGCTTTTTATTCCAATTTTTGGGAGGCAGAGTGAAAAAAAAACAGCAATTCATGAATTTCTTTTGGGTGGGCGTTCTGCGTGTGGTTAAATTGATAATGCAGTTTTATTTTTCGGGTTAGTACAATTACAGCAATACCTCATTTATATAATTTTTTTATGTTTTGGCGCTTTTATACAATGCAAACTATTTTATAAAAAATTATTTTTCATCTCTTTATTCTGAGAGCTATAACTTTTTTATTTTGAAGGCGTGTTTTTTTGTGGGACGAGATGACATTTTCAGCGGTACCACATTTTTAAATATCCGTCTTTTTGATCGCGTGTTATTACACTTTTTGTTCGGCGGTATGATGATAAAGCATTATTTTTTTACTTATTTTTTATGGTGATCACTAAAGGGGTTAAAAAGTAGGACAGTTTTATAGGTCGGGTAATTACGGACGTGGCGATACCAAATATGTGCACTTTTATCGCTTAGATTTTTTTTTTCATTCAAATATTTATTTAGTGATAGAATAAATATTGATTTTGTATTATTATTATTTTTTTATATTTTTAGAATTATTTAAAAAATGTTTTACTTTATTCTAACTTTTACACTTTGTCCCACTATGGGACAATTATTTTTTGCAGGCTGATCCCTTTTATAGCATGCAGATGAAGCAGCATCTTTATGCTATAGAAGCTGCCAGTGCTGCACTTACTGCACTCTGACCTGAGAGACTTCCTGATCACGGACTGCGCATGACAGGAAGTTTCTTAGCTCTGGTAACCCAGATGTCGTCATGACGACATCGGGTTACCATGGCAGCGATCGGGACCCCGCATCACGCCGCGCCATCTCTGATCCAAAGGCAGAGGGGATGTCAGCCCTCTGTCTGCGCCCGGAATGCTGCGATTGTGTTCGATGGCAGCATTTAGGGGGTTAAAGTGCCGAGAGCGGTCTGTGAGAATCAGCTAACACCTGGCCGCTATCGGCCGCTCACCACCCGTGTGTGCGGCCGATCACTATGACGTACTATACCGTCCATGGTCAAATTGTGCCAGGTCACATGGACGGTATAGTACGTCAGATGGCAGAAAGGGATTAATAAAGCTTCATTAGTACATTTACCTTTAAAATAATTTGACAGCATAAAAAATAAGTCACTTTGTAAATACATTGCATTACTTATCTTATACTGATCCTTAGTATTATCATCCAGAGCTGCATTTTACAATTCTGCTTTTTGCCACTGGCTGTCATCACTCACATCCTTAAAAGCTTAGATGAAGTCCTATAATGACATGGGAAAGTTATATTTTCCTCCATGTACAGTGCAGACGTAAAGACTGAACTTCACGGTTGTAGTATCAATATCTGTGTGATATTGTCATCTCATTAGTGCAATAGTTCATATGCTAAAACTTTACTATTAAGTTTTAATTCCGTACTAAACGTTCCCTTTTTTAAAAAAAATTTTCTAAATTCTACGCTAACTTTACTCACACATAAAGAGCCATCATATTCCGCAGTGTTTTACCACCATTATTGTATCTTCAAGCAATGCTCAGAAAATGGGATTAGCTTCATGATTAACGTGGTTGTTCTGCCACATTATATTCTATGCCCGTGTTTCTCTGCCCATTAACTATATAGACAGGAGGAATCTAAACTGTAATATAGTCTAAAGCTAAACGTGAGAGAAGTCTCCATTTAGTGGTTGAAAAGCTGGATTTGGAACCAAGAATCAGAGAATTGTCAGGTCGGAGTCAGTAGATCGAAGAAAATTTTAAGAAAAATCAAGAACAATTAATGAGTATTAGCAACTACACAAGAACAAAAAGTCAGCACCAAAAAAGTGTACCAAATGCAGATAAGTGTCAAATAGTAGAACATGAGCTGCAGTGAAGATGGAGTAACATTAGAACCTTAACAGAATGGCTAGAGAAAGGCAACAACCCTGATACTTAAGACTTAAGAACAGAAAAACAACAGCATGGCAATAGCTCCAAATAGTATGGCATCTTGAAGACAAGCAGTGCACAGAACTAATCTGAACATCCAATTTGCTTCTCCATCCAACAACATCTCAACCAAAAAATGGTCCAAATTTCCAAACAGCTATGTAAAAGCTTGGTTTCTATTTATCTATAGAATCGGAATCAGTTTTCCTGTGTGTCAACTGATCACAATAGCTTCAGTTGTCATCAAGCTTTTTCTGCAGTTCAAACCGCAAATGATGTGAGCTGGATCAAAAAAACACAACATGCTGCATGGTATCTTTATGTTTGAAGCATGATATGTGGGAAAAGATTGAAAAGTTCCAGGGGGGCAAATACTTTCGCAAGGCACTGTATATTGCTTGATATTTCACTGTAGGAGATACAAGGGGCTTTCCTTAGATAATTTATTTATGTGCATCAGCATGTGGCCATTGACAATAACAAACTCAGAGGTTACCTTTCCCTGTTACAGCCTCACCTCTCCATGCCTGCTCTGGCTGTTGTTGACAGGTTGCAGCAGTGACTACATGACTAGAGTGTACATAACCGCTGCACACAATCACTGGGCGCAACGGTGGTGCACATGTAGATTGCATAAGCCAGTAAGCCCCGTGATTGATTGCAGCTGTCATATACACTGTAGTCATGATGACACCACTGCAGCTTGTCAAAAAGACTAGAGTCGTAACGGTGAGTCGTCACTGTAGCAAGGATCAGTAAGTAACTGCTGAGTCTATTATTTTAAACAAGTACATATACACATTAAAAAATATAGATATATTCCCTTTAGGGTAGGTGCACATGGATAGTAAACGCTGCCGGTAGGACGCTGTGTAATTGTGCTGCGTCCAACCAGCAGCATACAGATGTTACAGCATAGTGGGTGGGATTTCCAGAAATCCCATGCAGACTGTGTCCACAGACGCCCGCGGCTTCCCTGCGGAGACGGACATGCGGCACGTCTTTCCAGACCGCAGCATGTCTATTTATCTTGCAGAGATGCGAGCCTCAGCAAGTGAAATTTCACCCATACAATATATTGGACACAGTGATTCTGCACGGGTCAATGAACACATGCGGATTCACCTGCGTTCAATAGACGGCAACTCTTTGGATGCAGCGGACATGTGCTGCGTCCAAAACGCTGTCAATTCCTGAACGTCTGCACATACAGTGGGAAAAAAAGTATTTAGTCAGCCACCAATTGTGCAAGTTCTCCCACTTAAAAAGATGAGAGGCCTGTAATTGCCATCATAGGTAGACCACAACTATGAGAGTCAAAATGAGAAAACAAATCCAGAAAATCACCTTGTCTGATTTGGCAAGATTTATTTTGCAAATGATGGTGGAAAATAAGTATTTGTTGTTATATATCCTTTGTTGGCAATGACAGAGGTCAAATGTTTTCTGTAAGTCTTCAAAAGATTGTCACGCACTGTTGGTGGTATTTTTGCCCATTCCTTCTTGCATATCTCCTCAAGAGCAGTGATGTTTTGGGCCTTCGCTGGGCAACACGGAGTTTCAAATCCCTCCAAAGTTTTTTTATGGGGTTGAGATCTGGAGACAGGCTAGGCCTCTCCAGGACCTTCATATGCTTCTTACGAAGCCACTCCTTCACTGCCCTGGTGGTGTGCTTGGGATCATTATGCTGAAAGACCCATCCATGTTTCATCTTCAATGCCCTAGCTGATGGAAGGAGGTTTGCACTCAAAATCTCACGATACATGGTCCCATTAATTCTTTGATGTACACGGATCAGTCGTCCTGGTCCTTTTGCAAAGAAACAACCCCAAAGCATGATGTTACCACCCCCATGCTTCACAGTAGGTATGGTGGTCTTTGGATGCAACTCAGCATTCTGTCTCCTCCAAGTTTTGTTTCTACCAAACAGTTCTACTTTGGTTTCATCAGACCATATGACATTCTCCCAATACTCTTCTGGATAATCCAAATGCTCTCTAGCAAACTTCAGGCGGGCTCGGATATTTACTGGCTTAAGCAGGGTGACACGTCTGGCACTGCAGGATCTGAGTCTCTGGCGGTGTAGTGTGTTACTGATAGTAGCCTTTGCTACGGTGGTCCCAGCTTTATGTAGCTCATTCACTAGGCCCCCCCGTGTAGTTCTGGGATTTTGGCTCACCGTTTTTGTGATTATTTTGACCCCACGAGGTGAGATCTTGCGTGGAGTCCTAGATCAAGGGAGATTATCAGTGGTCTTGTATGTCTTCCATTTTCTTATTATTGCTCCCACAGTTGATTTCATCACACCAAGCTGCTTGCCTATTGCAGATTCAGTCTTCCCAGCCTGATGCAGGGCTACAATTTTGTTTCTGGTGTCCTTCGACAGCTCTTGGGTCTTCACCATAGTGGAGTTTGGAGTGTGACTGTTTGAGGTTGTGGATAGGTTTCTTTTATAATGATAACAAGTTCAAACAGGTGCCATTACTACTGGTAATGATTGGAGGAGAGTGGAGCCTCTTAAATAAGAAGTTACAGGTCTGTGAGAGCCAGAAATCTTGCATGTTTTTAGGTGACCAAATACTTATTTTTCACCATAATTTGCAAAATAAATCTTGCCAAATCAGACAAGGTGATTTTCTGGATTTGTTTTCTTTAGTGATGAGTGAGTGTGCTCGTTACTAGAGTTTTCCGAGCATGCTTGGGTGTTCTCTGGGTATCTTGGGCGTGCTTGTAAATTATGTCTGAGTCGCCGTAGCGGCATGATTTGCGACTGCTAGATAACCTATATACATGCAGGGATTGCTTGTTTGTTAGGGAATACCCACATGTATTCAGGCTGTCTAGCAGCCGCAAATTATGCAGTTATGGGGACTCAGACATAATTTACCAGCACGCCCAAGATACTTGGAGAACACCCGAGCATGCTCAGAAAACTCGAGTAACGAGCACACTCGCTCATCACTAGTTTTCTCATTTTGACTCTCAAAGTTGTATTCTACCTATAATGTCAATGACAGGCCTCTCTCATCTTTTTAAGTGGGATAACTTGCACAATTGGTGGCTGACTAAATACTTTTTTTCCCCACTGTACCCTAAAAGTTAAATTTGACAAAAAAAATGTGAAAAAACTGAAAAATGCTGTGTGTGAATCATGCCTTAAAGCGATATTCCAAAAGATGATTGTTGGCTATTACTATCTGTTCATAGAAGAAGCAATTCTTTTAAAACTTCAATTAGAAACCATACAGTTGGGGAAAATTTTCAAGATATAGTGGCAGGTAAAAGTTTGGGCACCCCTGGTCAAAATTACTGTTATTGTGAACAGTTAAAGAGGTATTCCCATCTCCAAGATCCTATCCCAATATGTAGTAGGAGTAATAATAATACTATTAGAAAACACCTCCAATTAGAAATGTAGTATAGTTTTTCTGATTTGCTATGTCTCTTTCCTCATGTGCAGGTACTGCAGGACCTTAGGTATCCATGGTTACGTCCACTGATGAAGTGACAGTTAGTAAGCTACTTCCTAGTGGACGTAACCTTGGATACCTAAGGTCCTGCTGTTACAGATCTGCAGCTAAGGAATAGGACAGGAGGGAAAAAAGCTGACCCTGCACTGGGACTAGACTTGATCCCTACGATGGGGTGGGCAACCAATTCCTTGAGAATAGACCCGCCGACGTTTCCCAGTCTAGACTCGAGCGAAGACCTGAAGGATGGGGAAGGGGATCCCTGAAAGATCTAGGAACTGGGAATAAAACACTGGTAACCTCCTAGAAGGAAATTGAGGAAGCTGCAGAGACAAAAGGAAAAAACAAAAAGACAAGGCAAAGCAGAACTAGAGTTCCCAGAACTGCTCAAAGTATAACACAAAGCTATCAAAGCTCCTAGCCAGAACTCAAGCGGATTAACACTGATGTCCAGCAAGGACTGGGAGGCAGATGCAGGGTAATAAAGGGTGATACGATCACCTGACCAACGACAAGCCCAGCACCAGGGGAAAAAGACCAGCAGCCAGAAACCACAACAAGATGGCGCATGGTTAAACTAAATAGATTCTAACAGTACCTCCCCTTTTACGAGGATCCTCCGGATCCTCTTGGCCGAGCCTTTTTCGGAAATCTCCTGTGAAAAGCCTTAATCAGCCTTGAGGCCGAGACATCCTCAGCTTTCACCCAGGAATTATCCTCGGGACCGAAACCCTTCCAGGACACGAGATACTGCAATACTGTGCCACCTGGAATCCAATATGCATGAAATCTCAAACTCGCCATCCTCATCAATTGGAGGAACAGTCGGCATCGCCTCCTTATCCAGCGGGTCAACTTTCTTCAGTAAAGATACATGAAAAACTGAATTAATTCTCCAGGACGAGGGTATGTCTAATCTCACAGCTGCAGAGTTGACAACCTGAACCACTTTGAAGGGTCCTACAAATTTAGGCCCCAATTTTTTAGAAGGGATCTTCAAACACAGATTCCTAGAGGACAACCAGACCATGTCCCCAACTGCGAACAACGCCTCGCTTCTCTTCCTGTCAAAATATTTCTTAGACCTCCTATTCGCCTCTTTCAGATTATGGCGTACATTGGTCCAAACCCTTTCCAAACTTCCAGAAAAACTCTCCTCCTCAGGCACAGCCGCCCAATCTTTGAAAATGGACCGAAAGATGGATGTCTCCCTGTACAGCAAAAAAAGGAGAACACCCAACCGAGGCAGACATATGATTATTAAGGGCAAACTCGCTAGTGGTAGATACTCCGACCACATCTCCTGATTGTCTGCTACAAAACATCTCAAAAGCTGCTCAATGTCCTGGTTCTTCTTTTCGGTCTGTCCATTGGACTCCGGATGATAACCTGACGATAATGACAAATGAACCTTTAATCTGTCACAAAAAGCACGCCAGAAGCGAGCCACAAACTGTGGTCCTCTGTCGGAAACAATGTCCGTGGGAACACCATGGAGCCTGACAATCTCTTTCACAAATGCCTTAGCTAGAGTCTTGGCGCAGGGTAATTTATTGAACGGGACCAGATGACACATCTTACTAAACCGGTCCAAAACAACCCAGATGACAGAAAAACCCTCAGAAACCAGCAGATCGGTGATAAAATCCATATCAACATGCGTCCATGCCAAGCTAGGAACCTCCAAAGAACACAGAAATCCTGCAGCCGGGGCATGAGAGTCCTTCGACCTAGTGCACACCGTACACTGACGCACCCACTTGATGATTTCTCTATGCCACCCTGGCCACCAGAAACTTCGACCTATTGACTTTCCAGTTTCCAAAATCCCTGGATGACCCGCCAACCGAGACTCATGACATTCAGCAAACAAAGCTCTCCTCAAGGCTTTGGGCACAAATAATTTACCATACGGAGTGTTTGCTAGTGCAGAATTCTGGGCTTCTAGGATGCTATTCTCCAACTCAGAACCCAGTGCTGCCACCACCACCCCTTTCTGCAAAATACATTCCTCCTTCTCAGTATTAACTGCTGGAGAGAAATTACAAGACAAAGCATCCGCCTTAACATTGTTTGTGCCAGGGATATATGTTACGGAGAAATGGAACCGGGTGAAAAACAGTGCCCACCTAGCTTGACAGGCATTCAAACGTTTAGCAGCATCCAGATATATCAGATTTTTATGATCAGTAAAAACCTGTATCGGATGTCGAGCCCCCTCCAAAAAATGTTGCCAATTCTCAAACGCGAGCTTAATAGCCAGTAACTCTTGGTTCCCAACATCATAGTTGAGCTCAGTCTCCGAATTTTTTTTAGAAAAGATAGCACAGGGATGCACCCCATCCTCTCCGTCCTGGGACTGATGAGGCATCAACCTCTACCAGAAAAGGCTTGGTCTCATTTGTCTGGATCAAAACAGGAGCAGAGCTAAACCTCTCCTTGATATGCTCAAAAGCCTCCACTGCCTCAGTGGACCATTGGACAGTATTAGAACACTTCTTGGTAAGATCAGTTATGGGTTTAGCGATAACAGAAAAATTCTTTATGAATTTTCTATAATAATTGTCAAACCCCAAAAATCTTTGGACAGACTTTAAACATTCAGGCCTAGGCCAATCCAGTACTGCCTGAACCTTCACCGGGTCCATCTCAAACTCATCACTTCAGGCCAAGTACCCCAAAAAACTCATTTTCTGTACTGCAAACTCGCACTTCTCCAATTTAGCAAAGAGGTTGTTTTCGCTCAAAATCTGTAGAACTTCGCGAACTCTCTACCAATGCAACTCCAGATCAGGTGAATAGATCAAAATATCGTCCAAATAAACAATAACACTCCTACCGATCAATGGCCTCAGAATGTCATTAATGAAATTTTGAAAAAATGCAGGCGCATTAGTAAGGCCAAAAGGCATCACCAGACACTCAAAATGACCCTCCGGGGTATTAAAGGCTGTCTTCCATTCATCGCCCTCCTTCACCCGCAGCAAATTATATGCCCCACGAAGGTCAATTTTAGAGAACTACTTAGCTCCGGTTAGTTGTTTAAACAAATCGGGAATTAGCGGCAACGGGTAAGGATTGCGCACAGAGATCTTATTAATCTCCTGAAAATCCAGACATGGTCTAAGGCCCCCATCCTTCTTTTTGACAAAAAAAAATCCTACAGCCACAGGAGACTTTGAGGGTCTTATATGACCTGCAGCCAAACTAGTCTGTAGGTATTCATTTAAGGCCTCCCTCTCGGGAATCGTCAGATTAAATAAACGACTTTTAGGGAGTGTAGCACCTGGGACGAACTCAATAGCGCAATCATAATCTCTATGGGGTGGTAGAGCTTGTGACTCTACTTCTGAATGTACCTTCCAGAAATACTGAATGGCTTCAGGTAGCTCTCTCTTCACAACAGCAGCAATGTAAACATTACAACATTTACCATAACACCCCTGACCCCAGGACCTTATAATACCAGATGACCAGTCCAGCAAAGGATTGTGCATCTTTAACCAGGGTAAACCCAGAACGACTGGAACAGGCAATTTATCCAGTACAAACAAGTCAATACACTCCTGATGTTCCATATTTACAATAAGTGGGAACCCAGTGACCTTTCGAGACACGCATCCGTGCTCCAGGGGAGTGTTATCAATCGCCATAACAGGAAAAGGAGATGACAATGGTTCAGAATCAAATTTATATTTGTCTAGAAATTGTTGATCAATCAAATTCAGTGTAGAACCACAATCCACCATGACCTGAAAATCAATGGAATGACCACGATAGGTGGAATTACCAGAAAAAAAGACTCCTGCGGACCGTAAAAATGCAATACGAATGGGAGTTTTGCTCCTACTGACCTTTTTTTTCTTTTCTTTCCTTATGCGAACCTCGCATTGCTTAATAAAATGGTCAGCCCTACCACAATGCAAGCATAGCCCCTCAGAGAACCTCCTCTCCCTCTCCTGGGAACTAGAAGACATCGCCCAAAATTGCATTGGCTCCCCGCTGTCGACGGGTCCAGCATTATAAGAGGCTTCTCATTATTCTGCCTGTCTCTCAATTTTCTATCCACACGGATAGCTAATTGCATAGCAGATTCCAAAGTAGCAGGTGCAGGGCAAGCAATGAGCATATCTTTAACCCTTTCACTCAAACCTGCTAAAAACTGACTCTTGAGCGCAGGGTCATTCCACCTGACCTCTGCGGACCATCAGCTGAACAGGGTGCAATACCTCTCAGCATCACCAGAACCCTGTTTAAGCCGTCTGAGCTCTGCCTCAGCTGTTGTGACTCGATCCAGATCATCATATAACAACCCCATAGCAGTTAGCAGTAAAAAATGCTTCTACTGACATCAAACAAGGATCATTAGGTGGTAGCGAAAATGCCCAGATTTGGGGATCACTTCGCAACAAAGACATAATAATCCCCGCACGCTGCGATTCACTCCCTGAGGATCCAGGTCTAAGATGAAAATGTAGTAAACATGCATTTTTACACTTAAAAAAAAAAACTCAGGTAGTCCTACCTTAGGCTCTTCACAGCGTACTCCAGGACAATTACTCACGTGCTGTTGCAGGCTGGCTACCTTCAAAGTTAACCCTTGCAAGTGTTGAGTAAGTTCTTGGACGCTGTTCATATTGAAGGACTCCAGAAGAAGAAAAAATCATCTTTTTTTATCTTTTATATGTGCTGGCTGGACATACTGTTATGGATCTGCAGCTAAGGAATAGGACAGGAGGGAAAGAAGCTGACCCTGCACTGGGACTAGACTTGATCCCTACGATGGGGCTGGCGACGAATTCCTTGAGAATAGACCCACCGACGTTTCCTAGTCTAGACTCGAGCGAAGACCTGAAGGATGGGGAGGGGGATCCCTGAAAGATCTAGGGACTGGGAACAAAACACTGGTAACCTCCTAGCAGAGAAATAGAGGAAGCTGCAGAAACAAAAGGAAAAAACAAAAAGACAAAGCAAGCAGAACTAGAGTTCCCAGAACTGCACAAAGTATAACACAAGGCTATCAAAGCTCCTAGCTAGAACTCAAGCGGATTAACACTGATTTCCAGCAAGGACTGGGAAGCAGATGCAGGGTAATAAAGGGTGATACGATCACCTGACCAATGACAAGCCCAGCACCAGGGGAAAAGACCAGCAGCCAGAAACCACAACAAGATGGCGGATGGTCAAACTAAATAGATTCTAACTCCTGCAATGCCTGCACATGAAGAAAGAGACAAAGGAATAAAAAAAACTGTACTATATTTTTAATTGGAGGTTTTTGCTAATATTATTATTATTACACCTACTACATATTGGGATAGGATTTTGAAGATGGGAATACCCCTTTAAGCAAGTTGAAGATGAAATGATGTCTAGAAGTCCATTCAGTTTCATCCCATTGGTTCTCGTGTTTCTATGTGCAAATGAGAATAAAGATGATCCTTCTACAATGTGACAGCCCTTGAGATATTTGTAGACAGCTATTAAGTCTCCTCTCAGTCTTCTTTTTTGCAAGCTAAACCTACCCAAATCCTGTAACCGTTCCTCGTAGGACATGGTTTGCAGACAGTTCAGAGACACCTGCACAAATATGGCTTTCATGGAAGAGTCATCAGAAGAAAACCTCTTCTGCATCTTCATCATAAAATTCAGCATCAGAAGTATGCAAAAGAACATCTAAACAGGCTGATGCATTTTGGAAACAAGTCCTGTAGACCGATGTTAAAATAGAACTCTTTGCCACAATGATCAAAGGTATGTGTGGAGAAAAAAGGGCACAGAATTTGAGGAAAAGAACATCTCATCAACCATTAAGCATGGGGTGGATCAATCATGCTTTTGGGTTGTATTGCAGCCAATGGCACTGGAAACATTTCACGGGTAGAAGGACAAATGGATTCACGTAAATTAAAACAAATTCTTGATGCAAACATAACACCATCTGTAAAAAAGCTGAAGTTGAAAAGAGGATGGCTTCTACAAATGGATTGTGGTCCTAAACATACGTCAAAATTCACAATAGACTAACTCAAAGTATGCAAGCTGAAAGTTTTATAATGGCCCTCACTGTGCCCTGATCTGAATATCATTGAAAATCTGTGGCTAGCAGTGCATGCAAGACAACCCAGGAATCTCACAAAACTGTAATAATTTTCCAAGGAAGAATGGATGAAAATCCCTCCAATAAGAATTGAAAGACTCTCGGCTGGCTACAAAAAGCATTTACAAGCTGTGGTATTTTCAAAAGGGGTCGCTATTAGGTACTAACCATGCAGGGTGCCCAACCTTTTGCATTGGCCTATTTTCCTTTTTGTAATTTTTAAAATGTAAAAGATGATAATATATACTGTATATTTTTTGCGTAAAATACAAAGGAAGGTGTCATCTTGAAATTTAGGTCTTTTAGAGATCATTCCGTCTTCAACTTGCTTAACTGTTCACAATAACAGTAATTTTGACCTTTTACATGCCACTGTAAATGTGTTCCTATCACAGATACAGAATGGATTTAACTGTTTCTGTGCTTAAAAAGGAAAAGTTTCTGTACTTAGATAATTTTCCACATTTCAGTTTCCTACAATTAGAAATACTCATTACATAAATCTATTTCATCTTCATCACTATAGGAGTTATTTTATTATATTCCAAGCATTTCCCAGTCAGATGAAATAGATTGTGTCTGCAGATAGACAGATTATATGATTTCTAGAACATCAACGGGCACTTATCCTATTACTAAATAAACATTATTTAATATACATATCAGTCACTTTCTTGCCCCATAATGTTTTCCTCTGAAACAATCTTTATGTAGTTAAGTAAGAAAACAAACATGCTTTTTCCAGTTTTAAATCTCTATTTTTCAGCATCAAAACCCCCGGGATGTCATGGAAGGTATAAAGATTGAGTCAGCAAAAAAAAAAAGAAGAAAACTTGTAATTGACAAGTGTATAAACACGACCTTATAAATGGAAATCCAGATTCTGCTCTTACTCAACATGACTGCAGGCAAGTCACAGGCTTGACTGGACAAATGTCAGAAAGATATATATCACAGAATTATCCAAGACTAAATGAATAATGGGGTCATTAGAAATGTATAAATTAGCCTAACAGTAATAAACTAGGAAAAGCATCATGGTTCAAATATGTGCACGGCATCGTTGCATTTGCAAATAAAATTGTTTGTATTAATTGCTTGGTTATTTTAAATCGCTGACAAAAAATGTCATCCTTTGGCAATCAATAACCGTTACTACCTCTTTGCTTTTACTGCCTATATTTTAATAATTTTTGCGATGTGAAATTCTACACTGTTGCTATTCTCCGATTACATGACATATTTTATCCCATTTCTTTTTTTTACCAGATATTAACATCTACATAAATGAAAGCAATTATCTTCTCCCAATAAACAATTTTCCAGTGGAAACAGTGGTTAGCAAGGCATTTAGCCTATAGAGGTCTCTGTAGAGAGAAAGTATTAAATGGTGCTTATTCAGATATATACAGTACTGTGCAAAAGTTTTAGGCAGCTGTGGAAAAAATGCTACAAAATAAGAATGTTTTCAATATAGAAGAGTTAAAGGAGTTGTACATTAATATTGATGGCTTATCCTTAGGAGAGGTAGCCAGTACCAATGCATCCTACAGATCAGCTGTTCCTGATGCTGGCTGGATGTGATCAGTAGCGCAGCTGACCAGCACAGCTCCATCAATTGCATAGTGGCCTTCGTCAAATACTGCACATCCACCCCTGTTTAGGGATCCTTGTTCTTTACGCTGAATATAATCCATAATCGAACTGTGAGTGTCAAACATGTGAAACCAGTTTATGATGATTTATGGATATTTTACCACATTTTGAATCTGTTTAACACATCACATAAGGATATTAGTTATTCTGTAACTTATCTGACTATATTTATATCCAAAACAGAATAAACAATATTCACTTTATTTCTCAAAGTGAAAGTGATAAGGTTGTGCAAGGAGTCTGAAAATTATAAACTATAAATGAAACTGCAAATAAAAAATCTTGAAAAAGGAAAACATTAATTACGGTAATCTTAATTTTGTGCGTATTCACAAATTATATCAAATTGTAATTTGGCCATTCTACAGTGCCTTGCGAAAGTATTCGGCCCCCTGGAACTTTTCAACCTTTTCCCACATATCATGCTTCAAACATAAAGATACCAAATGTTAATTTTTGGTGAAGAATCAACAACAAGTGGGACACAATTGAGAAGTTGAACAAAATTTATTGGTTATTTAAAATTTTTGTGGAAATACAAAACCTGAAAAGTGTGGCGTGCAATATTATTCAACCCCTTTAACTTAATACTTTGTTGCACCACCTTTTGCTGCAATTACAGCTGCAAGTCGCTTGGGGTATGTCTCTATCAGTTTTGTACATCGAGAGACTGAAATTCTTGCCCATTCTTCCTTGGCAAACAGCTCGAGCTCAGTGACGTTGGATGGAGATCGTTTGTGAACAGCAGTTTTCAGCTCTTTCCACAGATTCTCGATTGAATTCAGGTCTGGACTTTGACTTGGCCATTCTAATACCTGAATACGTTTATTTGTGAACCATGATGTGTGGCCCAGCTGCGCAAGGCACACACGTCTCCTGGAAAATGCACAAGAAAGGTATTGTGAAGCCTGATATTCATTCACATCACACACTTCTCAACACTGCCACTAGAGGCATTTTAGACTATTTAGTAGTGTGAGTCATTCAAGTTCCTGTCTTTGGACAGAGAAGTTCAGTTTAGTTTCTGTTTCAGTCAGAGACAGACGGAAGGAGAGGAGAGTTCAGTCAAGCCAGGGTGGCTCAGGAGTGAGTCATCCCATCCATCTAGATTCAGATTAGTCATTCTAGTCTAGTCAGAGCTACTCCTAAACCTGTTACCTCAGCACAAGCTGCCTGTGTTCCTTAAGGACGTGGAAGGGGACTCTCAGAGCGTGCATTGAAATCAGTTGACAGAAGTTCCTGATAGCCACTCGAAGTGGGGTCTAAGAAGGAAAGAAGGAAAGGAATCACAGCAGTCACAACATCGAGTTAACTGAGGACAGGTCAGCGAGCGCTGGAAGGAAAGCTGACATTTACACCATTGCTACTCGTGCTTATGTTAAGGGCGAGAGCAGGGCGAAAGGCAAGTGGAGAAAGAGAGAAGTAAGTGATTCAGGTGACAGATCACCTTCACTTAGTAAACCGGACACCGGGGTCCGAAGCGTTGCTAGTGCTTCACGCCTAGTAATAAGAAACACTGGAGGCCTAGCTGGACTTCAGGTCACAGGAGGCAGCCCAATGTGTCGATACGTAACTGGAGTCAGGAGAGCAGGAGTCTAGCGGGACGCTGCAGAAATAGACTTAGTTCTACCACAGAAAAGGCTCTACCACTATGTCGACCGGGCGTAGTTGCTATTGAAAGAGTTAACTTGACTTCATGCAAGTTTGTACTCACATACACATTAAGGGGAAAGGAGGCCTTAAACCTGCTCAGCAATATCCCGAATGTGCATTCTCCAACCTGACCAGCTTCCCGGGACATACCTGCAACAACATCTACAAGTAAAGGTATGGAAAGAGACTGCATTGTGTGTGACTGACTTCTTATCCGCACCCTGCATCACCATAGACTTTGAGGGACCAGTCCCACCTGTGGGGGACTTAACACCTAGCTGCCATAACATCCCCTCAGAGATCTACCCTGCAGCGCTGGTCAATCAGATCAGAAACCACAGGTGGCGTCACGAACTATCTTTATAATCCCCTGTAAATATCCCCCATTGTATGAGCGCCCAGGGCCACGGACCGAGCTCTGCTGCCAGTGACATCCCCCATAGACTTCCATGGGCTCGGTGCCGAGTACCCCATAGCCCTGGTACCCACACCCCACTTGGTGTGTGCGACTCATCTTTGGCGTCACGAACAGGATACGAAGCTTACTGGATGTGAGTCCTGTGTGCCTATTGAACTGTTTTGTGCAAAAAGACTGTGCAGCGTTTTTGTGATTTTTGGCGCCATTTTCCGCCATTTTGCTGCCATATTCGCGCCCTGAGGCGCTGGTGAAGAAGGTGGGCGTGCATTCGTGGGCGTGTACCCCCCCTGTGGCGCGAAAGTGATGGGCGCCCTCTCTAAATGCTACTATAATGTGAGAGCCTGCCCCACTGCCAAGGAGATCCGCCTCCTCTTCATTTTCTATGCCAAAAAGAGGAAGCGCAAATCCCGCCTCCACGGAAGAGACCAGATTGTTCCAGATGGAAAGCACAGTCTGGCCTGGAGAGAGATGGCGGAAGGACAGGAGACGCTGTGTGGAGGAGCGGCGGCGCGCAGGCCCCGTTCCCCAGAAAAGCTACTGCCTGTACCGGAGCCGTCCCCAGTTCGGGACCCTAACCAAATCATGCTGGAGTTGGAGGAGGTGGATGCGGTGTTAAAGGACCTGGCCCGACACCGTGAAGAAATGGAGGAGATAGAGCAAAGATGGCGTGCCCGGAAACAGCGGCTGCTGTGGGACGCAACGCTCTTCCCTCCAGGAGCGCAACCATTACCTGTGTCACCAGTGCCAGCGGCTGATGAGAAACCGGAGGCCGCCTCCAAAAGTGCTGATCCCGACTCCACCGATGAAGCGGCGGGAGAGAAGGAGGCTGAGGAGGCCCTGCCCGTTCCGGAGTACCAGCCAGGCCTGGAGGCCGCAGCGGAATGCCGATCCCCGGTAGGGACACCGGAGGAGACCCAGCCGTCCGTGATGGAGAACGACTGGGAAGAGATGGAGCAGCAACAGCAGCAGGTTAGTGCGTCCCCAACTGCGCCACTGCGCGCACCTGCATCGTGCTCTGCATCACAGCAGCAACGTGCACCAGCATCGCAACCTGCGTTCTCCTCTGTACCCACATCTCACTCTGCATCGCAATCAGTGACCCACTCTGAGATACAACCGGCATCGTATACTGCGACCTATTCCGCATCGTATACTACGACCTACTCTGCATTGTATACTGCGGCTACTACAGCAACGCAACCGGATGGTGCATCTTCAGTCGGGTCGCAGCACAAGTCTGCGTCCTCAGTGGAAAAATTGTATCTGCATGAAGCACCTGTTGAGCCCCTAGTGGATCGCACAAGAACTGTGGCCACTCAAACGCTGATAGCAGGCCATGATTTGTTTGTCATGCGCTCAAGAGAACACCGCGTCGTTCCAGCCCCAGGAGTGGAAGACGTTATTGAAGTTTGCAAGAAAGAAGAAAACCAGTAGGACCCAGACAGGGTTTACTGCCACTGTATAAAGTTTGAAGGAGTTTTATGAAGAATTAGCACTTTACTGAAAAGTGTTTGATAATATGTCTGATGATGTTTATTTACCCTGCATATTTAAAATAGAATACCCCAGTTGGGTAAAGTGAGTCAATTGAATGTGATTTCTTGAAATGTGTTTTACTATGCAAGGACTGCGTGGCTGTGGACTGTGCCAGCCCAAAAACTTTTATTGTAAATAGTTCGCACTTCGGTGCCTCATCTTGGTTTTACATAAAGCCTTACTACCGCTGAAGAAAAACCCGTATGGTGTGGCCTAGAGTGAGGTCTGCAGTAATGAAGTCCTGCAGCCCACCCAGGACCTACGTGGGAGGTTTTTGGTGCGGGTCCTCCACAAGAATCTTGTCTTATACTGTGTATACTTATTGAAAAGTATTTTGATAATTTTCTACTGACCTATGTACAAATTGTAACGTTAAAGAGTCTTTACCTCCCGCAAGGGATGAGTTATTATGTTGATGTTATATGCAAAACAAAAATGTTTTTCTTTTCTATTTCAGCCCGGGAGTGCTGAGTTTAACTAGGGGGGGATGTGTGGCCCAGCTGCGCAAGGCACACATGTCTCCTGGAAAATGCACAAGAAAGGTATTGTGAAGCCTGATATTCATTCACATCACACACTTCTCAACACTGCCACTAGAGGCATTTTAGACTATTTAGTAGTGTGACGTAGCAATGGTGAGTCATTCAAGTTCCTGTCTTTGGACAGAGAAGTTCAGTTTAGTTTCTGTTTCAGTCAGAGACAGACGGAAGGAGAGGAGAGTTCAGTCAAGCCAGGGTGGCTCAGGAGTGAGTCATCCCATCCATCTAGATTCAGATTAGTCATTCTAGTCTAGTCAGAGCTACTCCTAAACCTGTTACCTCAGCACAAGCTGCCTGTGTTCCTTAAGGACGTGGAAGGCGACTCTCAGAGCGTGCATTGAAATCAGTTGACAGAAGTTCCTGATAGCCACTCGAAGTGGGGTCTAAGAAGGAAAGAAGGAAAGGAATCACAGCAGTCACAACATCGAGTTAACTGAGGACAGGTCAGCGAGCGCTGGAAGGAAAGCTGACATTTACACCATTGCTACTCGTGCTTATGTTAAGGGCGAGAGCAGGGCGAAAGGCAAGTGGAGAAAGAGAGAAGTAAGTGATTCAGGTGACAGATCACCTTCACTTAGTAAACCGGACACCGGGGTCCGAAGCGTTGCTAGTGCTTCACGCCTAGTAATAAGAAACACCGGAGGCCTAGCTGGACTTCAGGTCACAGGAGGCAGCCCAATGTGTCAATACGTAACTGGAGTCAGGAGAACAGGAGTCTAGCGGGACGCTGCAGAAATAGACTTAGTTCTACCACAGAAAAGGCTCTACCACTATGTCGGCCGGGCGTAGTTGCTATTGAAAGAGTTAACTTGACTTCATGCAAGTTTGTACTCACATACACATTAAGGGGAAAGGAGGCCTTAAACCTGCTCAGCAATATCCCGAATGTGCATTCTCCAACCTGACCAGCTTCCCGGGACATACCTGCAACAACATCTACAAGTAAAGGTATGGAAAGAGACTGCATTGTGTGTGACTGACTTCTTATCCGCACCCTGCATCACCATAGACTTTGAGGGACCAGTCCCACCTGTGGGGGACTTAACACCTAGCTGCCATAACATCCCCTCAGAGATCTACCCTGCAGCGCTGGTCAATCAGATCAGAAACCACAGGTGGCGTCACAAACTATCTTTATAATCCCCTGTAAATATCCCCCATTGTATGAGCGCCCAGGGCCACGGACCGAGCTCTGCTGCCAGTGACATCCCCTATAGACTTCCATGGGCTCGGTGCCGAGTACCCCATAGCCCTGGTACCCACACCCCACTTGGTGTGTGCGACTCAATTCCATTGTAGATTTTGCTTTATGTTTGGGATCATTGTCTTGTTGGAAGACAAATCTCCGTCCCAGTCTCAGATCTTTTGCAGATTCCAACAGGTTTTCTTCAAATATGGTCCTGTATTTGGCTCCATCCATCTTCCCATCAATTTTAACCATCTTCCCTGTCTCTGCTGAAGAAAAGCAGGCCCAAACCATGATGCTGCCATCACCATGTTTGACAGTGAGGATGGTGTGTTCAGGGTGATGAGCTGTGTTGCCTTTACGCCAGATATATCGTTTGGCATAGTTGTCAAAAGTTTGATTTTGGTTTCATCTGACCAGAGCACCTTCTTCCACGTTTGGTGTGTCTCCCAGGTGGCTTGTTGCAAACTTTAAACGACACTTTTTATGGATATCTTTGAGAAATGGCTTTCTTCTTGTCACTCTTCCATAAAGGCCAGATTTGTGCAGTGTATGACTGATTGTTGTCCTGTGGACAGACTGTCCCACCTCAGCTGTAGATCTCTGCAGTTCATCCAGAGTGTTTATGGGCCTCTTGGCTGCATCTCTGATCAGTCTTCTCCTTGTTTGAGATGAAAGTTTAGAGGGATGGCTGGGTATGGTAAATTTTCAGTGGTATGATACTCCTTCCATTTCAATACGATCGCTTGCACAGTGCTCCTTGGGATGTTTAAAGTTTTGGAAATCATTTTGTATCCAAATCCGGCTTTAAACTTCTCCACAACAGTATCACGGGCCTGCCTGTTGTGTTCCTTGGTCTTCATGATGCTCTCTGTGCTTCAAACAGAACCCTGAGACTATCACAGAGCAGGTGCATTTATATGGAGACTTGATTACACACAGGTGGCTTATATTTATCATCAGTAGTCATTTAGGACAACATTGGGTAATCAGAGATCCACAATGAACTTCTGGAGTGAGTTTGCTGCACTGAAAGTAAAGGGGCCGAATAATATTGCACGTCCCACTTTTCAGTTTTTGTATTTCCACAAAAATTTAAAATAACCAATAAATTTCGTTCAACTTCACAATTGTGTCCCACTTGTTGAGTCTTCACCAAAAATTTACATTTGGTATCCTTATGTTTAAAGCATGATATGTGGGAAAAGGTTTAAAAGTTCCAGGGGGCCGAATAATTCCACAAGGCACTGTATGTAACACAATCTCAAAATGCTAGTGCTTTACTCACATGCACACTTATGTAGATGTGACAATCTGACATCATCCAAAGCACATTTATAAAAGGGATGGAATCTGACCTCATCCAGTGGTTTCAATACTCTATAGAAAAAATAGTTATTTGAAGGCGAACAAATTTTCTTTCATTTTATCCTAATCCGGATTCTGATTCCAATTTATAATTTCAGCAAATGTACATATAAGAAAGATTTTTTTAGTTTCACATTCTTGTAAAGTATGTAGGGACTCGGGAGCAAACAACATATTGTCAAAAACATCACTCGAATAGTTACAGTACAAGACAAAGATCAAAAGCAACATTGCTGCTTCAGGGATCATGGATGATAAGAAACACTAGAAAAATGAAAATTACTCGGTACACAGGGTTTATAAACATGCATGCCCTCTTTCATTAAAAATTAATTAATAAACTGTTTCAATCTATGAATGTATTACGCATGTTCACAACTCAAAAAAGAACAATGTTTTGTCTCACCTCCAGCACTCTGATTTGCCCAGCCAATAGGTCTCTACTTGTACTTGGTCCCTTTTAACAATAATTTTATTATCGTGGATAAATTTCTGATACACGATATCACCATTGCATTCTTAATACAGTAATAAACATTGTATTAAGTGAATCTGACAGCTGATTCATGCTACCCGAACCACAGGTAGTGTATACCAGAGTCCAGTTCCGTCATTTCAGGCCGGTATATTCCACTCAGAAACATAGTGGGTTTTCAGAGAAAACATACATTTAAAATCCAGCCAGGGACCATGCTGCTTGGATGACTAATCCAAGAGGTCGGTTCGTGTTTGCGTAGGGGAGAAGCCGCCAGAGACTGGCCTCCTGGACAAGTCACCTGTTATGTATGGTAGCTGAGGAGGACAGGAACAACAGCAGGGCAGCCGAACACCTGAGATGTTGGTAACTAATGGGTTGCAGAAACCTGAACTAACCACACAACTAGAGGTAGCCGTGGAGCGTTCCTACGTTGATCCTAGACGCCTCGTCACAGCCTGAGAGCAAGCTATACCTAAAGATAGAAACAGGAAAGCTAACTGCCCCGGAGTAGAGCCCCAAAGGAATAGGCAGCCCCCAAACATATAATGGCAGTTAGACAAGATGAAAACACAAACGCAGGCAGAAAACAGATTGAGCAAACGCTAGGGCCACAAGCTGACTAAATAGGAAAGGACAGGAGAGATTACTTTCTGCAACCCAGAAAACCCTACAAAAATCCAACAATTCTGATTACAAAAATACTGAGATCACACGATCTTGCCACCCACTAAATCAGATCTCAGTGTGAACAAAACCAAGCTGCAGCCGCTGAAAAAAAAGGAAAAAGCAAATGAAAAAACAACAGAGGCTACAGACAAACTGTGAGGAGCTCAGGCCCCAGGAGGGGACCCGGCTGTCCTCCACAAATGTGCAGAAAACAATGCAAATAGCAAGCACAAAAATAAAAGCAGAAAATATCTTATCTGATAGCAGAAGATGCAGGCAAGACTCAGCAAACTTCCAAATGAAAAACAATCATACTCAGTCTGATCAAATGACCAAATGCACTAGCAGGATGCAGCAGGCTCCCATGGATAAAGGCTGGAGAAGCAACAGGTGTTTAACCACTGATAAAGGCAGCCACCCTATCACAAAAACAGTGATGATGAAGGTGTTAACTGCTTAGTGGGAAAAAAAAAAAAAACACACAGATACAAGTTGCTTAAAACATAAATGTCATGCACGGTGTCTGGATAACAGCCTATTTTAAACGCCTATGATGGAAGGCGGGCTGGTCAGCACTGAATGTGCACAACACAAAAAAAAAAAAAATAAAAACAAAGCCATCAAAAAGAGCCCGGGTGCACCCTGCAAAATATGATAAAAAGTGCAAAAAGTGATGCATATGATAAATGCATCAGATGAGGTATTAGTTACTATTTTGGCCAAAGCAGATAAGCTCGCAACCCAACGTCAAGGGTCCTCATTTTATTGCGAGTAACTAACTAGACATAAATCCAAAAAAAACAAACATTTTTAGCAAAAGCAAATCATGAAAAACAATCATACCCAGTCTGATCAAATGACCAAATGCACTAGCAGGATGCAGCAGGCTCCCATGGATAAAGGCTGGAGAAGCAACAGGTGTTTAACCACTGATAAAGGCAGCCACCCTATCACAAAAACAGTGATGATGAAGGTGTTAACTGCTTAGTGGGAAAAAAAACACACAGATACAAGTTGCTTAAAACATAAATGTCATGCACAGTGTCTGGATAACAGCCTATTTTAAACGCCTATGATGGAAGGCGGGCTGGTCAGCACTGAATGTGCACAACACAAAAAACCAAGCCATCAAAAAGAGCCCGGGTGCACCCTGCAAAATATGATAAAAAGTGCAAAAAATGATGCATATGATAAATGCATCAGATGAGGTATTAGTTACTATTTTGGCCAAAGCAGATAAGCTCGCAACCCAACGTCAAGGGTCCTCATTTTATTGCGAGTAACTAACTAGACATAAATCCAAAAAAAAAAAAAAAAAAAAACTTCCAAATGAACCAGGAACCACAATTGAGACAAGAACAATTGATCACCGGCAACCATCATGGGAGGGAACCTCCCTTATATCAGATCAGTCTGTGATCCCAGATTGCCATTCCTCGCTGAAAGGTTCAGTACTGTCTGTAACCACCAGAGGGAGCCTCTGCTCAGAAACCATCTCAAGCACATTCATAACAGTCACCCAAGCACCATGATCCCAGGTTTTTAACTGTATGTTTTCTCTGAAGCACTGCAGTGTTTCAGAGAAAAATATATTTTCCTGAAATGAAAGCTGGTCTCCGGTTCATGCTGCCTGTGGTTCAGGTAACATGAATCATCTGTCAGTTTCCCTTTCACCTTGATGCACATCAATTCACAGAAGTGTAATTTGTAGCTCCCTTGAGTTAAAGAGATTGTTTGGGCTTTTGAAAACAAGTCTGCAGTCACTCTATGTGACTTCATATTTCTAAATCCTTACAGTGTGCAGTATGCACGATGTCAGGATTTACCAGCATTTCTGGTGAGAGAGGGTGATCACATGACCGCAAGTATATGATTTGCATACATGTGGTCACATGCCAACGAGATGTGCTTGTCTTCTCTAAGATCACCTGTAGTGGGAAAAGCCAAGCACGTCTAGTTGAGATGTGGCCAGAATATGCAAATTGCATGTGTAGACCGCCCGCTCTCACCAGCAATAATGGTGAATCCTGACAATATGTGCACTGTTTGCAGTCAGGATTCAGAAGTCTACAGTCAAATTGAGTGACTGCAGACTTTTACCAGAGATCTGACAACCCCTTTAAAACAAAATCAGTGACAAAGTCTTCACCTAACATGTGCCATTGATAGCACTCACATCTTTTTCTGAGTCACATAAGGCACCAGGGTCTGGGTGCGACTGTTGTCCCCCTATATAAATAATGGCACTCTAAGTATTAATGAATGCTGTTCTTTATCTGAATTTTTTAACAATTTTTTAACAAAGCCTTGGCAGTTACTGAATTGCTGAACTACACTTCTATTGCTTTCAATGTAGGATGGTCCAACAGTCGGTGTGGAATTCATGAGCTACTGGGGTGCGCTAAATATTATCTTTTCCACACTGCTCTGCCCCGTAGGTATACCCCTGCTTCTTCTGACTTTACATAAACAAATAAAAATAATAAAATAATAAAAATATTACATGGCACATTCTAGTAGTTCTTAATCACTTTCTTTTGACCACAGCAATGGTAAAATTTTATGTGCATGGACAGTGTTTAGAGTTCTCAATTTTGTTCCTATAAAATAATGGCTCTGTGCAACAAGATGGATGTGTGGTAAGGGTAAACAATTTTGTTTGCTGTTATTGCCCTCATTAGTTTATTGTTGCCCTTGTCTGGCAAATTTGTTCCATGCCTTTTTCTTTTTCTCTTTCTCTCATGTTACCCATTTGGGGGCGTCCTCCTACCTAGTAAGGTATATTGGTATATTATTTTTTATACACATTTTGTAACTTTTGCAATAATTCAATGTAAAGAATACATTGGACGTCAGGTTGTCATACAACTCAATTTTAAAATCAGCAATATTACACTAAGAAGACCTACAACTCTCCATAAATATTATGCAGCGGTCACATTTTAAAAACAATGTTTGATGCAGAAAATCTTTCGTTGGAAGGAACTTCCATATTCCTTTATATGCTGGCATCAATTTAGTATATATTATTCTGTTCATATAGGCAGCAGAGGGAAAAGTAACCAGAGAGATGTTTTTCCAGAACAGATAAATGATGCTGACATGTTGCACTTTTCTGTAAAGATTGTTTCACAATCCTAAGACAATTAATAAAAATAGTCATTGACTTGTCTCGAATTTTTGCCATTTCCATTCTGATTTTCTACTTTCTTTTTTCTTAAGTTTTTGAAACCAAATATGTGATGGATCCCTGTATTTGGGAAAAATAACATTCCGAAAGCCTCAATTATGTAGAGGAATAATGCTATATCTCCCCTATACTACAACTTGTTGGGTAGTCAGAAGAGAACCTGTGTGTTAAGGGATAAGTGAGATGAGAGTGAGAAGATCCCATTAATGACACTGAGCTTATCCATGTCCTGTTCAATGTGTTATGGAGCATGGAAACTTAAGCTCTAGGAGAAGTTAAGTACTTTTGGAATTGTGAGACACTCTGGGTATGTTTTACTAAATATTTGTTTTTCGACTCTTCTTTACGCTGAATTTATGCTGGACGGTGTATATGTCAAGTTAGCCAAATAGCTCAGTGCCTGCTGCTTATTAGGAAATAGTGCAAGAAAATAAGGTATAACTACATATATTACATTTTAATAATTTGATATACCGATAAGTATATTTCATAATTTAGGGTAATTGTGGTGCTATCCTTAAGGCAATGACTGTAGGAGACTCAGGGCAGGCGTCAGCACCCGGCACACCCGGGCAAGTGCCGGGGCCCTGAGCAGGCGGGGGGGCCCACTCGCAGTCTGGCACCCCCCCGCCCGTTAGCGGAGGAGAGCGGTGTCAGCGCCGCCACTGGGCCCCCCCCCGCTTGCTCAGGGCCCCGGCATCAGCTGGCACAATACTTACCTCTCCTTGCCTCCGCTGCCGCAGCTCCGGGCTCCAGGGGGCGCCGGCGCTTCCTCTCACAGCAGGCCGCTGAATGACGTCATCATTCAGCGGCCGGCTGTGGCACAGAGCGCGCGGACGTCGGACAGGTAAGACGTGTGTGTGTATGTCTCTGTGTGTGTCTGTGTGTATGTAGTGTGGTGCTTTGTGTGTGTGTGTGTGTGTGTGTGTATAAGTATGTGAGAGAGTGCTTGTGTGCTGTCTGTGTGTGATGATGGGCAGGCATTGCTGATAATGGGGAGGCATTGATGATGATGATGGGGAGAAGATGATAATGGGCAGGCATTGCTGATAATGGGGAAGCATTGATGATGATGATGGGGAGAAGATGATAATGGGCAGGCATTGCTGATAATGGGGAGGCATTGGTGATGATGGGGAGAAGATGATGATAATGGGCAGGCATTGCTGATAATGGGGAGGCATTGATGATGGGGAGAAGATGATAATGGGCAGGCATTGCTGATAATGGGGAGGCATTGATGATGATGATGGGGAGAAGATGATAATGGGCAGGCATTGCTGATAATGGGGAGGCATTGATGATGATGATGGGGAGAAGATGATAATGGGCAGGCATTGCTGATAATGGGGAGGCATTGATGATGATGGGGAGGCATTGATGATGATGGGGAGAAGATGATGATAATGGGCAGGCATTGATGATAATGGGCAGGCATTGATGATGGGGAGAAGATGATGATGGGCAGGCATTGATGATGATGGGGAGGAGATGATGATGATGGGCAGGCATTGATGATAATGGGGAGGCCATGATGATGATGGGGAGGCAATGATGATGATAATGGGGAGTCTTTCCACAGCGCCCTTTCCTGAGCTGTAACAGTGCAGAACGCAGTACAGCGCAGAGGAGAGCTCCATATTTTGTATGGAGCATTATATGGGGACCAGTATCCTGTATGGAGCATTATATGGGGACCAGTATCCTGTATGGAGCATTATATTGGGTCCAGTATCCTGTATGGAGCATTATATTGGGTCCAGTATTCTGTATGGAGCATTATATGGGGGGTGACATCCTGCATGGGGTATTATATGGGTGATGAGGGGGAGACTGTGGTGCCCATAATATTGTATGGAGGACTGTACTGTCCAGTCTGTACTGTGCGCTGTGAGGATTTGGCAGTTTTTGAGCTATTGTACAATTTACAATAGATATCACTCATGTAATGTAAGAAGAGAAGTATTTGGCATTGTACTGTACCCATATTTCTCTGCTGTATCTGTGCATCATGAATCGTGGTCTGTGTTAAAGGGGCCCACTGAGGCTCTTTCGCCCGGGGCCCATAAAAACCTGGAGCCGGCCCTGAGGAGACTTATATTGCATATGTGTATTAGGCCAAAGAGAAGCTGGTAATGTTTTTATATTGTTGTAGGCTGGGCCCTATGAAATTCAGTCTGATACTGGGACTCCATTCTGTATACATATACAATATATTAACAAAGACATCACTTTAAGCTCTTGGTTCTCAATTTGAATTTTTTATCAGAACTAGAGTTGAGCGATACTTTCCAATATCCAAAAGTATCGTATCGGAATGGTATCGCCGATACACAAGAAATATCGGCGATACCCGATACCGATACCGGAAATCCAATGTAAGTCTATGGGAAAAAAATATCGGAATTAAAAAAAGCCCATTCTTGCCTTGTTGGTTAATTGTACATGAAGGAAAACAACAAAGAGTAATGTAGAATGTATTGGGGGAGGTTGAGGAGACATTAAAGGCATATATATTTAACCCAATCAAATGGAATAGCATTAATATTTTTTTTTGTAAAGATGTTCGGATTGACAAACAAATTGACAATGTTGTTAACCTTTTTCTATTTTGGCAAATATGTATGTTTCACAACTTCCATGCTCTTCACCTTTTTAACTTTTGACACACTTTCTCCTTCATAATCTTCAGCAGCATCATCTTTTTCATCAAATTATTCTTCATCTTCACCTTCTTTATCTTCTTCTTAAACTTCTTGCTATTCATCTTTTTGTTAACATTACTCATATTGTTCTTATTCAACTATTATTCTTTTTCATATTCTACTTCATCTTCTTATTCTTCATCATATTCTTATTTTTGACAGAGATTCCTGTACTTGTAATCTGTAAAAGTATGAATTTTTCATCCTTGCGTTCTTGCTGTCACAAAAGTTTTAAATTACAACAGTATTTGTCCGTGTTCAGTTTAGCCTGCAGCAGCAGGCATTTTCCAGGGGCACCACGAGGAGGAATGGACTCACCCCCATACACTGCTTAGTCTTGTTCTGCTTATAATTTAGAGCATATATTTTGCTCTTCATTTTGGTCTTATACTTCATGTTGTTATGCTTTTTCATCTTCTGCTTATTGTTCTTCTGTCTCTTGTTCTGTATCTTGTAGTTTGTCTTAACCTTCTTTCTCCTGTTGGTGATCTTTTTCTGGGTAATCTTTTATTTCCTCTTTGTGATGGTGTTCAGGCTGGTTGGCTTCATGCTCGTCGTCCTTGTGGTTGTCATCTTCTTCGGGGTGGTCATCAGGGTCGTCGTCTTCATTGTTGGAGATCCAGAGTGATTACCCAAAAAAACATTTAAAAAATCTTCAATTTGTAAATGTAGCTGAAGGTACAAGAAGGCTGACTAACTTCCGAGAACCAGCTGACGTTACTGGAACCCGGACAGGTATCAGATGGTACAAGAGACAATGGAAGTAACGAGGACCAGCTGACTGTGCTAGAACCCGGAGGGGCAGCAGAAGGAAAAGAGCCAATGGCACAACCGAGGACCAGCTGATGTTACTGGGACACGGTTACTAAGCAGGAGGTACCTGTGCTCCAAAGCACTACCAAGGACCAGCAGACGTTGCTGGAACTCGGATACCGAGATGGAGGCACCTAGGCCAAAGGCATTGTGGAGAACCAGTTGACGGTACTGGAACCCGGATGGGTAGCAGAAGGCACCCATGAAAATGTAATTTGACAGGCCGCAAGCCGTCCGCAGTTACAGAATCACACAGTCCTACAGTCGGTGCTTGTCTTATTGTCACAACGGAAACAGCCTTTATTTACTTATCACACAGCACACATAGGAATCACCTAAACTGTAGGCACCATACAGTCGGCTAACCCGAAAGCAACACGACAGGACAACTTATTGTAGGCTAATTGACGTTGACACTGCCAGGAAACAGCTGTCGTGCTGTAACCAGGTTAGGCAGGAGTCCGTACCCCTGCCAATTACTTCCGAGCAACAACTGTCGGTGTTGGAGCCCAGGAATGAGAAGAGAACAGGGTGGAGGCAGCAGGACTTTTTGCCGTACACACAGCAGGGGAACAGCTGACATTACTGAACCCCAGTAACACAGGAGCAAGTGTTGACTGTGCTAACAGCACTTCCGAGCAACAACTGGCGGTGTTGGAGCACAGGGTCAAGGAGGGTGTAGGCAGAGGCCTAGTATGACAACTTCATGGACACAGGATAAAAATAGATGGAAGCAGGCTAGGGCTGACTTTGACCTATGGGTAGATCGACGCGAGAGAACCAGTAATTTGAATTATAGAGCCGATCTATATCGTTATGGTAGCAAATCAGGGATACTATTAGCACGACTAGCGAAAGCAAATCACATTCCTCAACATATTACAGCATTAATGAGTAAACATGGGATCATGATGAACGATCATGGTGATATTGAGGAAAGCCTTATATTTTAACATGATCGGAGAAATGAATGTAAAGGTGGCGAGAATTTGAAAAAATACACGCCACAGAAGGGTGACGAGTGAAATAGTTTAATCAGGATCACAGCAAAGTTAGAGAAGGAAGATGACGGGAGGAATCCTACAAGTTAGGGGTTTCCTTACAATTATTAACGAGTTTCGGTTTTTTGTTCTCTTGTTACTTTCACTTTTAGAATGTTTATTTTATGACCATATCGGCTGCGACCGAGATGTGTACCGCCTTATGTGGCCTTTTTGTTTTTGAAAATCCAAATAAAAAGGAACTTTAAAAAAAAAAAAAAAAATTCCCTCTTCAACAATCTACAAGACAAACAAGCATCATGGGTGACGCTGCCTTTATTGAGGTACAGTATTAGATCGACATTGTCCATGAGTAAACTATGCACTGTGATAGCTATATAGCATTATTAATTTAAATCTGTTGTGGTTGTTTCAACAGCACTTGCAGGTCTAACTACCTATTGTTTGTATGCATGATGCACTTTCTTGGTGTAATTATTTATTATTGCGCATTATTACCAGGTTTACATGATGGCCATTTCATATATGGTGTGTGAAGTTACAGTTGTCCTCAGTCTGTGTATTTTATTATGTCTGTCATTAATAAAACTCGTGAGGATGATGATGATGATGATGTTTATGATTAGTACATCCATTGACTGCATTATCTTACAGGTACAGATAACGTTCCTTAAGAAGCATTAATTGATAATTATGAAATGTATTTTTATGCATTAATTTAAAAAAGTAAACACTATGTTTTATTTTTTGTTACCATTTCTACTAGCCATGTGCAGATATGCGCTGTGATGACAAATTAATATTTGTCCATATTTCTTATTAAAATTTTTCATTTTAGCCCTTGAAAACTTCAATCTTTCCTGTTTTAAGCATAACAATCAGGGTGACGGCTCTTCCCTATTTGGAGCATGTTCGACATGGGTTTTTCTGTGCATGTGTAGGGAACAGGAGACTTCTTGCCGCTGTGGTACACCAAAGGGGATCTTGCTGGATGTGAGATATATTTCTTCTAGCAGACTGAAGTTTGCTCAGGATTTTCCATGATCACAAGGACCTGTGATAAGGTCATAGTAACGTGATCTGGTCATCTGATGTGTACCTCACCTGAGGGTGTGGAGTAGGCCTATAAAACAAGGAGCTGTTGTAGTTGGTGTGTGGAAGGAAGGAGTTTGGCTGGAGTCAGCCTGGAAGATTGTTTTGTTACTGTGTGCCAGTGTGCACCAGGAAGCGAGTACCAGACCACCCGGAATGGGACCTGGCGGTCTCTGCTGACCTGCAGCCGCTTAGTTAAGCCCGTCCCAAGCAAGGGTGAGTCTGGCACAAGTGGTTCTCCAAACTGGGGTGATTTATGTTCTGTTTTTATTTTGTTATCTGGACTTTTTGTTGAACTCATGATTAAAACCACTGAAATTTGAAGTAAAAGGCGGTGTGTTTGCCTCATTACTGCGGCCCAGCCCTGCCTACCAGAGCGGATCCCTACAATTGGTGGCTTCAATGCGGGCAACGCAGTGAGGTCAGGCTGTTTTTTCCTGCATGACAGTAAATGTCCTAGGTAAATAAAGTGACGCAAAACCCGGTGGATAACTGTCCCAAGATGGAGAACACAGTAAAAATGCTGGAGGAGGCCATGCGGCAGCAACAGCAGGCTATGCAGCAGCAGCAGCAGCAGGCTATACAGCAGCAGGCTATGGAGCAGCAGCAGGCTATACAGCAGCAGTGTTGTGAATGGGTTTGAGATGAGTTCTGAGCAGAGGCTCCCTCTGGTGGTTACAAGCGGTGCTAGTGAGGATTGTGAGGACTGGGAATCAGGTGTTACTGACTGGTCTTATATAAGGGAGTCATTTTCCCATCAGGGTTGCCGGTGATCAATTGTTCTGGTCTGAATCCTTCATTCCAGTTTCCCTTGTAGCCTGCTGTGTCGTGTCTGCATCTCCTGCTTACAGATAAGACTTTTGCTTCTTTTGTGTTTTTGCTGTGTTTTTGCATTTTGTCCTGCACTTCTTTGGGGGCCTTCAGGGTCCCCTCCGGGGGCTTCTGCCCTCTCAGTTTAGTTCAGCCACTGAGTTTTGTTCTTTTGCTTTTTCCAGTTTTTTCAGTGGCTGCTGTTTTGATTTTGTTACACCAGAGAACTAATTTGGGTGGTAGAGGTCGTGTGATCTCAGGTGATTTTGAATTTAGTAGAGTTGGTGCTTTTCAGGGTTTTCTGGGATTGCAGTAAGTACCCTTCCTATCCTTTTCTATTTAGATAGTTTGGGCCCCAGCGTTTGCTCATACTATTTTCTTTCTGTGTCAGTATTTCCTCTTGTCTAACCGCCATTACATGTTTGGGGGCTTTCTGTTATCTTTGGGGTTCTGCTCCGGGGCAGATAGCTTTCCTATTTCTATCTTTAGGTGTAGTTAGTTTCTCAGGCTGTGACGAGGCGTCTAGGACCAACATAGGAACGCTCCACGGCTGCCTCTAGTTGTGGTGGTTAGTCAGGGTACTGCAATCTCATAGATTCCAACTGCTCTGGTGTATTGCCTTTTTTGCCTGCACTCCTCAGCTACCGAAACATAACAGTATCACCGGCCAAAAAATTGAAAATTGTATGGTACTCACAGAAGGAAAAAAAAATATTGTGAAAGAAAAAAGGTTGTCAGAGTTGTCAGAGATATTTTTCTGTTTGTTGCATTTTTTTTTTCCTCTGTATCTCTGGGTGCTGGGGAGGATCTTTTCTCCCAATGGAGTTTGCACAGTTGTCTGGCCGTGTGGATCAGCTTGCCACTGAGGTTCAGAGTATTGCTGCATATCTTGCTAGGTTGCCTGTTGTGGAACCTAGGATCCCCATGCCAGATTTGTTTTTAGGGGATCGAGCTAAGTTTCAGAATTTCAAAAATAATTGTAAATTGTTTTTTGCCTTAAAATCTAAGTCCTCAGGAAACGCAGCGCAGCAGGTTCAAATTATCATCTCTCTCCTGCGCGGCGATCCTCAGGATTGGGCTTTTTCCCTGATACCTGGGGATCCTGTTTTGAGTGATGTTGATGCGTTTTTTCAGGCTTTGGGGTTATTGTACGATGAGCCTAATGTCACTGATCAAGCTGAAAAAACCTTGTTGGCATTAAATCAGGGGCTTGATGACGCTGAGTTATACTGTCAGAGATTCCGTAGGTGGGCTGTCCTGACCAAATGGAATGACGACGCTTTGGCGGCCCTTTTCCGGAAGGGTCTGTCAGATAATGTAAAGGATGTTATGGTGGGATTCCCTGTCCCCTCTGGTCTCAATGATTCTATGTCATTAGCGATTCAAATTGACAGACGTTTGCGTGAGCGGAGAAGTATGCGTGGAATGGTGTTGCCTTGTGAACCAGCTTCTGAACCCATGCAGTGTGATAGAGTGGTGTCTGGGGCACAGCGTCATGAGTTTCGATAGCGCAATGGGTTATGTTTCTACTGTGGTGATGCCTCTCATGCTATTTCAGTCTGCCCTAAGCGGGGAAGACGTTTTGCACGCTCAGTTGTCTTGGGTAGTGTTCAGACTAAGTTTTTATTAACTGTCACTCTGATATGCTCTCTGTCCTCATTTTCTGCTCAGGCTTTCGTTGATTCTGGAGCAGCTATTAACCTGATGGATTATGATTTTGCTAAACGTTGTGGGTTTCCCTTGATACCCCCACAGAAGTCTATTCCCCTACTGGGGATCGATTCTACCCCTTTGGCTGAGAATAAACCCCAGTTTTCTACTCAGGTGATAATGAGGGTTGAACCTGATCACCAGGAGTGCTGCAAATTTTTGGTTCTGTATAATCTGCATGACATTATCGTGCTGGGTTTCCCTTGGTTACAGTCTCATAATCCTGTTTTGGATTGGAAATCTGTGTCTGTAACCAGTTGGGGCTGCCAATGTGTTAATACCAACACTCCTGTTTTTTCTGCCTCCCCCCAGGCTCAGGATGTTCCTGACTTTTTGTTTGATTTTTCTGATGTGTTTAGCGAAAGTAAATCTGCATCCTTGCCTCCCATAGGAGCTATGACTGCGCTATTGAATTAGTGCCGGGTAGTAAATTCCCTAAAGGTCGCCTTTTTAACTTGTCTGTACCTGAACATGACGCTATGCGGTCTTATATCAAGGAATCATTGGAGAAGGGTCATATCAGACCATCCTCTTCACCCTTAGGTGCCGGTTTTTTCTTTGTGGCCAAAAAAGATGGTTCATTAAGGCCGTGTATTGATTATCGTCTCTTGAACAATATTACTGTGAAATATCAATACCCGATACCCTTGATTTCTGACCTGTTTTCCAGGGTGAAAAACGCTACTTGGTTTACCAAGCTTGACCTCAGGGGGGCGTATAACCTTATTCGCATTAAGCACGGGGATGAATGGAAGACGGCATTCAATACCCCTGAAGGGCATTTTGAGTACCTAGTGATGCCCTTTGGGCTCACTAATGCTCCTTCCGTCTTCCAGTCCTTCATGAATGACATTTTCAGGGATTTTGTGGACAAATTTCTGATTGTTTATTTGGATGATATCTTGATTTTTTCTAATGACTGGGACTCTAATGTGAAACATGTTCGAACTGTATTCCAGATTTTGAGAGAGAATGCTCTGTATGTGAAGGGATCAAAGTGTCTTTTTGGCGTACAGAGGATCTCATTTCTGGGATTCATTTTGTCCCCATCTGTTATTGAAATGGACCCGGTCAAGGTTCAGGCCATCTGTGATTGGGTCCAACCTACTTCATTAAAGGCTCTTCAGAGATTTTTGGGTTTTGCCAATTTTTATCGTAAATTTATTGGTAATTTCTCGGTTATTGTTAAACCATTAACTGATTTGACCAGAAAGGGTTCTGATGTGGTGAATTGGCCTCCTGAGGCAGTCTCTGCATTTCAGGAACTTAAGCAGAGATTCACTTCTGCTCCTGTTCTACGGCAGCCTGATGTTTCTCTGCCATTTCAGGTGGAGGTTGATGCCTCTGAAATTGGGGCAGGTGCCGTTTTGTCCAAAAAGATCCAGAGACCTCTAAAAGTAACCCTTGTGCCTTTTCTCTCGAAAATTTTCTCCTACTGAACGTAATTATGACGTGGGTAATCGGGAGTTATTGGCCATGAAGTGGGCTTTTGAAGAGTGGAGACATTGGCTGGAGGGAGCCAAACATCAGGTGGTGGTCCTTACGGACCATAAGAATCTGGTCTATCTGGAATCTGCCAAGCGACTCAATCCTAGACAGGCCAGGTGGGCCTTGTTTTTCACACGTTTTGATTTTGTGGTTTCCTTTCTTCCTGGCACTAAGAATGTTAAGGCGGATGCCCTCTCGAGGAGTTTCCTTGCGGACTCTCCTGAGTTATCTGATCCTTCTGTTATTTTGAAAGAGGGTGTAGTTCTTTCCGCCATCTCGCCCAATTTGAGACTTGCTCTGGAGGGGTGTCAGGAGGATAGGCCCGAGCGCTGCCCTGTTGGAAAATTGTTTGTCCCGGACCAATGGAAAAAGAGTGTGAAGTCTGAGATTCATTGTTCCGCATTGGCTGGGCATCCCGGAATTTTTGGTACCAGAGACTTGGTTAGCCGGTCCTTTTGGTGGCCTACCTTGTCTCGTGATGTCAGGGAATTTGTGCAGTCCTGCGGGACTTGCTCTCGCTCCAAGCCTTGCTCTCGCTCTAGTGGTTTGTTGATGTCATTGCCTGTGCCCAAGAGACCATGGACCCATATCTCTATGGATTTCATTTCCGATCTTCCTGTTTCTCAGAGAATGACCACCATCTGGGTAATTTGTGATAGGTTTTCCAAAATGATACATCTTGTGCCATTACCTAAGTTGCCTTCCTCCTCTGAATTGGTGCCGTTGTTCCTTCAGCACGTGGTTCGTTTACACGGCATTCCTGAGAACATTGTGTCTGACAGAGGAGTCCAGTTTGTTTCCAGATTTTGGAGGACTTTTTGTTCTAAACTGGGTGTTCAATTGTCTTTCTCCTCGGCATTTCATCCTCAGACCAATGGTCAAACTGAGAGAACAAACCAGACATTGGAGACTTATCTAAGATGCTTTGTGTCTGCTGATCAGGATGACTGGGTCTCTTTTTTGCCTTTGGCTGAGTTTGCTCTTAATAATAGGGCTAGCTCTGCCACTTTGATGTCTCCGTTTTTCTGTAATTCTGGGTTTCACCCTCGATTTTCTTCAGGACAGACGGAGGCTTCTGTCTGTCCAGGTGTTGACTCTGTTGTGGAGCGTATGCAACAGATTTGGGACCAGGTAGTGGAGAGGTTGTCCCTCTCTCAGGAGAAGGCCCAGCGGTTTGCTAACCGGCATAGGACTGATGGTCCTCGGTTTAAAGTGGGGGACTTGGTCTGGTTGTCCTCAAAGAATATTCCTATGAGAGTAGCATCTCCTAAATTTAAGCCTAGGTTCATTGGACCTTATAAGATCATGGAGATTATTAATCCTGTTTCTTTTCGTTTGCTTCTTCCAGGGACATTTAAGATCCATAACGTGTTCCACAAGTCCTTGTTGAAGAGGTTTGTTGAGCCAGTGGTTCCTGCTGCTGTGCCTCCTGACCCTGTTTTGGTTGAGGGCAATCTGGAGTATGTGGTTGAGAAAATATTGGATTCTCGTTTTTCTAGACGGAAACTCCAGTATTTGGTTAAATGGAGAGGTTATGGTCAGGAAGACAATTCTTGGGTGTTTGCTTCGGACATCCATGCTAGGAGACTTATCCGTGCGTATCATAGAACTCATCCTGACCGACCTGGTTGCTCAAATGAGGGTTCGGTGACCCCTCCTCAAGGGGGGGGTACTGTTGTGAATGGGTTTGAGATGAGTTCTGAGCAGAGGCTCCCTCTGGTGGTTACAAGCGGTGCTAGTGAGGATTGTGAGGACTGGGAATCAGGTGTTACTGACTGGTCTTATATAAGGGAGTCATTTTCCCATCAGGGTTGCCGGTGATCAATTGTTCTGGTCTGAATCCTTCATTCCAGTTTCCCTTGTAGCCTGCTGTGTCGTGTCTGCATCTCCTTCTTACAGATAAGACTTTTGCTTCTTTTGTGTTTTTGCTGTGTTTTTGCATTTTGTCCTGCACTTCTTTGGGGGCCTTCAGGGTCCCCTCCGGGGGCTTCTGCCCTCTCAGTTTAGTTCAGCCACTGAGTTTTGTTCTTTTGCTTTTTCCAGTTTTTTCAGTGGCTGCTGTTTTGATTTTGTTACACCAGAGAACTAATTTGGGTGGTAGAGGTCGTGTGATCTCAGGTGATTTTGAATTTAGTAGAGTTGGTGCTTTTCAGGGTTTTCTGGGATTGCAGTAAGTACCCTTCCTATCCTTTTCTATTTAGATAGTTTGGGCCCCAGCGTTTGCTCATACTATTTTCTTTCTGTGTCAGTATTTCCTCTTGTCTAACCGCCATTACATGTTTGGGGGCTTTCTGTTATCTTTGGGGTTCTGCTCCGGGGCAGATAGCTTTCCTATTTCTATCTTTAGGTGTAGTTAGTTTCTCAGGCTGTGACGAGGCGTCTAGGACCAACATAGGAACGCTCCACGGCTGCCTCTAGTTGTGGTGGTTAGTCAGGGTACTGCAATCTCATAGATTCCAACTGCTCTGGTGTATTGCCTTTTTTGCCTGCACTCCTCAGCTACCGAAACATAACACAGCAGGCTATGGAGCAGCAGCAGGCTATACAGCAGCAGGCTATGGAGCAGCAGCAGATATTTAATCGACAGCAACAGGAAACCAATAGTCTAGTGATGCAGCACATCCCAGCGCCGCAGACAGCAGGAGCTGCCCGGGGATGGCAGGATGTCCGGAATGCGGTACGTACAGCGATCCGAAAGATGGAGCAATCAGATGACGTCGAGGTGTACCTGGAGATGTTTGAAGGCGTGGCTAAAAGGGAGAGACTGCCCAGGTACCAGTGGGCCGAGATCGTGGCTCGGTTTTTTTAATTCAGGACCCGCAAAAGCCTCTAGGGACCTACCCCCCGAGCAACAGGAGGACTATGAGAGCGTCAAGGGTGAGATACTTGCACGTCTTGGGTAAATGTTTTGGTCTGGGCACAGCGGGTACACCAGTGGAACTTTTCCCCTTCCGAGCCAGCTCGGTCACAGTATTATGACTTGATACACCTGATAGAAAAGTGGTTGCAGCCGGAGGTGTTATCACCCCGCGCTATGCTGGATCGTAGAGTGACTGATAAATTCTTGAGAAATTTGCCACACACCCTTCAAACATGGCTTGGACAGGCAGCCCCTACTGATGGTCTCCAAATGGTAGACCTCATTGAAAGATATGGGGCTACCAAGGAGATACAGGGAGAGACTACCCGGAAGGTACCAAGTAAATTCCACAAACCTTCACCCACAGCTCGTCGAGCAGAGACTCGGAGGGCCGCCCAGGACGGGTCGGGGAACAAAAGGGGCCCCATAATCTGTTGGCGGTGCCAACAACCAGGACATGTGAGAGCTGTTTGCCCCCACCTGACAGAGCCCATGGACAACAACTTTGGCTACTATCAGTCTCACTATGCAGAACACATGTGTGCAGTGGTCAAACCAGAGGGACCCAATATGAACCATTTGTGTAAAGTGCAGGTGGAGGGTAACCCTGCTGTGGCTCTAGTGGACTCAGGGAGTCTCGTGAGTGACCCTAATACGAGCCAGCCACGTCCAAATCAGCGAGTATACTGCTGTGAAAATGGGTGTGTTGTGTATACATGGTGACTTAAAACATTATCCTACCACCCTGGTGATGATAAACACGCCAGCGGGGAGGAGGTGACACGAGGTGGGGGTGGTGGTTAATTAGCATTAATAATGGGAAGAGATTTTCCGTTATTTTCTGTGCTTTGGCCTGTAATTACCCCTCCCACAGAACAGTCGTCGGCACCAGTGGCAAACAGGTTGCATTCTCCAGAAATCGTGCATGAACATGGTGGCCCAGAGGAAGATGTACTGGCGGTAGGAGTACCTTTGCCTTCGGTGGAGGAGGAAAACCCCTCTCCTATAGAAGTGTTAGGTGGGGAGATGGAAGATTTGCCACCGGGACCAGAATTGTCATACTTAAAAGTGGCAGGTGACAATTTTGGTACGGCGCAACTATGGGACCCTACGTTGACTCGAGCCAGGGAAAATGTACTGGTTGTCAATGGGGAACCCCAACACCCCAGGGCAGCTAAAGTATTTCCCGATTTGAGCTGAACCAAGATTTGCTGTATGGGGTTGAAAAAATACATGGGGAAATTGTCGAGCAATTGCTGGTACCGCAGTCATATCGGAGGTTGGTAATGGACTTAGCGCATGCGCATGTACTAGGGGGACATTTGGGACCAAAGAAAACCCTAGACAGAATTCTACAACGGTTTTACTGGCTATGGGTCTATGAAGAAGTTAAACGGTATTGTTACTCTTGTCCCGTGTGCTAGGTAACCAGTCCGCAGCCTCATTTTCAGAGTCCCTTGGTGCCATTACTAATTATAGAGGTACCGTTTGAGAGAATAGCCTATGGATCTGGTGTGGACGGTTAATAAATCAGCAAGGGGTCATCAACACATCCTCGTAGTTCTATATTACGGTACCAGGTATCCTGAGGCTATTCCCCTGCGACACACCTCGGCAAAACTGATCGCAAAAGAACTCATGGGTATGTTCTCTCGGGTGGGAATCCCTCAAGAAATCTTAACAGATCAGGTGACCCCCTTTATGTCAAAAATCATGAAGGAACTCTGCCACGTGTTAAACAGTTGCGCACATCGATCTATCATCCCCAAACAGACGGTTTAGTAGAAAGGTTCAATAAAACCCTGAAGAATATGTTGAAAAAAAAAGTCTCTAAAGATGCTAAGGACTGGGATCTCTTGTTGCCATACCTGATGTTTGCAGTGCGGGAGGTGCCCCAGGCATCTACGGGGTTCTCGCCCTTTGAACTATTATATGGCAGACATCCCCGTGGCTTACTCGATATAGCTAAAGAGGCCTGGGAAAACCATACAACTCCCCACAAAAGTGTGATAGAACATGTGGCCAAAATGCAAGAGAGAATGGAGACAGTCCTACCATTAGTCCGAGAACATATGGAATCAGCACAAAGGTCACAGAGGCAGGTCTATAACCGGGAGGCACGGGTAAGGTCCTTTAACCCTGGGGATCGGGTGTTGGTACTTGTGCCTACAGTGGATAGTAAGTTCCTTGCAAGGTGGCAGGGACCCTACGACATTATAGAGAAGGTGGGACCAGTAAACTATAAAGTACACCAACCAGGGCGGAGAAAGCCAGAACACGTATACCATGTGAATCTGCTCAAACCATGGAAAGACAGAGACCTGCTTGGTGAGGATTGTCCACGGCCTGCATTTCCAGTACAGATGGCTTCCTTGCCTCAGGAGAAGGCAAGAGAAGTCCTCTCCGCCGTCAAAATATCAGACACTTTGTCGCACAGACAAGTTCAGGAAGTCCGAGAGTTTGTTAGCCGAAATACAGATGTTTTTTCGGAACTTCCTGGTCGTACCTCCCTAATACAACATGACATTGTCACTGAGCCGCAGGGCAAAGTACGATTAAAGCCATATCTGGTGCCCGAGGCCCGGCGACAAGCCATCAAGGAAGAGGTCAAGAAGATGCTGCAGTTAGGGGTCATTGAAGAGTCCCAGAGTGAGTGGGCCAGCCCAATAGTCCTAATACCAAAGCCAGATGGGACACTAAGGTTCTGTAATGACTTCAGAAAACTGAATGAAATTTCTAACTTTGACGCCTACCCCATGCCCCGGGTCGATGAGTTAATAGAGCGGTTTGGGCAGGCACGTTATTTTTCACTCATTGACCTCACAAAAGGGTATTGGCAGGTGCCACTAACAAAAGCAGCGAGAGAGAAAACGGCTTTTGTAACACCCGAGGGACTGTTCCAGTATATAGTCCTACCCTTCGGGTTGCATGGCGCTCCAGCGACATTCCAGAGGTTAATGGACGTTGTTCTTCGTCCTCATCGCCGATATGCCGCAGCCAATCTGGACAATATTGTGGTGTACAGTACAGACTGGGAAAGTCACTTAGCCAAGGTACAGGCGGTGATAGATTCGCTGAGACAAGCAGAGCTAACTGCCAACCCAAAGAAGTGTTCCATAGGGTTGGAGGAAGCTCGCTACCTGGGGTATGTGATTGTGAGAGGAGTTATCAAAGCCCAAATAAACAAAGTGGAGGCAATCCAAAACTGGCCCCGTCCCCTCACCACAAAACAAGTGAAAGGGTTTTTGGGGTTAGTGGGATACTACCGGCGGTTTATTCACAATTTTGCAACACTGTCGGCGCCGTTAAATGACTGCCTAAAAGGCAGGAAGTTAGTAATGGTGCGATGGAATGATCAGCTTGAAGAAGCGTTTCTAAAACTAAAAGGGGCACTGTGTGTGTGTCACCATTTTTGATCACACCCGACTTCAAAAGAAAATTCATTGTCCAGACTGATGCGTCAGAGGTAGGTGTGGATGCCGTTTTGTCTCAGGAGGTTAACGGGGAGGAGCATCACATTACTTTCCAGAGTCGAAAGCTAACTCCAGCTGAAACCAGATACAGCATTGTAGAGAGAGAGAGTGCCTGGCGATCAAGTGGGCACTGGAGTCATTGCGCTACTATCTGTTGGGGAGAACATTTTGGTTGTTAACTGATCATTCCCCTCAGACTGGCAGTGTTGTAGCCCAGGGAGTAGAGTTCAGGTGGTAGATAGATGAACATAACAGGAGAAATTGATAACGTTGCCAACCAGTTATTTAATCTGAAAACGGACAGGCAAATTCTGGCGAGATCCATGCCTTGTTCATTTTCCGAAAAGTAAGCCGGTCTACATTATCGAAGGATAGTCGCATGCGACGGTCTGTTAGTACACCACCTGCAGCACTAAAGACGCGCTCCGATAATACACTGGCAGCAGGGCAAGCCAGCACCTCCAATGCATACTGGCTAAGCTCTGGCCATGTATCCAGCTTAGAGACCCAAAACTTGAAAGGGGAAGAGCCATCTGTGAGTACACTGAGAGGGCAAGACAAGTAGTCTGTCACCATCTTACGGAAACATTGCCTCCTGGTGACTGGAGGCGTCTCGGATGGTGTAGACATTGGTGGCGCTTCCACAAAACTTTGCCACATTTGGAACATACTGGTCTTGCCCCCCTGTGCAGAGGCGCTGCTTGTGCTCCCTCTTGTTGCAGAGCTGTCTCCACTGCCTCCACGCACAGAGCTGCTTTGTAAAGCAGTATCAGCAGCACTGCTCTCGGCTGGAATGGAGAACATTATGGATTTCACCAGTGTGTCTTGGTACTCCCGCATTTTACGCTCCCGGTTCAACGGTATGATGAGGCTTTGTAAGTTGTCCCAGTAGCGAGGGTCTAGGAGGGTGTACACCCAATAATCAGACGTGGTGAGAATGTGGGCGATGCGGCGGTCGTTTCTCAGGCACTGCAGCATGAAATCAACCATGTGCTGCAGACTCCCAACTGGCCAACAAATGCTGTCCTCTGTAAAAGGCGTCATCTGTACCTGCTCTGCATCACCCCACCCTCGCTCTACATACTGACTAGAGCGTTGTGTACCTCCCTCTGTAGCGATTTCTTCCTCCTCCATTGACTCCTCCTCATCCTCCTCACAAAGTGAGCCCTGCAAAGCCCTTTGGGAGGAACCACATTGCGCTGACTGTCCAGAAGGTGATGGAATTTGTGTCTCCTCATCCTCCACCTCTTCCAAAACCTCATCCCTTAGTGCTTGCAGTGTTTTTTGAAGCAGGCAGATAAGGGGGACAGTCAGGCTGACTAGTGCATCATCTGCACCCGCCATCCGCGTTGACTCATCAAACACACGCAAAAAGTGGCAGATGTCCTTCATAGAGGCCCACTCAGTAGTGGTGAAGTGTGAACGGCGCAAATTGCGTGTTGATTGCGCCTGTTGCAGCTGATACTCCATTACTGCTGTCTGCTGCTCACACAACCGCTCCAACATATGTAACGTGGAATTCCACCTGGTGGGTACGTCACATTTGATGCGATGTTCAGGAAGGCGAAATCTGCATTGCAAAGCTGCAATGCGCGATCTGGCCATGCTGGAACGTCGCAAGTGAGCGCACTCTAGGCGGACCTTGTGCAGCAGTGCATCAACATCCGGATAGTCCCTCAAAAAACTCTGCACGACCAAGTTGAGCACATGTGCCAGACATGGTATGTGAGTGAGGTTGCCAAGGGCCAGAGCTGCCACCAGATTTCGGCCATTGTCACACACTACCAAGCCTGGCTGGAGATATGCTGGCAAAAACCACACGTCGCTCTCCTGCTTGATGGCATTCCAGACCTCCTGCGCTGTGTGGCTTCGATTCCCCATGGAAATTAATTTCAGGACGACCTGTTGACGTTTGGCCACGGCTGTGCTCATATCGGTCGCAACAGGTAAGCGTTCACGGGTCCATGTGGAGGTAGACCGTGCCGGCTCCTGCAGCGATGATTCGGAGGAACTGGAGTAGGAGGAGGAGTCAATGTGTACAGACTGGATTCCTGCAATCCTTGGAGATGGCAGAACACGTACAGCGCCATTCGCAAGATCTGTACCCGGCTCCACAACATTGACCCAATGGGCAGTGAGGGAAAGGTATCGTCCCTGGCCATGGGTACTGGTCCACGCATCGGTGGTCAGGTGGACCTTGCTACTGACAGCGTTTAGTAGCGCATGTTTAATTTTTCCCTCAACATGCTTTTGCAGAGCAGGGACGGCTTGCCTGCTGAAATAAAATCGGCTTGGCACATTGTATTGTGGGACTGCCAATGCCATTAAGTTCCGGAAACTGTCAGTCTCCACCAGCCTGAATGACAGCATTTCAAGGGACAGGAGTTTTGCAATGCCAGCATTCAGAGCCTGTGCTCGTGGATGGTTTGCCGAGTATGGCCGTCTTTTATCCCATGCCTGTGCTACCGATGGCTGTTTTGTGGCCTGGGAGTGTGAGGATGACAGGGAACTTGCAGCTGTGGGTGGAATAACACTTTGTCTCTGGACAACAGTGACCGAGGTTCTTCCATGGCGATCGTGTGAGGAAGCCGAACCAGCTGTGTGTGAGCTGGAGGAAGAGGCTCCAACACGAGCTGAAGATGTAGGTGCTGCTGTAGGTTGGCCTACATCTCCAGTGTGTCTTTGTAACTCAACTACGTGCTTTGTCCGCACATGTTTCCACATATTAGTGGTATTGAGGTTACTGACACTTTTACCTCTTTTTACTTTTTGCTTACACAGCTTGCATTTGACATAGCAAATATCATCTGCAAGTGTGTCAAAAAAGGACCACGCAGTGCAAGTCCTGTGAGCGCCCGTTTTGACTTTTGGAAGCGAACTGCTCCCAACAGGTGCCAAACTGGAGGCTACAGGCAACCGAGTCTGCAGCCTACCTCTCCCTCCTGTTTGTACCATTGGGCCAATCTCTTCCTCAGAGCTGCTCCCACCACCTTCCTGTTCCTCACGCCATGTTGGGTCTTGGACCTCATCATCTCCACTACCCTCTTCCAACACCTGCTGCTGTTGGGTGGTCTGGACAGCACCATGCTCAACAGAAACTGGCAACTGAGTCTCATCATCATCAGATGCGTTCTGCGGTGTGCTGACCATCGGCACTGGCTCACCCGCCTCTTCAGATTCAGAGAGACACAGCTGTTGCGCATCACTGCATACTCCCTCTTCTTCAAATTCCAGAATGCTGCTTGGCTGGGCCCCTGTTTGCAAGCCAACAGATTCTGAGAACAGAAGCAGAGACTCAGCTGGCTCCAGTTCAGAACTCTCTGACTGCCTGGGCAATTTGACAGGCGGTGAACAGACAGATGGTTGCTCAACAGTGTTGTGGTCCTGAGAGGAGGTGGAAGCAATTGAAGTCGATGCATTGGCTGCCATCCAACCAACAACGGCTTCAATTTGTTCTTCCCGCAGCAGGGGGGTACGCCGAGCTCCTACAAAACTGCACATAAAGGAACGCTCACGGGAAAAACTGGTGGATGCTGTGTCACTGGGGGCGGCAGCAGCCACAGAATCCCCACGTCCTCTCCCTGCTGAAAATCCACGGCCACGACCACGTGCCTTACTCCCTGCCTTCTTCATCTTGGTAGATTGTTAAAGAAAGTCAGAAAAGTTATAAGGCCTAAGTGTGGTTATTACGCAGAGACTGCAGTGAACACTGCACACAACTGTTCACTATCTCTGAAAGGCTCCTTTCTGTAATTCTATAGTGTTTGCAACCAATGTATTGGATACGGATGGAAGCGCGTCACACTAATAGATTTGAGTTATTTGAAATGGAATGGAGCAGCACCAATTAGAGAAAAATGACAAGGATGAGGCAGTGACACACGTTCAGCAGACTACAACCAGCAGTGGTTGAAGAACTAACTGGAGCGTGATCTGCACTCAAAAAAAAAAAAAAACTCACAGACTAGAGTGAACACTGAACACAACTGTTCACTATCTCTGAAAGGCTCCTTTCTGTAATTCTATAGTGTTTGCAACCAATGTATTGGATACGGATGGAAGCGCGTCACACTAATAGATTTGAGTTATTTGAAATGGAATGGAGCAACACCAATTAGAGAAAAATGACAAGGATGAGGCAGTGACACACGTTCAGCAGACTACAACCAGCAGTGGTTGAAGAACTAACTGGAGTGTGATCTGCACTCAAAAAAAAAAAACCTCACAGACTAGAGTGAACACTGAACACAACTGTTCACTATCTCTGAAAGGCTCCTTTCTGTAATTCTATAGTGTTTGCAACCAATGTATTGGATACGGATGGAAGCGAATCACACTAATAGATTTGAGTTATTTGAAATGGAATGGAGCAGCACCAATTAGAGAAAAATGACAAGGATGAGGCAGTGACACACGTTCAGCAGACTACAACCAGCAGTGGTTGAAGAACTAACTGGAGTGTGATCTGCACTCAAAAAAAAAAAAACCTCACAGACTAGAGTGAACACTTAACACAACTGTTCACTATCTCTGAAAGGCTCCTTTCTGTAATTCTATAGTGTTTGCAACCAATGTATTGGATACGGATGGAAGCGCGTCACACTAATAGATTTGAGTTATTTGAAATGGAATGGAGCAGCACCAATTAGAGAAAAATGACAAGGATGAGGCAGTGACACACGTTCAGCAGACTACAACCAGCAGTGGTTGAAGAACTAACTGGAGCGTGATCTGCACTCAAAAAAAAAAAAACCTCACAGACTAGAGTGAACACTGAACACAACTGTTCACTATCACTGAAAGGCTCCTTTCTGTAATTCTATAGTGTTTGCAACCAATGTATTGGATACGGATGGAAGCGCGTCACACTAATAGATTTGAGTTATTTGAAATGGAATGGAGCAGCACCAATTAGAGAAAAATGACAAGGATGAGGCAGTGACACACGTTCAGCAGACTACAACCAGCAGTGGTTGAAGAACTAACTGTAGCGTGATCTGCACTCAAAAAAAAAAAAAAAACCTCACAGACTAGAGTGAACACTGAACACAACTGTTCACTATCTCTGAAAGGCTCCTTTCTGTAATTCTATAGTGTTTGCAACCAATGTATTGGATACGGATGGAAGCGCGTCACACTAATAGATTTGAGTTATTTGAAATGGAATGGAGCAGCACCAATTAGAGAAAAATGACAAGGATGAGGCAGTGACACACGTTCAGCAGACTACAACCAGCGGTGGTTGAAGAACTAACTGGAGCGTGATCTGCACTCAAAAAAAAAAAAACCTCACAGACTAGAGTGAACACTGAACACAACTGTTCACTATCTCTGAAAGGCTCCTTTCTGTAATTCTATAGTGTTTGCAACCAAGTATTGGATACGGATGGAAGCGCGTCACACTATAATTTCAATTGAATGGAGCAGCAAGAATTACACTAAAAAAAAAAAAAAGAGTCTGTGAGTGACACGTGCAGATGCCTACAAACAGCGTTGGATGCAGAGCAAACTGCAGCGTCACCTGCACTCTCACACACACACCTTGCACAGAGCTGTTAAAACAACACTGGCAAAAGGAAGCTTTACACAGCGGTTGGTGCTAGCCTGCCTAGAGCACAGTACACAAAATCGCAATCTCTAACTGTCCCTCAGAATCAGCAGAGCAGCGTTCTGTCCCTTACTGAATTCACAGCACAGTGACGCTAAAATGGCGGCGGCGCCTTTTATAGTGCATTCTGACATCATTTCAGCAGCCAATCACAGCCATGCCATTAGTTAAGATGACCGCAGCATTACAGGATGTGCCCACACTTCTTAGGATTCCTCATTGGCTGACTAAAATCACATTGCCTCTCAAAGAATTATGGGAACTTCCGATTCCGGTATACGATATATGGAAAATATCGGAACTAAGTATCGGAATTCCGATACAGTGAATATCGGCCGATACCCAATACTTGCGGTATCGGAATGCTCAACTCTAATCAGAACCTTTCAAATATAACCTTTCATTAAAGGGGTTGTCTGGCCATAGGCTACAAGTCTGAGGTCACATAGAGTGACTTGTGAATCATCGCAGCGTGAACTTGTCCCTGTGAGGATTTTCTGGTGCCGGCGCTGAGATTGTGCGGTCATGTGACTGCAAGTATGCGATTTGCTTTCTTCCGGTGACATCCTGACCAGACTTGTCCGGTCTGGCTCAATACACTTGCATTGAGCAAGTCTGCGCAAGTCTGGTCATGTGACCACATATATGCAAATTGCATACTTGCGGTAACACGCCTGCCCTTCCTGCCGCCGGCAAATCCTCACAGCCCGCAAGTGACTGCAGATTTGTAGCCTAAACTTGGGTAAACGTCTTGCAATTATTTATGCCCATATATGCTCCTTACACATTTACATGAACCCTTTCTCCTTGCATGCATTCCAATCATTCATTAGCAATTTTGCTATGCTGTTATTTAACAGGTTATAACTTTACTAAAATGGCATGTATCCCCATGAATTTTATATGAATGTGATTTTTTTTTCAGGAGAAACACAACTTTTTGTTGTTAATAAATATTATAGTATGTTATCTATTTTGTTTCATAATAATTTATATAATTATGTATATATAGGTATTTTTTTCTGATTTTGTTTTTTGTCAATCTTGAGAAAAATGCAGGCTTTTTAAATTTCATATGTAGTAATTTTTAAATAAAGTTTCCACTTTTCCATGCCTCTAAATTTATTCAAGTATTTGTTCTGATTACATATTATATGGATACCAAATATGCTAATGTATGTGATTTTATGTTAGCCTAGTATATAATCTTAGCTACATTGATATATTTTATATTTAGGAGGAGAATTCTATTTTGTCACATTGAATATGGCCTGACGTTTGTATGTAGACCATAGCATAAATGTACGAAGCTTGAGTGGAAGGTTTACTGATTCCTCAATATTTCCCAGTTATGCCCTAACGAAAGAGTCATATAAATTATAACTTTCACATACAGTATAATAAAGAATGGAAATGATACGTAATATCTACATGCAACTTGATACTGTTGTATTGTTCTGGCATTTTGTCAATAATGGTAATAACATTTTAGCATCACATTTATTAAAGAGTGTTTTCGACTAACTTCAGATTAGGAATTAAGATTACATTTCGTGCATGTTAATTACCGTAAGTACGTAGATACTGTTCTTATTGATCAATTCAGTTTTGCCTTTATTTCTAAATAGCTTCCAAAGTCCAAGTGTAGACACTCTCCAGTTAAAACATAACTTTTAATAGCATGGGATTAAAATCATGAAAATTTAGAATAGATGCATAGTTTAAAAAATGCTATCCATTGATTTGCGCATTTCGGATTGGAAGACCCTTATTCGTAGCTGACAATTAGATGTATGTCTGGTACTAGAGACCATCTACACATGGACTTTGAAGCTATTGGACCTGAGAACCAGCCCAGTTAATTTTTAGCCTATTTCAATAGGCAAGTGGATGAGTAAGTGTGCAGAAAATGGGTGATTTGTGACAAATATTCAGGATCCTTTCTAGTAACTTGTCGGTCAACCTGTAAGGGCATAATTAGTCTCCTGCCCAAACATATGAAAGGGTCCTATCCTAATTAATAGCATCCACGCATGATACTCACTGATTGTTGTACAGTTGCCTACAGGACCCTACTGCCCAGCATGAATTTCAGTGTTTCCATTCCAGATCTGGAATTTTAAAAGGGTCCAATTTATATTAAATCAGTGCAGTCAAAGAAGCAATTAGATTGTGCACAGAAGCCATTTTTGCAAAGCAGTTAGCCGTTTGGTAGGTTGGTATGGGCAACTTCTTAAAGTTTCATCTGCACAGTAATGACCATTGTTTTAGTGAGTTAGTGACATCTTTAATTGATGTCTGTTAATGACATCTACTTGCATAATCTATATGCCAAGTAGAAAGATCTGGGTTGTGTTTCCTCATACTGACTTATACATAATGACGTTGTTAATAATAGCCTCTGAAGCAATGAAGAAACCATACGGTCCCTGGTAAAACATCCTAAATGAAGTTTTCACAGCAGAGACTGTTTTGCAAAGTGAGGAATAGTCAGTTAACTGGAAGTCAAGAGGTAGAAATGACAGACGAAAACACTGATTATTAATAAAAAGAATTGCTGCCTGACACATACGGACTAAGAATGATGAATGTTTATGTTAATGCATGGCTTTTACATATTAGAATGATTAATGCTTATGTTAATTTATGACTTTTACATATTGATTAATTGCATTTGTTTTACTGGTTGAAGCTGTACAAGTGGCAATGAGATCCATATGTTTGCTGGCAAACTCCCCTGAAAAATCATTAGAACCGCTTTTCATTTTTATTCTGACTAGATCAGTGGCTGCTAGGATCACAGTACCCAGACTGGAAGACGGAAAGAATAACAACTTTCTGAAGTGTTTTGCACGGAAAGTTCTATTGTTCTGGGTCGTTGTGAAACAAAAGTCTTTCATGTATTGGCGCTTTTTTTCCTAGTTGCTGCCATTGATGTGTTGCTCTTTCTCATTCACTATACTAGTATTACTTTGCCAGATAAAGCAAACATATGGCTTACGTCCTCTGAGATTTATAGAACAAGTTTCATAGGTTCTTCAGTTTCATTTACATGTACTTTCAGACATTTTCAGAAAAATTCATAGAATATTAGTATCAATCTCAAGTTATGATCCTATAGCTGGAGCAGAGATGATATCCCATGAAAACATTGGAGAATTTGATTTTTCAAGGTATGGTAGCTAGAAAGTAATGTTCATGTACTTGTCATGCTAAGGGCTCATTTAGATGTCAGTGATTTTTATCGTATTCACACAATAGAGTTTCATCAGTGTTTTTTAATAGAGAGTCATCAAAGTTTGGTCAGTGTCTGTATTTACTATCAGAATTTGGTTAGAGTTTCATCAGTTTTTCTAGGATGAAAAAATTAAAACTGACGGCAAGGTTTCTAAAGCTTCTCCTATCAAACATGTGAAGTCCATCTTGGTCGGGATTAGGGGACTTTTTGAACGGTCTTTTATTTACCGTATGTTGATCATTTTCTACAACCACTGGTATTCTTTGCAGGCTCCTTTGTCCATGACTCAGCACATCTTATTCAACAACTTGATTATTATTATTATTATACATTTTTATAGCACCTTTTATTCCATGGCACTTTACATGTGAAGAGGGGCAATTATAGACAAGTACAGTAAACATGAGCAATACAAGGCACACACAAGTACAGAAGGAGAGAGGACCCTGCCTGCAAGGACTCACAGTCTACAGGGATGGGTGAGGATACACTAGGAGAGGGTAGAGCTGGTCATTCGGTGGTTCAGTAGACTGATGATCACTGCAGGTTGTAGGCTTGTCGGAAGAGATGGGTCTTCAGGTTCTTTTTGAAGGTTTCCATGGTAGGCGCGAGTCTGATGTGTTGAGGTAGAGAGTTCCAGAGTATGGGAGAGGCACGGGAGAAGCTCTGTATGCAGTTGTGGGAAGAAGAGATAAGAGGGGAGTAGAGGAGGAGATCTTGAGAGGATCGAAGGTTGCGTGTGGGTATGTACCGGGAGACCATGTCACAGATGTATGGAGGAGACAGATTGTGATGGATTGAAGATCCCACCTAACACTATTCTGATTACTTTGGATGAGGAATCTTTATATAGTAGCATAAAGCCCCCGTCACACTAAGCGAGATCGCTAGCGAGATCGCTGCTGAGTCACAAGTTTTGTGACGCAACAGCGACCTCGCTAGCGATCTCACTGTTTGACATGTAGCAGCGACCAGGCCCCTGCTGTGAGATCGCTGGTCGTGTCGGAAATGCCTGGACCTTTCTTTGGTCGTTGAGATCCCGCTGGGTAGCATGCATCGGTTTGTTTGACACCTTTTACCAATGATCTCGCTAGCAACTCAGCACTGAGACACATAGGAGACACATCGTTACACAGGTCGCTACGGGTCGCCGATCGTTGCCGCTTCGTTGGGAAGATCTGACTGGCATCTTACCAGCGACCACATAGCGACGCAGCAACGATCCCTGCCAGGTCGTATCATTGTCGGGATCGCTGTTGCATCGCTGAGTGTGACGGTACCCTAAGTCATAACTTTAGCATCCAAGTTGTGTCATATTTTCTGAATCTACATGTCACGGGTGACAGAAAGCACGACTCGTTTCTTCTGGACCTTCTACATTTTATTCTGGATAAAACTATTTTGTGTTTGAAAAATCATTCTATAGGCAAGTATCCGGAACTGCGATGTGGGTACGTTGCGCCCCATCGTAAGCTAATTTATTATTACGATGGTGGGAAAAGACAATAGTGTGTTCCCTTCAAGCTTACTGTACACATTTTTTGTTGGTACAGGTTTATCGATGACATTCTGCTTCTTTGGACAGGGTCTGTGGAGGCGTACCAGATTTTTATTGGAGAACTAAATGAAAACCCGTTGAAAATCCTACTTACCTCTAAGATGTTTACATCCATCGAATTCCTTGATTTGATGGTTCAGCTTGACGGATGATGGCTTACCACCACTTTATATCGTAAGCCGACAGCTACAAATAGCTTGTTGCATTTCTCAAGTTTACATCCGTCCCATCTTAAAAATGGGATACCTAAAGGACAATGTTTACGCTTGAGAAGAAATTGTAGCATCTTGGAAGAGTTTCAAGCACAAGCAGATCTTACTGAGCACTTTAAAAAGAAGGGGCTACCCATGGAAAATCATTTTGAGGGATTTCCAGTTTGCTGAACATAGCTATCGACGGGATTTACTAAAAAAATGATCCAGAGAAGAATAAACGCCTAGTGTCATACTCATTACCACTTTTAACAACCAACAGCAGGATGTTTGCAAGATTCTGACTCATAATTGGGGGATTCTATTAAGCGAATCAAAGTTGACACCTTTTATTTCTTCATATCCCAAATAGGTAGCCAGGAGGGAAATAAACCTTAAGGACAGTCTAACTTGCAGTCATTTAAGAAGACTCACCCAAAAATTGAACAGGGGTAGTAAAATAGTGGGAAAATATCCTTGTGGGAACTGTACCATTTACCCATATCTCATTGTATAGGAGGGCATCTCTGTGCCAATTTTTCCTTTGCAGGTTCAGTCAAGCGCTTTTTTCAATTGATGTTCCAAAACTTTGGTATATACCATGATTTGTGATTGCCCTAAATCTTATTTGGGACAAACAACTCAAGAGCTAAGATGAAGGATTCAACTTTTCTCTAATATAGCCACAGCTAAAAAAGATGGCACGACAGGCAAATCTCTCTTCTCAGTGGCAGAACATTTTTTAGATTACTATCGAAGCCATTTGGGAGGTCTGAAAGTTCTTGGTACACACTAACATTAGGGGAGGAAATACTGTGAATAGTCCTTTACACTGAGAATACAAGTGCATTCACAACGTGCTTAGTCTGGCCTCACAGGGACTAAATAAAGAGTTGCTATTTATGGGATTTTATAAATAGATCTAACTAGATAGTGGTTGTTAGGATTTGGTTTTAAAAAACACAGTTACACTAATTTATTGATTATTTATTTTTCTTCTTTTTTTTACACAGATGTTTTTCATGCTTTTAGAGCACTTAACTGGTTTAGAACACTCCACAAGTCTTCCTCAGGATCTTCTTGTTGCTTCTCAAGGGATCTTATCTTCTTTCACAAAAAAAAACACATTCAACATTGGCATGGATTTGTCCTGATAACTTTCATCATTTTTACTTTAGTCACTATGAAACTGCATTATTATGTTCTATTTGGACACCACTCTGGTGGATATTATGCTAAGGCCAGGATCACACATGCGAGAAACTCGCACGATTCTCATGCGAGTCTCCCGTATGAACACCCGGCACTGCCGCCGGCACTCAGACCAGAGTGTGTGGCTGTATAGAATTACATGCAGCCGCATGCTCCAGTCCAAGTGCCGGGGGCAACGCCGGGTGTACATGCGAGAGACTCGCACGAGAATCGTGCGAGTTTCTCGCATGTGTGATCTCAGCCTAACCATCCACTTTCGCTTTGAACGTGAGACTACAATCGTTTTTATAGACAATCATCTTGGCTAACTCATACATAAATTTGACTGGCAACTATTCAGTATTTGATTAGTTATGCAGAATCTTGTCATCTCACTTCATTGTTACTGTTTTGTTACTTTTAATTTTTATTATTTTGTTAGTATTTTGTAAATTCACCTTTGGTTTTCAAGACTGCCTGAATCCTTCTGGACATGCTCTCAATCAGATTCAAACATGTCTTGACTGAAATCTGATGCCAGGTCTCTGCTACACATTCCCAAAGTTGATGCATAAGGGTAAACTCACTTGGCTATGTATACAGCTTTTTCATCAACTCTATCCACAAGTAACAAGTATTGGAATTGGGTTGAGGTCTGGGGACTTTGGAGGAGAATCCAGCACCTCTACTTCATGGTCATTGAACCATTTCTTTGCCAATCTCAACGTATGCTTCAGGTCCTTGTCCTGTTGAAACATGTCATTCTTTTCATACCCATAGTAATCGAGTGTACGAAGTAACTTATCTTGTAGGTGTAGTGCAGCGGGGTTGGTTCAATGTGACAGACAATGAGCACAGGAAAAGTTCACAGCAAATGTGTTTTAATGTCCACACTCATACAGTGTACAGCATACTGCATCCTCTGGATCACAGCCGGGAAACAAAACAGGCTGTGGGAGTCGGTTGCCAAGGGCTACGGCATCACCGTATCACACTGCCGGGTGCCAGGAGTTCGCTCTGCTGGCTCTGTGTTAACTCACGCAGGTTGAGCTTCTGCAGAGCCGACTGCTCCGCAAGTTATAAACTCCAAACAGACACACCCAAACCCTTGCTGCACGGGTTTTAACCTGGAGTCTGTCGCCATGGGCCACTTGCAAGTCCTGGCCTGGAGGAAAAGGACCGCAATGCTACCTTCCTGTAGTCCATTTAAAAAATAAAAGCCATAACAGATTTTCCTGAACAATGCCTTGGCAAAATAGCTTGACCAGGTCCATGCTTACTTTTATCTTGCTTTGTGACTCACAGGCATCCTGCTGTGACAAGGCACTCCAGCGGATCTAATAGGACTCCATCCGCATCCTGGAGGATATATATCGACCCTCGCATATGATCCCCCTCCCTGCCTCAGATAGGATACTCACATGTAGCTCAGCATTGAGACCATCATTAATCCTGGTTAAGTATCCGATGCCTTTGGCTGTGAACAACCCCATATCATTAAGTTTCCTTCACCATCAGGTTTCCTTCACCGAGCTTGACAGGTCCTTCAATTTCTTAATCTGTTAGCCCCTTTTTCCCTTAGTTCTTCCAGACCCATTTGCACCTATCAGAGCCTAGTCTATTAATTTTTGCCTATCATTCCAAATCACCCGTTTCCAATCTTCTACTGTCCACTTATTGTACTTTTTTGCAAACTCGAGCCGATTGTCTTATGACAATATTGAAGTCGAGGCTTCTTCACTTTTTTTGAACCACCATTTGAGACTTGTGTAATGTGTGCCGCATGGTGCTTGCATGGACATCTATGATTTCACTGTTGCAAAGCATACAAGCCACATTCACTACCGTGTTTGTTGTGAGAGAACTGATTGACTTTGTGATGAGCCAACTTGTTGACTTCGACATTTTGCCTGGACGTCTACCTTTTCACTTTTGAATGGATGGAACAGACTTCATTTTGAATTTTTATAACTGTTCTGGCACCAACATGATGCACTTTGGCAATTTTCTTGGCTTAGGGACCGCTATAAATGAGATGGATGATGCTGTTTCTCTGTTCTTGGGAAATCTTCTTCATGGCTGCTCCTCGATTCGAACCAATGGCCTTTCACTTGGGAATAAACCCAATAATACACTAAGCTATTAGGGAATTTGAGAACAGGTTGTATTTTGTAGTATACAGGAAGAAAAAGATTTTTCCACCACCAGTAGTAAAACAGTAACAATGCAGTGGCATGAAAAGATTCTGCATAACTAATCATATGCTAAATTTGTTATTTTTCTTTTTATTATTTTTTATATATACAGTTATTTTGTGTATTATTTTTCACTGCGATTTGTTTATATTATGTATATATAATTATTCACATTTTGATCCTATATTCTTTGCACTATTGCACTTTATTGTTGATATTGACACCATATATTTATATAGATTATTTTTGAGGTGGTACTGTACCTTATCATTGGTAGTATGTGGCTATATGCTATAATACATCTTCATTTCCGCCCAAATAATAAGAATAATATGTATAGCTTATACTTCGGTAGCGTGACGCATGCGCTCTAGGCTCGCTGTGAGTTCGCCGCTATCTCGGCTTCAATACTCCAGTGCGCATGTCCAGTGACGTCAATAGGGGATTTCTCCATGACATGCGCACTCGATGAAGGCTGGGAGGCGGAGTCATTTCCTCCAGCGATGACGTGGGGACGCATGCGCAATTTGAGAACGCTACACAATTAGGTGGGTATAAAATGCCGGCTCGTGTGACACTCTGTACACCCTTCAATAAAGCTCACGCGAAACGCGCGTCAGGGGTAGCATTTGCACCCTCGGCACTTGGGCGCTGTATTGCACTCTTATGGGTAAGCACTGAGGCACTTTATTTTAATTTGATTTTTTGAGCGATTTTTGTCTTCTGAACCCATGATGTGGTTATGATTAATCAGCACTGGCTTTTTTTCTTGGATTTTCTTGGTATTTTCATTATATAATCACAGGCACATATATGTATAATGCTTTTGCACTTGGTAGTTCATATATATAATTGATTCTGTTCACACTTATAAGTTTTTGCAATTCTGGCATCACTTATGGTATTATATATGTGTTTTTGAGGTTATAATTTCCTCCTTTTTGGTTATATAAGGGGACAATAATTGTTTATATACAGTGCTTCTATATGCCCTGGGCCCATGTAATAACCCATAATTGGTAGGGTTACATTTTATGAAATCTTTGTGATTTGTCTTTTTTACATATTTTTGATTGTATACAATAAAGCATATATCTTTTATATATAAATTTTATTTGTATAGAACTCCTTTTTTGTGGTCCTTCTTTATCATATGCTAAATAGTTGCAAGTCAAATTTATGTATGAGATAGCCAAGATGATTGTCTATAAAATGATGGTAGTCTCACTTTAGAATCTGTACTGGATGGTGAGATATGGAGCCTGAAAGTCAAAAGATCAAAACATTGTTACCCTTTTGCCTGTCACTGTATATATAATTGTCAGGTCCATTGATTCATTGGCATATGTGGTCAGCTGTATTTACACTGGTACGTTGGTGTCGACACAATGAATGATAATACACACATTGATTGGATAACCATTTGGTACATTTGTGTGTCACCATTGAATCAATGTACTATGTTGTACCTTATATCTAGTAACTTCCCTTATGGACATAGGTCAATATTGAGCTTGGTGTGTACCTGTACAGTTTTTTATGGATAGGTCCACATGTGTGTATGTCATGTATCAAATTTTGATTGCGTTATATATGATCTTGGGTCTTTATGCAGACTGATTCATTGGTATCTCTATTATAGCACAACAGTGTGCTACTCAAGCAGAATTTTCAAATATCCTAGCTTTTTCTATAAAAAAAACAGTTATTAACATGTTTGACATGTCAACGGTTTTATTTTGATTGTTTATGAGAAATATCTCCATTGTAGTTACCGTAGATCTTCAAAATAAATGTTGGTCATTGATAAAGAATCTTTATTAATATAGCACTGCATCCACCCTTTTTTTCTTTTTTTTACTCTTACCTTGCTATTTGCACCTTTTGCAATTTTTGATATCGTATATATGGAATATACATGGTTCTGTATTCAGGTTCCTGGTACAGAGTATCATTGGTTGTTAATCGCGCACACGCAATCTCACTGATCGCCGTATGCGCATGCGTAAATTGCATTGGCCATATTACTATCGCTCTTTGCAACGGCACAGTGACCTCACAGCCTATGCTTATGTGCGGACTTTAGAAATGTTGATGTCATGCGCTTGCGAGATTGGTGCGCTGATTAGAACATGTTAAGTCTCCAGTTAGTGCAACAGCTGATTTTTATTATCTTCCTATTTAAACTGCGTCACACGCAGCTGATACACAGAAACCCCCACAAGTGACCCCATTTTGGAAACTAGACCCATCAATGAATTCATCTAGTGGTGTGTTGAGCTTGTTGAACCAGTAAGTGCTTCACAGAACTTTTTAAAATGTGGATTTGAAAATGAATATTACATTTTTTTCTGCTAAAATGTTGTTTTGTAATAGTTAAAACGGGACCCTACAATTAATTGTGCAATTTCTCCAAAAGGCTGTGATGCACCATTTGTTCTCAGAAACTACTGTTTGGCCACACGTCAGCGCTGAGATGGAAGAAGCGCTACTTGGATTTTGGAGCCTTAGAATCAGTGACAGAACAGCAGCAGTCCCCTGAGGAAGGCACTCAGCCAAAACGCGCATTGGGGTGGCGGCGGTTGTAGCTGTGTCCTGGATATCTCAATCTGGTATGTCCACTACTCTCATATGACTGATTGCTTTATGTTTGTGCCTTGTGATCCTGAGTCCATTTGTAATTATTGTCTTACTTCTGGACTTGGATAGCTATTATCTGTGCTACATGCCATAGCATAATATTTAAGATATATATATCCAGATATTTAGGGCAATTGTTTACACGCAATTTAGTTATATATGATGATGTTGATGATTATCTGACTATTCTTATATGTGGCCATACTTTCACTTTTATGTGGACACTTGCTCATACGTCCGCCATGTTGTCATGCGGTTTCTTGCATCTGTCACTCTTTTAGTCCCCCCATTTTCCATTTGATGGTCCTGTAATTATTTTAATCTAATAAAATTGACTTTTTGAATTATATGGACATTTGCACTGTATTTTTTGTGAGTCTTTACAAGTGATCCTATTGTAGAATTTGCACCTCTCATTTAATTAATCTACGGCTGCAGTGACTATTTTGTAACATCCATGTCATGATCTTTTCTGGAGAACTGCAAATATGCTATTTTAGTGCCCATACATTGTGCCCCCATACAGTGTAGTGCCCCCATATATTGTAGCGTCCCCATACATTGTGCCCAACTTTTGCTTAAAAAATTGTTACGTGTGCTCTCCCTGGTACAATGATGACAAACATGTGGCTGCTTACTGCAGTTCAGACATTGGGGCTCAGAAGAAGGGGAGATTTGGAAGCATGAATTTTGCTAGATTTTATTTGGGGGGGTGGAGCTGTGTTGCTTTCCCAAAGTCTTTGTTCTACCAGTAACGTTGGACCCCCCTCAAAGTTCAAGTGACAGATGACGGACCTGAGTGGGGGCTGATTTTTTTGCAAGATAAGTTAAGGTTTTTATTGGTAACATTTTGGGGTACATAACATTTTTTGATTGTTTCCAGTATAAGGCTGGATCACATTCTTATGTTCTGTGCTGAGCACTTATGTCTGGGTTCCGTAAAATTCAGACGAAATCCACTGCACTGTAATGAGACAGATGGAGACGCCTTGTATCCTGTTTCCCATTCGGTTAAGGTGGCGTCCCTCTTTATAGGCGTTCACAGAATGGCGATTGCCCATGCTTGGGCACTAAAAAGACATTTAAAATGAAGTTTTTTTTGGAACAGAGACCAGACGGAGTCCAAAGTTACTCCATGTGCCTCATTATAGTGAGTAGTCCCTTCAGAGGTTTTCTCTGAATTGTGGTTTTGGGGAATTTACACTGAAACCCTGACATAAGCGCTCAGCGGAGACCGCAGGATAAATGTGATCAAGCCTTTTCCCGATTTTTGGGAGGCAGAATAAACAAATAGACAGCAGTACAAGAATAGTTCTTATTTTTACTTTGCACCGTGCAGTATAAGTGATGAGGCAGATTTATTCTTCGGGTAGGTGAGATTACAGTGATACCAGATTTACAGTGTATAGGTTTTTTATGTTTTGCTGCTATCACACGCTAAAAATGTTTTTTTTATATAAAAAATTTTTGTAACCATATTCTGAGAACTGTAGCTTTTTTATTTTTTGACAAGCACAGCTGTATCAGAGCTTATTTTTTGTGCGACGAGTTGGAGATTTTTTTGTTACCATTTTAGGGCAAATAGTTTTTGATCGCTTTTCTTTTTTCAGATTTTTTAGACACAAAATGAACAAAAACGAGCAATTCAATTTATTTTTTTAATTTTTTTGAGTGGTTCACTATGCGGTAAAAGTGATAAGACCGATTTCTTCTTCTGGTTAGTACGATTACACAATTACCAGATTTATAAAGCAAAAGAAAAAAATGGAGTTGCCATAAACCACCAGATGAAGTAAAAACAGAATTATTCATTCTGTTATTATGTTATAAAACACTTCCCCTTGAAAAAGCGGTAGAGAAACGTGCGTCGGGGCTGCGTGGGGCATTCCAATTCACCTTAATATGGGTAAGCGTCAGACCTCTGTTATGTGACATGGTCAAGATATATTTAGAGAGACACATGCTGATACCTAGGCTGCAATACGCCTGCATGACTAGATTAGGATTTTTGTGCATGCATGTGATTCATGTCTCCACACACTTACTTCTAGCACTTTATCTCCATGCGCATGTACTTTCTTTACCCATGTTTATTTAATTACATTTAGAACTGGTTATTTTTTGCATTGATTTATACTGAGTGTCTCTTACCCTATGTTAATAATCACAGTCTGCCCCTCTGTTTTGTTGTTCCTCCTTTTTGTACTCATGACTAGTGTTGAGCATTCCGATACCGCAAGTATCGGGTATCGGCCGATATTCGCTGTATCGGAATTCCGATACTTAGTTCCGATATTTTCCATATATCGTATACCGGAATCGGAAGTTCCCATAATTCTTTGAGAGGCAATGTGATTTTAGTCAGCCAATGAGGAATCCTAAGAAGTGTGGGCACATCCTGTACAGCTGCGGTCATGTTAACTAATGGCATGGCTGTGATTGGATGCTGAAATGATGTCAGAATGCACTATAAAAGGCGCCGCCGCCATTTTAGCGTCACTGTGTGTGAAAGAACGCTGCTCTGCTGACTCTGAGGGACAGTTAGAGATTGCGATTTAGTGTACTGTGCTTTAGGCAGGCTAGTTTACCACCGGCTGTGTAAAGCTTCCTTTTGCCTGCAGTGTTGTTTTAACAGCTCTGCAAAGTGTGTGTGAGTGCAGGTGATGCTGCAGTTTGCTCTGTATGCAACGCTGTCTGTAGGCATCTGCACGTGTCACTGACAGACTCTTTTTTTTTTCTTCAGTGTAATTCTTGCTGCTCCATGCAATTGAAATAATAGTGTGACGTGCTTCCATCCGTATACAATACCTTGGTTGCAAACACTATAGAAGTCCACAAAGGAGCCTTTCACAGCAAGTGAACAGTTGTGTTTCAGTGTTCACTGCAGTCTGTGATTTTTTTTATTTTTTTGAGTGCAGATCACGCTCCAGTTACTTCAACTAATGCTGCGTGTACTCTGCTGAGCGTCTGTCACTGGCTCATCCTTGTAATTTTTCAAAAATTGCTGCTGCTTTCTTCTATTTTAAATTTACAAAAATCTATTAGTGTGACGCTCTTCCATCAAAATACAATACATTGCTTGCAAACATAATAGAAGTCCACAAAAAGGCCTTTCACAGCAAGTGAACAGTTGGGTTTCAGTGTTCACTCTAGTCTGAGGTTTAATTTTTTTGTAGGAGTGTAGATCCCACTCCACTTCAACCACCGCAGCGTATCCTCTGCTGAGTGTCTGTCACTGGCTCATCCTTGTAATTTTTCAAAAATTGCTGCTGCTTTCTTCTATTTTAAATTTACAAAAATCTATTAGTGTGACGCTCTTCCATCAAAATAAATACATTGCTTGCAAACTAATAGAAGTCCACAAAAAGGCCTTTCACAGCAAGTGAACAGTTGTGTTTCAGTGTTCACTTAGTCTGAGGTTTAATTTTTTTGTAGGAGTGTAGATCCCGCTCCACTACTTCAACCACCGCAGCGTGTACTCTGCTGAGTGTCTGTCACTGGCTCATCCTTGTAATTTTTCAAAAATTGCTGCTGCTTTATTCTATTTTAAATTTACCAAAATCTATTAGTGTGACGCTCTTCCATCAAAATACAATACATTGCTTGCAAACTTAATAGAAGTCCACAAAAAGGCCTTTCACAGCAAGTGAACAGTTGTGTTTCAGTGTTCACTGTAGTCTGAGGTTTAATTTTTTTGTAGGAGTGTAGATCCCGCTCCACTTACTTCAACCACCGCAGCGTGTACTCTGCTGAGTGTCTGTCACTGGCTCATCCTTGTAATTTTTCAAAAATTGCTGCTGCTTTTTCTATTTTAAATTTACAAAATCTATTAGTGTGACGCTCTTCCATCAAAATACAATACATTGCTTGCAAACTATAATAGAAGTCCACAAAAAGGCCTTTCACAGCAAGTGAACAGTTGTGTTTCAGTGTTCACTGTAGTCTGAGGTTTAATTTTTTTGTAGGAGTGTAGATCCCGCTCCACTTCAACCACCGCAGCGTGTACTCTGCTGAGTGTCTGTCACTGGCTCATCCTTGTAATTTTTCAAAAATTGCTGCTGCTTTATTCTATTTTAAATTTACAAAAATCTATTAGTGTGACGCTCTTCCATCAAAATACAATACATTGCTTGCAAACTTAATAGAAGTCCACAAAAAGGCCTTTCACAGCAAGTGAACAGTTGTGTTTCAGTGTTCACTGTAGTCTGAGGTTTAATTTTTTTGTAGGAGTGTAGATCCCGCTCCACTTCAACCACCGCAGCGTGTACTCTGCTGAGTGTCTGTCACTGGCTCATCCTTGTAATTTTTCAAAAATTGCTGCTGCTTTTTCTATTTTAAATTTACAAAAATCTATTAGTGTGACGCTCTTCCATCAAAATACAATACATTGCTTGCAAACTTAATAGAAGTCCACAAAAAGGCCTTTCACAGCAAGTGAACAGTTGTGTTTCAGTGTTCACTGTAGTCTGAGGTTTAATTTTTTTGTAGGAGTGTAGATCCCGCTCCACTTCAACCACCGCAGCGTGTACTCTGCTGAGTGTCTGTCACTGGCTCATCCTTGTAATTTTTCAAAAATTGCTGCTGCTTTCTTCTATTTTAAATTTACAAAAATCTATTAGTGTGACGCTCTTCCATCAAAATACAATACATTGCTTGCAAACATAATAGAAGTCCACAAAAAGGCCTTTCACAGCAAGTGAACAGTTGTGTTTCAGTGTTCACTGTAGTCTGAGGTTTAATTTTTTTGTAGGAGTGTAGATCCCGCTCCACTTCAACCACCGCAGCGTGTACTCTGCTGAGTGTCTGTCACTGGCTCATCCTTGTAATTTTTCAAAAATTGCTGCTGCTTTCTTCTATTTTAAATTTACAAAAATCTATTAGTGTGACGCTCTTCCATCAAAATACAATATTGCTTGCAAACTTAATAGAAGTCCACAAAAAGGCCTTTCACAGCAAGTGAACAGTTGTGTTTCAGTGTTCACTGTAGTCTGAGGTTTAATTTTTTTGTAGGAGTGTAGATCCCCTCCACTTACTTCACACCGCAGCGTGTACTCTGCTGAGTGTCTGTCACTGGCTCATCCTTGTAATTTTTCAAAAATTGCTGCTGCTTTATTCTATTTTAAATTTACCAAAATCTATTAGTGTGACGCTCTTCCATCAAAATACAATACATTGCTTGCAAACTTAATAGAAGTCCACAAAAAGGCCTTTCACAGCAAGTGAACAGTTGTGTTTCAGTGTTCACTGTAGTCTGAGGTTTAATTTTTTGTAGGAGTGTAGATCCCGCTCCACTTACTTCAACCACCGCAGCGTGTACTCTGCTGAGTGTCTGTCACTGGCTCATCCTTGTAATTTTTCAAAAATTGCTGCTGCTTTATTCTATTTTAAATTTACCAAAATCTATTAGTGTGACGCTCTTCCATCAAAATACAATACATTGCTTGCAAACTTAATAGAAGTCCACAAAAAGGCCTTTCACAGCAAGTGAACAGTTGTGTTTCAGTGTTCACTGTAGTCTGAGGTTTATTTTTTTGTAGGAGTGTAGATCCCGCTCCATACTTCAACCACCGCAGCGTGTACTCTGCTGAGTGTCTGTTCACTGGCTCATCCTTGTAATTTTTCAAAAATTGCTGCTGCTTTTTCTATTTTAAATTTACCAAAATCTATTAGTGTGACGCTCTTCCATCAAAATACAATACATTGCTTGCAAACTTAATAGAAGTCCACAAAAAGGCCTTTCACAGCAGTGAACAGTTGTGTTTCAGTGTTCACTGTAGTCTGAGGTTTATTTTTTTGTAGGAGTGTAGATCCCGCTCCACTTCAACCACCGCAGCGTGTACTCTGCTGAGTGTCTGTCACTGGCTCATCCTTGTAATTTTTCAAAAATTGCTGCTGCTTTATTCTATTTTAAATTTACAAAAATCTATTAGTGTGACGCTCTTCCATCAAAATACAATACATTGCTTGCAAACATAATACAAGTCCACAAAAAGGCCTTTCACAGCAAGTGAACAGTTGTGTTTCAGTGTTCACTCTAGTCTGAGGTTTAATTTTTTTGTAGGAGTGTAGATCCCGCTCCACTTACTTCAACCACCACAGCGTGTACTCTGCTGAGTGTCTGTCACTGGCTCATCCTTGTAATTTTTCAAAAATTGCTGCTGCTTTATTCTATTTTAAATTTACAAAAATCTATTAGTGTGACGCTCTTCCAGAGGACAGCGTTTGTTGGCCAGTTATGAGTCTGCAGCACATGGTTGATTTCATGCTGCACTGCCTGAGAAACGACCGCTGCATCGGCCACATTCTCACCACGTCAGATTATTGGGTGTACACCCTCCTAGACCCTCGCTACCGGGACAACTTACAAAGCCTCATCACACCATTGAACCGGGACCGTAAAATGCTGGAGGACCAAGACACACTGTTGAAATCCATAATGTTCTCCATTCCAGCCGAGAGCGCTGCTGCTGCTACTGCTTTACAAAGCAGCTCTGTGCGTCGAGGCATTGTAGACACCTCTGCAACAAGAGGGAGCACAAGCAGCGCCTCTGCACAGGGCAAGAGCTGTATGTTACAAAAGTTTTGTGACAGCGCCACCAAGGTGTACACCATAGTGATGGGAAATCTAGTTAATTTTGGTGATTAGTTCACCATGAACTAGTTCACTGAAAAGATTAGTTCAAAAGATTAGTTCATTTAGTTCAGTTTTTCTCCACCCTATCCTGTGAGGAGCTGATAGGAAATGCATCATGTGACCTCTGAACTAAATGAACTAGATGAACTGCTGAACAAAATGTTCTATTGAGAATGACTCAGGACAGCCTAGTTCAATCTGATGCCTCTGACTGAGCCCAGCAGTGCCACATAATGATTGTGTATGAGGGGGCTGAGAAGCAGTTCAGCATCCACCATTTTAAGAACAGAACAGGGGTCAGTGTTAAAGATTTTAGCAAGACTGATCTTCTAGGCTAGAGGCATGAACTACACACAGAAACACTCTCTCATACACACATATGAGCTGTGTCTGTGTACTGTGTGTGCAATTTCATTTTTTATTAATAATATTATTATTACTGTTATATTTGTATTTGATGTGTGGTATGCCTTGGAGGTGCTGGCTTGCCCTGCTGCCAGTGTATTATCTGAGCGTGTCTTTAGTGCTGCAGGTGGTGTACTAACAGACCGTCGCATGCGACTATCCTCAGACAATGTAGACCGGCTTATTTTTCTGAAAATGAACAAGGCATGGATCTCACCTGAATTTGCCTGTCCGTTTTCAGATTAAATAACTGTTTGCCAACGTTTTCCAAGTCTCCTGTTATGTTCATCTTTCTACCACCTGAACTCTACTCCCTGGGCTACAACACTGCCAGTCACAGGGGAATGATCATTTACAAAACAAAATGTTATCCCCAACAAATAGTAGCGCAACGACTCCAGTGCCCACTTTATCGCCAGGCACTCTCTCTCTACAATGCTGTCTCTGTTTTTTGATGGAGTAAGTTTTCGACTCAGGAAACTAATGGGATGCTCCTCCCCGTTAAGCTCCAGTCCTGAGACAACACGGCACCCAGACCTACCTCTGACGCATCAGTCTGGACAATGAATTCTCTTTTGAACTCGGGTGTGCTCAAAACTGGTGACCCACACAGTGCCCCTTTTATTGCCCCTGTTGATGACCCCTTGCTGATTTATTAACCGGCTCCACCAGATCCATGGGTATTCTCTCAAACTGGACCTCTAAAATTTTTAATGGCACCAAGGGACTCACTAAATGAGGCTGAGGACTGTGTACCTGGCACATGCGACAAGAGTTACAATACCGTTTAACTTCTTGATAGACCCCCAGCCAATAAAACCGTTGTATAATTCTGTGTAGGGTTTTCTTTTGGCACAAATGTCACCCTAGTACATGCGCATGCGCTAAGTCCATTACCAACCTCCGATATGACTGCGGTAGCAGCAATTGCTAAAAAATTTCAACATGTATTTTATAAACCTGATACAGCAAATCTTGGTTCAGCTCTAATTGTTTAAATACTGTAGCTGCCCCGGGGTGTTGGGGTTCCCCATTGACAACCAGTAAATTTTCACGGGCTAGACTCAACGTAGGGGCCGCAGAGTTGCGCCTTAACAAATTTGTCACCTGTCACATTTAAGTATTACAATTCAGGTCCCGGTGTCAAATCTTCCATTTCCCCAACTAACACTTCGATAGGAGAGGGGTTTTCCTACTCCACCGAAGGCAAAGGTAATACTGCCCACTGCACACATGTGTTATGCATAGTGAGGCTGATAGTAGCCAACAAAGTAGCTAACAAAGGCCACTTGTGATCGCCCTATCAGCGTAGGAACAATGCTACTCAAAAGATCTGCCATGATCCTGGACAAAATCTTGATATAATGGTCAATGAGTGAGAATGTACGATAGGATCCAGGCAGATGTGAAGGTTTGTTTGGTTTTAGTAGCAACTTCATGTGTGACATGTTTGAATGGCTGGGCAACCCTCCTGTCTCCAATATATGATTGAAGGTGCGTACCAATGTGGACGGGATATCCTCACTCAATAATTTTAATAATTTGGCTGTAAACCCGTCAGGTCCTGGAGCTTTCCCGTATTTAAAGTAACTTATCGCCGCTGTCACTTCCGTCACCTCAATTTGTTTTTTTAAAAGGAGAAGCTGATAGTTTGTGATGGATGGTAACCGTATTCCATCTACAAAGGTGTTACCCTCCGCACTATCCGTATGTTCCACCTTATATAAGTCTGAGTAGTATTCTTGTAGAATGGTGTTTATGGTTCGAGGGTCTGTGTTCATGATCCCATGTTTATTCGTTAACGCTGTAATATGTTGATGACGAATGTGATTTCCTTTCGCTAGTCGTGCTAATAGTCTCCCTCATTTGCTACCATAACGATATACATCGGCTCTATAATTGTTATTACTGCTTCTCTCTCGTCGATATACCCATACGTGTAAGTCAGCCTTAGCCTGCTTACATCTATTTTTAACCTGTGTTGATGAACTTGTCTTGTTTGCCATGTACCTATCGCGTAATATCCTGCTAGCCTGCGAGTAGTTTGTCGCGATCTTCTTTTTTAGCGTTGTCTGATAACCTATTAGTTTCCCGCGCATTACTCCCTTCCCTGCTGCCCATAAAAGTTCCGGCCTATCCCTAGTATCTCCATTATCCCTTACATATTAAAAACACCATTGCTTCACGTGATGTCGAAACTTCTCATCCATTAACAAATAGGTCGGGAAGCGCCAAGTTTGGTTTGGCCCCATCTGCACCATATCTGGCAGGGTCACTGATACGGGCGCGTGGTCATATATAGCTACGTTGTGCACATCTGCCTCTTCCACTCCCCTTAATAGCTCCTGTGCTAGCAATATATAATCTATTCTGGACCAAGAGTCATGTGGCGCTGAATAGAATGAATATTCACTGCCATCTGGGTTCAGGTGTGTCCAAATGTCTACAAAGTTACTCGTGTCTAGCAAGGGTTATTATAAACGTGTGTCATGTGATCGCACATTCATTCGCATCGACCTACAGTTCTTCACTGGTTCGATTCACCATATTTAAGTCACCACCGTGGGTGGTTTTAATGCTCTCCTATCGGCCTGTTATGCTTGGATACCTGGGATAAATTCAGGAACGTCTCCAAACTCCCTACTCACATGTCAGCGCAGGAACCGTAAGAGGGAACGTGCTTGTTTTGTTGCGCATAGGTGGAGTTTTATACAGTAAATGATTACTGCTGTCTTATTTTTTGCGTCCCAAGGGCAGAATAAGTCTGCGTAACGTTACATTTTACAGACACTCATATAATAGACACACGCTACCCTAACCGTGACACAAGGAAGGTATTGTTGCCGGATAAAGCCGCCATTTTAGCGTCACTGTGCTGTTAATTCAGTTTGGGACAGAACGCTGCTCTGCTGACTCTGAGGGACAGTTAGAGATTGCGATTTTGTGTACTGTGCTTTAGGCAGGCTACTTTACCAACCGCTGTGTACATCTTTCTTTTGCCTTGCAGTGTTTTTTTCACAGCTCTGCAAGGTGTGTGTGTGAGTGCAGGTGACGCGCTGCAGTTTGCTCGGCATACAACGCTGTATGTAGACATCTGCACATGTCACTCTCACACTCTTTTTTTTTTTTTTTCTTTAGTGTAATTCTTGCTGCTCCATTCAATTGAAATTATAGTGTGACGTGCTTCCATCCGTATCCAATACATTGGTTGAAAACACTGTAGAAGGACACAAAAAGCCCTTTCACAGCTAAGAGTTGTGTTCACTGTAGTCTGAGATTTTAATTTATTCAATTTTGATCACGCTCAAGTTACTTCTTCAAGCAATGCTGCTTGTACTCTGCTGAGCGTGTCTTACTGCCTCATCCTTGTCATTTTTCTCGAATTGGTGTACATGTACATCAAAGTAGTCTTCATTTTGATCGAAATCCAAGCAGGTACCCGGACACTCTATGGCTGCTTTTATACGGTGGACTGGCTCCAACATTCAATAAGACTTAAGATGCAATCGGGCACCTTGTCAAGGCCCAATCCTCTTCCCTCTGATATAATAATAATAATAATCTTTATTTATATAGCGCCAACATATTCCGCAGCGCTTTACACTTTAACAGTTTCAAAACACAAGTCATAGGTAACAACGTTAACAATACAATAATTAAAGCAAAATAAGCCGACCCTGCTCGTGAGAGCTTACAATCTACAATGAGGTGGGGAGATACAAAGTACAGGTGTGTATATATAATGGTGCATTTCCAATGATGGTCCAGCCATCTTGAGGGAGTGAGGCATGGATGGAGGTAGTGAATGGGCTCCACATACACACTTAAACATAGAACGACTTTGGTTATTGAATGTGATAGGCCACTCTGAACAAATGTGTTTTGATGGAGCGCCTGAAACCAGGCAAATTGTGGATAGTCCTAATTTCTTGTGGTAGAGCATTCCAGAGGATTTGCGCAGCGCGGGAGAAGTCTTGGAGTCGGGAGTGGGAGGTACGGATTACTGCAGAGGTTAGTAGAAAGTCATTTGCAGAGCGCAGCAGTCGGTTAGGCCGATAGATAGAAATGAGGGAGGAGATGTAGGGGGGTGCTGCACTGTGGAGAGCTTTGTGGGTGAGAACCAGTACTTTGAATTGGATCCTATAATGAATGGGCAGCCAGTGTAAGGACTGGCGAAGAGCGGACGCGTCCGAGTACCGATTAGCCAGATGGATGACCCTGGCTGCTGCATTAAGGATGGACTGGAGAGGGGATAGTCGAGTAATGGGGAGGCCAAGTAATAGAGAATTGCAGTAGTCCAGGCGGGAGTGGATCAATGCTACAGTGAGGGTTTTTGTTGTTTCCATGGTGAGAAAAGGGCGGATTCTAGAGATGTTCTTTAGGTGTAGACGGCAAATATCTAACAAACAGGTCATGCTGGAGAGACTTTCACCTACTGCCACTTAGGGTCTTCAGCTCCTTTGTGAGAAACTAATGTTTGGCCAGACAGTATATCAAATAAAGTTCATGAGAAATGGGAACTGTGGTTGGCTTCACTTTTGGTACTGGGTGCTAATACCAAACCATGGTGTGCCATTCAATGGATATTCCTGGCTGGTTGGAGACAAGCTCATTCCCACAGAAAAGTACCAGAAAGCTAAGGAGATGGTGGCCTCTCTCAACATGAAGGAGTTTGCTCGTTGTCTAGGAGACCGACCACCCCTGCTGTGTACCTTGTCAACGTTGTGTTGAAGCTTGCAAGGATTAAGAGGTTACAGTGGTAAGTCTGGTTTTTACTAAAGATCCTGCTGTGTATTATAGTTTTTATGTTTTAAAAAAAATTTATCTTAGGAATGTTAAATAATTTTTTTTTTTAAATACAATGTATCTTATGAATGTTAAATATTTTTTTTTTTTTTTTGATAAAATAAAATGTATTATATGAATGTTAAATAACTTCAGGTATTTGATCTACCGTAGCTAGTTGCTGATCGTTGACTCTACACCCCTCTCCCCAGAATGTTACTCGGGTTATGGGGAGAAAATCACCGCTATTCCACCGCTATTCCAGACTGATTTCATGTTAATGTGTCTGGCTCTTACACAGCACACAGCACTTGATGTTAGTTTATCTTTTTCCTAAATTATTTGTTACACTGCCCTTCTCACATTTTATTTGCACTTTTTTTTTAAGCACAAGTTTTTTTTACACTTCCTTGTTCTGTAAGTAGGCTTAATGGTTAAATGTTTTATACTAGATGTAAATATGTAACATGTAAATTTTATATTAAGATTTTGAAAATTATTAGGTCCACACCATCAGGCTCTTTCGTCCCCTCTCCCTTAGAGTAGCGGTAATATATCGGACCCAGGCTCGCCCACACAGTTCCTTGACCACTTCTCTGCCTGGCTGCCGCACTTTCATGTCCTCAGAAGTACCAACCCTTATCCTTGGAGACTTCAACATCCCCATTAACAGCCCTACTTCCACACTCAAAACACATTTGTTCAGAGCGGCCTATCACATTCACTAATCAAAGTCATTCTATGTGTAACTGTGTGTGTGTGTAGCCCATTCACTATCTCAATCCATCCCTCACTCCCTGAAAATGGCTGGACCATCATTGTAAATACACCATTGTATATAAACAACTGTACTTTGTAGCTCCCCCTCCTCATTGTAGATTGTAAGGTCTCACGAGCAAGGGCGGCTTATATTGCTTTAATTATTGTATTGTTAACGTTGTCACTTATGACTTGTGTTATGAAACTGTTAAACTGTACAGCGCTGCGGAATCTGTTGGCGCTATATAAATAAAGATTATTATTATAGAGGCCCACTCAGTAGTGGTGAAGTGAACGGCGCAAATTGCGAGTTGATTGCGACTGATGCAGCTGATACTCCATTACTGCTGGCTGCTGCTCACACAACCGCTCCAACATATGTAACGTGGAATTCCACCTGGTGGGTACGTCACATATGATGCGATGTTCAGGAAGGCAAAATCTGCGTTGCAGAGCTGCAATGCGCGATCTGGCCATGGTGGAACATTGCAAGTTAGCGCACTGTAGGCGGACCTTGTGCAGCAGTGCATCAAGATCCGGATAGTCCCTCAAAAAACTCTGGACGACCAAGTTTAGCACATGTGCCAGACATGGTATGTGAGTGACGTTGCCTAGGCCCAGACCTGCCACCAGATTTCGGCCATTGTCACACACTACCAAGCCTGGCTGGAGATTCGCTGGCAAAATACACATGTCGCTCTCTTGCTTTATGGCATTCCAGAGCTCCAGCGCTGTGTGGCTTTGATTCCCCATGGAAATTAATTTCAGGACGGCCTGTTGACGTTTGGCCACGTCTGTGCTCATATCGGTCAACAGGCTCGCTGTCTGGGTGTTATGTTTGACACCAATCTCTCCTTCACCTCCCATATACAATCTGTTGCCCGCTATTGCCGCCTACACCTAAAGAACATCTCTCCCGAATCCAAGACTTCTCCCGCGCTGCGCCAATACTGTGGAATGCTGTACCCCAAGAAATTAGAACTATCCACAATTTGCATGTTTTCGGGCGCTCACTCAAAACACATTTCTTCATAGCGGCCTATCACATTCACTAATCAAAGTCATTCTATGTGTAAGTGTGTGTGTGTAGCCCATTCACTATCTCCATCCATCCCTCACTCCCTCAAAATGGCTGGGCCATCATTCTAAATACACCATTGTATATAAACACCTGTACTTTGTATCTCCCCCACATATTTGTAAATTGTAAGCTCTCACGAGCATGTGCGGATTATATTGCTTTCATTATTGTATTAGTAACGTTGTTACTTATGACTTGTGTTCTGAAACTGTTAAACTGTAAAGCGCTGCGTAATCTGTTGGCGCTATATAACTAAAGATTCTTATTAAGCGTTCACGGGTCCATGTGGAGGTAGACCGTGACGGCTCCTGCAACGGCTCCTGCAACGATGTTTCTGAGGAACTGGAGAAGGAGGAGTCAATGTGTACAGACTTGATTCCCGCAATCCTTGTAGTTGCCTGAACACGTACAGCACCACTCGCAAGATCTGTACCCGGCTCCACAACATTGACCCAATGGGCAGTAAGGGAAAGGTATCGTCCCTGGCCATGGGTACTGGTCCACGCAGCGGTGGTCAGGTGGACATTGCTACTGACGGAGTTTAGTAGCGCATGTTTAATTTTAACCTCAACAACATGCTTTTGCAGACCAGGGACGGCTTGCCTGCTGAAATAAAATCAGCTTGGCACATTGTATTGTGGGACTGCCAATGCCATTAAGTTCCGTAAACTGTCAGTCTCCACCAGCCTGAATGACAGCATTTCAAGGGACAGGAGTCTTGCAATGCCAGCATTCAGAGCCTGTGCTCGTGGATGGTTTGCCGAGATTGGGCCTACACCCGATACGCCACAACCTGACACCCACAGATAAACAAGCCATAAAATCTCTGAAAGATAACCCAACATTATTATTAAACCAGCAGATAAGGGGGGTGCTATCGTTATTATGAATAAGACCCAATCTATTGCCGAAATTCATAGACAACTGTCAGTTAACCTAACTACAGACAACTCAATTGTGACCCAACTTTTACATCTGTCAAAAAATTTATCGTATCCTGACAAAACATCTTTAATTGATCACCATAGACTGTAAGACTATGATATTCCTTAATATTCAATACCCCATCACCCCTGTTTTCTACACACTCCAAAATCAACAAAAAACTACATTATCCACCCGCATACCCTAGAGGGATAATTCCGTGTTCTACAGTATCACCCAAAGTTTAACATGTTGCCTAATTCCTCTGTATATATATTCTTCACCCTATGTATATATTGTATATATTGTATATATATACATTGTCATTGATTGTAAATTTTTCTATCTCTTCCAGCGACTATTTGATAAAGGCCACTGCGTTGCCCAAAACGTCAGTCAGTAGTCTCATAGCTATTTTCTTTTTCACATCAAGTGTGCAATAAAAATTTCAAATTTAACCATGACATATGCAGTTAAACTTGTGCAGTGATTCTCTATAGACTGTACATCTTCAGTGTGTCTTTGTAACTCAACTACGTGTTTTCTCCGCACATGTTTACACATATTTGTAGAATTGAGGTTACTGACACTTTACCTCTTTTTACTTTTTGATTACACAGCTTGCATTTGACATAGCAAATATCATCTGCAAGTGTGTGAAAAAAGGACCACGCAGTGCAAGTCCTGGGAGCGTCCGTTTAGACTTTTGGAAGAGAAATCCGAACAGGTGCCAAAATGGAGGCTACAGGCAACAGAGTATGCAGCCTAACTCTCCCTCCTGTTTGTACCGTTGGGGCAATCGCTTCCTCAGAGCTGCTACCACCACCTTTCTGTTCCTCACGCCATGTTGGGTCTTGGACCTCATCATCTCCACTAACCTCTTCCAACACCTGCTGCTGTTGGGTGGTCTGGCCACCACCATGCTCAACAGAAACTGGCCCCTGAGTCTCATCATCATCAGATGCGTTCTGCGGTGTGCTGACCATCGGCACTGTCTCACCCGCCTCTTCAGATTCAGAGAGACACAGCTGTTGCGCATCACTGCATACTCCCTCTTCTTCACATTCCAGAATGCTGCTTGGCTGTGCCCCTGTTTGCAAACCAACAGATTCTGAGAACAGAAGCAGAGACTCAGCTGGCTCCTGTACAGAACTCTCTGACTGACTGGGCAATTTGGCAGGCGGTGAAGAGACAGATGGTTGATCAACAGTGCTGTGTTCCTGAGAGGAGGTGGAAGCAATTGAAGTCGATGCATTGGACCCTGGGCTCCAACACCGCCAGTTGTTGCCTGTAAGTGCTGTTAGCACAGTCAACACTTGCTCCTGTGTTACTGGGGTTGAGTAATGGCAGCTGTTCCCCTGCTGTGTGTACGACAAAAAGTCATGCTGCCTCCACCCAGTCCTCCTCTCATCCCTGGGCTCCAACACCGCCAGTTGTTGCTCGGAAGTAATTGGCACGGGTACTGACTCATGCCCACCCTGGTTACAGCACCACAGCTGTTTCCTGGCAGTGTCAACGTAAATTAGCCTCCAATAAGTTGTCTGTCATGTTGCATTCCGGTTATCCGACTCTATGGTGCCTGCAGTTTAGGTGATTCCTATGTGTGCTGTGGGATATGTAAATAAAGGCTCTTTCCGTTGTGAAAATAGGACAAGCACCCACTGTAGGACTGTGTGATTTGGTAACTGCAGACGGCTTGCGGCCTGTCAACTTACATTTTCATGGGTGCCTTATGGTACCCGTCCGAGTTCCAGTACCGTCAGCTGGTTCTCCACAGTGCCTTTGGCCTAGGTGCCTCCATCTCGGTATCAGAGTTCCTGCAATGTCTGCTTGTCCTTGGTAGTGCTTTGGAGCACAGGTACCTCCTGCTTAGTAACCGTGTCCCAGTAATGTCAGCTGGTCCTCGGTTGTGCCACTGGCTCTTTTCCTTCTGCTGCCCCTCCGGGTTCCAGCACAGTCAGCTGGTCCTCGTTACTTGCATTGGCTCTTGTACCTTCTGCTACCCGTCCGGTTCCAGTACCGTCAACTGGTTCTCCGCAGTGCCTTTGGCCTAGTGCCTCCATCTCGGTATCCGAGTTCCAGCAACGTCTGCTGGTCCTTGGTAGTGCTTTGGAGCACAGGTACCTCTGCTTAGTAACCGTGTCCCAGTAACATCAGCTGGTACAAGGTTGTGCTACAAATACAAGATACAGAACAAGAGACACAAGAACAATAAGCAGAAGATCGAAAAGCAGAAGAACATGAAGTATAAGACCAAAATGAAGAGCAAAATATATGCTCTAAATTATAAGCAGAAGAAGACTAAGCAGTGTATGGGGGTGAGTCCGTTCCTCCTCGTGGTGCCCCCGGTAAATGCCTGATGCTGCAGGCTAAACTGAACACGGACAAATACTGTTGTAATTTAAATCTTTTGTGGCAGCAAGAACGGAACGATGAAAAAATCATACTTTTACAGATTACAATACAGGAATCTATGTCACAAAAAAGAATATGATGAAGAAGATGAAGGACTATAATATGAAGAAGAATAATAGTTTAAAAAGAACAATATGAGTAATGTTACAAAAAGATGAAAAGCAAGAAGTTTTAGAAGAAGATAAAGAAGGTGAAGATGAAGAATAATTTGATGACAAAGATGATGCTGCTGAAGATTATGAAGGAGGAAATTGTGGCAAAAGTTAAAAAGGTGAAGAGCTGGAAGTTGTGAAACATACATATTTGCCAAATAGAAAAAAGGTTAACAACATTGTCAATTTCTTCGTCAATCCGAACGTATTTCCTAAAAAAAAAAAAATTAATGCTATTCCATTGGATTGGGTTAAACATCTATGCCTTTAATGTCTCCTCAACCTCCCCCCAAAACATTCTACATTACTCTTTGTTGTTTTCCTTCATGTACAATTAACCTACAAGGCAAGAATGGGTTTTTTTTAATTTCGATATTTTGTTCCCATAGACTTACATTGGACTTCCGGTATCGGTATCGGGTATCGCCGATATTTTTTTGGGTATCGGCGATACCATTCCGATTCCGATACTTTTGGATATCGGAAAGTATCGCTCAATCTTTCTCATGACCTAAACAATACTTTGTACTTGATATTTTAATGATGATTTGTGAATAAAAATTTTCTGGTTTTACTTCATTTGGTGGTTTATGGCTACTTTATTTTTTATTTTGTTTGGTAGTATTTGGAGTACTCCACATTTGCATTTCTCTTCTACTATGGGAGGGACTATACTATACTTGATCCAGTTCCCAACCCCAACAGACTAATTATGTGTTTTTTGAATATTGGATTCATTACCAGATTTACAGTCTGGCAAAAATTAACAGACCACTGCACAGTTTTATAAAAAACAGCTTCTCTACATGACAGCCATTACATTCCCAGTGTCAGTTGAATTCCATCCAGAGTACACCTCATTCTACTTAATGTGCTTCTGATTAAGTGATCACTGAACCAAATCTTATTTAATAAAGGAAAGTATTAAAAAACACTGCTGGGTTTTCACAATCCTCTTGCAATAGGACAAGCTGGATGGCAAACAAGTGCTAGTAATATCCAAAAGTAATAGGAATGAAAATATAACTTTCAACCATGCCAAAGGAGTTGAAAAGTCTTGAGTGAGGAAAAGAAGGGCTCAATTCTGGCTTTACTAGCAGAGGGATGCAGTGAGCGTCATGTTGCCTCCATCCTTAAAATTTCTAAGATGGCAGCGCATTAAAAACAATGTCAATGTCATGTATGTAGTACAGTTCATATAGCGTCTTGTGCTTGGGTGCGATGAAAATACATGAGACACAGGTTTGATATAGAAAGTCTTGTATTACTTCATACAAGTTGGCAAAAATAGTCACACAGTTTGCAGACACAGAAGCAGGAGACACAGCAGGCCAGAGTAATCTAAGCTCAGCAATCACTCTCCACAACAGGTTCAGGATCTTCTTCTCTGTTACCGTAAGTCCATGCAAACGTGGGTCTTTCAAAGAGCGGGGTTCAGAGTCCACAAGTGCTTCAGAGTTCCTCAGTAGGAATAGCTGGAGTACAAGGTCCAAGGCTTTAGGAGTCAGGTCACAGGTTCACTGCAGGCTAGATCTGAAGCACTGATTGCTCAGCTGTGGCTGCTTAAGAAGCAAAAGGAGAGAATCAGGGCGGGAACATGCAAGCTGGAAACTCCATTTTGACTGAGGCAAGATAGCTGCAGCAAGACAGAAAGTAAAATGGCTGACGAACAAACTGATTTTCAGGAACATGTACACAGAACCTTACATTACTCCCCCCTTAGGGACAACCTCCGGATGACCTCAGGCCAGGCTTGTGTGGGTACCTCTGATGAAACTGACGGAGCAAACGAGGAGCATTAACGTTATTGACTGGTTCCCATGAGTTGTCCTCCACTGGGTAGCCCTGCCATTTAATCAGATATTGTAACTGATTTCTATACAACCTGGAATCTAAAATCCTTTCCACCACAAATTCTTCCTGACCATCGACTAGCACTGGGTCAGGGCAAGGAGAAGAACGTCCAGGAAACGTATTGGGTGTCGCAGCCTTTAGTAGGGATACATGAAAGACAGGGTGAATTCTCATAGTTCTGGCAGTTGAAGACGACAAGCAACGGCACTTATAATTTTACTGATTTTATAGGGTCCAATGTACTTATGTCCCAACTTAGACGATGGAATCCTTAACTTAAGATTTCTGGTTAACAGCCAGACCAAGTCTCCTACCTTGAAAGCTGGTGCAGGTTTACGAAATTTATCTGCTGCTTTCTTGTACCTTTCCTGAGCCGATTCCAGATTCTCCTTTAGAAGATCCATATTCTTCTGTAAAGACGTGATTCTTTCAGCCACTGCTGGTAAAGGCGTTTCTATGGGAAATCGTGGTAGAATGTTAGGATGATAACCTAGATTAGAGTAAAAGGAGACTGCTTAGTGGAGAGCACTCTGAGAGTTGTTATACGAGAACTCAGCTAATGGAAGTAGATCCACCCAATCATCCTGTAGGTGGCAGATAAAGCAGCGGAGATACTGCTCCAGGGTTTGATTGGTTCGTTCGGTCTGTCCATTAGTCTGGGATGAAAAGCAGAAGAAAGGTTTACTTTAATGTCCAATGCTGCACAGAAATTTTGCCAAAACCTAGAAGTGAATTGCACCCCTCGATCCGAAATAACCTTATCCGGTACTCATGCAAGCGAAACACATCTTTAATCATCAAATCTGATGTCTGTTTTGCAGTGGGTAAGCCGACACAAGGGATAAAAATGAGCTGCCTTTGTTAGACGGTCAACCACCACTAGAATGGTGTTCTTCCCTTGAGAGGTTGGTAACTCCATAATGAAGTCCATAGAAATGGATCCCCACGGGCGGGACGGGGTGGGAAGAGGCTGTAACAGACCCGTTGGTGAGGAGCGAGGTGTTTGCATCTTGCACAGACTTCACATGAAGTGACATAGTTTAAAACATCCTTCCTGCAAGTGGGCCACCAAAAGAAACGAGAGAGAAATTCCTGTGTCTTTAGAATTCCTCTATGCCCAGCTATCTTGGAATCGTGAATGAGTTGCAATACTCTCAATCTGACTGTTTCAGGAATATACAGGCGTTGTCCCTGAATCCACACACCATTCTTAAAGACAAGACTTACGTCCCTTGGGGGTTGTGCCAAAAAGGAATCCGCATGGTATGCTTCCTGGATGTCCTTAAGTAGGTCTTGATTATGAATTACTCCTAGGAATCTAGAGTCAGGAAGAATAGTCTTAGGAGGAGTAATTGGACTGTCTCTGCTGAGTAAATCCTAGAGAGTGCATCAGCCTTTCCATTGCGCGATCCTGGTCTATAAGAAATGATAAAATTAAATTGGTTTAAGAAAAGATTCCAGCGAGCCTGGCGAGGAGTCAGGCACTTAGCCGACCTGATAAACTCAAGGTTACGATGGTCTGTCAGGACGACTATTTGCTGTGCAGCTCCTGAAGAAGGTGTCTCCATTCTTTGAAGGCGGCAATAATGGCCAACAACTCTCTATTGCCCACATCGTAGTTCCTCTCAGCCGAAGACAAACTGCTGGGAAAAGAAGGCACAGGGATGCAAGACATTCTTCTCACCTGTTCTCTGGAGAGTATAGCTCCAACGGCACAGTCTGAAGCATCCACCTCTATTATGAAGGCAAGCTCGGGGTTGGGATGTACTAGGATAGGTGCAGTGGTAAATTTTATCTTTTAGACGGGAAAATGCTTCCTGGGCTTGGGGAGTCCAGGAAAACCTAGACTCTTTCCGGGTAAGTTGGGTGATAGGTGACACTACTCAGAGAAATTTCTAATGAAACGTCTATAGAAGTTGGCAAACCCGATGAAGCGCTGTACCTCCTTCACATTTCTAGGACTTGGCCAATCCTTGATGGCTTGGGTTTTGCTTCCATCCATACTAATTCCTTGTGTAGACAGTACATACCCCAGAAATTGAATTTCGGTCCTATGGAATTCACACTTTTCAAGTTTGATGTAAAGATGATTTTGTCTTAGACGTTCCAAGACCATTCTCACATGTCCATGATGTTCCTCTGTGGAGTTAGAAAAAATTAGAATATCATCCAAATAAATTACCACGAATGTATCTAGGAGATCCCTGAAGATGTCATTCACCAAGTGTTGGAAAGTGGCTGGGGCGGTACTCAGACCAAAAGGCATAACTAGATATTCAAAGTGTCCATAGCGTGACCTGAATGCAGTCTTCCATTCATCCCCAGGTCTAATACGGACTAAGTTTTAGGCCCACGAAGATCTAGTTTAGAGAAATTTTGGCATGTCGCACTCTCTCCAATAACTCAGGGATTAAAGGCAATGGATAACGGTTTCTAATAGTAACCTTATTGAGTTCCCTATAGTCTACACATGGTCTCAGAGATCCATCTTTCTTCTTTACAAAGAAGATGGGTGCACCTGCAGGAGATGAAGAGGGGCGTATGAAGCCCTTGGCTAGATTTTCGTCTATGTAATCCTTTAAAGCTTTAGCTCGGCCCCGCCAGGGGGTAGATCTTACCAAAAGGTATCTCTGCTCCAGGCAATAATTCAATTGGACAATCATATGGACGGTGAGGAGGAAGCTGGTCAGCGTTCTTCTTGTCACATAAATCCACATAGTCCTGGTATACAGCTGGTAGTTCAGGGACTGACATGGTTCCTTTAGGAACAGAGCAAGCTGAAACTTTTGGACTCATCTGTTTCTCTGGAAAGTGTAATTCCTTGGTCTCCCAGTTAATGGTAGGATTCTGAGCCTGCAGCATGGTAGCCCTAGATAATGGGAAAGTGGGGAGAAGAGATAAGCATAAAGGACAGTTTCTCTTGATGATCTTTACCCATAAGAACCCTCAAAGGCTCTGTTTCCTGATCCACTGGTCCAGAGGTCAGCAGGGAGGCCATCCACAGTTTCCATCTGTACTGGAGTAGCCTTCTTCACTGAACGTATCCCTGTTTCAGAGCAAAGGAGACATCCATAAAATTTCCACTTGCCCCTGAGTCGATCATAGCAGAGCTAGACACCAAGCTGAGTCAACCCAGAGTTTGATGGAAAGAAAGCAATGAGAATTGTTTTTCTTACAACTCAGCTGGGACACCGCTGAGGAAACTTGAAAAATGGCAGCGTTTACACAGTCAACGTCCTCAGAGGTAACGGAGTTTAAGTCTGAGAAATCAAGATCTGTTGCTGCAGATCTCTCTGGAGCCTGAGGCTCGGACCTACAGATCCCCTCTCGCAACACTCACAATGAATGAGTGCTGCAGTAGTCTTACGAGAACGGCTGGGGCAGTTTATAATGAAGTGCCCTGACTTACCACAATAGAAACATAGATTCTCCTTAAAACGATGTTCCTTGCGTGCATCACTAACCCGTCGTTGTAAAGAGTCTACCTGCATGGGTTCAGGTTCAGGTTCCCCGTGTAATCCTACTCAAAGGTTCCTTAGCTGGAGAGGAAGGTAGGAAAAGGTTAGTGCGATTGCTTTCGAACCATCTCTCTTGCCTGCGTTCAGTCAGACGAGTTATCAATACGGATGCAGTATTAATAAGTCACCTAACGCAGTGGGAGGGTCGGCACGAGCAAGTTCATCCTTAATCAGTGGAGATAACCCCTTTCGAAAAATAGATTTTTTGGGCGGAACTGTCCCAGGTGGTATCAAGGGCCCATCTCCTGAAATCCAAGGCATATTCAGCTACCGAGTGCTTACCTTGGCGCAAAGCTAACATGGCTGCTTCAGCTGTTGCACCTCGATTGGGGTCATCAAACAACCTGCCCCATGGCTGAAATAAAAGCATCAAGGTGATTCAAACAATCATCCTCATCTCAATCAGAGGGTTTGCCCACATCAAAGCCTTGTTGGTAAGCAACATAATTATAGTAAGCACCTTAGATCGTTCAGTGGGAAATTGTGAAGCATGTGCAGAAAAAAAAAGATTGCATTGATTAATAAATCCCCTGAATTTCTCACGTCACCGCCAAAAACGAAAAGGGGGCAACTTGGGAATCCCAGAACTCGGGGCTACGGCAGGAGCCTGGACTCGCTCTTCTAGAACCTCAATCCTGGCTCGCAAATCCTGGGCAGTCTGTCCAAACACTTGCAAATTGTGATTAGTGAGGTCCTGTAGGCTTGAAAAACGGGTCTTTATATTCTGCAAATCTGCAAGGATATTATCAGTCACTCCGCAAAGTTCCTTTATGCGGGCCTCCATTTTCCAGATCTTTTAAGACAGGAGTACTGGAAGAAGAGGAGAGGAGAAAAAAAAAACAAATAGTGTTTACCTGTGGTAACACTGCAGAGAGAAAAAAAAATTAAGGGAACTGCTCACCTGGAATGGTTGTGAGAAGTACAACCACTATCATCACAGAAAAGTTACCCGGACATTGATATCCACAGTTACAGCAGACAAAAAAGAGAAAAAAAAAAAAAACAATAGTGTTTACCTGTGGTAACACTGCAGAAAAAAAACCACTTAAGGGAATTGCTCACCTGGAATGGTTGTGAGAAGTCAAACCACTGTCATCACAGAAAGTACAACCGGACATCGATATCCCACAGTTACAGCAGACACAGCCTTTCCAGACCCAGCAGGACATAACGTTTTGGCTTCAGAATCTTGTCATGTATGTAGTACAGTTCATTAGCGTCTTGTGCTTGGGTGCGATGAAAATACATGAGACACAGGTTTGATATAGAAAGTCTTGTATTACTTCATACAAGTTGGCAAAAATAGTCACACAGTTTGCAGACACAGAAGCAGGAGACACAGCAGGCCAGAGTAATCTAAGCTCAGAATCACTCTCCACAACAGGTTCAGATCTTCTTCTCTGTTACCGTAAGTCATGCAAACGTGGGTCTTTCAAAGGCAGGGTTCAGAGTCAAAGTGCTTCAGAGTTCCTCATTTAGGAATAGCTGGAGTAAAAAGGGGTCCAAGGCTTTAGGAGTCAGGTCACAGGTTCACTGCAGGCTAGATTCTGAAGCACTGATTGCCAGCTGTGGCTGCTTTAAGAAGCAAAAGGAGAGAATCAGGGCGGGAACATGCAAGCTGGAAACTCCATTTTGACTGAGGCAAGATAGCTGCAGCAAGACAGAAAGAAAATGGCTGACGAACAAACTGAGTTTCAGGAACATGTACAAGAACCTTACAGTCAAGCAGCAGACATTGGGGAAAACAAAGCTACAGCCCAGCAGAGGGCAAAAAACGGTTCTCCTCTGACCGGAATGACAATCAGCTTATTCAAATGTCACTCAGCAACCGCAAGTGACATCAAGTGACCTACAAAAGGAATAGCAAATGGAAAGCTGGAGTGAAGTGCACCGCAAGAACAGTTCGTAACAGGCTCTAGAGGCGGGCTCAAGTATGTAAAGTTAGAAAAAGCCTTTCATCAATGAGAAGCAAAGGAGAGCCAGGCTGAAGTTTGCCAAAGACCATAAGGATTGGACCATAGAGGACTGGAGTAAAGTAATCTTCTCTGATGAGTCTAATTTTCAGCTTTGCCCAAAACCCCGGGTCGTCCAATGGTTAAATGGAGACCTGGAGAGGCGTACAAGCCACAGTGTCTTGCACCCACTGTAATTTGGTGGAGGATCGGTGATGACTTGGGGATGCTTCAGCAAGACTGGAATTGGGCAGGTTAATCTTTGCGAAGGATGTATGAATCAAGTGGCATACAAGGTTATCCTGGAAAAAAAAGTTGATCCTTCTGCTCAGGCAATGTTTCCCCAACTCTGAGGACTGTTTTTTCCAGCAGGACAATGGCCATGCCCACAGCTAGGCCAATCAAAGTGTGGATGAAGGACGACCACATCAAATCCCTGTCATGACCAGCCCAATCTCCAGACCTGAACCCCATTGAAAACTTCTGGAATGTAATCAAGAGGAAGATGGATAGTCACAAGCCATCAAACAAAGAAGAACTGTTACATTTTTGTACCAGGGGGCATAAGGTCACCCAAAAAACAGTGTGAAAGACTGGTGGAAAGCATGCCAAGACGCATGAAAGCTGTAATTAAAAATCATGGTTATTCCACAAAATATTGATTTCTGAATTCTTCCTGAATTAAAACATTAGTATTTTGTTTCTAAACGATTATGAACTTGTTTTCTTAGCAATGTTTGAGGTCTGCAAGCACTGCATTTTTTTTTTTATTTTGACCATTTCTCTTTTCTTAAAATAAAAACAAAATTTATTGCTTGGAAATTCGGAGACGGGTTGTCATAGTTTATAGAATAAAAGAGTAATTTACATTTACTCAAAATATACCTATAAAGATAAAAAATCAAACTGAAAATTTTGCAGTAGTCTATATATACTTTTTTATGCTTTTCTACTTTTATAAATATAAACCATATTTTACAAAAACTGATTTGTTTTTGCATCGTCAAATTCTGAAAGCTGTAACTTTTTGACACTTATTGGGGACCGTTAAGGGATTAAAGAATTGAAAAGTATCGGTTGCTAAATGGCTGATGAGTATGAGATCTGATTTTTTGTTGTGCAGCCATAGACTTGAATAGGGAAGTCTCATCTGAAATATGAAAGAGAGTAGTGCATGCTGCAATTTTTTTCACACATTTAGTCAATGTTAAAAAACAAGCATCTGAACAGCCCAATTGAATTGTGAACTTAACCTTAAAGGGGGATTTTCCCATCTTCTAAGATCCTATCCTAATATGTAGTAAGTGTAATTTAAAATCAATGTTAGCAAATAGTAGTATAGTTCTTCTGATTCGCTATGTCACTTACCTCATGTGCAGGTCATTGCCATAACCATGTGAATCAGAAGAACTATACTACATTTCTAATTGGAGGAATTTGCTAATATTATTATTACACTTGCTACGTATTGGGATAGGATCTGGAGTTTGGAATACCCCTTTAATGTGGTTCCTTGGCTCCAGTTTTAGTGTCTGTCCCGTAGTTGCCATGGTGCTATCTTTGAAATGGACAAGTTCTTTATGGATTCATTGTTAGAGAATGCTCCAAATATCTGAAAAATATTAATGTTATATACAGAATACTTTATTAATCTAAGAACACTTTATAACTGTTAATTGGAATAAGTTTTACTAGGAACAGCTTTCTTCTGATATTTTCAAAAGAGTGTAAAGTGTATCTGTAGTTTCTGAAAACTTTTAGTAACTGTCATAGAAAAATATTTAGACTTGAGAGTCCTCAGTGGTTGATACCTTTTAACCCCTTACTGCCATCGGACGTACTATCCCGTCCATGGTACCTGGGCCCGTATGACCGGGGACGGGATAGTACGTCCAGCCCTTTAATGTGACATTGCGACTTAAGTCGCAATGATCGCATTAAAAATTCCGACGCCATCTTACCTCAGGAGAGATGGCGCCGGCATCCCGGGGTCTGTCACCGCCCACCCTCACTCCCGATCGCTGTGATTGGCTGTTCAATTCTGAACAGCCAATCGCAGCCTTTCTCACTGTTTCAGCCAATCCGATGGGCTGAAACAGTGAGATCCCAGGCTAGAATCGAGTACCGATGTACTCGATCCTAGGCCTGGGCATAGAAAGGAGCAGACCCCCCCTGGATTGGCGCGATCGCCGATCACATCGATCGCGCCAATCGCAGGGCACAGCCGCGGTGTATCCGCGCTGTGCCCTGCCTGTACCTGCCTGGATCGGTGCAGTAATAGCACTGATCCTAGGCCGGAGCTAGGACAGGCCCAGTAGGGCCTGCAGCTGCTGATTGGCGCGATCGATGTCATCGACGATCGCGCCAATCACAGGGCACAGCAGCGGTGTGACCGCTCTGTGCCCTGCTTCCTGACCTGCCGGTGACCTGCCTAGGAATCGAGCAGTGAGCTCCGATTACTAGGCCGGTGCCTAGCAACCGGCAAAACAAGGGTCTCCTCTGATTGGTGGGATCGATGTGATCATCGATCCCACCAATGACAGGTCACAGCAGCGATGTGACCGCTCTGTGACCTGTCTGCAAACTGGATCTGACCTGTCTGACCGCACTGCAGGGGTCCTCACACTTGCTGAGGATTCCTGCAGTGCGGTCACACGCCAGATCTCCTCCTGTGCTGGGCCTTGTGGTGCCACAGTAGCCTGTGACACCACAACTCCTGCTGAAGAAAGAAGAGAGAAGAAAGAAGAGAGAAGAAAGAAGAGAGAGGAAAGAAGAGAGAAGAAAGAAGAGAGACTACAAACGTGAGTTTTTGAGCCCCGATCCCTGCCCGATCCACCCCAATCCCCCATTCCCCCCTCCCCCCTTCCCTTTCCACCTCTTTTTACCCCCCCTTTGCACACATTTAGCAGCCGCCGAGCGTTGATTGGTGACGCAGTTCACCGATCAACACTCGTGCTCGTTTTTCTTTTGCACCCCCCTCCGTGCGCACTTCCAGCAGCCGCGGAACTTTGATAAGTGACACCAGTCACTTATCAGAGCTCGTTCCTGCAGTTTTTTTTTTTTTTCACTCCCCTTTCCGCCACTCCTGTGCGCACTTCCAGCAGCCGCGGAACTTTGATAAGTGACACCAGTCACTTATCAGAGCTCGTTCCTGCAGTTTTTTTTTTTTTTTCACCCCACTTTCCGCCACTCCCGTGCGCACATCTAGCAGCCGCGGAACTTTGATAAGTGACACCAGTCACTTATCAGAGCTCGTTCCTGCAGTTTTTTTTTTTCACACCACTTTCCGCCACTCCGTGCGCACATCTAGCAGCCGCGGAACTTTGATAAGTGACACCGGTCACTTATCAGAGCTCGTTCCTGCCGTTTTTGTTTTTTTTTTTCACTCCCCTTTCTGCCACTCCTGTGCGCACTTCCAGCAGCCGCGGAACTTTGATAAGTGACACCAGTCACTTATCAGAGCTCGTTCCTGCAGTTTTTTTTTTTTCACTCCCTTTCCGCCACTCCTGTGCGCACATCCAGCAGCCGCGGAACTTTGATAAGTGACACCAGTCACTTATCAGAGCTCGTTCCTGCAGTTTTTTTTTTTTCACCCCACTTTCCGCCACTCCCGTGCGCACATCTAGCAGCCGCGGAACTTTGATAAGTGACACCGGTCACTTATCAGAGCTCATTCCTGCCGTTTTTTTTTTTTTTTTTCACTCCCCTTTCCGCCACTCCTGTGCGCACATCTAGCAGCCGCGGAACTTTGATAAGTGACACCGGTCACTTATCAGAGCTCGCTCCTGCCGTCTTTTTTTTTTTTCACTCCCCTTTCCGCCACTCCTGTGCGCACATCCAGCAGCCGCGGAACTTTGATAAGTGACACCAGTCACTTATCAGAGCTCGTTCCTGCATTTTTTTTTTTTCACTCCCTTTCCGCCACTCCTGTGCGCACATCCAGCAGCCGCGGAACTTTGATAAGTGACACCAGTCACTTATCAGAGTTCGTTCCTGCAGTTTTTTTTTTTTTCACTCCACTTTCCGCCACTCCCGTGCGCACATCTAGCAGCCGCGGAACTTTGATAAGTGACACCGGTCACTTATCAGAGCTCGTTCCTGCCGTTTTTTTTTTTTTTTTTTCACTTCCCTTTCCGCCACTCCTGTGCGCACATCCGGCAGCCGCGGAACTTTGATAAGTGACACCGGTCACTTATCAGAGCTCGTTCCTGCCGTTTTTTTTTTTTTTTTTTCACTTCCCTTTCCGCCACTCCTGTGCGCACATCCGGCAGCCGCGGAACTTTGATAAGTGACACCGGTCACTTATCAGAGCTCGTTCCTGCCGTTTTTTTTTTTTTTTCACTTCCCTTTCCGCCACTCCTGTGCGCACATCCGGCAGCTGCGGAACTTTGATAAGTGACACCGGTCACTTATCAGAGCTCGTGCCTGCTGGTTTAGACTTTTTTTCACAGGCATTTTTTTCCCTATTCTCTTTCTTTTCTTTTAGCTTTTTCCTTTCAGCATAGTTTGCACCAACCACTATCCCCCCCACACACACACACACAGTTATAAATAAAGTTCACACAAAGCACCACATTCACAAAAAAAATGTCCCGCTCGTCACGTTCTTCCCAACAGCGCTATTCAGTGGAAGAGGCATACGCTTTCCTTGCCTCCGACACTGATAGCGAGGGAGAGGATCCCACATTTCTTTACTTTTCAGATTCTTCATCCTCTTCTTCTTCTTCCTCCTCTTCCTCATCTTCCTCCTCGGGTCCTGCGGAACCGCCACGCAGACGCCCCAGGACAGAAGATGAGGCAGCGCCCCACCCCTGAAAATGAACCAGCGCACCCCTCTTCGGACCCCATATGGACCCCGCCCCCCGAAAATTACGAGCCACTGATTCTGATTTTGTGGCAGAATCAGGAATCAAGTTTGACACCACGGGCCTCAGAGAAATAGACTTTTTCAAAGTCTTTTTCTCTGAGGATTTTATTAACCTTGTGGTGGAGCAAACTAATTTGTACGCTCGGCAATTTTTGGCGCAAAACCCAGTGTCATCATTTTCCAACTGGTCTCCTGTAGACGCAGGTGAAATGATGCAGTTTTGGGCCTGGTCCTCCATATGGGGATCCTGAAGAAGCCAGAACTTCGGCAATATTGGAGTGTTGATATTTTATACAACACTCCACTGTTCCGAATGGTCATGGCCCGGACGCGTTTTGAGGCCATCCACAAATTCCTGCATTATAATGATAATGCACAGTGTCCCCCACAAAATGACCCCAACTTTGACCGTCTGTTCAAAGTTCGGCCGGTCATCGAAACACTTCAGCAAAAAGTTTGCTGAAGTGTACGTGCCCCAAAGGGACATCTGCGTGGATGAGTCCTTGGTTCATTTTAAGTGACGGCTCAGATTCCGCCAGTACCTGCCCAGCAAGAGGGCAAGGTACGGAATTAAACTCTACAAGCTGTGCGAGAGTACCTCAGGGTACACGCACAGCTTTAGAGTTTACGAAGGAAAGGACACCAGGATTGAACCCCTTGAGTGTCCCCCGTCCTGGGAGTGAGTGGGAAAATTGTGTGGGATTTGGTGCACCCACTGCTGGATAAAGGTTATCACCTTTACACCGATAACTTTATTCCAGCGTCCCACTCTACAAATCCCTCTCTGCGCGAGGGACCGCAGCCTGCGGTACCGTCCGCAAAAATCAGAGAGGCCTCCCGAAGACGCTACTTGGGCAGATGCTCAGAAAGGGTGAGAGCAGAGCCCAATGTAGCGACCACCTGTTGGTGGTCAAGTACAAGGACAAGAGGGATGTCCTTCTCTTGACCACCATACATGGTGATGGCAGCGCCCTCAGCACTGTACGGGGTACCTCTACACAGGTCCGCAAACCGGACTGTGTACTGGGGTACAATAAATACATGGGGGGTGTTGATCTCTCTGATCAACTCCTCCAACCGTACAGTGCTTTGAGAAAGGCCAAGGTGTGGTACAAGAAGCTGTCCGTGCACATCGTCCAAATGGCAATGCTCAACGCTTTCCTGCTGTCACGATGTGCACGCAACAGCGATACGACGTACCTTCAGTTTCAGGAGGTAGTGGTTAAGGCCCTGATGTTTGGCGATCAGGAAAGAGCGGGCCCCAGTACTTCTGGAACTGAAGGTGCTCGTATCATACCAGGTCAGCATTTCCCGGGGGTGGTCCCGCCAACTGGAAGCAAAGGTAAACCGCAAAAAAGGTGCCGAGTGTGTTACAAAAGGGGAATACGCAAGGACACCACTTACCAATGCGACACCTGCCCCGAAAAACCTGGCCTGTGTATGAAGGATTGTTTCAAATTGTACCACACCTCAATGCACTACTAATTTACTTTACAGGAAAGATTAGTTCCAGAAGGGGGGCACATTTAGAAAAGTTCCTTGGGAGTCTACTTTCCAAAATGATGTCACTTGTGGTTTTTTTTTACTGTTTAGGCACATCAGGAGCTCTGCAAACGGAACATGACGCCCGCAGACCATTCCATCAGTCTGCATTCCAAAACGTCACGACTTCCCTTCTGAGCCCCGACTTGTGCCCAAACAGTTTTTTCCCACATATGGGGCACCAGTGTACTCAGGACAAATTGGACAACAATTTTTGGTGTCCAATTTCTCCTCTTACCCTTGGGAAAATAAAAAATTGGGGACTAAAACATCATTTTTGTGAGGATAAAAGTAGGATTTTTTTATTTTTACACCTGGGCATTATAAACTTTAGTGAAACACTTGGGGGTTCAAAATGCTCACCACACACCTAGGTAAGTTCCTTAGGGGGTCTAGTTTCCAAAATGGGGTCACTTGTGGGGGTTTCCACTGTTTAGGCACATGAGGGGCTCTGCTAACGGAACATGACGCCCGCAGACCATTCCATCAAAGTGTAATGTATGTAGTACAGTTCATATAGCGTCTTGTGCTTGGGTGCGATGAAAACACAGGAGTCACAGGTTTGATATAGAAAAGTCCTGTATTACTTCATACAAGTTGGCAGAAATAGTCACACAGTTTGCAGACACAGAAACAAGAGACACAGCAGGCCAGAGTAATCCAAGCTCAGCAATCACTCTCCAATACAGATTCAGGATCTTCTTCTCTGTTACCGTAAGTCCATGCAAACGTGGGTCTTTCAAAGAGCAGGGTTCAGAGTCCACAAGTGCTTCAGAGTTCCTCAGTAGGAATAGCTGGAGTACAAGGTCCAAGGCTTACAGGAGTCAAGTCACAGGTTCACTGCAGGCTAGATTCTGAAGCACTGATTGCTCAGCTGTGGCTGCTTAAGAAGCAAAGGAGAGAATCAGGGCGGGAACATGCAAGCTGGAAACTCCATTTTGACTGAGGGCAAGATAGCTGCAGCAAGACAGAAAGTAAAATGGCTGACGAACAAACTGAGTTTCAGGAATATATACATAGAACCTTACATTACTCCCCCCTTAAGGACAACCTCCGGATGACCTCAGACCAGGCTTGTGTGGGTACCTCTGATGAAACTGACGGAGCAAGCGAGGAGCATTAACGTTATTGACCGGTTCCCATGAGTTGTCCTCCACTGGGTAGCCCTGCCATTTAATCAGATATTGTAACTGATTTCTATACAACCTGGAATCTAAAATCCTTTCCACCACAAATTCTTCCTGACCATCGACTAGCACTGGGTCAGGGCAAGGAGAGGAACGTCCAGGAAACGTATTGGGTGTCGCAGCCTTTAGTAGGGATACATGAAAGACAGGGTGGATTCTCATAGTTCTGGGCAGTTGAAGACGACAAGCAACGGCACTTATAATTTTACTGATTTTATAGGGTCCAATGTACTTATGTCCCAACTTAGACGATGGAATCCTTAACTTAAGATTTCTGGTTGACAGCCAGACCAAGTCTCCTACCTTGAAAGCTGGTGCAGGTTTACGAAATTTATCTGCTGCTTTCTTGTACCTTTCTTGAGCCGATTCCAGATTTTCTTTTAGAAGATCCATATTCTTCTGTAAAGACGTGATTCTTTCAGCCACTGCTGGTAAAGGCGTTTCTATGGGAAATCGTGGTAGAATGTTAGGATGATAACCTAGATTAGAGTAAAAAGGAGACTGTTTAGTGGAGGCACTCTGAGAGTTGTTATACGAGAACTCAGCTAATGGAAGTAGATCCACCCAATCATCCTGTAGGTGGCAGATAAAGCAGCGGAGATACTGCTCCAGGGTTTGATTGGCTCGTTCGGTCTGTCCATTAGTCTGGGGATGAAAAGCAGAAGAAAGGTTTACTTTAATGTCCAATGCTGCACAGAAATTTTGCCAAAACCTAGAAGTGAATTGCACCCCTCGATCCGAAATAACCTCATCCGGTACTCCATGTAAGCGAAACACATCTTTAATCATCAAATCTGATGTCTGTTTTGCAGTGGGTAAGCCGACACAAGGGATAAAATGAGCTGCCTTTGTTAGACGGTCAACCACCACTAGAATGGTGTTCTTCCCCTGAGAGGTTGGTAACTCCACAATGAAGTCCATAGAAATGGATCCCCACGGGCGGGACGGGGTGGGAAGAGGCTGTAACAGACCAGTTGGTGAGGAGCGAGGTGTTTTGCATCTTGCACAGACCTCACATGAAGTGACAAAATTCAAAACATCCTTCCTGCAAGTGGGCCACCAAAAGAAACGAGAAAGAAATTCCTGTGTCTTTAGAATTCCTCTATGCCCAGCTATCTTGGAATCGTGAATGAGTTGCAATACTCTTAATCTGACTGTTTCAGGAATATACAGACGTTGTCCCTGAATCCACACACCATTCTTAAAGACAAGACTTACGTCCCTTGGGGTTGTGCCAAAAAGGAATCCGCATGGTATGCTTCCTTGATGTCCTTAAGTAGGTCTTGATTATGAATTACTCCTAGGAATCTAGAGTCAGGAAGAATAGTCTTAGGAGGAGTAATTGGACGTGTCTCTGCTGAGTAAATCCTAGAGAGTGCATCAGCCTTTCCATTGCGCGATCCTGGTCTATAAGAGATGATAAAATTAAATTGGTTTAAGAAAAGATTCCAGCGAGCCTGGCGAGGAGTCAGGCACTTAGCCGACCTGATAAACTCAAGGTTACGATGGTCTGTCAGGACGACTATTTGCTGTGCAGCTCCCTGAAGAAGGTGTCTCCATTCTTTGAAGGCGGCAATAATGGCCAACAACTCTCTATTGCCCACATCGTAGTTCCTCTCAGCCGAAGACAACTTCTGGGAAAAGAAGGCACAGGGATGCAAGACATTCT